>JAMPIV010002654.1:0-646331 GCA_024509875.1 Oreohelix idahoensis | reverse complement strand
CTTCCAGCATCAGTCGCGCATGATGGAAGAGGTTCTCTTGTCTTACATAAGGGTTTAGTGAATAACAATCCAGTCTCTGTGCTATTTGATTCTGGATGCACCACAATTGGTGTTAGGCAGTCACTCGTAGATCCTTCCCGTGCCACTGGACAAGTAGTCAAATGTGTAACATTTGGCGGAACATTAGAGAAATACTCTACTGCTATCATTAGGATTGCTACTCCTTTCTTTACAGGAGATGTACACGCATGTCTTCTTCCGAATCCGATCGCTGACCTCATCATCGGTCGCATTCATGGAGTCAAGGAATGCACTCCGCAACAAATTTCCACGTGGGAAAGGCAAAACATGCAGATTGCTAACGCTGTAGTCACTAGAGCTCAGGCTCTTAATATGCCTCAAACTTCATCTACTGAAGATAATGAAGTGCATAACCAAGATAATCCCTTGGTAATTTCTCGTGACTCGTTTATAAAACAGCAAGAAGATGATCCCACTCTGAAGAAATTCTTCATTCTTGCAACTAAAGGTGATCCGAATAAAGACACAAGTCGTAAATCGTGGATTACAAAGAAGAATGGCGTACTTGTACGTATGGTTCAAGACTCCATTACGTCAAGTCATTCTCAAATCCTGGTTCCCAAGAATTTGAGAGTTAAAATTTTGCAGCACGCTCACGACTCTCAGTGTGCTGGACACATGGGTTTTTCCCGTACTAAGTCAAGAGTCCTTGCGGCTTTCTTTTGGCCATTGGTAAACAAGGACATACGGATTTATTGTCGATCTTGTAAAGTATGTCAGGAAGTTAAATCCAAAGGTCCACGGCATGCTGCACCCATTCAGGCGGCGGACATTCCTATTCGGCCGTTTCAAAAAATGGCCATAGACATTATTTAAGATCAAGTCTGCCAGAGGACATCAGTTTATCTTGACGTGTGTTGATATGTGCACACGTTGGCCAGAGGCTATTCCTCTGAAGAGCATTACTACTGCTGATATTGCAGATGCTCTTTGGCTTATATTTTCTCGTCTGGGGTTCCCCGGAGAGATATTGTCAGACCATGGCACCCAACTAATATCAGATACCATGTCTCAAGTAATGTCTACTCTGCAGATAGATAGATCTTTAAGTAGTATCTACCATCCAATGTCTAATGGTATGGTCGAACGCCTTAATAGAACACTTAAAAACTTACTGGGGAAGATAACTGAGGATCATCCTCAAGACTGGGACAGAGTTTTACCTGCGGCCCTCTTCGCTTACAGAGAGGTACCCAATGAACATACGGGATTTTCTCCCTTTGAACTCGTCTTTGGCGCGCGTCCGCGTGGCCCTATGTCGTTGCTTCACGATCTCATAACATCTGACAATATTGACGATGACACAAAGTCATCCTACGAATATGTCATCGCGTTGAGACAAAAAATTATCGAAGCATGCAAATTAGCAACTTCTTCTTCTGAATTTGCGAAACAGAAGGCAAGGCAATTTGCCAATAAGAAGAGATGCTTACGACAACTTTGTCCTGGTGACAAAGCATTTGTATTACTACCTTGTAGGGAAAACAGATTACTTATTTCTTGGAAAGGTCCGTACGATATAATATCGAAAATTTCCGATGTCGACTATATTGTCGATATTGATGGGAAGCATAAAACCTTCCACATCAATATGCTTACTGAATTCCATGAACGTCCGGATTATTTGCAACCCATTTTCCAAGCAACGGACAATTCTCCAGTACAACATGGTCATTACTCATCACTGTCCGTGATACAGGATGAGGAAACAAGTTTTTCAGATGTAAATCTTCCTCTTCCAATGATCCCACTTCATTCTAGTGAATCATGGAAGAACGTTACTGTCTCTCCTGATTTGTCTCTAGGAGAACAGCGACAAGTTTCAACTATGTTGCAAACATTTCAGGATGTACTCACTGACATCCCTGGACAAACGAATGTCATTCAACATGACATTGTTCTAACTGACCATACTCCTATTAGGGTTAGACCTTATCCTATACCTATACATTTTCAAGCACAGGTCGAGAAAGAGTTGGATGAGATGATAGATTTGAAAATAATCGAACCATCCACCTCTGCATATTCTTCGCCGATGGTTATTGTGCGTAAAAAAGACAATAACATACGTCTTTGCGTTGACTGTCGAAAATTGAATCAAGTAACTAAGTTCGATGCCGAACCTATGCCTTTACTGGAAGAGCTACTTACTCGACTCTCCAAATCTCATTTTTTCACTAAACTTGATTTGTCTAAAGGATATTGGCAAGTTCCTTTATCTGAACGCGCCAAACCTCTCACGGCTTTTTCAACACCTAGAGGTTTGTTCCAATGGAATTTTATGCCTTTCGGTCTTATGAACGCACCAGCTACGTTCGTACGCATGATGCGCCGAATCCTATCTTATCGGTCAGATGTCATTGCATATCTAGACGACATCTGTCTTTTCAGCGATACTTGGGAAGATCACTATTCAGGGTTAGATGAATTGCTGTCTACTTTGCGTGAGCACAACCTGACAGCGAAACCCTCTAAAGCCTATATTGGTTTTAGCGAAATTTCTTTCCTAGGCCACCGAGTTGGTCATGGGTTCCTAAAGACAGAGGACCATAATACTAGTAAGATACTTAACATCTCAATCCCTAAGACTAAAAAACAGGTGAGAAGTCTGTTAGGTCTTATTCAATTTTATGGCAGATTCATTCAGAATCTATCCTCTATCATGGCACCTCTCTCAACACTTCTAAAGAAAGGTTCGCCTAATGTGGTCCACTGGTCTCAGGAATGCCAATGCTCTCTGGATAAGATTAAAACACTGTTTTCAACACCACCTATTTTAGTGCTACCCACTAAAGATAAGACATTCGTTCTTCGTAGTGACGCTTCATCCACTGGGATTGGAGCGGCACTAATGCAAGAGTACTCTGGAACTCTGCATCCTGTAATGTATATTTCCAGAAAACTTAATGCGGCAGAAAGGAATTATTCGGTTTTAGACCGTGAGCTATTAGCTATGGTTTGGTCGATCCTCAAACTACAGAGATTCCTTCTAGGCACACATTTCATAGTAGAAACCGACCAAAAAGCTCTTACTGCTATACAGAGTAAGAATTTGAAGAGCTCGAGGTCTACTCGATATGCAATTGCTCTTCAACCTTTTCATTTCTCTGTGCGAGCTATTCGTGGATCAGATAATGTGATGGCAGACATTCTGTCAAGATGCCCACATGATTCCACATAACTATTAGGGCTTAGACTTCTTGATATGTCTAGTTCTATAGTAGTTCCTTTTCTATATCATGATAGATACACATTTGTAATTTAATAATATAATGATTGTATCACTACATAGCGGTTCATTGATGTTTATTCACCGCTGTGCTTTGATGATTTTTTCTTCATAAATCATAAATTTAAGATATCTAATACGAAATGATGATATGAATTTTTTAGGCATTGTGTAATTGCCAGAATTGTATTATACTTTGATGACACCTTCCTGGAAAAATATACTTGTAGAGAAATAATTTCTCTCAGTTTATGAGACACATTCTCACCAGTCGCTCCATAAGTCGACTTAGCCTCATATTAGGCGTTATAGGTATTCCTGATATTTTCATCTGCGCATTATTCATGCGTTGTGAGCCTATTGTACGTTGCTCCTAGATGTATTTCAAAAAGAAAAAAAAAATGTTCCATTTTTTTTTTTCCCGGGAGGTGTGGTAAGACTGTTACGTGCAGTCTTTGATATCTTACAATATTATACATTGGTATTCTTGTTATCTTCGCAAATATTTTGAAAGCAAAATAGTGCTTAAGGGAAAGTCATTATTGAGTTACTTCCCTTGAAAGTTGTGTCGGCTCTTTCGATCAAACTCCGCGGATAAATCCATTTTACTGCGATTTATTCGTTGTTTGGGTAATAATAGATTGTTCTTGCTTCAGAATATCTATGGCCTGAATTTATGTGTATTGTTTGTCTGAGTAGGACGAGTCTGTCTTATATCTGTATATCTTTACATATCTAAGTCGAACTATATGTTCTGTTGTCTCTAGAGAGGTCGAAGGCTATTCGGCGGATGTGTCGCTAGAGTGTGGTGTGATTTGGCTTCGTCCTGATAGGGACTGTGTTTTTCATGTCGGCCTGTCGCCAGGGAAAAAGTGATCTCAGTATTTGTGGGGAAGGTGATAGTCGTCTAAACCTATCGTGTATGCTTTACCCCAGTGTTTAGTCGTATTGCCAAGGAATGGCAGTGTCATATTTCCTATACCAAGGTAATCAAAGATACTCTTATTTACTCTCGATCGAAGCCACCATTTTCGATAGTTACGATTTGAATGTCTAAGAGAATATATTTGACTCGATGAAAACGACTTCGATTCCTAGCAGCACTATATCCTGTAGATTGCAGTCAATTGTTCATGATCAAATCTACAGAGCAATGAAATGTTTTATGAATGACTAACTTTAGGACAGATTCATTATCTGTATCGGGGCAAAGTCTACAGACAGGGGGTATGATGTGCTGGTGTTGTGGGTAGTGGGTTTCCCCCCTTGCTTCACCCTAGGCCTAGTGAATTCTTGTTCATGAAAGGAGCGACCATTGCGGTGTTAGTCTCTTGGCCTAGCAAAACCTCTCATACCCCAAGATCGTTGTGCGTGGTGAAGAGCCACACCCTCCTCGAGGTAGTCCTGGTAACTGAGGGTGCGAATCCTCAGGCTAAACACAACGGATCTAGAGGAGCAAACCTCGATAATAAAACCGGTGCACTACACCGTACACGCCCTCTGTGGGTGGGAAGGAGCCAGATGGATACTGAACAAGTCTTGGAAGTGGGAACGAGCGTGGACTGCTCCCTGAAGATCGGAACCCATCGTACAGGCACAGAGACTCAGGACTTGACGATCCTATTGCCTTCAACTCTTGGTCACATGCCTAGAGCCTCGGAGAACTCGGCGTAACCAGCAGGCAATTTGGTGGCGGGGAAAGAGCACTGTGAGCCCTGCCATGGCTACGTATCACAAGGAGACGCAGAAACACCCCCTTTATCTCCCCCAGAGCTGGCACAGTACACTTCTGGCTTCTACCCGGGGCGGTAGGAAATCCACATCAAACCTGGCAGAGCAAGTCCTCCATCAGATGCGGCCGATGCTGGGCCCACTGGCGCGTGGACACGTCCCGATCCCCATCGAGACTTGCCCGGGGAGCCCACCCCGGCTCAAAAAAGCAGAGAAGGCCACTCTCCAAACCTCCGATGTCTTGCGGGCAGTGTTAGGATGTGCAAGAACATGGACAGGAAGACTCCACAACTTCCCCACTGAAGACACGCCCACGGCGACCGTTGCCTCAATTGGCTGTGTGTGGTGTACCCGGAAACGGGGCCTCCCAGTACTGAGGCACAGTTAAGTCCCCGATGCCACTTATCGGTGCAGAGTTGAGAGAGATGGCTGAGCATCACAATCCCCCCTGTGTTGCAGCATGATGAGAACCCAGCATTGCACACTGAGCTTGGGGGGATCACTTGGGCACCAGACTTAATACTGGCTCTTGACTGGATGGCCGCATGCAGGAGATTTCTACAATGGAGGGTTGGCAGGTGGTGGGTATCTGGAAGTGGCTCTGTGCAGGACGTGAGGATTCCTTGGGAGAGCCCAGAACCAGAGCACAGCATTGTGCAAGCTCTGCATAGTTGGAGAGCCCCCTGGATGACGGGGAATGCACAGTGTGCTACCCCACCTATCCCCAACTGCTAACTTAGAACCAGAAGTGGGGTCCTCTGTATGCGTGCCAGGCCAGGATAAAATGCCTGGGAAAGAGACTGGAGCTCAGAACTCCCTAACTCAAAGTTGCAGGATGGCAGAAAAGCCATGGGAAAGACAGGGCTATTTTGAAGATAACGCAACCATATTTTCACCATACGAGCTCGGACGCCGCCTCGGTAAACAAGGTCCGCGCAGAGCAGTGACACCCCCAGGCTGCTTGCGAATAGTCTACTACTGGGAACATAAACAGATTTAGGGATGAGCCCACTCTCCCATTGAACAGGTGCTAAAGTCATAGATACTGGGCCAGAAGGCGCACCGGAAACCACAGTATCACGCAACTCGCTTTTTTTTTTCTATGGAGAGTACACCGTCATTATCTGTATCCAAACGTGAGTGACAGCTCACGAGTGAAGCCATCTTGGAACCAAAACATGTAGTGACTTTCAAGAAGAGAAAAGGGATGCCCGTATTATCGCTTGATCAGTCCAGAGATCACTGCTACACATGAGAACCCATTGCTAGCGGTTCAATATTATTATATGGAAAAATATGTGCTGAACATTATGTTGAAGAATCGTCGCTAGACGAGATTAGGTTTAGAAGCCATCTGAAATATTGTTTATAAGCTGACGTGCTCAGTCAGTGAAGTCAGATGATATATATGTATGGGCGATACTGAATGCTTGGCTACTGACAGTCCATTATACACTTATTCTACATGAGTGCCCATGTAACATTGCAAGACCATTTATCCACTGTACTATGATGTATTATGGCAACCTGTGATTTGTCACTATCTGTGCTGTCGAGTGTGTACGTCCAATTAAACTTTAGAAAAGGTACACAGTCGTTGGTGTCGATGACTTCCAGCCATACATGAGTGTGAGAAAAGAACATTTTTTGTCAACACCACGAACCTTTATCATCATTCGCACATTATACACTCAATCCATGTCTACACACCACTGCGTAGGTCAAGTTGACATTCCATCCACTTATATCTATCTTTTGGTGGATATCATCAACGGTATCAACTTTATCCAACCTTATCAAGTGCGAAAACAGGGAACTCGGAAATGCAGCAATATTACGGGAAGAAGTGGAAGAGGCTATATGTTCGCTGAAAGGAGGGAAGTCACAGGGTGTGGATAATATCCCAGCAGAGCTCTTGAAATATGGAGGACCAGATATAGTAAAAATCATGACAACAATTTGCCAGAAGATATGGAGTACAAAAAAATGGCCAAAAGAGTGGACGCAGTCATTCCTAATACCGCTTCCAAAGAAAGGAAATCTAAAAATGTGCAAGAGCTACAGAACCATTAGCCTTATTAGTCATCCAAGTAAAGTGATGTTAAGGATACTTTTGAACAGAATAAAACAGAAATCAGAAGAAATCTTGTCCGAGGAACAGGCTGGCTTTAGACCAAAAAGAAGTACCTCAGAACAAATCTTCAATATTAGATTACTGATCGAAAAACATCTCCAGCATCAACACGATTTATACCATAACTTTATCGATTTCACAAAAGCCTTCGATCGAGTCTGGCATGAAGGTTTATGGCAAATAATGAGAAAATTCAATTTTGATACCAACATCATAGATATCATTGAACACTATACAAGGACGCAAGCAGTGCTGTTTTTGCAAGCAATGACATTGGAGAATTTTTCAAAACAACTGTAGGAGTTCGCCAGGGATGTATCCTGTCCCCAGTGCTCTTTAATATATATCTAGAACATATTATGCAGGAGGCTCTTTATGATTATAAAACAACCATATCGATTGGAGGCTGACCTCTTTGCAATCTACGTTTTGATGATGATATCAATCTGATAGCTGGATCAGTGTGGCGTAGCGTAGGAAGGATAAGAATTATTTCGAAGAAATAATAGATATGAATGTGACATTTTCCTGGATCACCGGCTGAAGGGAGACAAAGAGTGTAAATTCTCCTAACTAGACAGGTCTGGCAAAGTTTGTAAGGAGATATTTGGTCTCTCGCTACCGTCGTCCCCTTCTCAGATATCTATTATTGTTATTCTTAGGCCTAATTATACTGGGATTAAATTATATTTTACGAGCCCCCCCCCCATATTAACTCTTTGACTCCACAGCAACGCTCTGAGCGTTGCAAAATTTAACACGCCGTGCCCCAGCAACGCTCAGAGCGTGGTTTTTAGTTTATCACGAATAAACCCTAAAAATCGTCCGCTTAATGCAGTTCATATATTAAAACTCGTAGAATGACTTCCGCTACTATTTAAACAACTAATTTGACTTTAGTTAATCAGCACATGTGCGTGTTTTGATGTTATTATCACAATTTTTGTGAAGATTTGCGTGTTTACGTTTTTCGTTGTTTTTGCTAGAGAAATATGTCACGCTTTATATTTACATTTTCTAAGTCTCCTAAGCAAATAATTGTGTCAAACTACTGTGAAACATTGCTGACATTGATGATGATTGTTTGGTAGTCACAGTTTGTTGTCAAAATACGGAATATATGCAGAAAAGCTAGACACACTAGATTTAGTTGATGAGTGGGCGTAGTCATATTCTGGCCGATCAAAAAGCAACAAAACTAGACCTACCGTAACATCTAATCACTAGTTCTTGGTAGAAGATGAAGCTAGGGATACTATTAAAACATTAAACAAGAGTAAAAAAGTATTTATATGACGTTATTCTTATTTATTTGTTTGAAAATTACGTAATGCACGATTGCATAATTTATTTTTTTCTTACAAAGAACCACGGACAAACTGGTGCGAATAACACTAAATCTAGTAATTTTGGCCATAAGCATGTTTTTTTTTTACTTTGTATATGGATTAACTTGACGTTTGAAGACTAAAAAGAAAGTTTTATTGTCTACGACAGTAATTTGTCTTTGGTAAGATCGTATTCTACAGTCAACTTTTTAGCGTTTTTCAATTTTACATGCAAAATGATTAAATTATACCGAACATACTTGTGTTAATACTACCTTACTTACTTACTTAGTCGTTCCCCTTCTACCGTGAGGTGTAGAGGTTTGGAAGAGAGAGCGCCAGACTATTCTATCGGCTGTCTTCCTCCTGGCCTGGTTCCATTCTAGTCCTCGGTCCTTCAAAGATTGTCTAATGTTGTCCTCCCAGCGGACTCTGGGTCGTCCTCGGGGTCTGGATCCTTGGCTCTTTGTTTCCCATGCTTGTCGTGGTAGCCGATCTTCTCCCATTCTGCAGACATGGCCAAACCATCTTAGTTGGGACTGTTCTACTTGGGTCTGTAGGGGGTGGCATTTTAGGCCTTGACGTATCGTCTGGTTGCGTACCATGTCTCTTCTTGTTACTTCAACCACCTTCCTCAGATACCTCATTTCTGAGGTTTGGATCTGGCTTTTATGGGTTGTAGTCATTGCCCATGACTCGCATCCATATGTCAAGACTGGGACATAGGTGGAGCGGTATACAGCCATTTTCGTTTTCTTACCAACCTCTCTCTTGCTGAGGAATCCTCTATTTATGGCCTGAAAAAGTCTCCCAGCTGCTGCTTTTCGAGTGGCCAACTCTTCTTTGATGCCTCCCTTTCGGTCTATAATAGCTCCGAGGTATTTAAAGTGGTCGACCTGCTCCAGGACCTGTTCTCCCAGCTTAATCTGATGTCTTCTTTCTTCTCGTGATATCACCATGGATTTTGTTTTAGAGCTGCTTATGACCATCCCTCTCTTCTCCAGCTCTTCCTTCCAGACTTGCAGGTTGGATTGGAGATGTGCCTCTGATTTAGCAATCAGGGCAACATCATCAGCAAATGCCAGCTCTGAAATATAGACCTGTCTCATCTTCCAGTACCCCACTGAATACTTTCTTGTTCTCTCCTTACATGCCTTGATGACATCGTCCATAAGGAGTATGAAGAGGTAAGGTGATAGGATATCACCTTGTCTTACACCAGTGGTGGTCCTGAACTCTTCTGACTCATGGTTTGCCGTCCTCACATAATGTCTGCAAGACTTGTAGAAGCTCTGTATAGCATGAATCAGAGGTGCTGGAATATTCTTCCTTGCCAAACAGTCGCAAAGTTTGCTCCATGGGACCCTGTCAAACGCCTTTTCCAGATCTATGAAACAAAGATGGATCTCACTCTTATACTCAAGGGCCTTTTCACTCAGCTGTCTGATTGTGAAGATTAGGTCTTGAGTACTTCGGTTTGCTCGGAATCCGCACTGGACCTCATCCAATTGTGGCTCAGCTAGGCGTCGGAGTCTCTGCTCTAGGATTCTAGAGTAGATTTTTCCAGGGACACTGAGAAGGGATATGCCTCTATGGTTTCCACACTGTCGATTGTCACCCTTTTTGAAAATTGGTGTTATGATGGCGATCTCCCAGTCCTTTGGTATGGTCTTGTTGCACCATGCTGCCTGTAGGACTCTTAAGAGTAACAGGTCGCCTGCTGCTCCCATGTACTTAACCATTTCTGGTGTTATACCATCATGCCCTGCTGCTTTGCCCATCTTGATTTTCTCCAGTGCTGCCTTCAGTTCTTCCATCTTTATGTCACCTTCATCACCATTGGTTTCCTCTTCTGTGCTAGTGGTTATCATTTCTGATGTTTGACCTTGCTCACCATCAAGGAGTTCTGAGAAATATTCTTTCCATCTTTCCATTACTTCCTTTGGGGCAGTAAGCAATTTGCCTTGCTTGTCCTTTATAAATTTGAGAGGGCATTGTTTTTCCTTCCTCATGTTCTTTAAGGTCTTATAGAACAATTTCTGGTTTTCTTGTGCATCTTTTTCTAGCTTTTCTCCAAATTCTTCCCAGGACTTCTGTTTTGCTGCTAGCACTTTGTTCTTTACTTCTGTTCTGAGTGTCACATATTCTCTATATTTTTCCATTTGTCCTGTTGTGTTTTTAGCTCCTAAGTATTGTTTCCATGCCATTTTCTTTTCTCTTATTTTCTCTTTGACTTCCTCTGTCCACCAAGGTGTCCTCTTTCTCTGGTTCCCAAGTCGGACTTCACCACATGCTTCTGCAGCAGCTGTCTTTATGATATCCTTGAATTTAATCCAGAGGGTTTCCAAGTCATCAGGTTGTTCTTCTGTGTTGCTCACCGCTGCAGCAATAAGCCCCTGATATCTGGTCTTAATTTCTGGCTCTCTCAGCTTGTAGGTCCTAATGCTCATTTCTCCTGCTCGTTTACTTGGTTTCTTGCATGATGTTGAGCAGTTCCTAGGCTGAGCAACTCTTTCAGTTGTTCGTTTGATTGTTAGCAGGTAGTGATCACTTCCAATCTCTGGCCCCCTCCAGACTCTTGCATCTCGGACATATTTGAATGAGCTTCTCCGAACAATGGCATAGTTGATCACTGACTTCTCATTCTTTGTTGGTTCACATCTAGTGTATGCATGTATGCGCTTATGGGGGAACTTTGTGTTTGTAATGATCAGATTCTGCTCACTGCAGAATCTAAGGAGTCGCTTTCCATTGTCATTGAGAGTATCTTCTCCATATCTTCCGATAACTCCACCCCATCTAGCATGGTCATTTCCAACTCTGGCATTAAAGTCTCCGAGCATGATAACTTCATCTAGGCAGTCATCCACTGTCCTTTGAAGCAGCTCGAAGAATTCCTCCTTGACCTCTGCTCTCTCATCCTCATTTGGCCCATACACTATGACCAGGTTGACTATGGTTTCTCCTTCTTTTAGTTTCACAACCATAATGCGCTCTGAGACAAAGTTCCACCCCTTGATACTATCTTTTTGATTTTGGGCCACAATGCAACCCACACCCCCTTTAGCTCTTTCGGATATGGGTACACCACTGTAGAGCAGTGTGTTGCCATTGAGATCCATGACTCCTTGTCCTTTTTTCTTTGTTTCTGTTATAGCCAGGATTTCTAGTTTTGCTTTCCTCATCTCTTCCACCAGCTCCTCTTCCTTCCCATTTATACTTCTTGTGTTCCATGTTCCATAAGTCGTAGTCCGTAGTCCGTTCCAGTTCGTCGCCTTTAGAATCAGTCCGGTTTTCTCTCTTGTGTTACTCGTAATCGTGGTTTAAAGCAAACAGGTGATTGGCCTGTTGTGCCTTTGCATGGTGGAGGGGCTGCCTCCTTACGGCCTCCATGCAGGCCGCCCTCCTCCTTTTTCATCCGGGCTTGGGACCGGCATAGGCGGGTTAATACTACCACAGACATTATATATTTGAATTCTCTATCCATTTCCCTACAGTTTGGTATATAATAAGTACATGTTCAAAGGAAAATTCACAAACAAATTTAGACTGAAAGATGAACACTTCACTCTATAAAATTCTGCCCACACAAAAAAAAGTCTGGCACAGCGTGCAAAATAACTCTGGAATGAATGAGTTAAGGAAGATAAACATCAGACAATATGTAACATCGAATAGAAGGAACAAGGCATGGGGTACATTATATACACCCAATTGGTTTATTACAATTAAAATGAATGGATGGTGAGTGATAGTATTGTCGATGGGATTAGTGTCTGCTGTATGTATTATGTGTCTCACAATTCAAGTGTTTTTCATCATGGCTGACTAAAGATATGGCATTGACATGGTGAGTTCCCTTTCTATAGGAACTTAGCTTTTCAGCCCCTGGCTGATAGTGAAGCGTGGTTAGTTCTCCGGTCTCCTGACGTTGCACCAGGTAGGTCTTGAATGGTTCAGATTCGCCTTCTCTGTGCTCGACTCCATATTCTTCTCTGAGATTGGACTGTCGTGCAAGGCTCCACCATAAACTGAAGACAAATACGGCTTCATTAATTTTCTAGCTTTAGAAAGCCGTCTTTCCCTAAGCCGTCCGTCTGCCAGTCATATCAGATTTTAGTCTCTAACATCATATGTCCAGAGCCTAATCTTGAATTCAAGTCCCCCTTCTGTCCTTTATTATTATATTTCTCTGCCCAAGTGGCAGTATTATAATTCTTTAGTACTGATTTATCGTCAAGGTAACACGATGAATTATTATAAAGGTCAGTTAAACCCACCAATTTATCATAGAAATGTCGGCAACAGTATTCTAGTTCTGTGCCTCTAGCCTAATCGTCATGTCAATTATGATGAATTTAACAAATAATTGGACACCAGTGTTTTAGAATTGTCTGACAATATTATCACACTTCATTTCTGGTCGCATCGTCAGATAATTTATAATGAATATATGTCACAGTCTGTCAACATTATTGTTACTATTAATTCCGCTAGTCTAAGCGTCGGTCGAAAATAAAGAATTAATATAGAAATTAATATATATATTCCCGTTAACATTATTATGAACATTTTGTACATCTCATCCCGTGGGATCATAAAATACACCCGATCACATGTGGCTGGATGTGATCGTAAAACAAAAATATGAATAAAGTAAACATACCAATCTTGCGTCGATTTTGCAAGATACTACACATTTCATCACAATACTATTTTCTAGCAAGATTTTCACTCACCTACTCAGAGATGGACTCTAATCACAATTTAGACACGTGGCTTTAATGCGTGAATTCGCACGATCTGGATTAGGTCTAGCTTTCTTGGTTCCCTGGGCATAAGTGAAAAAAATGGCCGGGTTTGGCGCACTTTTAGCGGGTGATTTCCGCTTGGGCACGTGATCCAAAGCGTGCATCACGTGGCTTTGGCATCATAAAGACGCTCCAATCAATAACGTTAAAAGTCACGTGGGGGTTTCCTAAAGTGGCATAAACTGGTTCTACCTAAGTTTAAGCAGTCGGTCCTAAATTAAAACAGGTTTCTAGCTACCGAGGTCAGGGGTCAACAATGACCTCGTATCTAAAAATAGTATTAGACGCTAGGAGAAAATCACTGAACGCTAGGAGAATATCCGCAAGTGAAATTTCCCGTGATTTTACGGGCTTCTCGATCATGCATTGAAGATGATAAAAAAAATGGCGTCTCGTAAATAAAAATAAAGAAGAGAAGATTGGGCCAGTCGTCACAATCAGAATCAGAGCTTCAAGACCTTACCTCTAGACTGGAGAAAGTAACAAGAACATATGGGATGGACATTAATATAGAAAAAAGCAAGATATTGGTGAATAGCCATAAGAAACATGTTCCGACCAACATTATGTTAAATGGGCAAACGTTAGAAGAAGTTAACACCTTTAAATATCTCGGGTCCACTATATGTAGTGATGGAAGATCAAGTAAAGAAATCAAGACAAGACTTGAGATGGCCTCAGCTGCCATGACAAGACTGAATGTGATCTGGAAAAGTAACATCAGTTTTCCTGTGAAGATCAAATTATACAAATCACTTGTATTATCTATTCTCTTATATGGGTGTGAGAGCTGGACAGTCACTGCAGATACGGAGCGTATGATTCAGGCTTTCGAGCATAAATGTTATAGAAGAATTTTGCGTATAGCTAGCTGGACAGTCACTGCAGATACGGAGCGTATGATTCAGGCTTTCGAGCATAAATGTTATAGAAGAATTTTGCGCATTTGCTATAAAGAGCACAAAACAAATGTCTTTGTTAGAAAGAAGATAAACACCTATGCAGGCCACCAAGAACCACTTTTGTCAGTAGTGAAACGTCAAAAGCTTGCCTGGTTTGAGCATGTAACTCGTCATGACTCCCTTTCGAAAACGATCCTCCAGGGAACAGTCAAAGGTAAACGGAGAAGAGGAAGGCAAAGAAAATCCTGGGCTGATAACATCAAAGAATGGGCAGGACACGGTTTTTCCACACTTGTACGCATTGCTGAGGACAGAGAGCAGTGGAGGACCCTGTCTGCTGATGCTTCCACCATGGCACCCCTACGACCCACGACGGGTTACGGGTTGAGATGAGATGATGATGATATAACGGTATACGTTTATTTAATTTAAACGGTGAACTATTTGTGCATATTTTGTTATTGTTGTAAGAAAATGGTACCAAAGCGTAAATGCAGTTTCAATGAAGATTTACAAAAGGAATATCCGTTTATTGAAAAGAGTACAAACTTCAATGTACGATGCAATATATGTGCCTCTGGGTTTTCGATAAGCCATAGTGGACGTGGTGATATTAAGAACCACATAAGCAGTGAGAAACATAAGAGAGCCGTCGTTACAGCTGCATCAAGCTCGTCGTTAACCACTTTCTTCAGAGCTGATAAAATTGGTAACCAAGAAGAGCAATTAGCTGCTATAGTAGGCGCCTTTGCATACCATACAGTGCTACACAATCATACTTTCAGGTCTATGGATTGCACATCAAAATTACTTCAGGTTACTTTAGAGCCAAAATTTGCATGTGCACGTACGAAAACAGAAGGCATTATTCGAAATGTCTTGGCACCCCATATTCTAAATGAGTTACGGTGTGACCTAGAAAAGTCTACATTTATTTCTGTACTGACAGATGCATCCAACCACAAAGAATTCAAGATTTTTCCTTTGCTTGTCAGATACTTTGATCACAGTAATGGAGTGAAAATTAAAATATTAGAGTTAAAGTCATTGCCAGGTGAAACATCTGATATTGTAAGTAGTTTTCTTAATGACTGCATAACTGAAAATGGTTTAGACAGGAAAGTAGTTGGATTATGCGCAGACAACACAAATTCCAATTTTGGAGGTGCTGAAAGGAAAGGACAGAACAATGTTTTCAAAAAACTGCAAGAAAACCTTGGACATGGTCTTATAGGAGTTGGGTGTGCAGGTCATATTTTCCACAACACTGTTCGAACAGCTGCAGATGTACTGCCTGTTGATGTCGAGCTGATTATTGCTAAAATGTATCTACTCTTCAAATCATACACAGTACGAGTGGAAAGACTCAAGGAGTTTTGCCAGTTTGTGGAAACAAACTTCCAGATGATCTTAGGTTATGCTCAGACTAGGTGGCTTGCTCTGCTGCCTGCTGTTGAAAGGGTTCTTCAGATGTTCCTGCCTCTAAAATCATATTTTCAATATCAAGACAGATGCCCAGTTTTTATACAGACATTCTTTGAAAATCCTCTATCTGAGGCATGGCTTGTTTTTGTTCACAGTCAGGCCTCTCCATTCCACGAAGCAGTGCAAAAAATAGAGGGACAGGCGGTCACTGTGTTTGAAGTCATTGACAGCATCAACAGGTTGAAAACTATTTTGAAGTCCAAACTGGAAGACTGTTTCTTGCCATCAAGAGTTAAGCTAATCCTTAAAAAGCTGGAAATGGAAGGACTTCCAAAGGAGGATGTGAAAAAGTTTCATGCTAGCGTTTCTTCGTTCTATGAAACAGCTTTCAATTATTTGAATAAATGGGCTGCAAAAAATTTTCAAGACCTAGAATCCTACAGCTGGGTAACGCTGAACAGAATACCAATTTGGGCAGATATTGAGATATCATCATCACTAGTGATTCAAACATTACCTTCAGCCCACTTTACAGAAACTGAAATTTATGACGAATATGTCTATATGAAGCAGTTTGTTACTTCTCAGAAAATTAGTGAATGGAGTGCCAAAAAAACATTGCCACCACAACATTGGATTGAAATGGTTTCCCACTTCAAAAACAATAATGTGACATTTTCAAATATTTTGAAGTTGGCAGAGTTTTTTTTCTGTCTACCTGAAACAAATGCTGCCACAGAAAGAGTGTTTTCTTTGATGAACAGCTTATGGGCAAGTGATAAAACACAGCTAGGTGTTGAAACTTCAAAAGCTATGTTGACAACCAAAGTGAATTGTGAGGAAACATGTGTCGAGTTTTTTAAAATGCTGCTTGCAAAGAAGGACCTATTGATAAAAATCCACTCATCTGAAAAGTACAGTAACTCAGCTTCACCTTAAGTAAGGATTATTGATGTTTTTCTCTCTTATTAGTTTAAGTAGTTAAACTTATACAGTAAAATGTATGTTATTCAATGTTATTCAAATGTATATATAAAATGTATTTTATTTTAAATTGACATCAACTTGATTTTTCCGGGACATGTCCCGACTTTTGACCTTTTCTTTACCCTTTTGTCCCAATTTTTTGCATTGAAATAGGTCAGATCTACTATTTTGTCCCGGATTAGGGTTTTGAAAATATGGTCACTTTGGATATGTAAATATAAGTGTTTACAAGTTTACATATTTGGAATCTTTATTCATTTTCCTATGAATCCATGCTGGTCATTAATTTGTACATTTGATTGTTATGAAATTCATTGCATTCTGTGCAGGCAAGGGAGAAAACCAAAAATGCAACCAATAAAAAAATTCATTCATACTATCCTCAGTATTTGGTATGTCCACCGTGCGCTTGCAAACAAGCTTGGCAGCGGCTCCGCATGGAACGCAGAAGTCTCTGAACGAAATTCCGGGGAATCAAGTCCCATTCACGTGTAAGAGCAGCTTCGAGCTGTTGCAGATTAGCTGGAGAACCTTGCCTGTAGACTCTGCATCCAAGCTCGTCCCACAGATGTTCTATAGGGGACATGTCTGGTGATATGGCAGGCCAATCAATCGTCACAATGTTCTGCTGCTGTAGATATTGCTGCATAATGCATGCGGTGTGCGCACGTGCGTTATCCTGCTAGAGAAGCTGCAAGTCTGGATAATTTGTGAACGCAGGAGCAACCAATGCATCCAGAACCTCATCTCGATATGTCACAGCATTAACATTTCCACGGAAGACGTGAAGAGGCAAGCGATGGTGAAAACTGAATCCTCCCCAAATGTGAATACTGCCACCTCCAAATCGGTTGTGCTGACGAACACAGCAATCTGCAAAGCGCTCTCCACACCGTCGCTAAATCCGCATACGTCCATCAGCAAAGGATATGTTGAATCTGCTCTCGTCTGTGAATAGGACAGCATTCCACTGCAGTCTAGTCCATCTGACATGTTGCTCTGCCCATTGCAGGCGCTGCTGACGATGTCTGTGAGTCAAGTTTGGCCCAACATAAGGTCGTCTTGCAGTAAGGCCTGTATCTCTGAGTCGTCGTATGACTGTCATTCGAGAGACTTGCCCACGTCTACCCACTATTGCTCTTGCTGTTTGACTGGCCAGGAGAGAACGATTCCTTAGGTGACTCAGCACAATATGACAATCTTGCGCAGGGGTAGTAACTCGTGGTTGGCCACTCCGAAGTCTATCCCGGGCACTGCCAGTGGTTCCGTAACGTTCATTGAGACGTACAATAGTGCTGTGGTGGCAATTCATCCTTCTGGCTAAGGCCCGCGAGCTCATTCCGGTCTCCAACATACCAATGGCTCGTTGGCGGTCGTTTTCAGATAGTCGTGGCATTTCAAGCACATGTACTGGGTGTTTTGTCTCAACGGCCTTTTTATACCGAGTATACTGCCACAACGTGTACACATTTTCAGGGTCATAGCTGTTGGGAATCGTGTTGCACGTGTAACTTTCATTGTTTTCATGTAGTCTGTACACAAACCCGTGGGTTGAATCATGCACTTTCCATTCCAGCAGCCATTCGCTCTCTACCTCATGACAAACACGGGGAAAATCCATTCCCACACTTTTTTTCTCCAGCTTCTTGGCATCAGTATATATAATAGTGGTGCGTTTTTAATGTGCTTCAGTACATTATATATATATATATATATATATATATATATATATATATATATATATATATATATATATATATATATATATATATATATATATATATATATATATATATATATAAAACTCCGCCTGGGTCGGTCCCAAGCCTGGCTGAAAAAGGAAGAGGGTGGCGTACAAGAAGGCAGCCCCTCCACCTTGCAAAGGCACAACAGTCCAATCACCTGTTTGCTTTAAAACCCAATTACAAGTAATACAAGAGAGAAAACTAGACTGATCTTAAAGGCAACGAACTAGCATGGACTACGACTTATGGAACCAGGCCAGGAAAGCTGATAGGATAGTATGGCGCACTCTCTTTCAAACCTCTACACCTCACGGTAGAAGAGAACAACTAAGTAAGTAAGTATATGTGTGTATATATATATATATGGAGGATGGGAAAGGTAGTGGAACAAGCTCTGCCATTACCCAAACACTATTGAAACAAACTCGTAACTGTATAGCTTGACAACTCGTTCACACATTTTTTTTTTAAATGAAGGAAAAATATCCTCTTCAGTGTCTGTGATGGAATGTATTCGTGCATTATTTTTCCTTGGTTTAATGTTTTGAGTTTTTTTCTCTCTATCACTGTTTCCTTAATTTGTCTCTCTATCACAGTCTCCTTCATTTCTTTATCCTTTCCCACGCAAGCAATTTTGCGTTTGAGGCAATGGGCAGTACCTTGCCCAGATTACCTGGACAAGATTCCCTTTACAGATGTGAGAAAAATCATCGGGTTGCCAGCGTTAGTTATGTCAGATTAGACTTACTTACGTGTCTAAAGCTTCTTGTTTAGGGATTATGGAACATTTCACTTTTTCAGCAGACATGAGGGCGCCAGAGCACCCCCGCCCCCTTCCCCTCCTTTAAGAGCCCACAGGAACCACATAAAAATATAGTACATACAATATTCTATCACTCTCAGCTAACTGCTATAAGGCTGCATGTGAAATTTAGAGTAGCCATAAAATCAATTTTGTGAGCTTAGGCCAAAGCAATTGCTAAAACACTAGTTAATTATCTAGTGCAGTGGTTCTTAACCTTTTCTTTACCACAGACCCCCTTTAAATATCTTTTGTTGCTGCTGACCACCAAGACTTAACTCAAGATTTAAAGTGCTCATCAAATATTTATTTCAAGTTGCTCATCAAGGGTCTTTAAATTTGGAGAGAAGGGAGAAATAAGTAAATGCACACACTCCTATTATAATATTTTTATTGGAATGATTCCATACAAATTTAAAATAATAATAATACCTGAACACGAAACCATGGCCTGATATTACTTGTTAATTTTAATTAATGAGAAGGCTGGTGCTGCATTTCACTTACAAGCCTTGTTATATTCGGCTTAATAGCTGAAACTTGTATTCTGAGTTCTGACTACATTTTTCAAACGGTTTCTATACTTATTTTTAAGATAAACGAGAGCAGAGATTGATTTTTCACACAAGTATGTCACTACAAAAGGCATCAATACTTTCATAGCCCTCTTCGATAGTTCCGGAAAATCTGCTTGTAAGTGAGCCCAGAAATTTGGAAGGGACTGTTTCTTGAACTGCAATTTCAGAGCACTATCCGTGGATATTTCTATGAGCTTGTCTTCCTCTGCTGCTGTGAGCCCCTCTAGTTCATACACATTAACTGAAAATAAATCTCTAATCCAGTTTTTGCTTGCATCAGGAACAGGAAAATATTCACGGAAACTATGCTGCAAATATTTCAAATGTCGTGCGATAAGTGATGTGTCCTCCTCAGACAACTCTTCATCGGTAGAGCCAACAAAATTTGTAAGATTTGGAAATGTCTCATAGTTTCGGTTCGATAGGCGATGATGCCACAATTCCAACTTTTTCATCATTGCTTCGATCTTGTCTTCAACTTGAAAAACTGTAACTTTTTCTCCTTGAAGATTTAAGTTGAGCATATTTAAATGGGTGAAGATATCTGACAGATGTGTTAATTTTACTAACCAGGCAAAATCTGTGAAACGATCGCTGAGGTGAAATTGCTGCTCCATGAGGAATAATCTTATCTCGTCTCTCAATTCCCAAAAATGAGACAAAACTTTATCTCGTGATAGCCAACGAAACAGTGTAGCAAAAGTTGATGGTGTTCACTGTCCATATCTTTGCAAAGCTGCTCAAAAAGTCTTGAATTCAGTGATTTGCTTTTTATAAAATTGACAATTTTGACTGATTCATTTAAGGTCTGTTTTAGTTTTTCTGGTATCTTCTTAGCAACTAGAGCTTCCCTATGTATGCAGCAATGGTACCAAGTCACGGACGGTATGATTTCCTTAATCCATGCTACAAGTTCAGGAAGCTTACCAGACATTGCTCGTGCCCCGTCTGTGCTAATTCCAACGCGTTTCAACCAATCCATGTCATGAGAGGTTATAAAACTTGTTTAAGCTGTTAAATACTTCTTCAGCAGTAGTGTGTATCAACGAGGAGATGAACAGTAAGTCTTCGAAAATATTTCTCGCGCTTATATCTAACGTAGCACAATAAGGTCGCTTTGTTATGTCTTTGCTTTCGTCTAGTTGCAGAGCAAAATAGGGGGACATGCAAATTCTTTCTAATAACTGTTCCTTGATATTGGCTGACAAACCGTCTATTCGCTTCTTAACTGTGTCATTTGACAAACGTATTAAGGAAAGGTCCTTGGCAGCTTTCTCGTTGATCAATGCAGAAACCATGATTTTTGCAGCAGGTAAGATAAGTTCTTCAGCTATTATGTGTGGTTTTCTGGTTTTTGCTATTGAGAAACTTCAAATGAGGACCTCACTGCATTTTCATTGTTACAACCAGTTGCAGTCTTTTTTAACCTTTTTCTTATTTTCCCCGATGTTTAGTATCGAGATGTCTTCGCAATTTTGACGGTTTCATGGCCTCATTGGACAATATATCGTAACATAACACACATTAGGATGGTTGCTTGTCTTCTGGGTCTGTACACATGAAGCCAATCGACAGATATTCCTTGCTATAACAGCAGCACTTTTTAAGATGACTGGAAGAAGCTTCATTTTGCTTTGAACAGGATGCACCCTCATCAACATCATCAGTACTATTACGCTTCAAATTCAGCCAGCGATCCATCCTGGGGCTCAGACAAAATGTATTGTTACGAAATTCACCGCGATAACATCAAAAGGTCACTTTACCCGACAATAACCAAACGCATTTATTCGCAGAAATCGAAGAAGAAAATCATTTTGACTGACTCTGACTCTCTCTTCCCATGAAAACGGTCTTCCTTTTATAGATGAATTTCTTCTAGAACATTCTCGATACAGCTAGAGAATTCTGGGAAGCAATAGACGTTCCGAGAATGTGGTGGCACAACGTGGACAACACTAGAGTTCACTGCAGCTGCGAAGGCGGCTTCTGGCTGTATGTGCGGAAGCAAGAAATGTCACGTGCTTTCTCTCAGCCACTCAGCGTCATTCACTTGCATGTTCTCCCCACGTGCAGAAGTATGAAGTGCTGAATACATTTTGTGCTATCAAACAGTTATTTTCATAACCGATTTTTACTTCTGTTTGTTTTTAATGGAGGCGGTAGTTTAGAAAAGCCATGTTTTACACAAACAAGCGAGAGAAATTAAGGTTTTGTTCTTCATTTCCTTTTCTTTCTTTCTTCCTTTCATTCATTCATTCTTTCTTTCTATTTTAACTGTAAAAGCTCATAACATTTCTTCAAGCCTTTGCAGACACCCTGTGAGGACGTCGCGGCCCCCTGCACAGGTTAAGAACCGCTGATCTAATGCATTCTTAGCTAAATTTTTAGCACGAGAAATACAAATTCTGAAAGCTTCTTAAGAAGAGATAGCTATAGCAAGGCCACCATCGCTGGTAACGCCGACCAGATAAAAAAATATTTCTGGGAAGTTCTGAGCTCAACAAAGGTCTCTGTTGGCATCAGAAGCTGGTGTTCTACACACATATCCGTGGGAATCCGATTGTCGAGGAAGGCAAACACATTGTCCCGACAGCACATCGTGGAAACAGATCAAGGTGCTTATAGAAAAAGAGTCACTACCCCAACCCCCCCACCCCCCCCCCACCCCCCCCCACCAACCCTTTGGAAATACACTAACATATTGCTAGAAATACAACACTCAACAAGAAACGATCAGCCAAGCGCAGATAAGTCATATGGGACTAAAAATAAATTCATGGCTATTTGTATTCGGATTTAAATTCAAAGTTTAACTCTATAAAAGACTTTGTGATTAAATTTCTCTAAAATTAAAAAAATTACCAACCAGCGTTCCCTGTCTAGGATGATCTAATTAAATGTAATATTTGGAGGAATAAAAACTCATAATAGATTTGTTTTGATTTAATATGTAACATGATCACTTCTCTGAATTTATGTTGTTATTTTATCTCAAAGTGTGAACACAAATTTATGTAATAAATGTTTTTTGATATATTTATATAATATAACTGCAGAATATTGTTCCATTCATCCTTTGATGTTGTAAAAATTATGTTGTGACCAGTTATTATACACTGTTATTATTAGAATTCACTTCACCTATCCTTACATCTATACCTTATCTTCCAATATATTAGAATCCTCGACTATACGTCAGGAAGGAGGCATCGCCGAGCCACAGTCTTTCAGATAATTGTCAGATCTGATCTATTTTGAATTTCAGTGGTCTCAGATAATTCAGGGCAGCAGTGGCAGAAATAAAAATCTGGAGCAGACATCTATTCCTCGTTATCTGTGCCCATCACTTTCTGTAAATGCTGTTCCATAGTTTCTACCAGGCATTTCTTACTCCTTTCACTAGCCTAAACTTAACCTTCACCACAAATAGTGAGCGAATCACGAGAGATATTTAAATCTGCCATAATAACGCCACAATCTCAGATAGGTTACAGCTACGATATATAATGCCTCTAATTGCTTATTTCTTAATAAATTATGCTCGCAACAGTTTCTATTACGCGCAAAAACACGTCATCAAAATCACACCGCATGTAGGCACATGACCTGATTTATTAAGCGATGACTCATAACCCAAAACCTACACCCTAAACTCTAAAAAGATTTGTTTCCACTGAAAATGCAGAAATAGACATGACCACCAACCCCCTCCCACCCACTCCACCCCAGTGCCGCCACCCACCCCCGGAGCCTTAACTGGCACACTCCCCCCTTAAAAAAAATGCCATCAAGAAACAAAAGTGCAGACATAGACCTAACCCTAACCCCTCCCTTCCGCTCCTGTAACAACAGTACATAGCTATAGACAGGACTAAGGCTACTAGAATTTGCCAGCAACTATAAACTAACCCTTGCAAATACACTATTTCCTCATAAGTTATCAAGAAGAACAACGTGGCATGCCCCAAAAACTGAGATACATAACCAAATTGATTTTATTCTTGTATCCAAAAGATTCAAGTCCAGCATTAATAAAGCCAAGACTAGGACTTTTCCTGGCGCCGACATTGGTAGTGATCACGACATGGTATTGATGACGCTCAAGCTTAAACTCAAAAAGAACTATAATCAAAACAGATGTTCTCAGTTAAGATTCAATTTAGACAAATTGAAAGATCCAGAAATCGCGGGAATCTTTGAGGCAACTGTTGGAGGAAAATTCGCAGCTCTCAACTTTTTGGAGGATGATATCAACTCAATCACAGAGAACATGAAAGACGTGCTCATTGAATCAGCAACAGAAATACTTGGTAAAAGAAAGAAAATAAACAAACCATGGGTTACAGATGAAATTCTGAAGTTATGTGATACACGGCGAGAAATGAAAAAGGTTAAGAAAGAGGTTCCTGAAGCAGCATGGCAATACAGTATGGTGAATAAAAATATTAGAAAGAAAATGAAACAGGCCAAAGAAAAATAGGTAGCTGATCAATGTGAGTCCATTAATACGGGGCTAATAAAAGGTAACAGCAAGGCAGTTTTTGACACATTAAGAAGACTATCAAAACCCCAACAGCCCAGGGTAACTGTCATAGAAGATAGCAATGGGGCTCTGCTCAATGAAAAAACAGCTGTAATGAGAAGGTGGACAGAATATTGTAAAGAATTATATAACTGTAAACTTGACACTGACTTAGGCATATTAAACAACATTAAGTGCGAAAACAGAGAACTCGGAAATGCAGCAATACTACGGGAAGAAGTGGAAGAGGCTATATGTTCGATGAAAGGAGGGAAGTCACCGGGTGTGGATAATATACCAGCAGAGCTCTTGAAATATGGAGGACCAGATATAGTAAAAATCATGACAACAATTTGCCAGAAGATATGGAGTACAAAAAAATGGCCAAAAGAATGGACGCAGTCATTAGTAATACCGCTTCCAAAGAAAGGAAATCTAAAAATGTGCAAGAACTACAGAACCATTAGCCTTATTAGTCATCCAAGTAAGGTGATGTTAAGGATACTTTTGAACAGAATAAAACAGAAATCAGAAGAAATCTTGTCAGAGGAACAGGCTGGCTTTAGACCAAAAAGAAGTACCTCAGAACAAATCTTCAATATTAGATTACTGATCGAAAAACATCTCCAGCATCAACATGATTTATACCATAACTTCATCGATTTCACAAAAGCCTTCGATCGAGTCTGGCATGAAGGTTTATGGCAAATAATGAGAAAATTCAATTTTGATACCAACATCATAGATATCATTGAAGCACTATACAAGGACGCAAGCAGTGCTGTTTTTGCAAGCAATGACATTGGAGAATTTTTCAAAACAACTGTAGGAGTTCGCCAGGGATGTATCCTGTCACCAGTGCTCTTTAACATTTATCTAGAACATATTATGCAGGAGGCTCTGTACGATTATAAATCAACCATATCGAACTTCAAGACCTTACCTCTAGACTGGAGAAAGTAACAAGAACATATGGGATGGAAATTAATATAGAAAAAAAGCAAGATATTGGTGAATAGCCATAAGAAACATGTTCCGACCAACATTACGTTAAATGGGCAAACGTTAGAAGAAGTTAACACCTTTAAATATCTCGGGTCCACTATATGTAGTGATGGAAGATCAAATAAAGAAATCAAGACAAGACTTGAGATGGCCTCAGCTGCCATGACAAGGTTGAATGTGATCTGGAAAAGTAACATCAGTTTTCCTGTGAAGATCAAATTATACAAATCACTTGTATTATCTATTCTCTTGTATGGGTGTGAGGGCTGGACACTCACTGCAGATACGGAGCGAAGGATTCAGGCTTTCGAGCATAAATGTTATAGAAGAATTTTGCGCATTTGCTATAAAGAGCACAAAACAAATGTCTATGTTAGAGAGAAGATAAACACCTATGCAGGCCATCAAGAACCACTTTTGTCAATAGTGAAACGTCGAAAGCTTGCCTGGTTTGGGCATGTAACTCGTCATGACTCCCTTTCGAAAACGATCCTCCAGGGAACAGTCTAAGGTAAACGGAGAAGAGGAAGGCAAAGAAAATCCTGGGCTGATAACATCAAAGAATGGGCAGGACACGGTTTCTCCACACTTGTACGCATTGCTGAGAATAGAGAGCAGTGGAGGACCCTGTCTGCTGATGCTTCCACCATGGCACCCCTACGACCCATGACGGGTTATGGGTTGAGATGAGATGATGAACAACAGAAACCATCTATAAGATAAAAGACAGAAAACAAACAAGAAAGCTGATTTAAACAGAAGTGAAACGAGAAGTTCCAAAACCAAGGCTCAAGAAGTATATACAGAAGCAAACAAAGAGGTAAGAAGTATCAAAAGAGTAAATCTATTGAGGAGTTGGTAAGAGAGGCAGAGGAAGCTGCAGCCAAAGGAAATATAAGAGACCTGTGTAACAGCAAGAGCTGACTGTGGTTCAACCTCTTATTGAGTAATAATTAGGATATATTCCAGATTATATGTTCTATTGTCGATACCTGATCATGGCATTAGTCCTGCTGTCCAGTTATGGTAAATAGAGTAAATTAAAAGTTTCAAATTGTGTGGATGTGTGTATGCAATTTTTTCTTTGTCCTAAAGTGGTAGTCTCTTCATACTTGTCATGGTGTTAAAAATAAAGGGAAAAAAAGAGTGAATGTTTGGGATGATTTTTAAGTTACTATTTATTTGTCATTTTGAATATGTATTACTAGGACCTTCACTTTCCCACCATACCCCCACAAACCTTTATATATACATGTTTTTTTCTTGTTATGCGCTGTTTTACTGTATTGTGTACATCTTCAGTCTGTCTGTTATAAGTGAAAGGGGAACTGCATGCCTGTAAATAGTCTAATTTTGGCATTCTCTGTTGGTAATGGTTCTTACATTTTATAAATTAAGGGGCTGCTGTAAAACTGGTAAGGAATATAAGTATTAAAACCAATAAAACGGTATTTAATCAGTTTTACCAATAACGGTTCACAAGAAACAAGGGACGTTTCGGATTTTACCCTTCGTCAGCCACAAACAGGTGACAAAGACAAGAATACATACAGGTACTAAAAAACTATACGGTGATGAGAAATATACAACAAATGGGTGATACAAGCAGATGGAAAAAGTAAACAACCACAGTGATGAGAGAAAAAGAACAATAATAATACAAGAAAATAGTAAAATCTAACAGAAATACCGAAACAAGAAAGTAAATAATCAATGAAACGAAAAAAAAGAGAATAAACAAAACTGATGAACTAATAAAAGTTATCTCAGCTCAATCCAAAGAATCTGTGAAAGAAAGCAGCAGTACTCCGTCACAGAAATTGCAAGGAAGTGACGTACGATAGCGACAAAACCAAAGATATAAAAAGATACGAAACGAACCAAAATAAAAACATAAGAAGATAGATCTAAAAGGCAACGAATAAAGAATGAAAAAGAGAAAAGCTACCAGAATTTATGCAAAATGATGTTGGATATTCAAACCATCGGGAGCTAAAACACCCATTTTAAAAATAAGGCGATTCTCCAACGAAAAGCGAGTCTTGTCATTACCGGCACATGAAAGGAGGGCAGTAACATGAATATCAGAATTACCTGCATGGTCAGGCCTATTGAAATGAAGGGCCACCGGTAAATGTTTGTCGTGATAGATGTCATTCAAGTGCTCACGAAACCTGTCTGCCAAACGCCTGCCAGTTTCACCAATATAGGTCATGCCACATCTCTTGCAGATGGTAGCATAAATCAGGTTTCTGGATTCGCACGTAAAAGACTCTCTAATAATAAATTTGCCTCTCGGAAATTTGACTGTCTGAGTTTGGAGTACAAACGGACAGGTCTTACATATCCGGCGTTGGCACGGTTTAGTACCAAAGTAAGACGGGCTAGTATGTCGCAAGCGACTGTGTACAAGAATATCCCTAAAATTCCTATCCCTACGATAAGCTACCAGGATCAGGATCAGAGTTAAGAATAGGCAGATGTCGAAACAGAATTCTCTTTACCGCCAGACAGTGAGGATGGAAAGTTAGAACCAGTTTGAGTCTGTCAGATTGGACAGAAGGTTTGGTAGTGAGTGCCGTCTGACGAGTGACGCGTGTGATACGCCCTCCTTTCATGTGCCGGTAATGACAAGACTCGCTTTTCGTTGGAGAATCGCCTTATTTTTAAAATGAGTGTTTTAGCTCCCGATGGTTTGAATATCCAACATCATTTTGCATAAATTCTGGAAGCTTTTCTCTTTTTCATTCTTTATTCGTTGCCTTTTAGATCTATCTTCTTATGTTTTTGTTTTGGTTCGTTTCGTATCTTTTTATATCTTTGATTTTGTCGCTATCGTACGTCACTTCCTTGCGATTTCTGTGATGGAGTACTGCTGCTTTCTTTCACAGATTCTTTGGATTGAGCTGAGATAACTTTTATTAGTTCATCAGTTTTGTTTATTCTCTTTTTTTTTATTTCGTTGATTATTTACTTTCTTGTTTCGGTATTTCTGTTAGATTTTACTATTTTCTTGTATTATTATTGTTCTTTTTCTCTCATCACTGTGGTTGTTTACTTTTTCCATCTGCTTGTATCGCCCATTTGTTGTATATTTCTCATCACCGTATAGTTTTTTAGTACCTGTATGTATTCTTGTCTTTGTCACCTGTTTGTGGCTGACGAAGGGTAAAACCCGAAACGTCCCTTGTTTCTTGTGAACCGTTATTGGTAAAACTGATTAAATACCGTTTTATTGGTTTTAATACTTATAGTTCTTACATTTTATTAGGAAATGCTCTGTATTATTTCCTTAAGGACATTCTACACAGTAAGGTTCACTGTTCTCAAACAGCCTGTTCTCAAATAGCCTATTTATAGTCTAAGTAGTTTCTTTTTGCTGGGCATTGTTAGTTCCCCAGATATTTGCCCCATTTAGCACTCTGGGGTCTCTGATGAGACAAAGAAAGAAGAGGCATACTGCCCCCTCAAGCATGCCATACAAGGCAGCTAATATGTTGTTTTACATGAGGCTGACAACCTCAGCATTTAAAACAAATTGCAACAGAAACCACTGCAGCAAGAGTACATGAAGTCTTTGTGCAGGTTTCCTGTAAGGAGACCTGCTGCAGTGGTGGCTTCATGCTACTTATGGAGGAAATGGGAAAATTATGATGAGATACATGACACATTCTTGTTGGTGCTTCAAACAACTTATATATGTGCCTGCCTTTTAGATTGTTATCCCATGCTACAGTCCTTTTATCTGTTATGTTTCTTTTAATTAAGTTTTCTTTCTCTTTTATTCTTATTCCCACATGTATTTGGTTTTAATCATATCTACTTTTCCTGGCTTCTTTATCAGCCTGTTCATTTCCTTTTATGCCAGCATGTGATATATTATTAGAAATGTATTCATTCCTTTACTTATTGATGTAATCATTTATTACTCTTCCACACCTGTTGAGCATAGGCTCTCAATCAGTTTAAATTGAAGGCGTCCTAGCCTGTGCCATGATTACCTTCTTTTTCCTAATTATAGCACATCTGAAATTGAAAAGCAAGTATTTTTTCCCTTTAATAAAATGAACAAACTGATCTTGTTGCTTATTTGCAGCTGCAAATCTCCTCATATGTGTGTGTTCTTTCTTATTCTGGTCATTAAACATTGACACTTGTATCATACTTTACCACAACCATTAAACATTGACACTTGTATCATACTTTACCACAACCATTAAACATTGACACTTGTATCATACTTTACCACAACCATTAAACATTGACACTTGTATCATACTTTACCACAACCATTAAACATTGACACTTGTATCATACTTTACCACAACCATTAAACCATTCAAAAGCGAGTGTACCTCATTTTTATTCATGCATGCATTACGTTTCATCAGCCAAACTAATCCTGGATTCTAATCAGCTTATCACTTCCTATGGCATCAGAATAGTTGTGCAGTGGATCCATGGCCACTCAGATACACCAGGTAATGACAGAGCAGACAGATTAGCAAAGAAGGGAACAAGACATCAACAACCACTCACAGCAGCAACTCTCCAAACAGCCAAATCACTCATACGAACAACAAAGAAAGAAACTTGGCTGAACAGATGGGCCATGGGAAACACCGGGAGAGAGGTTTACAGACACATGGCTGGTCCTTTTCCTAATGACAACATCGGCCATCTTACAAGGAGGGATCAGAGCATCATTTTTCAGCTCAGATCTCAACAGATACCACTCATCAGTCACTTGAACAGAATCCAACCACAACACTTTCCAGACTGCCAGCTATGTAACTACACCTACGAAACTGTTGACCACCACCTCTTTGAGTGCCCAGCACTCGATGATGTTAGGAAAATGCTCCTTCCTCTGAGGCCAGAAGTGGAACACCTTGTACAGAGAAACAAAACAACTTGCGAAAACATGCAGACATCACTACATGGCATTGGGCCGAAGGGCAAGAGCCCAAGTGCCGCTGGATCAATAACGACAACAACAACAACTTCCTGCCTGTGGAGCTTCAGTCATCAGGAATTCCCTTCCAAGCCATCCTGTTCTGTGCCATCCATATTTCTTTGTCTTCCTTATCCCTTATATTTCTGTCTGCAACTCTCTTCTTCATGTGTTTTTTTATGTGGTCTCTTTCTATTTTTCTTACCATTTCCAAAACTTCAGCAAATATAGAGTGAACTGGCATTAATGAATTAATTATGAATGATCAGTCTGAAGATCATCATGATGTCAAAAAATGCGCATTCTATGGGAGAAGGTTTATGGATTTGATTATGTGTTGCCGGAGTTTCTAAAGAAATGATTAAGCTGTTACATTTCAGAAGCAAAAGCATACATTTGTCAAAGCAAAAGACACCAAGTACAGTAATTATTTTTCTTCTGTGCTTTTCAGAATTACCACATTCACATTAATGGCGTATTCCACTGCAAAGCAAGATACAAACAGTTGAGACAGTTTCACGATGAGGTATGTGTTTACTGCTCACTGCCAACGTTCATAAACAGTGCGTGATGCTGAGTCTTGATGAAAGATGTTGGGCCACTAGAGCATACATCTGATTCTGATAAAACTCTTTGCCTCTTCAAAAGTTAAGCTTGCATCAGGCTGAGGTAGCTTTCCACCTTCCTTTGCCAATCTGTCAGCCTCTTCATTGCCAGGGATGTTACAATGAGATGGGATCCATTGGATCACAGCTCATTTGAATCGTTGACATAGTTTGTGGAAATCTACTCATAGGTCATCCAGGTCTGCATTATTTTGGCTTTTCAGCGTAGCAATTAATGACAGTGCATCAGTGAAGAAAGCTACTTGTTTCTCTGTGTTTCCTCTGTCATTATAACCTCTGCTGCAGTTTTCAAGGCCTCTTTTTCTGCTCTGAAGTTACTTGAGAATTGTCCTGTTGCCACTGACAGCTTTTTTTGTGCACCATTGCTTAAGCTCAGAAAGACACCTCCACCTCCATTTTATGTTGCATTTGTTGCTGATCCATCTGTGTATGCATAAATCCATGTGAGTTCTTGTTGTGATGGAAATTGTGATGTTCATATTCTGTTACAAGATAGTCTCATTTAACTGGCACAGACTCAGGACAATAAGTCCAGTTCACAGCTATGTTCCTCTCCTAACTAAAGCTTTCCTGTTCATTTTCCTTGATGTCATCCTGTTGCATGTTATCATCTCAGTTCTCAGCTTTGATTTCCTCTGGAGTGGTATTGCTTTCTGATGATATGCTTCAGCTTAAGAGTTCTAAAGTGGTGCTTTCTGGTGTTACTTCTTGTAGACTTTCCTGCATTTCAGTTATCACAGTAATAAATATGAATCATTATTGCATGTAGCGTAAAGGTTTTTATAAGTGTGATGATTAGTAATAGAGTAGAAGTCTTCTCTCTAGAAGGGGTGAGGTCCCAGTGTTGGAAATGAACACTGGTATCACTAAATAGTCACGGCTGTGAAAGCGTCTGCTCCAGAATTATTCAAGTAAAGTCAGACCTTACTGTGCCACCTCGCTTTGTGCCTATCAGTGATAAAACAATTCATAAAACTCAACTTCAACAATATTGAATTAATAAAGCTGTTGAGTACAATTATGAAATTTGTTTATTTACATCTATATTTCTTGTGCTGACTTATGAATGTATGTCGATGGAATCAATGAAGAATTATTTTACAAAAGCATGGTGATGATGAAGTTAAATTAAATTAATTAACTAACTCAAAAAATGTTCTTGTACACTTTTCCAAATAGTTGAATAACTGAATTCCTCACTGTCTTAGTTTCACTTTACTGTCTCTGCTATGCTATCATACTAATATTTTCATCATGAAATAATTCTTGATAAATTATCACTCAGGATGCACGAATGTCAGTGACATTCACTTTAACTTCTATGTCAGATGAAATTTGGCTTTGAAATGCACAGTTTGGCAGATGGGTCTTGCTTATGCCAATCCAGACACTGCTGGGGTGTAAAGCATTGATCTCGAAACCACCACTGAGACTTCTGGTTATTACTCGTTAGCTCAACTGGTTCTTGATCATTGACCTCTGACTTATCGTGACAAGTACGAACCTGAGGACAAAGTTTAGACATGGCTAGGTTTTGTTTTACTGCCTACAAGTCTAATGTATGTGAGAAGATATTGTTTTCAGATGTCTGATATATATATATATATCATATATATGCATGATACATGGATCAGTCATGATAAGTGATATCGAGACAAAACAGGTGTCTAGCTGCAGAACATTTTCTAAAATAAAATAATACAGAATATACTACAGTTCATACATTTTTTTTTTTTTTTTTTTTTTTTTTTTGTTGCTTTCTTCTGGCGAGGCGTGTACCTTTCAACCTATATGGTTATATCAGAGCGCATTTACCATCCAAAAAAAAGTCAACTCTGTTGACTGCTAACCTGATCAGCGTTGATAGATACTAAGTCCTGAAAAGGACCAACATTATCTATCTGCTAGCATAAAGCCCCAAAAAGGACTCAACAGCTGCGTCAACGCCTGAGCTAATTGAATTTTGAAGTTCATACATCGATTCTGTACACACATATATGGTATGGTGTCTTAATCACCCTTACTCCCTCTGCCTGACAAGTCAGCTCTGAAAAGGGCTGTAACTTTATGGCAGGGTACATAAGCCCTGATAAGGACTGTATTTAGTCCTGATAAGGACTGTGCTAGTCCTGATAAGGACTCAGTCACTGTGTGGTTATATTATCAGGTTCCAACCTTCGACAAGCATACCAATTTAACCAAATAGAATATATGGGACCCCAAGATGCAACAGTTGTGAATGCAGTCAGCGACCCATAGCTTGACTGCTTGCATCAGGACCAGCGAACTAGAGCTGGTCAAGACCGTACTCCACCTCCACGTGGTGGTCCTGGAAACAGTCTGCAGCAGTGCAGTCCAGCTGAGCGAGTACGGATCGAAATGGGAAGGCAAACCCGGTCCCTAAAAAATGCCGTGCAGAAGTCGGATGTGTTGACCGAAAGGTGCAGATATCACAGCTTAGGCGCAAACAGACACAACGCAACCACCGTCCTTTTCAGGGCGAACGAGGAAGAAGAAGAAGAAGAAGAATGTATGATACTTTCATAACATATAGACTAACCAAATCCTGAAATAAATAGTTGTAATTAATGTATTAAATATACACAGTAATTCTACATACCCTCTCAGGATCTATATAAAGTCAGAAAAGACTGGCTTTGGTGGAGAATAGTGCTGCTTGGTCACAGATAGTAAAGTTCTAGCCTCAACAAGCTTTTCTCTCTGGCCGCCTTCCTTCTGTCTTTATTCTGTGCAAGCGATTTTGAATTATCCGGGGTCTCCTTTTATAGCCTGCGAGCGTGCATCTGAGAAGGCAAGGTCGGTAACTCCAATTCAGTCCTGCAAAATTTTCATCTTCAAGGGATTTTGTGTTAGAGGTATTCCAAACCTCGGCTTTGTGTATCGCACTTTTTCTATTTAGAGCCTTTTGAGTTATAATCTTCTATTCTCAGTAAGTTTTTCTTTCTATCCATATGCTGTTTTCCATAATCGGTCATGTTAGTGAATTTATATCGAATTTTGATTAGGAAAACCACAGGATTTCTCGATGCACTGACACTCTTTCTTGCAAAATTCTTCAAAACTACTCCATCCATCCAATTTTTCTTTTATCTGCACATAGTTGGAGTTATATCCTGTAAAAGGAGACTATTTTCATCCTTGTCTGTCATTTCGTTCTCCTTTACTAAGTCTAACCTATGTTTTGTACGCTTTTTATTCTACATATAAACTACAGTAGTTTTTTTTTCGATCGGGTTTGTGTAGGCTGCTCTTCCGTGATTGGCTGAACCTGACACACCCCCGAAAAAAATAGTACTGCATTCGCCTGTATACCTCTGTCCTACTTTTCCTGCCGTTCATGCATTTACTCGAATACTAAACATGCGTTTTCAACACATGACATTGCAGTGTACTTTAAAACCTGAAAATGTGAATTTGCTTTCAGTAGTCAAGGTTCATTTTAACGCAGCCTCATTCAGTCATCTATGATATTGTTACTTTGACATTGTAACCCGAAACACATACATATGCGTTACTGCAGTGCAAAAATAATTGCATTACTTATTCTATACAAGGATGTAAACATCATCTGTCCACAGGTGTAGTAACTGAACAGATGAATGCATTGATAAATGTATGTTCACAATATGATGTGTAGGCACAGCACAGAAATGGATAGTTAAAAAAAATTAAATTGAAAACGTTGATATTTTACTACTGTTCTCATGTGGCACTACAGCTGTATTATTATGCTATTATTAGCAAAATTTAGTATTTCTTTTAGTAAAATATCTGATGATGCACAGTAAGTGATAGAAATTGTAGTAAAGACCTATTATATGGTATAAGAACTATTATTAAACAAGATTGACTACACAGTTAAGCACGGTGAAATTTGGATTTTTAGGGAAACAAACACCACATTAACTATAAAGATTCACACACACACAACAATAGTTTATTTATTTCATCAAAATGCAGCCCATTGCACTGCCATCATAAGCCCATAACAGCAGATAGTTTAGAGATAGTGGAAGGATATGCTTGACAGAAAGGTTAAGATGATTTAGTAACAAAATGTGGAACTTGGGGCTCGTTAATCACAGAAGAAATAAGTGAAACTACTGCAGCACTCAAGTTGTGCAGCACACAAGACAGGTCTCTCATTATGAAGCCAGATGGCCTAAAAGAAAATTGCTGAATGAAACTAAATGTTAAAAATTTAGGAATAAATTATTAATTCCTCTTCTGTTCTGGGTTGGAGAGGTTAATTATTAATTAATATAGAAGTAATTACAGGAAACTCTCTACACAGTGTTACAACACGATTGCTGTGTTTAGAGTTTCATGTAATTAATTTGAAAGCTCTTGGATTGTCTGATAAATTTTAAGGTTTTTGATTAGTGTAATTAATAATATTGTTATTACTTCTTTCCTTCACTATTCTTCATTGTTTTAATTCATTTACAGCTCAAGAAGGAGTTTGGATCCACTAATCTTCCTGAGTTTCCCAAGAAGAAGCTTCTTGCTTTGACCCCTCAGGAAATAGAGCAGAGAAGAATAATGCTGGAGCGATACATTCAGCTTGGTGAGGCATTTGTAAAGTGAAATACAGTAGCTAAGTTCTATTATATTGTATTCAGTGTTTTTTAAAAAGTCACACCATGCCAGTAACTTTGACAGAGCAAAGCAAATATACAAGGGGGAGTAAAAAAATAACCTTGATATGGCAAAAATAAGTCAAAATCACGTATTAGACAATTGTACTTCAGAAATGTTATGCCCTCCTGCTTGAGGTACCAGTGCGCGCAGGCCTGTTGTCCTGATGGGAAGTATGACGTCAGCAAATCATATCCAAGATGGCCGCCCCCTTGGAAGCATGCACGAGAGAAGAGCAGCGTGCAGTTATCCTTTTTTTTGGGTAGTGTTACGGTATATGATATTAACGCCGTCTGCTAAAGGTTATCAGACGTGCAATTGTAAAAGGTTAAGGCATTTAATATATTGCGATAGATGTTTCAATTACTGAACGCTCCATACACGATCGATCATGACGTGTATAGCGTTGTTTAGGACACAGTCGGTAACTAAGAAACGCTACCCTTTGTTACTTGACCGCCAAGCTGAATAGCTGCGTTTTTTCTAACCTTCCAATTCAATGGCATGATATAGCCATTTATATATGCATTTTTTGATGGATCAGGGTCAGTCCTAGAACTCTATATGAGAGGGAAATTTATGGAGGTTAGTATTTAACTAGAATTCTCAGAAGGAGAAGAATAATCGTCAAATTCGTATGAATATATTCAGACTCGCAGTCTCACTGTCGGCAGGTAGCCATGTCTAGCTGCTCGTGCATATAGCTGTGATGTCCTGACGACAATACTGCATTGTATCCTTAAACGGACATTGACACATAACCAGCAGTCTACGTTATTGATTAATTTATGCATGACTTATATGGACTTATGCTCTACTCCTATTTGAAATGATCATCCTGTGTGTAGAACTGTGAATTAAATGTATGGACTCAATGAAATGACTTATCAAATCAATCGTATTCCAAGGTTCAAGTATTGTTCGGAATCTTCCACCCCCGCATTCGCTTAATCTTCCATCGAAGGCACGATGCATTATCACTGAATGAAAAAACTAACATATCAATGAAAAACAATGGCCAGAAATTTATAATTGTTTTATTCATATCACATGGAACATTGTTCAGAGCAAACCACCACCTTGTAACAGTGGTGCCCGGTGTGTGGGGACGAAAAACAACCAAAAACCAAAAATTTTTTCATAACTTTCGAATGAAATATTTACGATCAAGTTTCGATCACATGACCATTACGAAGCTGACGTGACGCACGTGATCATGAATAGCAACATGACGTCACTGTTGCATTGTCGCAGTGAAGAAGACATCTTTTCAACGCCTCTCTAGTTCGCTTCAAATTGATCAAGATGCACAAGATGGACTACCGTTGCCTGCCCATCAGGAGCAGACAGTCAAAGGCACAGGCCTAGCTGTTGACGACCTCTAGCACTGATCTAAGCAACGGAAAAGATAAGTCTAGGTGTTTAACTGTTGTTATTGCAAACAGTGCTAACTGAGTCCATGCCCTCTGCCTACATCGGCATGTTTTTACCTATGTTTAATGTACTTTTTGTTGTCTTAATGTGTTGTTAATTCGTGGGAGTTAGGGAGGATGAACCGAAATTAGATTCTGTGGCTCTCACGATGCCTAAATTGATTTCGGTCGTTTCTTAAGGCAGTTAAACGATTGCACTTTTGGAAGCCCCATTGAGGTTTGCCATTGGACTGTCTGTCCAAATCTGCTACCGTTTGACGATTTGTGTTAGCTGTACCATTCCGTAGATAACTGGCGTATTTTATTCGTACTCAGTTAACAATTTTTTTTAGTTTTGTATCATGTTTGTTAACTATTTCGTCCAGTCTCCTCTTACTATCATTTATTTGATGATTGTTAAATTTTCGTCCATTATGAGTCCTGTGATGTCATCATTTTTTGCAGTCATTTTTTTTTGTGTACTTTGAATATTAAGTTGACCTCGGGTCAGACCTTGACCCTTCATTTGGATTGTGACATTTCCGCTTGTTTTATTTAGTTCATAAATTCATTTTTAATTGTGAAAATGTCTTGTTTGCGTCTTAACATTGTTTGTACCCTTTAGTTGCATCATTGTTTTGTTTGTCCTCATGATATATATTAATACTACATTAATAATATGATATTATATGCAATAATATACTTGTAATTTAATTTAATTAATTTTTTCTGATATTTAAGGTTAATATGGGACATTGCATAATTATGCAGTGATAGTCCAAGAAAGTAGCACTACAATTTATAATAGATGCCTAGGGCATAATAATATATTATATATATTGACCAAATAAAATAATCTTATAGTCTACCTTTGAGGTAATAGACCCATTGTATATTATTTAATATACTTTTCTGGTACTAAGAGAGTGACTTAGTACATTGAACAATATAATTACTAGGAATCATACCCAACATTATTGGATATTGAGATTAATTGTGTGAAGTAATTACATAATAGTTAACAGATATCATAACTATTTATGATATAGTATTATTTAGATACAATATTGTTACAAAATATTGTCTATTGGTTGAACTTAGACATTAGAGTTCAGTACTATTGTGATTATTTATATTGAATATTTCTAAGTTGAGTAAGTATAATAATTACTCTGAAGCTACTATTGACTATTTTAATCAGTAATTATCAATAATTACTTACCAGATAAAAGTCAAAATGCTTACTATAGACCATTTCGTTAAAATTGGTCGGGAATATGGTTATAAATCTCAAGAACTTCGTCAGTTTGCTGAGTCAGAACTGGAAAAACATGAAATAAAAGAAGCAGAGAAAAAAGCTGCATTAAAGAAAGAGGAAGAGGAACAAAAGGCTGCATTAAAGAAAGAGGAAGCAGAACGTGAGATGAAGCAAATTGACAAGGAAAATAGATTGAGAGAGATTGCTCAACGTGAAAGAGAAGAGCAAAGAGCAATCGCCAGACAGGAAGAAGAGAATAAATTGAAACGAGAGGAAATTATTTTACAACAAGAAATGGAATTGGCGCGTATTAAATTGGAGACAGCAAGATTACAAGCACAAAGTGCTGATGCAAACCAGAATAATAACGCACAAAATGGATCATCATCCAGCCAAACTAAACATTTCTATAACTTTAAATTACCCACTCTCAACTTGAACGTGGACGACCTTTCATCGTTCCTGTCACGTTGTGAACAGACTTGCAAAACAAATCATTTGCCTGAAGAGTCATGGGTACTCAAGTTAAATGAATTCTTGGTTGGAGAACCACTGACGGCTTCTCAAAATGCTGACCCATCAATAGCAAATAACTACGGTGCTATTAAGTCCTTGCTTTTACGAAGGTTTCACCTGGACGAGGAACACTGTAGGTTGAAATTTAAGGGAATTTTACCTGAATCTCCAAAAGATTTTGCAGGATTCATTGCAAACATACGCAATACATTTAATAGATGGGTTGAACTGGCAGAAGTCAACAAATCATACGACAAATTAGTTGATTTACTACTGCGGGATAAGGTATTATCTTCGGTTAGCCAGCCATTTTTTGCATATTTGCAGGAGCGTAAACCAGGTACTATGGACGAATTAGAAAAAATTTCTTTAAACTACTGTTCGGCACATCCGAATGCAACCATTTCTAACTCCTCATTAAGAGAACCTCTACCTGTGGCGTCTAATATGGCCTACAATCATAATAACAAACAAAGACATCACAGTGTAGACAGAAGCAGGTTCCAAAGAAATCACAATGTTAACTTTCAGAAGGGACATAATAATAATTTCAACAATAAAAATGAGTTCAACAGAGGTAGATCACGAGATAGAAATTATTCACCTCAAACAAACTACCACAATGGTCAACATAACACTCATTATAATCGATCACATACTCCCAATAATAATAGTAACTGGAATGGTAATAATCATGGCTCGAGACATCGAGATAATAGTTACTATAGAGGACGATGAGATAATTCTAACAATTATACTCGGAATCGATCTCATTCTCGGGGATCATCTCATTACAACCATAATACAGGGGCGGCAGTTACAAATAATACTACCCCTATAGCTCAGGTCCCACTTGACAGTAATACAACACAGTCTTCTGCTGCATGTTTTGCTATTAATTATAATGTGGCAAATAGCTGCCAACAATGCAATCTTATTTTTCAGAAGGCGAAAGAAACAGTGCTTAACTGCGGACATATTATACCAGAGGTAGGTCTTGCAGTCAACGATGGAACAGGCCTACTAATTTTTAACAGGGGATTAGTTAATGGATCCGTCGTCTCAGTGCTGAGGGATTCAGGATCCACAACGATTGGTGTACGACAGTCGCTGGTACATCCTAGCTGTGCAACGGGGGAATATGTCCGTTGCATGACTTTTGGGGGAACTATTGAGTTTTACCCCACAGCTATTATTCATGTTAACACACCTTTTTTCACAGGGAACGTAAAAGTATGTATGCTAAAAAAGCCTATAGCTGATCTGATGGTTGGTCGTATACACGGCAGTAAAGATTGTACTCCAGATGAGATTATAGAATGGGAGAAACATAACCTATGCACTGGAAACGCCGTGACGACTAGAGCGCAGACTCAACTCATGGAGAAAGTTGATAATAAAATGGATGCAGACAACCAAGAGGAATTTGTAGTCAATTCACCTATTGACAGGGAAACATTTGCAACCAAACAAAAAGAGGATAAATCTTTAAAAAAAATTTTTTAAGCTGGTTGATAAAGTTGACAATCTATCCTCAGGTAATAATAACAAACATTGTTTTGTTATTAAAAATGACATATTGATTAGATGTTTTAATGACAAATCACAAATGAAACAACAAGTTATGGTCCCATATACTTTTAGACGGTACATTCTTCAACATGCACATGACTCACATTGTGCTGGACATATGGGATATACTCGAACACGATCTCGAGTACTGTCTTCATTCTTTTGGCCAGGAGCGTCAAGAGATATTTCGCAGTATGTACGTTCCTGTACTACATGCCAAGAAGTGAAAGCACGTGGAGCTTTTCACACGGCGCCTATTCAGGCTTGCGATATCTCAGTAAGACCGTTTGACAAGATGGCAATAGATATTATTGGTCCATTGCTACCATCGGCCAGAGGACATAGATTCGTCCTTACGTGCATTGATTTGTGCACACAATGGCCAGAAGCTATCCCATTAAAGACCACCACTACCACAGATGTAGCTGATGCACTACATCTCATCTTTTCTAGAATAGGGTTTCCTAGAAAACTTTTATCAGACCATGGGTCACAGTTTATATCTGACACCATGAAGGAAGTCATGAAAACTTGGAACATTGATAGGAATTTAAGTAGTATTTATCATCCAATGAGTAATGGTGCGGTTGAAAGACTTAACCGTACACTTAAACAACTACTACATAAGGTTACTGTTAAGCACCCTCATGACTGGGACAGAGCACTCCCAGCTGTCCTATTTGCTTATCGGGAGGTACCGCATGAACAAACTGGCTTCTCTCCCTTTGAATTAGTTTTTGGTGCTCCCCCAAGAGGTCCTATGGGACTAATAAAAGACTTATTAATTGACGCGGAGATGACTCAGGACACTCAGTCATCTTACGAGTACGTGATTAATCTTCGGAAGAACATTATTGAGTCTTGCCAGTTGGCAACAGCTTCTTCTGAGGCTGCAAAAGCTAAGGCTCGATCTCTACAAAATAGGTCTCGACGATTACGCCAATTATTCCCAGGCGACGAGGCTTATGTGTTACTTCCTCACAATAACAATAAATTATTGATATCTTGGAATGGTCCTTACAAAGTCATTGATAAAATTTCCAACGTTGATTACGTCTTAGATATCAAGGGACACAAAAAGATATTTCATATTAACATGCTCAAGCAATTTCATACACGTCCTGAACACTTACAGTCAATTTTTCATGAACTAGATGACAACACAGTATCTACTTGTTATTATTCTAACTTATCTGTCATCCAGGAAGAAGAATCTTCTTTTCCTGAGGTACAGTTACCGTTACCGGTACCAGTAGTTCAACCTACTGAATCTTGGCGGGATGTAACCATCTCTTCAACGGTTACACCGCAACAGCGTCTACAGATTGCTAATCTATTACAATCTTATCCAGATGTATTGACCGACGTCCCGGGTCGCACATCGGCTATCAGTCATGACATTACTCTCAATGATGATACACCTATTCGTGTACATCCCTATTCTGTTCCTTTACATTTCCTTGCTAAAACTACTAAGGAACTTGAACAGATGTTGTCTCTGGGAATCATTGAGACTAGTAATTCGCCATTCTCTTCTCCATTAGTGATTGTCCGGAAGAAGGACAATAACATCAGACTATGTGTTGATTATAGAAAATTAAATGCTAAGACTATAGTTGACAGCGAACCACATCCACTTATCGACGACTTACTGCCACGTCTATCCAACGCAACTATATTTAGTAAGATAGACTTAACTAAAGGTTATTGGCAGATACCACTGACCGAAAAGGCTAAGTACTACACCGCATTTTCCACTCCACAAGGTCTATACCAGTGGAATGTGATGCCTTTTGGGCTTGTTAATGCGCCAGCTACCTTCATTCGCCTGATGCGACAAATTTTATCAGGTAGACCAGACGTTATTACATATATTGACGACATATGCTTGTTTAGTTCGTCATTTGAGGAACATGTTTTGGGACTTAGATATGTTTTCGACACTCTAAGGAATTATCATCTAACTGCTAAACCTACAAAGGTGCAAATCGCATGTAATGAAATAACCTTTTTGGGACATATCATTGGGTCGGGATATATCCGAACGTTACCTAGTACAGTCTCCAAAATTCTAAACATAGCAGTTCCTCAGACGAAGAAACAGGTCAGGAGTTTGTTAGGACTTGTTCAATATTACAGTAGATTCATACCAAACTTGTCATCCATCACGGCTGTATTGTCTTCATTGTTAAAAAAAAGACATGCCGGTGAAGGTGACATGGACTGGTACATGCAATGAAACTTTCAACAAAATTATAAATTTGTTCTCGCATGAACCAATTTTAAGACTTCCCGATGCTTCCAAAAGGTGTCTCTTACGGACAGATCCTAGTAACTGTATGCATCACAGAATTGAACTAAAAGACAATCGGGGTATACATGTTGACATTGGAACTTCGTCTAACGTCCATACACGATATATGAATATTCGTTGAACAATCATGGAACAATATCTGACGACAAGTCGAACTTATTATCCTATGTGCACTTAATTCTTGGATGCTGGGATAAATGACATTTCTTTCCAACGTAAACGTTTGAACATTTTTGCCTAAAAGGATTCATCAGGATCAAGACTACGGATGGATCATCATATCCTATACTAATTAATTAGTTAACTAACTTCTTAATTCAATTATTATCAATAAAATGAAATGTGAGAAAAAAAATGAAATGAAAGAACAAAAAAAGAGAACGAAATATAAAAAGAAGAAATTATGAAAAGAGAAAATAAATCTCACACAAGTATTAGATTAATATTTTTTTTAATGTACCTATACATTATTTAGTTAGTTAAATTAGATAGTTATTATTCACTAACACTTAACACACACAATTAAGTTAAACTTATATTCGAATTTCTTTCTACTTCTTCTCACTTATTTTGTTTTTTCTTCTCTCATAACATCGCGTTACATTAGAATCTTAATAATTTATCTCTTAGTTTAATTCATTAATTTAATTTTAATTAGTCAAATTAATTCCTATATGACATACTAATACGACAGACCTTACTTTAATTTAATTCTATCATTCACTATTAACATTGGACATTTTATTTAGTTGATATAATAATATGTATAATTGATATATCATATGATTAATGTTAGATGACTATGACAACTAGTTAGTTGACATGACCGCAACACGGTTCTACTCAGAACATCGTCGGCCATATGTCACAATTGTGTTAAATTTTTTTTGAAAAATTGTTAAGTCGGATAGATCTTGAAAAAAAAAAAATCTATCGATTTTTTTTCCCGGGTGTACAGGGAATTGTTACGGTATATGATATTAACGCCGTCTGCTAAAGGTTATCAGACGTGCAATTGTAAAAGGTTAAGGCATTTAATATATTGCGATAGATGTTTCAATTACTGAACGCTCCATACACGATCGATCATGACGTGTATAGCGTTGTTTAGGACACAGTCGGTAACTAAGAAACGCTACCCTTTGTTACTTGACCGCCAAGCTGAATAGCTGCGTTTTTTCTAACCTTCCAATTCAATGGCATGATATAGCCATTTATATATGCATTTTTTGATGGATCAGGGTCAGTCCTAGAACTCTATATGAGAGGGAAATTTATGGAGGTTAGTATTTAACTAGAATTCTCAGAAGGAGAAGAATAATCGTCAAATTCGTATGAATATATTCAGACTCGCAGTCTCACTGTCGGCAGGTAGCCATGTCTAGCTGCTCGTGCATATAGCTGTGATGTCCTGACGACAATACTGCATTGTATCCTTAAACGGACATTGACACATAACCAGCAGTCTACGTTATTGATTAATTTATGCATGACTTATATGGACTTATGCTCTACTCCTATTTGAAATGATCATCCTGTGTGTACAACTGTGAATTAAATGTATGGACTCAATGAAATGACTTATCAAATCAATCGTATTCCAAGGTTCAAGTATTGTTCGGAATCTTCCACCCCCGCATTCGCTTAATCTTCCATCGAAGGCACGATGCATTATCACTGAATGAAAAAACTAACATATCAATGAAAAACAATGGCCAGAAATTTATAATTGTTTTATTCATATCACATGGAACATTGTTCAGAGCAAACCACCACCTTGTAACAGGTAGTGAGGGTGAGAAACCAGCAGACATTCATCGGAGGATGATGAGGCAGTATGGGGATGCTTGTGTGTCACTTCAGCAGGTTTATGAGTGGCACAGGAAGTTTAAAAGTGTGGTGTCAACTGTGACTGATGCAGCTTGCTCTGGCTGGCCTCACACTGCGACTACGCCTGACGCTATCACTGCAGTGGAACAAGTGATACGGGAAAACCGGCAGGTAACAATCGACGTGTGGCTGGAGAATTGAAGATCAGTCATGGCTCGGCGCACCACATCATTCACGACGTGCTGCAGTACCGCAAAGTCTCCACTAGGTGGGTACCAAAACAACTCACCTCCGAACTGAAAGAACGTCGTGTGGATGTTTGTGAAACACTGTTATGACGTTATGAAGCTGAAGGAGATGGCTTTCTACACCATATAGTCACTGGTGACGAATGCTGGGTCCACTACTTCCAGCCAGAGACAAAGCGAGCCAGCATGAAGTGGCGACATTCATCATCACCGAAAGCAAAGAAGTTCCGTACAACAAAGTCGGCCGGCAAATTGATGCTCATGCTCTTCTGGACTGTAAAGGCCCAATCCTGGAACATCACATGCTCAGGGGACTCACTATCAACAGTGAATCATACTGTGATCTGCTTCAGAACCACTTGAAACCTGCAATCAGGTCAAAACGTCATTGCTCAGTTCTGGTGTGTTGTTACAGCATGATAACTCGCTGCCACACACAGCTCGTGTGACACACGAATATCACGAATCTGTGTTTGGAGTGTCTTCCACATCCTGTATATTCACCGGACCTCGCACTGAGTGATTATCATGTGTTTGGACCCCTCAAGGAGGCACTCGGTGGCAAGAATTTCAGTACGGACAATTGAGGTGAAAGAGGCGGTCCATACGTGGCTACGAACGAACGAACGAACAAACTTTATTTTCAGAGGGTTGAGAATTGGGCACGCAGTCAGTCAGAAGAGTTTTTTTCTCACGGAATCCAGGCATTAGTGAAGCGCTGGCATACCTACATTGAACGTATTGGGGACTATGTTGAAAAGTGATTAAATGCTTTCATTTCTATTTGTGCAAATTCTGTTAATAAAAAAATATTAAGGTTACTTTTTGACTCCTCCTCGTAGGTTAGATACATGTTTCACAGTTTGAATGAGTTGATCATTTAAAAAAATAATATTTTCACTCTTTCATGACATAGATTGTCAGAAACCTAGTGTTTTGAACAGAGTCTTAAAATGACTGTTTTCACCCTCACTGATCATTCACACACACACACACACACACACGCTCTCTCTCTCTCTCTCCACACATTCGCTTGGGATTACCCGAGGGCTTGTGACGGACAACTTAGCTGTCCCTAAATTGTTGGATGATGGTAAGAACCCTCTCATAACATCAGTACCCCTGAATTGTTAGAGGATGATACGTCCCTTGTATAACATCAGTATTGTTGGAACTCCACCTGGGCTCATTAGCAATGCACAACAGAAACGTGGACTCATTAGCATGCAACCTTTCCACGTAGATTGTCAACACGTTTGCTACTTAATATGTAGACTGCTATCTTCCGTGCATTCAGAGAATCGCATTGATTTAAGGAGAGGTTAAATCACGCCCACGGATATCTCTAGAGCAATTATATGCAGTTACCTTCATTACCTTGGTCAGTACGCCTGCCCAGTGGGGGCGTTGCCAAAGTCAACGAGAGAAGTGGCTACGATCAAAGCAGTGATGGTCCACAGAAGCAGCGTCTCAGCGGCATTTCACATCTCCATGTTAACCAGAGGAGAGCGCTGAACCGCTTGAAGAAAAGACGGAACGGGAGAAATGAGCCAGTCAGGAAGTGAGTAATTGGACAAGGAACGGGCGGCTAGAATCTCGATTTTACCCTGAGTTCAAGAAAGGTGTTAGATTCTAACTTGTCCCACTAATCTTACATTCCACTTAATATATATAGAGACCCTGTAGAAATGCATTTTATCATTCGTTTGCCAGAGATTTTAAAATACACTAGCGTATAGTTGAATCCTGCTAGATTTTATCTGAATTGCCGGCTATATTGGAGTGCTATTCTGTTCTGTGCAGACGGTATAATATATTGGTTAAAGTGATCAGTGGTCTAGTGCTTTCATTTTAGTTCACTGGATTTGTCTGTTAATTTAAACTTATTAAATAAACCCATTTCAAAGTTCCAGTTGTAAACTAAATTATATAGCTATAAGTTAATTCCCAATACAACTAGATGCTTAAATTAATGTTGGAAGCCGTTAAGGGATTTTTTTTTACTATTTAATACAGTTTAGTTCTGTATATATAGATGTGTGTGTTTTAATTATTAGACTCGCGGGGAGTTTTTTCTTGAATTTATATAATTAAAGACGCGAGTGCTTAAAATAGTTTAGACTGTAAATTTATCACGCGCCAGTATATAATTAATATTGGAAATTATGTTGTCATGTTTTTCTATCTTTTCCTATAGAATGATCATACAACCTTTGCGTTCCCAGCCAAGAATAAAATATATAGAGAGTCCAGACCTAACAATCAAAAGAACAACTGAAAGAGTTGCTCGGCCTGGGGGCTGTCCAGCGTCACGCAAGGGGCCAGGTAGGCGAGCGGGAGAGATGGGCATTGGGACCTACAGGCTGGGAGAGCCAGAGGTTGAGACCAGATGTCAGGGGCTTGTTGCTGCAGCGGTGAGCGGCACGGAAGGGCGACCTGATGACTTGGAAACCCTCTGGATTAGGTTCAAGGATATCATAGAGACAGCTGCTGCGGGAGCGTGCGGTGGGGTCCGACTTGGGAACGGGAGAGGGGGACGCCTTGGTGGACAGAGGAAGTCAGGGGGAGGATGGGAGGGAAGAGGATGGCATGGAAACAATACTTGGGAGCTGAAAACACAACAGGACAGATGGAAAAATATAGAGAATGTGTGACGCTCAGAACAGAGGTGGAGAGCAGGGTGCTGGCAGTGGGACAGAAGTCCTGGGAAGGGTTTCGAGAAAGGCTGGGGAAAGATGCGCGGGAAAACCAGAAATTGTTCTATAAGACCCTAAAGAACATGAGGAAGGAAAAACAATGCCCTCTAGAATTTATAAAGGACAAGCAAGGCAAATTGCTTACTGCCCCGAAGGAAGTAATGGGAAGATGGAAAGAATATTTCTCAGAACTCCTGGATGGTGAGCATGGTGAAGCATCAGAAATGATAAACACTAGCACAGAAGAGAAAACCAATGATGGTGAGGATGACATAAAGATGGAAGGGCTGAGGGCAGCGCTGGAGAAGATCGGGATGGGCGGGGCGGCAGGGCATGATGGTGTGACACCAGAGATGGTTAAGTTCATGGGAGCATCGGGCGACCTGTTACTCTTGAGGGTTTTGCGGGCAGCGTGGTACGGCGGGACCATACCGAAGGATTGGGAGATTGCCATCATGACACCAATTTTCAAAAAGGGTGACAGTCGACAGTGTGGAGACCATGGGGGCGTGTCCCTTCTCGGTGTCCCTGGTGAAGTCTGCTCTGGAGTCCTGGGGCGGGGACTCCGGCGCCTAGCTCGGCCACAATTGGATGAGGTCCAGTGCGGATTCCGAGCAAACCGAAGTACTCAAGACCTGATCTTCACACTCAGACAGCTGAGTGAAAGGGCCCTTGAGTATAAGAGTGAGATGCATCTTTGTTTCATAGATCTGGAAAAGGCGTTTGACAGGGTCCCCTGGAGCAAACTTTGGGACTGTTTGGCAAGGAAGAATATTCCAGCACCTCTGATTCATGCTATACAGAGCTTCTACAAGTCTTGCAGAAATTATGTGAGGACAGCAAACCATAAGTCGGAAGAGTTCAGGACCACCACTGGTGTAAGACAAGGTGATATCCTATCACCTTACCTCTTCATACTCCTTATGGACGATGTCATCAAGGCATGTAAGGAGAGAACAAGAAAGTATTCAGTGGGGTACTGGAAGATGAGACAGGTCTATATTTCGGAGCTGGCATTTGCTGATGATGTTGCCCTGATTGCTAAATCAGAGGCACATCTCCAATCCAACCTGCAAGTCTGGAAGGAAGAGCTGGAGAAGAGAGGGATGGTCATAAGCAGCTCTAAAACAAAAACCATGGTGATATCACGAGAAGAAAGAAAACATCAGATTAAGCTGGGAGAACAGGTCCTGGAGCAGGTCGACCACTTTAAATACCTTGGAGCTATTATAGACCGAAAGGGAGGCATCAAAGAAGAGTTGGCCACTCGAAAAGCAGCAGCTGGGAGACTTTTTCAGGCCATAAATCGAGGATTCCTCAGCAAGAGAGAGGTTGGTAAGAAAACGAAGATGGCTGTATACCGCTCCACCTATGTCCCAGTCTTGACATATGGATGCGAGTCATGGCAATGACTACAACCCATAAAAGCCAGATCCAAACCTCAGAAATGAGGTATCTGAGGAAGGTGGTTGAATTAACACGAAGAGACACGGTACGCAACCAGACGATACGTCAAGGCCTTAAATCCTACCCCCTGCAGACCCAAGTAGAACAGTCCCAATTAAGATGGTTTGGCCATGTCTGCAGAATGGGAGAAGATCGCAACATTAGACAGTCTTTGAAGGATCGAGGACTAGAATGGAACCAGGCCAGGAGGAAGACAGCCGATAGGATAGTCTGGCGCTCTCTCTTCCAAACCTCTACACCTCACGGTAGAAGGGGAACGACTAAGTAAGTAAGAGTCCAGACTCGGTTCTACCTTCAGTCATTACATAAACATTTTAAAATTAACTCTTGTGGCGATCCTCTGTTGGGATCCAGCTAGCTGAATTTTTCCAGAAACAAAGCACCCCCAAGTACGTTTTAAAATAAACATTATCTGTTAAAGATAAAACTGGAGCAGAACATTGCCAGAAACGATACATATAATTTTACTGTTCTACTGTGGAAATAAGAAATAACATTTAAGAACACTGACAGTTTTTTCGTCATCAAGCTAGAGAATATTGTCTACCACCAGCGGTGAATAATACCTGAGACCACACTATTCACACCCCCGTATCTGTGTCTGTGCCATCCTATAGAAACCTTTTTGATATAAAACCAACAGAACACTGAGGCTTCATCTAGCAATTCTCGGGCAAATCTGTGCAACACAAAACCCGCTAATCTGGGGCTAGAAATGAAGGAAAGACATTTGTTTATTATGTCAAGTGTTTAAGCTGCTGTTGTGTATTTTTCTATGGAGTGCCAGATTCCATGATCGGTAAGTGTGTGTGTGAGACTGAGTGTTGGCCATCATGAGCATGCATGACTGAATGGGATTTATTTTTGCAAACCTTGTTAATTTGCTTTACCTGATAAATAAGTCTGGGAAAAGGAAGAGATACCAGCAGAATGGAAGGAAGGATATCTGGTTAAGTTGCCTAAGAAGGGAAATTTACAAGAGTGCACAAATTATAGAGGAATAATGTTACTATCAGTGCCAGGAAAAGTATTAAACAGGATTATCCTTGAGAGATTAAAAGAGTCCATAGACAAGAAACTGAGAGATGAACAAGCAGGTTTTCGACAAAACAGATCATGTACAGACCAGATAGCCACTTTGAGAATAATAGTTGAACAAAGTCTGGAATGGAATTCACCACTATACATCGGATTTGTGGACTACGAAAAGACATTTGACAGTGTAGACAGAGAATCACTTTGGAAATTGATGAGGCATTATGGAGTTCCCCTGAAGATCATTAATTTAATAAAGAAAACATATGAAGACATGACATGCAGAGTTCTTCACGAAGGACAGCTTACAGAACCGTTTGGGATAAGAACAGGAGTGCGACAGGGATGCCTCTTGTCTCCATTTCTTTTCTTGCTGGCAATAGATTGGGTTATGAGATCATCGACAACACACAATAGAAATGGAATCCAGTGGACTCTGACTAAGCAGTTGGATGATCTGGATTTTGCTGATGACTTGGCTCTTCTGTCCCATAACCGTAATCAGATGCAGGACAAATTGAAAACACTCGATGAGAGGTCACAGCAATTGGGTCTGAAAATACACAGGGAAAAGACAAAAATAATGAGAATAAATGCAGGTAATGATAACAGGGTTGAACTTGAAGAAACACCAATTCAAGATGTAGAATCATACACATATCTTGGCAGTAATATAGACAAAGTTGGAGGGACAGACAGCGATATCAAAATAAGAATACAAAAGGCTAGAGGAGCTTTCATTGCATTGGGAAATATATGGAGATCAAGAGAAATCGGATCCAACACGAAAATAAGAATCTTCAATTCAAATGTGAAGTCAGTCCTAATGAATGAATGATAAATACCTTTCACTGTATGTCTTGCATTGTCCTTTATGCGGGATTTTCTTAAACTCTGTTATTTCCCCTCCCTTATATCTGCTTGTCGGCGTCTGTGGCCTAATGGATATGAACGCAGTTTCATAATCCAGATATACCAGGTTCGAAACCTGCTGCAGGCGGTTTGGTAGCAGATAGCTTTGTGTGGATTTTTAACAATGGTATAAGCGCCGTACCGTTCAGAAAGCAATGGCAAACTACTGAATGAAAAAAATTGCCTAGAAAAATCACAAACAGCCAATAAAAGCTGGGGTTGATTGCCACGTCTTGTAAAGGATAAGCAACTAACTATATCTGCTTAGTAAAGGGAAACACGTTTTGAGAACGATCAGATTTTTTTCACCACCATACCTAGTATTGTAACACCTCTCTTTTGAAGTAAATTTGATTTTCGGGTTGGGTTACATTATCTATTCTGATAAAACACCTGTCTTTGGACTGGGGTTGTTTTTCTTTGTCAAATTCAAGCGGGAAGGGTATAGTTGACACCATTCTTTAACCCCCCCCCCCCCCCCCCCCTAATCTTGTTATTCGTATTTTTCTGTAACCATTGATTATTCCTGTATTTGATAAATGTTGTGATCTGATTTAAATGATAAATAAACACGTAAAACTTCTAGTACTGTGTTGGAAGGCCCAAGCCCAAACTACCCATATCTGTTTATCATAGTTTGTATTCACATAGCGTCCGTGTGTTTGAAGCACCAAATTGGTGTGAGCGCATGTGTGTTTGGAAACTGGCAAATAATTGTTTGTCCAGGAGAGTTTAAGGAGAAGATTGAGAGAAACAGATTGTCATAAAAGAGTCTGTCCTTACTCTCCCCAGCACTCTGTGAAGCAACTATTTACTTTCTAACCCTCATTATCACAGAGCCTTCACCATCATTCTTCACTCTAAACGGGACCACTATTTCTAAGACTCTTTCTCTCAAAATAAATTTACGACAGGGCTCTCCACTATCAGTAGTGCTGTTTAGTATCTATACAGCAAAAGTAGCCATAATTCAACCAACAGGGCTGGGAGGAACATTAACCTTTGCCGAGGACTGGCTCAGATAGACGGAATAGTCAAATGCATACATGAGACACTTCAGACAGTTTCTAAATGGTTAGAGAAAACTAGCTCCAAAGTCAATCCCACCAAGCCCATATGATGTGGTATCCAACAACAACTTTATAGTGAAAGCAGACCGCTCAATCATTACCTCAGTGGGCAGAAAATTGAAAGGTAAGACAAGCTGCCAACAATTGGGCAAATGACCACAGCAAAAAATATATTCAAGGGGGAGAATGGAGAAAGGCAGGTGAGAATGGGCGAACTACCAGCAAGTGCAGCAGACAGGCATTCAGCAGTTGGGACAGAGAGTTGCTCTGAAAACTGATGAGACTTTACGGAGTCCCCCTTAAGTTCATTAGCCTAATAAAGGAAATATATGAAGACATGCTATATAAAAATCTCCAAGAAAGATAAATTATGAAGGACAACTTATGAAGCCCTTTGAGGTCAGAACTAGAGTGCAGCAGGGATACCTGTTGTCAACATGGCTGTCAAAATTCTCCATTAACCAGGGCAGTTATTGTGTCGGACCAAATCCTAGCTTTAGAATGTCAAAAGATGGATGGCTACAGCATGATTGGAAAACCTCCATAGAAGTGTCAGTCTTTCAGGAACTGGTGTGGATCCACTGTCCTGATCATACAAGTGTGCCAGGCAATGAGAGAGCTGACTGACTAGCTTTGACAGCACCCATAGTGGGGACATTAGATAAGGATAAAGGAGAGATACTAAGGACAATTAATGATCACATATTGGAGAATGACACTGCAACTGATGACTCAACTAGGCTAAGATTGCTCAAATTTGGCATCAAATGTAAAACTAGTAGGATGTATATAGGAGAAGATGCATTTGGCATGTATACAACAAGAATGCTACAGGAACAATTAGCATTCATACTCTTTGGTATTTGCTGAGCCAGACTGAGCACCTATGGGTTTGCCCTTAGTGCAATGATTTTAATTCTGATGAACTGTAACAATAACAATTGTTTGCTTTCAGCTAATAGCACCTCGTCATCATATCAAATTTTATATTGGTCTTTCATTGGTGTTTGGACTGGCATTTCTTCTGTCTGTTTGAAATTTTGTTTCTCTGTACAGAGGCAAAGGGACTGCATGCATTGTTGTCTCACACATTTTAAAGATATATTGATATTTTTTAAAAATGTGAGATAACAATGCATACAGTCTGAATTTGTGAAGCATAATTTTGACCAGATGTAGATCTCTGTTAATCTCTACCTCCACTGCTTAGCATTATTTTACTTTGCAATGGCATGGGGTATGAACAAATCAAAAGAGGGACAAGAATGTAAGAAACTAAAAATGAAAATATGTAGTTGATTATTATTGATATTATGTTTGGTAAAAGATTATTATATAACAGTATGTGAAATATAACACATTATTTGAAAAATGTTTTTCATTATTAATTTATTCTGAGATTCTTTAATTAAATATAAAATTTTTCTACAATTTTCAGTGAGCCAAAATCCTCATATAAGCAGCAGTGACGTGTTTAACACTTTCCTTTTAACAGCCCAGCAGGTAAAATATGTTTTATTTTTTAAGTACAGGAATATAATGAATTTATGGTCATTAAAGTCTGTGTGTACTTTCATTTTTATGCCAAGAAAAGTGGATTACAATCAGTTCAAAATGCAGCAGCTGTATATGGTCACAGTTCCAGTCTTCACTAAGATTAGTCATAGCAGTTAAATTAATGGTACAAGGGATGGTCAAAAAGTAATGCCTCGTAATTTTTAATTTCATTCAATAGGCAAGAAAACAGATAAAATTCACATTGAAATGTAGCTCCAAGTCTGAACTTCAAAAATTTATTTCTCAATGTAGTCTCCGTTATTTGTTACAGTTTTTGTCCATCTTCTCACAAGGGCATGTATCCCCGCACGGTAAAAATTTGTGTCCTTTTTCCTAAACCACTAGCGTAAGGCGCGTTTAAGGGTCTCAGTGTCCTCAAAGTGGTGTCCGCAAAGATCTTCTTTCAGTGGTCCAAACAGATGGAAGTCAGAAGGTGCAAGATCGGGACTGTAAGGGGGATGTGGTAATAATGTCCAGCCAAATTCTGCAATCGCATCAATGGTGCATTTAGCGGTGTGTGGCATGGCATTATTGAGCAACAGTAGTGCAGTTCTCTGATCTTTTAATGGGTAAAGTCGCCGAAGACGACCTCTAAGCTTCTTCAAAGTTTCAATGTAACGGTCTGCATTCACCGTTTTTCCCTGTTCCAAGAAGTCGAGAAGAACCACACCCTTCTCATCCCAAAGCAGGAGGCCATAACTTTCCCTACAGGTGGTGAACTTTTGAACTTCTTGGCGATGTTGTGTGATGCCATTCCATTGACTGCCTCTTGGATTCTGTTTAAAAAAAATGAACCCAAGTCTCATCACCTGTCACAATATTCGATAAAAAATCTTCTCCTTCAGTTTCGTAATGGTACAGGAGGTTGATGGCTATGGTTTTCCTTGTTTCTTTATGTCTGTCTGTCAACATTCTGGGTACCCACCGTGCACAAACTTTTGAATAACCCAGGTCTTTAATGATGTTCTGGACACTGCCTTTACTAATGGACAACATGGAAGAAAGTTCATCCAGTGTTACCCGACGGTCACCACGAATGATGCCATCAACTCGGTGAATGTTGTGTGGAGTCATTGCGGTAGACGGATGGCCAGTCCGCTTTGCATCAGCCATTGAGGATTGACCTACATCAGCTTCGTCACAACGATGTACCCAACGTCGGACAGTGCTAACATCCACTGTTGAATCTCCATAAACATTCTTCAAACGTTCGTGGATGCGAATTGGGGTCTCGCCTTCAGCATTGCGGAATTCTATGATATAACGTTGTTTTAACCGAACGTCTTTGGCAGCCATTTTTAAACTGTTACAGTGGTGCCACCTGTTACTGAAACAGATTGGTAATGCTATACAGTGCAGAAGAGTGTTTGAGGAATCCTGCTAAATTTACAAATTGCACACCGATGCAGTATTTACATACATAGAAAATAAGAGGCATTACTTTTTGACCTTCCCTCGTATATCATATTACACATTTAGACTTATAAAGAAATAAATCGTTCTTAAAGCTTCTAAGAGATGGAAAAGCTGCTGACCATGTCAGCATTCCACAGAGGCCATCAAAGCAGACATCTCTACATACATTTTATTACTTTGTAAAGTCTGGGAGATAGAAGAAATTTCAGCAGAATGGAAGGACGTATATCTGGTCAAGTTGCCTAAGAAGGGCGGTTTAGAAGAGTGCACAAATTACAGAGGAATAACATTACTTCCAGTGCAGAGAAAAATATTCAACAGTATCATCCTTGAGAGATCAAAAGCAGCCAGAGACAGACAATTAAATGAAGAACAGGCATTTTTTTGACAGAATAGATCCTGTACAGATATCAGATACCTACTCTGCACATGATAGTTGAACTAATTTGGAAATGAACTCACAATGTTACATCAGATTTGTGGACTATGATAAGACATTCAACAGCCAAGACACAGAAATGCAGTGAGGCTTTAAAGAGTTGTGCTGAACCACAGACAAATGAGCATGGGAACATTTCACACAGTAGGGCAGTTAGTGTATCAGACTCACACTCCATGCTTCGGAAGGTCCAAAGTGGAGGTTCCAGCATGAATAGAAAGCCTCCATAGAAGCCTCAAGTAACTGATGTGGACCTATTATCTTGGTCATTCAGAGGTACACGGCAATGAAAGAGCTGACAGACTAGCTTCAAGAGCACCCATAGAAGATGCATTGGATATGGATAAGGGAAAGATACTGAAAACAATTAATGATTGCCTATTAGAGAATGACACTGCAATAGATGAATCATCAAGGCTAAGATTGCTGGAATTTGGCATCAAATGTAAGACTAGCAGGGATGAACTTATGAGAGGCAGCATCAGGTGTGCATACAACCAACGTGCAACAAGAACAATTAGCATTCATAACCTTTGACATTTGCTAAGGAATACTGAGCACCTATAGGTTTACCCAGAGTGCAGTGACGTCAGTTCTGACGTCGATTCAATAAACAATGAAAAGAAATTAAGTCCAACACAGAAAAAAGTATCTTTAACTCAGCGGTCTACCGGAGATGACAGGGCTTGCTGTCACGAAAACATAATCAAACCCTATGATCAACTCGCTAAATTAAATCATAAACATTACAACACGGCACAACAGATAAATAGGGCCGCAATAGGTACAGATAACATACACCTATCCCATCTCCCCCTTTCAGCCGGTCAATTTTTGACCTGGTGGTTCGCAGTTTCTTCTTACTCTCCCCTGCTCACCATCCGATCAGCAGACATCAAACAATAAGTGCAGGGCCAGCTTATTGTAGCTTTTGCGTAATACGAAGACCGGTTTCCCCGCGACTAACGCTGGGATGGGTTTTAGGCATGCATACAAGGATGCCCTCCCCCTCTCTCTACCTGGTGAGGCGTGACCTTAAAATCAGTCAGGTCGGCTAACCCACCAGCAGATACACAATTCGCCAACCAGTCTAACGGGTAGCACTGGCATTCGACACATTTAATAATTACATACAGCATATGACAACAATAGAAGTCTGCACTAGGAAAGCATTATAAATGAGTTTAAAATAATCAACTAATGTACAGGTGCTTACTTAAATTCAAGTTACATGTGGGGAAAAATTATATTTACACAATCCGCTCTTGAGGCCAAAAGATTTTGATTGCTTAAGTTAACCTTTGTGTGTCTTAAAGACTCAATTACATAGTTATCCATATATAGAGGAAGCCGAGTATTCCTTTTAAGGGGAGGAGCTACACTGAAATGCTATTTTCATTATTAATTGCTGGATTTCAATGAAAATGCACAGACTTAACCTATATCAATACTAGATACGAAACATGAAGAGTTTTATGGCCCTGCACTACTGGTTGCCATAGAAACGGCGGCCATATTAGATTCTATTGTTCTATTTCAATTTGCTAAGGCTTTTTTATTTATTAAGCTATGAATACCAAAAATGAACACAATGTTTATCATTATATTTTAAAACTTTTCAATTGTTGGATTTTTGATAACTTTAATACAAAAAAAGTTGTAGGACTTTGAATATAGTGTCTAAAAAAGGTAACAAATTTTGATAAATTTTACATTACTTTTTGCAATAAATCAAAAGTTTGATCAGATACTCAAAATCCAGCAATATGAAAGTTTTAAAAGATTATGGGCAACATGTGCCAATTTTTATGTCAATTAACACATAAGTGTGGAAGTTTTAAGGAAATTAGGATGAGAAAATTAGATTTTGAGAAAATCGCATTTTTCTCCATAAATAGACTACAATTAAATAAGTCTGTAATATTGCCCCTGAAAAATTGCTTACTTGTCATTTAGAACATACTGGTAGCATAGCCAGCTTCCTCTGCAGCTTCCTATCTGGCTTTCTGTTGAAATTTGTGCCTAATTTCCTTCCTTGTCTTAGTGCAGTTTTCTGCCGTTTTAGAGCTGAGCAATATTGGATTCTTTGTTCTATGTCAATTTGCTAAAGCTTTTTTATTTATTAAGCTATGAATACCAAATATGAACACAATGTTTATCATTATATGTTAAAACTTTTCCAGTGATGGATTTTTGATAACTTTAATACAAAAAAAAGCTGTAGGACTTTGAAAATAGTGTCTAAAAATAGTAACAAATTTTACTAAATTTTACATTACTTTTGTCAATTAACCAAAAGTTTGATCAGATACTTAAAATCCATCACATAAAAAGTTTTAAAAGATTATGGGCAATATATGTTCCTATTCTTGTCAATTAATACATAAGTGTGGAAGTTATAAGAAAATTAGTATGAGAATAATGATTTCTTTAAAATCACATTTTTCAATATAATTAGAATATAATTAAATAAGTATGGGATACTGCAGCAAAATAAAATAACTTACTAGTCATGCAGAACATACCGGCAGCATATCCAGCTTCCTCTGCAGTTTCTTGTCTGGCTTTCTGTTGAGATTTGTGCTAAATGCCCTTCATTTTCTTAGTGCAGTTTTCTGCCATTTTAGAGCTGAGCATCAAACGTTTAACGCTTTCTTGCTCCTGCCAGTCGACAAGCCTCTTTTCCACTGTTCAGCCCCAGGACTTTCTTGAAAAATATAGCAGCCTCAGGTCCTTGATTAAATTCAGCAATATTAGGGCTATATGGTTTAATTGCTATGATCTGATTGAATGCTTTGCTATCACAATCACTTTACACGGTGTAGCGAAATTTATGTCGCGTCAGAGAACAGCTTCACAAATCACTACCTGCCTCAGCTTCCATGACACTTGAACTTCCTAGAAAGAGGCATGTCACGTAGCGTTTAAAGGATAAGAGAATTATTTAGAGGAAATAATAGATCTGATGTGGAAGATTTGGCTCAAGGAATCCCTGCTGGGTTTTCCCACTTCCGAAGGGTGACGAAGAGGGTAAATTCTCCTAACTCGACAGGTCTGGAAAAGATTGTAAGGAGATATTTGGTCTCTCGCTACCGTCGTCCCCTTCTCAAGTATCTATTATTATTATTCTTTAATTTATATTATATTTTACGAGCCCCCCCTCCCTTATAAAGGAAGATAAACATAGACAATATTCAACATCTAATGGAAGGAACAAAGCGTGGGGTACAGTATATACACCCAATTGGTTTATTGCAATAAAATGAATAGATGGTGAATGATAGTATTGTCGAGGGAATTAGTGTCTGCTGTATGTATTATGTGTCTCACAATTCAAGTGTTTTTCATCATGGATGACTAAACTATGTGGCATTGATTAGGTGAGTTTCCTTTTTCGTGGACTTAGCTTTTCAGCCCCTGGCTGATAGTGAAGTGAGGTTAGTTCTCCGGTCTCCTGACGTTGCCCCCGGTAGGTCTTGAATGGTTCGGATTTGCCTTCTCTGTGCTCGACTCCGTATTCTGCGCTGGGATTGGACTGTCGTGCAAGGCTCCACCATAGACTGAAGACAAATACGACGGCTTCATTAATTTTCTAGCTTTAGAAAGCAGTCTTTCCCTAAGCCGTCCCTCTGCCAGTCATCTCAGATTTTAGTCTCTAACATCATATGTCTAGAGCCTAATCTTGAATTCAAGTTTCTCCTGTCTGTCCTTTATTATATTTCTCTGCCCCAGTGGCAGTATTATAATTCTTTAGACTGATTTATCGTCAGCTTAACCCGATGAATTATTATAAATGTCAGTTAAACCCACCAACTTTTATCATAGAAATGTCGGCAACAGTATTCTAGTTCTGTGCCTCTAGCCTAATCGTCATGTCATTATGATGAATTTAACAATTAATTGGACATCCGTGTTTTAGAATTGTCTGACAACATTATCACACACTTCATGTCTGGTCACATCGTCATATAATTTATAATGAATATATGTCACGGTCTGTCAACATTATCGTTAATATTAATTTCCGTTAGTTTAAACGTCGGGTCGAAATTAATCAAATAATATGGAAATTAATAGCTATATATATATATATTCCCGTTATACATTATTATGAACATGTACATATCCCGTGGGATCATAAAATATACCCGATCACATGTGGCTGGATGTGATCGTAAAACAAAAATATGAATAAAGTAAACATACCAATCTTGCGTCGATTTTGCAAGGTACTACACATTTCATCACATTATATTCTAGCGAGATTTCACTTACCTACTCAAAGATGGACGCTAACCCGCAATTTAGACACGTGGCTTCAGTGCTTTTAATGCGAGAATTCGCCGATATCTGGGTTAGACCTAGCTTTCTTGAGATTTCCTGGGCAAGTGAAGAATGCTGGCTTTGCCGCCTTTTAGCGGGTCATTTCCGCTTGGACACGTGATCCGTAGCGTGCATCATGTGACCTTAGCCTCGTTTTAGACGCTCCAATCAATAATGTTAAAAGTCACGTGATGTCTTCCTAAATAGCCTAAACTGGTTCTCCCAAGTTCAAGCAGTTCTAAATTAAAACGGATTTCCCGCTACCGAGGTCATTGGTCAACAATGACGTCGTATCTAAAAATAGCATTAAACGCGAGGAGAAAATACCGAACGCTAGGAGAATTTCCGCAAGTGACAATTCCCGGGACTTTGCGATCATGCATTGAGGATGAGAAAAAATGATGTCACGTAAATAATAAAAAAAATGAAGAGAAGATTGGGCAAGTTGTCACAAGGCAAATGTTTACATTAGTAAAATTTCAAATAAAGGTGTAAACAAGCATTAATAAACTGTGTCTTAAAGTACAATGGAAGCAAAACAATACATGTAAGTAATGAAATATGTTTCTAAACTTGATATTTATAGAGATCAAAATAAATTACATGAATGTCTATGCTTAGGCAAGGGGAAACATAAAGTAAGTTTCAAAAGTAAATACCTTCAAAATGTATATGACAGCCTTGCTTCACTTTCCATTTGATGAAGTTTCCAATCTTTCTTCTGGTACCAAGAACCAGCTGTTGCACATGTCTGGCAGGCATTTTTTAAATAACACATAAGCATCTGTGACAAGACATGTCAATAAAAATACACAAGAAACAAATATTAAATTGAGGAAACAAATATGCACTATGCTTACAAGAATCATGATAATGTACTGAATTATGAGAAGTCACCCGTTATTCTGTAAACTCAGGAAAACGTGATGATTTTTAATTGACTGTCTACTACTCGTAATAGCTAGTTCATGTAACTCCCTGGTGGTTGAAATGAAGCACAGTGGGCCGCCTTCTTTGATGTCATTCCAGTAAGTAGCCAGCGTCGTAAGGTTTAGGGTTAGGTTAAGATTCTTAAACCTGGTTGAAATGAGTCACTGTGAGCCGTCTTCTTAGATGTCATCCCAGTAAGTCGCCAACGTCGTTAGGGTTAGGTTTAGGATACATTTACGTAACCATTAGCCCTTTTTACTGCGTCTCTGAATTCTAATCTAAGGAACTATCGTACAGATGGTCCTGTCTGCTTCATTTCAACCACTAAGCCTAACCCTTACTCCTGTTTACTGCGTCTCTAAATTCTTGTCAAAGGCCACATCGAACAAACGGTCCGCTGTGTTTTATTTCAACCCTCCTTGCCTGAGTACTAATGTCCCAGTTTTTACCATTACATCGTCACAATAAGTGCGTTTTACCTCCAGTGTAGGCTAAGTCTTGCTTCCATCTCTAACTCTGGCCTATTTCAGTTGGAGATAACGAGAGCATCTAGTTTTTATAGGCATTGTCACAACTATTACTAAACAAAACTGTAATTTTGAACCTTAATGTAAACACGCGGCCATATTGTCGTTGCCGGTCACGTGAACGCGCACAGCCAATTAAAAATTTAGAATCGAGGGGAAACCCTTATTGTTGACTTGGAAATTATAAATTTCCAATCTGGCATTTGGAATCCCGAAATAAATGACCTGCTTACAGTAAAGTGCAGATTTGGACGAATCCAACGATTTATAATATGTAGGGGTGTAAGCTTGGTTGCTATGTAAAAAAACTCGGTCTAATGAGACATTTTTTCTCGAGTTTGAGAAAATCACTCCATACCATACCTTTTTCAAAGTCAAAATACATATTGTTAGAATGCATTTTGACATTTAATTCTGTTATATTTAGATTTAGGAGATGCTAAAGTATCAGAAAATGGACTAATCCCAAAATCCATCATTTTTGTATTTTGACGTTAATTTCATGCCCGCTCCTGGCCTTAATGAACTATATCAGACATCAAGTCACACAACCATTTGGCATTTATAACTAGTAGCAACATAAAATCACAATTCCCTTCTCAAAAAAAAAAGAAAACTGGCTATAGCTTCAGATTTCGGTTTGAATGATTGCTGTAATTTACCACATTACTAACCCTTTATGAAGGCTTACTCTGACTTATTACAAATCCCAAGCACAAATTTATACTAATTACCAAGTACTAAACTTGCTTACCAAGACTGTCAGAATCTCCCACTCTATAATAGCAGGCAAGCTGGCGTTAAGTCTTCTAACTTCTCACAGCAGGAATTTTTAGGACTGAAGCAATTAGAAGCAGAAGTAGACGGTATATATATTAATAGTAGGGTTGCAGGTTTGCGCGTGTGGCTAACACGTGCGTAGAGCACAATGCGTAACTATTACCCAGAGAATTCTCCTAACGACAAGCTACAAAGGATTAGCGTAATAGAGTAAAGATTGTTATGCATAGAGAGTCCCATAATTCCTGGCATCAAACACAGGGAAGTTTAGGAGACTGTCATCTCAACAGCGCAGGTGTCTTCGAACAAGTCGCTCCTTCGCCCGGACTGCACGTAACATGATGGAACTCCAGGAACAGTTTCCCGTGTTTACGTGCAAAAAAAGAGAGAAACTACCAATAGTTGGCATAATAAGTTCTGCGCGTGGACAGAGCGGTGGCTAATCTTCCCTGGTCTCAAAGAAACAATACAGAGAGTTGTAACCGCTTCAAAGATTACTCTGACCAGCTTAACAGGCAAGGCGAGGGAACCTGTCCTAGTAAGAGTGACAGCGAGCACTCTCCCTTTCATCTACAGAAGAGAAATTAGAGAAATAAATGCGAGCGGTAATAACAGTCAAGGCATTATGGAGTTTCCATGAAGATCATTAACTTAATAAGGAAGACCTATGAAGACATGACATGCAGAGTTCTTCATGGAGGACAACTTACAGAACCGTTTAGGATAAGAACAGGAGTGAGACAGAGATGCCTCTTGTCTCCATTTCTTTTATTACTAGCAATAGATTGGGTTATGAAAACATCGACATCACACAACAGAAATGGAATCCAGTGGAATCTGACTAAACAGCTTGATATTCTGGATTTTGCAGATGACTTGACTCTTCTGTCCCATAACCATAATTAGATGCAAGAGAAAATGAAAATTCTCGATGAGAGGTCACAACAAGTGGGCCTGAAAATACACAGGGAAAAGACAAAGATTATGAGAATAAATGAAAGAAATGATAACAAGATTGAACTTGAAGAAACACTACTAAAGGATGTAGAATCATACACATATCTTGGTAGTAATATAGACAAAGTTGGAGGGACAGACAATGATATCAAAATAAGAATACAAAAAGCAAGAGGCGCTTTCATTGCATTGGGAAACATATGGAGGTCAAGAGAAATCAAGTCCAACACGAAAATAAGAATCTTCAACTCAAATGTGAAGTCAGTCCTATTGTATGGTTCTGAGACATGGAGAGCAACAAAAACAACAACTAAAAAGCTACAGACTTTTATAAACGGGTGCTTGCATAGAATAGAAGGACTGAAATGGTATGACAAAGTCACAAATGTGGAATTGATGACAAGAACCAGACAAGTGCCAGTGGAACAAGAGCTGAGAAGAAGATGCTGGTGATGGATAGGACACACATTGAGGAAACCTGTTGAGAGCATTACAAGGCAGTCCTTGTTATGGAATCAACAGGGAAAGAGAGGCAGAGGTAGACCAAAAACACATGGAGAAGAGAGCTGGATACAGAGGTGAAAATGATGAGGAAAACATGGAAAGAACTTGAGCGGATGGCACGGGACAGGAAGACTTGGCATGTGTTTGTTGAAGGCCTATGCTCCTCGGGGAGCAAAAAAGTATTGATTGATTGAATAACAGTCAAGAAGAAATGAAGGGTGGTGATTTAGCTCCACCCAGTGCCCAACAATTTCTTATCCAATCTGTCACACAGGACTAGAAGACTTGGAGTGTGTGTTTAAGGTCTCTGCTCCACTTGGAGCTGACAGTTAATGAATGAATAGCACAACATTATCATCATTTTCCCCTTTCACTCATTATAGAGCACTGCACATCAGGTCTCTTACCAGAATCATGCACTGAAGCATTCAGAATCCCTTGTAGGGCTGGTTTATGTAGCAGTTATTTTATATGATGAGATTGTTATCCCCATGCACAGTAGTACAACATCAGTCAATCAATCAGTCAGTACCCTTTAGCTCCCCATGGAGCATAGGCATTCAACAAACACAAGCATGTCCTACTTTCATGTGCCATAAACTCAAGGTCTTTCCACATCTTCCTCATCATTTTCGCTTCTGTCTCCAATTCTCTTCTCCATGTGTTTTTTGGTCAACCTCTGCCTCTCTTTCCCTGAGGGTTCCAGAACAAGGACTGCCTTGTAATGCTATCAACAGGATTCCTCAATGTGTGTCCTAACCATCATATCTTATTCTCATCTCTTGTTTCCACACTTGCACTTGTCTGGTTCTTGTCATCAGTTCCACATTGGTGACCTTGTCACACCATTTCAATCCTTCTATTCTATGGAACAAGTAGGGAAATCTCATCACCACAGAACAGGGGCAAGAAGCAAGATAGGCTAACACTTCAGAGAAAATGCTCAATAAGACACCAGAGTTGCAGCTGAATGTTCCTGAGGCTGAAAATGACCTGGATATAAATACCAATGATCCAAGAAAGGAAGAAATCATCACAGCAATCATAGGTTTGAAGAATGGAAAACATCTTGGTCATGACACCTTAAGTGCAGAGCTATTTAAAATTGATCCTGAATTATCAGCTGAACTCTTAGAACCATTCTATGTACAAATCTGGCGAACGGAGACAACACCACTTGAATGGAACAAAGGAATAATTATCAGATACCAAAAAAGGGTGACCTTACAGACTGCAACAGCTGGAGAAGAATTACGGTCCTCTCTGTTCCCAGCAAAATATTGGGCAGGATAATTATCCACAGAATCTCAAAAGCAGTAGATTATAAACTGAGGAAGGAACAAGCAGGATTCAGATAGAACAGAAGATGCGCAGATCATATTTTCACCCTCAGGAACATAATAGAGCAGTTCTCAGAATGGCAAAGACAGCTATATACAAACTTTGTCGATTTTGAAAAGGCTTTTGACTGCACACACAGGGATAGCTTATGGAAAATACTACGGGCTTACAGGATCCCTAGGTGTATTGTTTCCTTCATAAAAATTCTTTATGCTAATTTTACATGCAGCAGTGAATGTGGAAAGATGAGACTTATAGCTTCGAGGGTGAGAACCTAGATTGACTCTCCCTCGCCACTTCTGACCTATTTAATAGCTAAAGACTCGCCACCTCTGACTACCATAAAGGAGATAAGGTTTCACTAAAAGTCCACAGACACAACTATACAGACAACATATATGTACAGTATAGTTATAGAGAAGTTGATACAGTTTATAGTTTATTATACAACAAAATCAGATAACACAATAAAATAAATAACATGCAAGGTCGCACTAACCTGGAAAATAAACAGAACAGTTAAAATGACATACACTATAACCCACCACCTTTACCCTCTCTTGCAACCTGCATGGAAGAAAATGAATTAAGGATTAAACACACTGTACTTGGTGGGATCTCTAAGTATGAGCCACCACTCCTAAATATCCTACTATAAATTATAAATCTTAACACCACTGTCCTGCTGCAGACGTAACTACCTGTCTACACCAATCTGAATGACTCTCTAATGTCCTACACAGCTAATCACAAGCACTGGTCCACTACTGGACTTCTTCAGTGCAACCTCAGAGGCTGTCCTCTGCTCTGACTATCTGACTCTATAAATTCTGTCTCCAGCCGAGTGACGTCTCCGTTACGCCCCTCTTCTCGATTTGCATTCGGAAAAGGAATGTTGACCCTTTCTCCTGTTCCTGACTACTGCAACTGATGACTTTGGTATCAAGCACGGGGTACTTGATTCAGAATGTAGGTGCTTTACTGCTGCTGACAATACTTGAATGGCTGATTGAACCCTCTTAGGGTTTAGGGATCCACGGCTTTATTGTGGCGTATCTATATAATTAAATAAACCCAACCTCCAGGCTACGCGCCTCTTTGGAGTGGTATAATGAGCTATGAGCTCCGGATTTTAAGAAATCCGTTCCCGCTGAAGATTTGTGATTCACTGCAAGAGACTTGTTTTCTTTCCCCTCTGGCAATATCTCGAGCCCTCGGCTACTGAGATGATAAATTGTAGGGGTAAATTGTAGGGCAGGTTACACCCTCCCACTGTGCCATGAAATGCTGTAAACAAAGAAATAACTAATGTACAACAATTCAACATTCCTAACATATAACCCTCTAAATAAATACCTCTCCCCTAAATCAATACAGCTCCCCTACACAAACTACGCACAGCGATAAACAAATTTCCTAACCCAGGGTCACTAAATTACCATCCCACCTCTCTCTTTTCCTGCTCCCACTTAATATCTGTCTGTTAGGGGAACTCCCAGACACAGGCTGACCTAATCTATTATGCTAGGCTAGCCTCAGGCATCAAAACATTTACTTTCGTTGAAGCGAAACATTCCTCAGTAAAAATTCATAGGCCCTACTTTTTACGACTGACCTGGGGAGGTTATCATATTTACACAATATAAATACGCCGTTCCAGGAAATATTAAATCCCAACTCAGTAATATTAATTACATCTCTTACTCCGACTACATAACAATTTAATACACACTTGAATAAAAATACATAAAATCGCTAGCATGTCTACACTGCAAATTATCATAATCGCATTGCAATTTTCACAGACTTACTATTACATATGACAGAATACTCGTTTTTATCTAAGCGATTTCCTCACACAGTTAATATCTCAAAAGCCGTTACACAAATCGAAGATACTACTAGCTTATCATAGAAAAAAATTATATGCACACCTTACTTTTATATTATTTCTGTAAGATAGCAATTGATGGCACTTCAAATCCCTCAAAACTTAAATTAACTCCCAGAAGAAAAACTTACTCTATCGTGCTAAGATCTAGTATTAAAAAAAAACGATCTATCTATGACTCTAATTAAGTTACCGACATACCCAATTACCGAATATCTCTTGTTTGAGCAAATGATATGGCTTAGATTCACAGCTGATTTTTCTGGAAATGAAGAGAGCGCTAAAGATAAAACGCTGGTATATATCATAGAAAAACAACGCTAAAACCCACACCATACGTCATCGCGTGGCGTCCCTCTGGGCCCGCCCTAAATCAATAATATTGCCGCAATTAGTTAATAACTGACCCCGGCCAATCATAACGTAAACTAATTCATGACTCATGTTTATTCTGATCGCGCGCATCTATAACAGTATATTGCTCCACTGTAGAATTATGTTGTGGTATAGCAGTGTGCTGTACTGGTACTAAGTTTGATTGTAGAATCACTGTAGCAGTATATATATACATATATATGCAGTCACGAAGACATCACATTAACGTATGATGAAGTCAGGAAGCGTTGAACGACTGGTGACGTTTCAAACAGTTTAATACGAGACAACAGGAACATACGTTGACATCAAACAAACGTACTGTCATTAGGACAAGGCTCAATCATCTTCAACATCATGTAGATAGCATTAGTTCATAGTATCCAACACTACAGAGACTCTTGCAAAATCAAGCTGCATAAGGAGCGGGCTTCCAAGTACTCAGTGTTAATCTATATATCTTCTGACACAGCAAGTCAGGTACATCTCTGGCAAAAATAGGCCGCATAGATAGCGGGCTTCCAAGTTCTCAGTGTTAATCTATATATCTTCTGACACAGCAAGTCAGGTACATCTCTGGAAAAAATAGGCCGCATAGATAGCGGGCTTCCAAGTACTCAATGTTAATCTATATATCTTCTGACACAGCAAGTCAGGTACATCTCTGGCAAAAATAGGCCGCATAGATAGCGGGCTTCCAAGTACTCAATGTTAATCTATATATCAAAGTATTGTTACCTGCTCTGCACTCCAGGAAACAAACTCACAAGAAACACTGGCCATATCCTAGGCTTTACCGAACTATGCCAGAATCACAATCAAGGGGAATATTAAATATATTTAATACACACAGAACTCTGATCCCCTTTTACACTGCCAGAAAAACATGGCGGGCCACCCTCTCCGCTCAAATCGCCCAGCCAGACTCCCCCAAATGAAACAGTCTTCCGGACCCGCCAAACCCTTGGCGCCTGCGCAGATCATCGCGTGACCTGAGTTTAGATCACAACTGGAATGTACTGGGACTGTTCTAAGAAAATCTACGAATAGAACCTTATATGGGCATAAAGCTAGACAACAGCAAGCCCAAGGGGAGATAACAACTAAATCAGTTCTGTACCAAACAATTAATACAATCAGTAAAGTCCCTTTGACCATAAATATAAAAAAGGTCACATCGCTAACTTACAACATACTGACTCTTAACAGTTTACCGCACCCCCCCAGGGAAAAAAAATGATAAGATCTTTTTTTTTTTTTTTAAATTACATCGAAAAATAAAAAATAAGGGCGGTAGCATACAAACATCTAGACTTAAGTACAGTCTATAAGAAATCATAAATACAAGAGGAATGCAGATAGGATGACAAGATAACATAAGAAAAATAGATTAGAGACAAGTGAACAGAGACCAGATGGGGATACAAAAGGAAAGAGAAAAGATGGAAGGAAGCAATGCCTAAGCATGAAGAAGACAAAATTAAGACATGGTAATCAAATGCATAATATAAATGAATACCATAATAATATAACAACGTACATGACAATCTAAATTTACATCCACCCCAAAAAATAATAATGAGTATGATACAATGATGCGTTAACAAAGGGCATCAAAATATATAATGCCATAATGTCAGGCTATACTGACGCACAATAGAGCGTCTGGTGAGAACAAAAAATTATCTCACAACGTTAGAGAACTATGTTCTCACAATCGCACAATAAAGTGCTGGGTATATTATAATGGTAGAAAAGAAATACATACATATGACCTTATATATCCCACCAAAAAAAAAATACAATATCGACATGTCTCATAATGCAAAATTACAAAAATAAAGGTGTCATTACCATATTATCCTGTTAACATAAATCCAACTGTATAGTGACACCAACACTTTAACAGTAAAAGGTTATATGATATCAAAATGTAATATCTTTTAACATAATGTCGTATACAATATTAACTATCTGGAGATGACTTCGAAGTCCGAGACCATACTGTACTCCAGAGGGTATCACACACGTCTAAAGAAGCGTCCAAAGTCCAATGGAAAACAGGGACGTCAAATGTTGAAATAACAGGAAAACTGATGAGACACTCCATATAGCAGCGTCAAGTCACATCAACAAGTTTACGCTGTGAAACAATACAAATGAGAATCTCTGTTTGATAACCGTAGGACTATAAAATATACAATAGTCAATCCTACATTTCTATCTATTAAATGTGGCCATGTAAACCACCGGCCTTTATATGGTGACAATGAAACCTTCCTCCGTTACACCAGGGACGGTAACAGAGAAATTAAATCAATCAATTTACAATCATGAATTTAAATAAGGTCAAGCACATGTACTAATGGAATGTTAATGTATGAGAGTGTCATGGGTATATCACTAATCTACTACTACTTAGTCATTCCCCTTCTACCGTGAGGTGTAGAGGTTTGGAAGAGAGAGCGCCAGACCATTCTATCAGCTGTCTTCTTCCTGGCCTGGTTCCATTCTAGTCCTCGGTCCTTCAAAGATTGTCTAATGTTGTCCTCCCAGCGGACTCTGGGTCGTCCTGGAGGTCTGGATCCCTGGCTCTTTGTTTCCCATGCTTGTCGTGGTAGCCGATCTTCTCCCATTCTGCAGACATGGCCAAACCATCTTAGTTGGGACTGTTCTATTTGGGTCTGCAGCGGATGGGATTTTAGGCCTTGACGGATCATATCACTAATCCCGACATCTTATAAGAGAATCTAGGACATGATAGTCAAGTAGAATCGTGTAATTTATGTAAAGAAAAGTTGTGAGTATCCACATGATACCCACATCAAAAGGCAAATCTAGCGGATGGTAATGACGACTAAGAGCGTCATGATGGCTGACAATCCGAGATTTTGCGCAAGACAAAGGAAATGCAGTTGATAAATGCGTACATCCTAAAGGCTGAACTGACGTCATAGCCTGTGTACTGGGCAAAGAGAGACCCAAGAAGCATACAATAAAGATGCAAAAACAGACATTGGTAAACTTGGACCTATGTCGAAGTTTAAAAGAAAAGTTGTAAGTGCGACAAAAAGTCATAAAGGATGAAGATACTGAGCTAACTGGCCCAATAAAAAAGGTAAAGAAAGTCACAAAGTATAGGTATGTACAAACAATTAAGTTCACACATGTAGCAGCACAAACACTAGTCATTGCAGCAAAGAAGTTGCAATCAACATGACTGGATATAGATTCAGTCGTAGTGATAAAGTTAGTGTCTGAGCCCGACAAAATCGAAGGATCTTCTTCTACAATAGTAGTTAAAGAGGAATGAAAGTTAGAGTTGCGACGTACTGAAGTATGTCGAACTGGGCTAAAAGAAGCACTAACATTAGTATGATGAACCGTTGTATCATCAATACTGCAAGATTTCACCAAATTAGCAGAATGCATCACTTGAGAAGATTTTGGCATAGTCCCTACGGTAGAAGCAGTAAGGTTATATTGCTGTTCCCACGCAGCGATTTTTACCGGCGTACACACCTTTACACCATGTATCTGTCCGACAGTAAGGTCGGCGATAGGTGCTCTAAGCAAACATGCGTGTATATAACCAGTGAAAAATGGTGTGGCAATGTGGACTATGGCAGTCGGAAAAGTCTCAACTGTCCCACCGAATGTCACACATTTCACCATATTACCAGTTGCGCAAGATGGATGAACTAAAGACTGTCTAATCCCAACAGTTGCGCATCCAGAATAAAAAAGAACTGAGACTGGATAATTGTTCACCAAACCCTTATGTAGAATAAGAGACCCTCTTCCGTCATGAGCCGCTAAGGCAGGAAGAGCAGGTAGAGAATGACCGCAACTCAAGGAAGTTAAAGCTGTAGGTTGGAACAAAGTTGTGCACTCCGGGCACTGAGATGCTCTCCCGAAATTGAAAGCAGAGCAAGCAGTAACTTTAGGGATAGTATTATCATTGTTACCTTGATTATTAACATCCTGAGGCTCTTGTTGAGCAAAGTTAGCTTGGCGAAAGGATCTATTATTGTCGTTTTGCGATCTATCGTGGTTATTATTGCTATTGCAATTATTGTCATTCCCTCTATTGGAACTATTGTTATGATTTGAACCCCAGTTTCCATAGTTGCGATTGTCATTTCTCCTTTGATCAAAATTTCTATTAGATGGGTTTTGTTGCCTTCGAGGAAAATTATTATAGGGTCGATTGAAGCTACCTCTACGAAAATTTCCATAATTGTTGGAATTAAATTGGTGAGGACCATTAAATTGCCTCCAGTTCCCCGAAGATGAACCTCCTTGGTTCTGTCCAAAATTACCATTATTCCTCCTATCAAAATTGCACTGATGTCTTTGAAATTTATGTAAAAAATTAGGACCATATGGTGTTGCCGAAGCAACGGGTAAACCTTCTTCGACTTTAGAATTGCTAACCGTTACATTAAGATGTGCCGTGACATATTGACGACAGTATTGCTCCATATCTTTTATGTTTGGAGGTTTTCGCTCATGTAGAAAGGAAAGAAAAAGTTTACTAACTGATGACATAACTTTGTCACGAAGCAGTAAGTCAACAATGGCCTCATATGTGTGTTCAGTTTTTGACAATTCCACCCAACGTGAAAAGGTCAGGCAAATATCTGATATAAAATCTGAAAAATCCTTCCCTGTCTCTGGCAATAGAGACTTAAAGCGTAGGCGATAACTTTCTTCATCCAATTGGTATTTTTTAACAAGGCTGCCCTGACAACATCATAGTTATTTTTGTCAGGGTCTTCCACCGACATCATAGTATTCGAAGCTTCACCCGTAAGTAACTTCATAAGTTGTGCACAATATTGTGACTAGTCTATCTTATGAGACTCGCATGCCAATTCAAATCTAGTTAAATAGATGCAATATCGTCTCGGGTAGGGTTGAAAGCAGGTAATTTAATATCATAAGGTTTACTATTTGCTTTATTGGAAGAATTATTTGTCTCATTTTGAGCATTACCCATATTCAGAACCTTTATTTTCTCCAGCTCCATTGCTAAGACTCTTTCGTCATGTAACATTTTCTCTTTTTCAGCTTCTAGTTTTTTCTGTTCAGCCTCCATTTGCATTTTGATTTTTCTTTCTTCAGCTTCCATTTGCATTTGTATTTTTTTATCTTCAGCCTCTCTTTCTAATTTTTTATTTTCCATCTCCATTTGGAATTTTCTTTCATCTGCTTCTCTTTGCTGCTGAATTTTTCTCTCTTCAGCTTCTAACTTCTTATGTTCAGCTTCTAATTTCTTTTGTTCCATCTCCATTTGGAATTTTCTCTCATCTGCCTGCATCTGCAATCTCCTATCTTCAGCTTCCATTTTTTGTCTCTTTTCTTCAGCTTTCTGCGCCTTGGCATATTCCCCAAGTGCAAATTCTTCTAATTTATCTCCAGTTTTGCCAAGGGTTTTCCCTTGCTCAATAAAGTAATCCAATGTAGACATTATGTCTAATTATGTGAGATCAATAACCTGTGTAAATAATTATTATCTGCAAAACTCACTTGATCCCAACTCAGTGGGTGACAAGTCTTTCCCCAAGAACTTGTATCAATACCTTAGTTATCAATAATATAATTAATCACTTATATACTTATTGTGCATACCAATATTGACAGTGTATAACAACAATGAATAACAACAACTGGAAAGATAAGACAAAACATCAAGGACAAACGACAACGTTCGCAGAAATCAAATAAACACTAAAGCAAAACTAAAGTAGAATCTTACAAAGCATGTAACGACAGCTGTGAATCACCAACAAAACAATCGACTACACAGTGTATAAACGAAAAGGTGTAAAGAAATAAACGATAGGAAAGGGAGGCAGACAAATACAAACAAATTAATCAAAACTAAAGAACAGAGAAAAATATTACAAAAACAACATAGAACAGCTCGTCACAACTGAACAAATCTATCACAAATAACCAACACAGTGGACAAAAAAAACGACAGCAACAAAAAGTCGCTGGTAATTTCCACTGCGGGAAATTTGCAAAAGTCCCTAAAGAACGCTGTTGTAGACCCTCGGTAAAGTGGGATATTCTACGACTGTCACCGCCCAACCAAACCTGCAGAAATATAAACACATATATGACATATAAAACAAAGAAACATGTAACATAGAACAAGGAATATAAATAGTATGTGCAGAGAGGAAGGCTTAACTACCACCCATACAGAGGCACAGTTTACAAAACATAGCCACTTATCTTAACTGGCGAAAAATCCTGGCCTCGAGAATAATAGCAATGATGTACAATAACACACAGTCCAACGATAGGATGATCCACCGCTGAGAGGTACAGCAACCCAACGATGCAAGGTCTAGATAATCGAATGCTCAGCTTCTTGGCATGTTGACCTTGCACGTGGAAAATCTTGACTGAGAACGTTGAAAAAAAATCTTGACTGCACATCAGTTTCCGCCCAGGAAACACGGGCTGTATTCCACTTGTAACGCAAATGACATGGGTAACAGACTCTTAAAGCGGGCGACCACTGTAACTACTTTGCTTGATCATAGGCCATACTGGCCATCACTGTAGAAGTCTTCTATTAGACAGTGTAGATGTACGTTCTTATATATGTAGCAGTGTAGGTGGTGATGTTGTAGTTCAATACACCGTTCGTAGCACATCTAGGAGTCAGTGAAGTAGGAACAGCTGGTACGGTTCTAACGATTTATTACAATCACATCACATCGACATTAAAACAAATGTACTGTCATTAGGACAAGGCTCAATCATCTTCAACATCACGTAGATAGCATTAGTTCATAGTATCCAACACTACAGAGACTCTTGCAAAATCAAGCCGCATAAGGAGCGGGCTTCCAAGTACTCAATGTTAATCTATATATCTTCTGACACAGCAAGTCAGGTACATCTCTGGCAAAAATAGGTCGCATAGATAGCGGGCTTCCAAGTACTCAATGTTAATCTATATATCTTCTGACACAGCAAGTCAGGTACATCTCTGGCAAAAATAGGCCGCATAGATAGCGGGCTTCCAAGTACTCAATGTTAATCTATATATCTTCTGACACAGCAAGTCAGGTACATCTCTGGCAAAAATAGGCCGCATAGATAGCGGGCTTCCAAGTACTCAATGTTAATCTATATATCAAAGTATTGTTACCTGCTCTGCACTCCAGGAAACAAACTCACAAGAAACACTGGCCATATCCTAGGCTTTACCGAACTATGCCAGTATCACAATCAAGGGGAATATTAAATATATTTAATACACACAGAACTCTGATCCCCTTTTACACTGCCACAAAAACATGGCGGAACACCCTCTCCGCTCAAATTGCCCAGCCAGACTCCCCCAAACGAAACAGTCTTCTGGACCCGCCAAACCCTTGGCGCCTGCATAGATCATCGCGTGACCTGAGTTTAGATCACAACTGGAACGTACTGGGACTGTTCTAAGAAAATCTACGAATAGAACCTTACATGGGCATAAAGCTAGACAACAGCAAGCCCAAGGGGAGATAACAACTAAATCAGTTCTGTACCAAACAATTAATACAATCAGTAAAGTCCCTTTGACCATAAATATAAAAAAGGTCACATTCCTAACTTACAACATACTGACTCTTAACAGCATCTTATTGCGTCATGTTAGATAATGTTACTACCGTTCACATGAACAGAATCAACTTTGATTCATTCTAGCGTCAGTTCTACATACCTGGGTCGAGGTTCTACACCCACCCCTCGATTTACCGGGTAGGTGCGGGTTTTTCGGATTTATCCTAGCTGACAAATCTACCCAGCCTAATACTAACTACGCGCTCCACTCATATCTGTCAACCTGTACGAATTTTTCGTACAATGTACGGATTTTTGATACTTTTAGCAGTGTACGGCCGTACAGACTCGTTGTACGGATTTTTCTCCTCCCCCCCCCCAATTTTTTTTTTTTTTTGATTCTAAAAATATTTTCCAACCCAAGTTTTTTTTAATTTTAAATCAGAAAATATTTTCTAGCCCAGGTTTTTTTTAAACAAATTTTTTTTAATTCCAGAAATCTCGGCGTCCGTTTTTAAACTGAGGTCTCTCCCATCAACCAATCAAATCTTTTTATACCCAACAATTCGGCAAAAACTTTGAATTCGGCCTCAAGCGCTTTCGGTTGTCAGCATGACATGACGTATTTTTAAAGTTACCTGTTATCAACGACCACGCTTGCTTTCCACCACACTGACGCCATTTTGTTGAAAAAAGCTAAGTACTTATAACTTGGTTAAATATTGCTGTTGTTTTGCTTTGTTGCAATTTAATCGCTGCCTTAATCTTTCCAGTTATATCTTGCCCTTCAATATATTTCCGATAAATTGTCATAATATTCTGTGTAGGCCCTACATAACTAGAAAAAAAAAGTTTGTTTGCGTTGAGTAGGCCTACTTTATTCCAGCGCTCGAGATTAGCTGCTTTATTTTTTAATAAAGTGGCAATCTGTTATCACTGGTCTAGGCTACCAACTCTTAAATAATAATTTTGTAAATTTTTGGTGGTACGTTTTTTCTTCCTAGATTTGATATCTTGCCCTTCAATATATTTCCGATAAATTGTCATAATATTCTGTGTAGGCCCTACATAACTAGAAAACAAAAGTTTGTTTGCGTTGAGTAAGCCTACTTTATTCCAGCGCTCGAGATTAGCTGCTTTATTTTTTAATAAAGTGGCAATCTGTTATCACTGGTCTAGGCTACCAACTCGTAAATAATAATTTTGTAAATTTTTGGTGGTACGTTTTTTCTTCCTAGATTTGATATTCTGTTCATAATTTTGTTTATTTTTATTTTTTTTGGTGCTGTTAGCCGTTTGTTTTGTTCGTTGTATTTTTTAATCATTCTCTTCATCTACAAAGATTATTAGTTGAAATATTTCATCCACTGAATGATGGCTGAGCCTAATTCAAAGAAACAAAGGCTTGCAGGTCATGATAAGTTTCAGGTCGAATGGGTTAAACTCTTCCCTGGCATTGTAGATGCATCCAAGTTGGGATCAACCCATGCTTTTTGTAGATTATGCAGCAAAGATATTAAAGTAGTAGCTTCAGGATTATATGATCTGAAAGTACATTTTAAATCGAAATTGCATGAACAAATGTTTGCAATGAAGAAGGGAGCATCTATTAAGATTTTTTTTGCTCAGCCAAAGCAGGAAGAGGGTGGCATTGATGACAGCATACTGGCAATTGGCCTCTCAAACAGAGCATTTATCGAAGAAATGGAGCTTGATAGTGGAATAAAGAGTTCATTTTTTGAGGATGTCAGAAATGTTTACACATCAGTGGTTAAAAAAATTACTGATAAATTTCCCTTTGACAACCAGGTTCTAAAGGCCTTAAAAGTCCTAGATCCAAGCACTAAAGATAATCTCAGGTATCCAAACATCTGCAGATTGGCAGATGCTTTTGCCCAAGATCTTGATCAGGAAGCACTGAAAGATGAGTTCGATGACTACTGTATGTTGTCTGATGTGTGTGTGCCTCTACTGACAGATAGTGGTCAGAAAAAGAGCTTTTGTAGCTATTGGCTGGAAGTTGTTGACCAGAAAACTAGTACTGGTGCCATCCGCTTCCCTAATTTGAAAGTCATCATTCAGCGACTGCTGATACTCCCTCACAGCAATGCTGACTGCGAAAGATCATTTTCAATGATGAAAAAAATCCACACAGACCGCAGGAGGTCCATGAATGCGGACACACTCACTTCTATTTTACAGTGTAAGATTAACATTGATACATGCTGTGCAGACTTTAAGCCCACAAATGCAATTCTGCAAAGTGCTAAAAGTGCATGTGTTGATTATAATACAAAACACTGTACATCGAAAGAATAGTGTACATCATGATCACTAAGTTTTTTATATGTAAAGAACAGCATGAGACTATTAGCATGTTTTATATCACAATAATTCAAATGCTAATAGACTTGTATATGTCATTTCTCATTTTAAAACTGTATTGCGTATAATTTATTAATATATTTTTTGCGTAAGGATTTTTGGGTGTTTGTAAGGATTTTTTTGGTCCGGCGTACAGATTTTTGTCTCAAGAGGTTGACAGGTATGTCCACTGCCTACTAAAATAAAAATGAACGCAATTACTACAGAGAAAAGAAGACTGGTGTGGATATTAAAATTAAACCCCACAGTAATCCCTCATAAAAACGCAAATAATTACCTAGAGAAAAAGACGGGCGAGTTGAAAATAAAACTACAGTTAAGCATCACAAATACGCAAACGATATTGCACTACTCTCACATTCATATCAGCACATCCAAGAAAAAAAGGGGGCCTGACAAAGGCCTTGTGGCAACAAGGTTGGCAATTTTTTTAATCTTTTGTCCTCGTAAGACGAATCACCTTTTTTCAATTTTTTTCAATACCCATCCACTATATTTCCTATACAGATGTACAGTTTTCTTGTGCATACAGGGACATCTTTAACATTTTAGCTTATTTGTTCATACTTCATGGATCAATCTCCGATCACAAAAGGTGTTTTTTAAGGTTTTTGAATGCTATATTTGCCAATTGTAATCTCTTTTTTAATCTCTGACTAATATTTATATGTTACGTAATGTGTCTGTTTAATACACAAGCCATAAGCTCATGTCTTTGTTTGTTTTATTTTAATTCTTTTGGTTATTTTCAAACTGTTAATTACCTGGAGGACCATTAAAATCTGATATGTTGAGATGGTGACTTTGGCTTTTGAGGTTCAGGGCTTTTGTGCTGTCAGGTATAGGGACAGTGGCAAGTGCATTATGGGAGCAAGAGTATGTACTTATGTGGGATGAGTTATAAATATTTAGTGTTGACAGTTTCAGATATTCCACCAATACATAAGGAAAGTCTTAGCTGTCTGGTTCATGGACTGCAGTCTGCCATTTGATTGCCCCTGGTTTACAGTATAGAAATTCTTTTTAAAAAAATGTCCAAAATCTGAAATCCTTTTGGGCGTAAATGTTTTGGTTAAGGGATACTGGGCCTTTATTTGTTTGGCATCATCTTTTAATTTGCTGTATGGATAAGGTCTTTCACCTGATCTTTTCAAGCCTTTTATCCCTACACATCTTGTTCCAAGTTTGTCCTGTCCTTACTTCAATTCTTCCATTCTGTTCTTCTTCCCTGGATGTTCCAGAACTGTTTAATGATGTTATATGGTCACCAAGAGCCGACGCTCAGTGACAGTGGATCAAAGAAGAAGAAGAATGATGTTATCCATGACTTCTAGTAGCTGCTTTAAAATGTTTTTTTATCCCTTAGGAATCCCAAATGGAAGAAGCAGAACATGTCTCACTTGACACATTCCTCATGAATGGTCACAAAATAACCATCGCCTTGATGTCCACAGATCAGACAGATGATGTGCTAGAGGTTTGCCAATTTTTTTTAAATATGAAAATGTGTGAAGTGAAAATGTTGTGTACTTCTCATTGTCTTACTGTAAAAAAAACAACACTGATCTCCTCTCTTCCTTCACCTAAAGCATTATGACATCAGTCCTGCCCTGCTACATCTCTTAATTATGGTCTTCTTTATATATTCATTCTTGTAAAACATTATTTTGATTCCTTTCACACCTCACATGATTTTAAAACACTTTTTATACTGTTCAAATTTGTACTTGCCCATTACAAAGAATTGTTTATGCCAAAGTGAAATGCAATGATTAATCACAAGTCATAAATGTAGACATTCTGTGTTGTCTCCAACACACAGTATGGGGGGGGGGGGGAAGAAGAGAGATTCTGTTCACAGAACAGTTTTCCATTTTCCTGAAGCTTTATACTGAGTTCATTAAAATGAACTATAAAAAATGCAGATTTCACTTTCAAATTTAAACAACAGCTCAGTTTGTCATTTCTCAGTAAGAAGCTCTCAGATTTAAGAAAGCAGTTCACTGAATCATTCCAAAAGCTTTTCATATCTGAATATTTGCAAAGTGCACGGGGTCTTCACAGTCACAGTCTCTCATGGACGCTACAAAACTGCTAGTCAATTAGAGTACAGGTGCTTCAAATATAATTTACAGTTTTGACAACTGTGTTCATTAAATAAGTTCTTTGTTCCTGCTATTTGCTGCAAAAGTGTGGTCAACTGTAGTCACGATTATCAAATTCTCAAGTGCCATCCTCCTGTTGAGTTGTTTTTTTTTTCCTTTGCTTCGCTTCTGTTGGGATTGAACCCACTCCACCTTGTTTGCAGTTTTCAAATTGGCTATTTACTTCTTGTTTTAACCATTCTGCAAACTTGTACTTTTGAAAGCCTCAGTTTTGTTGTATATGAGCTAACTGTTCAGAATTCCAAATCCCACTATGGTAATTCCGCAGCCACCGAGATGCCTTTTCCAAAGTTTGACTTAAGTCTTTTGAGTGCCCTTGTTTTTTATTGCCCCTTCTGACCCAACTGATTCAGTAGATCATATACTGAGACAAGTCATGAGACATCTTGCACCTGATTTTTAGGATTTGGCTTTTGCTTTGAACACCTTATGTCTCAGTTCCATAACCAGATCATTATCTCCTCCTCTCCTTCTCCCCCCCCCCCCCCTTTTGAAAGCATGCTGGTCATCTAATCTTGGTTCAGATGGCACTATCAGCTCAATCATTATAAAATATTGTAATGACAGGCTATATCTGGTCGTCTTTGACACTTTCTAATAACTTATATCATGTCCCTCACCTAGGTATGTCTGCTACCATTTCCCATTTGTTTGCACCACCAAGAATAGTTGGTAAGCTGATATTTGTGTTTGGAATGTGCCTGAATGTCCTTTTCTCAGAAAGTGCATATTTGTAATATTAGGCCTAGTTTATTGTTTGCCTTCAACTTTGTTAAATCTGTCCTTGCAGCAAGCTGTTTTAATACTCTTCTGTGTTGCCATGGATATTGCCTTTTAGTAAAACTTTGCATTCTGAGAGTATGTGTTCCAAAGTTTGCTTCTCTTGGCATAGGGGGCACTGCTGATCATCTGATTTTCACCATTTCACAAATTTTGTGGCCAGTGGTAGAAGATCATTCACTGATCTGATAATGAAGCTGAGTTTTAGAAGTTGCATATGCCATATTAGGTAGTGGATGTCAGCATTACCAAATACCCTTCTGATTGTATCCTATCACCTCCTGTAACTTGGAATTTTCTTGTGCAGTCCTGCAGCATTACTTTCTGCTTCCTTTTAGTTTTTAGTGTGATCAACACTACTTCATTTGATGAGTCACACAGCATCATTGCTTTCTTGATATTCCTGCTTTGTAATCCTCAACAGTTGACTTAAGAGGGAGTGTGAGCTTTGTTGTCTTGTAGTACATGACTTCTTCTGATTTGGCATTTATAACAATTTCCTAGTAAAATTATATCATCCAGCATGATCAAAAGTAACTGTACTGTCTATATATTGAAGTAAGCAATGCAGTGTCCCAATTTATCAAAGTTAGTTGATTTATTTCTGCAGGCTGTGGCTCAGCAGATTGAAATTCCTGATGATTTTGTTCATTACTTTGGCCTTTTCCTTGTCAAGAAAGAAGAGGGAGGTGATAGCTCAAGTAAGTGGTAGATAAAGGAATGTGTGTTTTTGTGGTGTTACATACAAGCATTCATAAATGCAGAGTAGAGATACTTTTGAGACTTTATGGAACAACCAAAATTTCTTTAAACATAATTTCATTTATGTGTAAACAAATTACTCTGTATACATTAGCATTAATTTTTGGTTATGATAGTTTAACACATATTTTTGTCTTAGGAAGCTAAAGCTACTCTGTTGACCTGTATAATTACATGTACATTGTTACTTTAAAGATTTGCTGTAATACAGCAAAGGCTTGATCACTAAAATGAATTGTATGTTACACGCAGCAATCTCTCATTGATCATATCCTATATTTTGTAATCCTTTTAGATGTCAGTTGGTAGAGCTGTTTTGATAGATTTTCCTGTGTCATTCTTTTCTGTTCTTGCTGATCTGCTTCTTGACCTAGTAAGGAGGTTAGATAGACAGCTGAAAGATGAACTAGGTTTTCAACAAAACAGATCCTGTACAGATCAAATAGCTGCATCACAAATATTATGTACAAAGTGTTTCCATCTACGGTGCCTACGCCACATCCTTGGCATTTCTTGGAAAGATAAAGTGACAGATGTCAAGGCGTTGTCACGTGCTGGCCTTCATAGCATGTGTACACTGCTTAGACAGCACAGACTACGCTGGCTTGGCCATGTCCGCTGAATGGAAGATGGTTGCATCCCAAAAGATATCTTCTAGGCCAACTAGCAGATGGCAGAAGAACAGTTGGGCGACCGCAGCTGAGGTTCAAAGATGTGTGCAAGAGAAACATGATGGCACTGGACATAAATCCAGCAAGGTGGGAGGATGAAGCTGCCGATCGCACCAAGTTGCGGTCTATCTATGTCGCCATCTCAGATTGAGCAAAAAGAAACTCACACAACAAGCAGAAGAGAGGAGAAACGTCGAAAGGAGCACCAGGAAAATAAGCAGCTGAGGGCTGTCACCTCAGGGGCACATTCCCATAGTCAGTTATGACTGAAGGGGCTATTATTATTATTATTATTAGTGTTTGGAATTGAGCTCACCTCTTTTTTTCGTTGGATTTATGGACAATGGACAACAAAAAGGCATTTGATAGTGTAGAATCACTTTGGAAACTGATGAGGTATTATGGAATCCCCCTGAAGATCAGTATCTTAATGAAGGAAACATTTAGACATGAAATAACAGAATTATTCATGAAAGACAGCTCTCAGAGCAGCTTGTGATATAAACTGGAGTGCTGCAGGGATGCCTCATGTCTCTACTTACTAGCTATAGACTGGGTTATGAAAACAATGACATCAGCCAACAGAAACTGAATTCAGTGAATTCTGACAAAACAGCTTAGTGATTTAGATTTTGCAGATGACATGACTCTTCTGTCCCCATAATCAGTTGTAAGATAACATGAAAAGACTTGATGAAAGGTCACATTAGCTGGGTCCAAAAATACACAGGGAAGAGTCAAAGATATGAGAATAAATGCAGCAAGTGATAACCTCCCTGCAGGATGTAGAATCTTGCAGTTGTTTTGTTCAGTGTCTAGGATTTATTGCATAGGATATTTCTAAATTTATTGACATCTGCTTTTGCTTAGCATATTCTTTGTTTAATCTCAGTGATTAATAATATTCTGGTCATATGGTGCATAAGGCTAATGGCTGTTTGATCTTCACATACTTTGATTCTTATTTACTTTGGTATGGATATAAAAAGATTTTAGTAGGTCTTTGGACATGTATCCACTGTCATAAATGTCAACCAGCAGTTGTATTGTTTTTATTCTAAGCTCATTCACTTGCTTGTAATTCTTCTACTGGACATTGTCAGATCCTTTTGCTTTTCCTCTTTTCATGTTCTTAATAAAATCTTTAACTTCTTGCTCAAGTATTGGCAGTCCTTCCTGATTATTCTTCTTCTTTCACCTATCAACTCCACAAGGAGCATAGGCCTTCAACAAACTTGTGTCAAGTCTTCTTGTCCCGTGCCATCAGCTCAAGGTCTTTCAATGTCTTCTTCGTCTCCTCCATATCTGTCTCCAGTTCTCATTTCCGTGTGTTCTTTGGCCTTCCTCTACCCTCTCTTAACCTGGGGATTTGAGAACAGGGGCTGTCTGGTAATGCTATCAACAGGTTTTCTCAATGCATGTCATATCCATCTCCAGTATCATCTTCTCATCTCTTGCGCCACTGGCTCTTGTCTAGTTCTTGTCATCAGTTCCACATTAGTGATCGTGTCACACCACTTCAATCTGTCTCTTCCTGATTTTTACTGTCTATTATTTCTGGTTGCTGTTCTCCATAAAGCTCACCTGAGTATTTAGGCCATTTTTCATTTATGTTTTTTTTCTCCAACTATATGCTGCTGTCCTTTGATTTCATAGATCATGTGTTGAAGTGTATTGTTTTTCCTGTTAGCTCCCTATTTCTTTTATGGCATGTCATCAAGAAAAAATATCAGAACTTCAAACCTTCACCAAAAGATGTATATTGTGCATCCTTCGTATCAGCTGGTCGGATGTAATAACAGAAAAAAAAACGTGCAGAAAAGGCAACATGAGAAGATTAATAATAGTACGTGGAGATGGAAAGGACATATCCAGATGAAGTAACCAACCAGTTTAAACAGTAGTAAATGAATGTAACAGCAATGGACTCAATCTAAATAATAACTAAACAGAAGTAATGGTCATCTCAAAGAAAAATATACAATAAAAATGCAATATACAAATAAATTGTGCAAATCTGAAACGGGCAGAGAACTTTCAACATTAAGGCAGAATAGCTGACAAAAACAGTATTGCGCACAGGAAAAGGAGAAACACTTTGTTGGAGGTTCTCCAGCGCTACAGTGAACCAGTCCTCTTATGGAAGTGAAGCATGAGCAGTGAATAAACATACGCAAAGCTTACTGGAAGCCACTGAGATGGGGTTTTATAAAAATAATAAAGAAAATGCTATGAAAACTAAAAAATTTAATGATGAGGTTCTGAGGAGTGGAGAAAAAAAGAAATTAGTGCAAAGGTAAGGAGAAAGCAATACAAATTTATAAGACATGTTCTGAGATGAGGAAAATTAGAACATACAGTAACAGTTGGAAACATAATAGAAAAGGATCTTCGCTCTTCTATTTTTTTTAAATTTTGAGCTTTCTGGATTTTAGGACACCAGACAAGAAATCTTCAGTGTGTAAAGTAAAGATTTGACTGCGTTACACATGTTGTTTCTTTATTGCATTCATTGTTGCAGATGTTATATTGTCTTTTTACATTTTATTTTTATAGTATTCACAGAGTTGAAACTCATTTATTACTAGACAGAATGTTGGTAGTTGTGTATGCTATGTTTGTTTATGTGGTTTGAAATCAGTCTTTCTGCAGTAACGTGCTTTTATATTTATTCATTTTTCTGAGGGTTTTAACAGTTAATTGAAAAACACGCAAAAATGTGTCACCATTCAAGGCATGAAAATGTATCGTGCAGTTTTGTGCTACTTTCTTTTGTGACATTTTTCTGAGACTTCATTGTTTGAAATACTTCCTAAAATACAAGCATGCTGTTTGTGATTGTTAAATATGCAACTACTAGTGGCAGTCAGGGTACATTTCACATGCACTCCTTCTGTCTTGAATGCAGTGACAGCTGGCAAAACATAGGGTCTCTGCAAAATTATTCCAACCTACTCTGTTCTATCTTCACCTAGTTCTAAGACATCTGACATATGCACTCTTTTTATTTTCTTTAATTAAGTCATATTCACCTTTCTTTTATTACTGCAATATTTCTTCAGGAGACTTATGTGCAATCTTCAGATCATTTCTAGACATACAGGGCAAGCATAAGTTCTTTATCATGGTGCTTAAACATGTGATTTTAATATGCAACCAATCAATCAATATCCTTCAGCTACCCAAAGAGCATAGGTCTTCAACAAGCACATGCCAAATCCTCCCGTCACATGCCATCAGCTCAAGCTCTTTTCACATTTTCCTCATCATTTTCACTTCTGTCTCCAGTTCTCTTCTCCATGTGTTTCTTGATCTACCTCTACCTCTCTTACCCTTGGGGTTCCAGAACAAGGACTGCCTTGTAATGCTATCCATAGGTTTCCTCAATGTGTGTCCTGTCCATCACGTCTTCTCATCTCTTGTTCCTGTGGCACGTGTCTGGCTCTTATCATCAGTTCCACGTTAGTGATCATGTCATACCATTTTAATCCTATTCTATGCAAGCACCCATTTATGAAAGTCTGTAGCTTTTTTGTTGTTGTTTTTGCTGTTCTCCATGTTTCAGATCCATACAATAGGACTGACTTGACATTTGAGTTGAAGATTCTTATTTTAATTTTTAAAATGCAATGTTATGTGTTAATGAAACACGTCATAGCATAGAGAGAACAATCAGAACACAAAAGTTATTTATTGAAAATTATAAAGTTATGTATCATTCAAAATGGTGTCCATGAGCGTTTATCTTTAAAGTCAGGCTTCAAAAAAAAAAAATTCTACATACTCAATGACACAAAAATCTTGATCAATTCTTTGAAACTCCTCTATTATTGCAATTTTAAGATCCTTTAAGGTTTTAGTTTTCTGATCATATACCTTGTCCTTGAAATATCGTCATAAAAAATAATCCGCTGCAGTTAAATCATGAATCTCACAGGCCATTCATTGAACCCTGTCTACCAACCCACTTGTTAGGGAATTTTTTCATCAAGAAATTTCTGACAAAAATGGAAAAATAGCGTGCAAACAAAAGAAAAAGGCTTAGGAGGGATAGATGTGATGTATTGAAATGTTAGGGTATCCTGCAAACATTGGAAAAAATAATTAGGATAATTTACTGCACATTTCTTCTTACATAACATTTTGAAAGGGTAAATAACATATGGCTCACCCTGTACATGATATATTTACTCTTTTCTTCTCCTTCATCAAGTGATATTCTCTATGCTGCGACTTTGTCCTACTGTGCTATTCTGTGTATGTCTTCATTCTGTCTTCTGGAAAAGTGAGCTGTACAGCTCCAAGTAGATTTTTAAAATACAGTTTTCACAAATCCGTGTGTACTATCAGTTTAAGTGCACTGCTTAGAATAATAGCAGCAGAGTCAGCTCTGGACCATATCTAGATTAGTAGGGACTATCCTTTTAGAATTGTAAATAATACCATTTTCAGAAAAGGAGACACTTGCCTTTTTTGTTCTCTTTCAACATTTTCTTTTAGTTGTGCGGAGGCTTCAGGAGTTTGAATCTCCATACCTCTCTCTGAAGGCAGCAAACAAACATGGGATTCACAGAATAGTACTCAGAAAAGGGCAAGTATCATGACTGTGACTGAAAATAGATAGTCTACTCAGTCTGTTTTATTTTTTAATCTGGGCAATCTCATACTGCTTTCATGAGCTAAAATAAATAACGTTTTTTAACAGACACAGGGTGAAAGTGGAGCTTAAAAGTGTATGTGTGTGTATGTATGTATGTATATATATATATATATATATATATATATATATATATATATATATATATATATATATATATATATATATATATATATATATATATATATATATATATATATATATATATATATATATATATATATATATATATATATACACACACTCACACACACATATACATATATATATATCTATTATTTATCAAGTACTACAATTGATTTACCAATTTTATCACCATCCTTTGTTAAAAGTGAAGGCTAACGATATTGTTAAGTCCCAGTGGTTTGAAAGTGAATAAACGGTAAGAAATTAGGTGAAACACAGCAACATGTGACTTTAATATGTAATCAGTCAATCAATAACCTTCAGCTGCCCAATGAGCATAGATATATTCACCAATTTTTTATATTTTTTTTTTACATTGCTATTTCTTTGGGGAAAAAACCATCATATCTTCAGCTAATTGTCACTTCACAACTGACAGGTGTTTATATGAGTAAATATGTGATGCACAGTTGTCTCATGTTCCTTTTATCAGAGTGAAAATCTTTCTGTGGTTTGTCATCTTGCTTATTTATTGGAACATTTTTCTTAGTGATGGTAAGTTGTGGACATCTGTGGTCAATGCAGTCAGTGGTAATTCGTGCATTCAATCAAATATCTTTCATGATGATTTTCAGACTTAGTTCATGAATGTGGTAGTTCATGAATGTGGTTGTTATATTTTTAGAGTAAAGAACTGTAATACCACCAGAGTGAGCTAAACCTCACTGTTCATTCATCTACATTTGCTAGTTCCAATTGTATCCATAAGTCTTATCTTTCATTTCTTTGACTATTTGAGCTGTCTTCCCTGCTTCATAAATTGTTCAAACAATTTTTGTGATAGTTTTTGGTACTATGAGAGAATTTTTCAGGGCTGATCTTTCCTTTTGGATTTTTACCCAATTCTTCATCATTAAAAACAGTACTTCTTCTCACTTGAGGTCACCTGAGTCTTTTTGGTTTCTCTTGCATACAGATTTTTAGCGAGATGCAATTGCAGACATTGTGTCCAGCCATCCTTAAGCTATCATCTGTGACATGTATGTCAGAGCACAATGGTACTGTTCTTTGCATTAGTGGAGAATATTGAGAGGGGGGGGGGGAGGGGGGGAGGGGTGGGGGGGGGGGGGGGGGGGGGGGGGGGGGGGGGGGGGGGGGGGGGGGGGGTGGATGGGGGGGGGGCGGGGCAATTGGGCTAGCAACCTTATAATGTAAAACTGATTTGCTACAGAAACTGCCACTCTAAGATTATATGAAAAGCTTTGACCTAGGCTCCTTTTAAAACAACCAACAGTATTGGGTAAACTCCTGCGCCATTAAGAAGTCAGAAAGGGACAGTAAGCAAGAGATAGATGTTATATATAGGTCTGCCAAACTGTTGCTATCTTTGTGAGTTGCTTTTGTCTTGAGACCTGTACACCTTCCCCCCCCCCCCCCCCCCCCCCCCCCCCCCCCCCCCATAATTTTTAGACCCTCACCCAAAGATGACCCCCCCCCCCCCCCCATATTTTAGACTCACATGATAACATTCACAGACAGGCCCCATTCTATGAGACTAGGCACTTTCTGACAGAAGGAAGTGACACCCAACAGTGTCATTAAGATGACTGATAGCCCAGAAAAGTTGTGACCCAGTCCTGGACCAGGAGATTTTCTCATGGAATGAACAAGCAGTCCATTGTCTCTAACATACAGTATTTCCATTTGGCTTTGAAAGACCCAGCTCACTTGAAATTGCTGTTGGGTATTTAGGTCCATAGGAACAGAAGATGTGATTACTATTTGTTATTATTTTCCTGTGAGCTAAAGGTATCAGGATTACTTCTTTCGACTTCAGCCGTAAGTTCTGTCCACGAGATTCCATTTGTTTTGGTTTTTTCTTCCATGGTTCTTCTCCACGTTTTCATTGGCCTCCCAACTTTTTTCCCTCCCCACTGGGTTCCAGTTCAGTTGAGGGCATGTCTGGTTGTACTGGTTTGTTGTTGCTATGTATAGGAACCAAGTTACAAACACTTAGTTCACATATCTTTTGGACAGACTAAATTTTTTTTTTGTCTTTTGGTTTTTGATAATATTTTTTTTATAATGTATTTTACCTGAACCTGATGATTTATTTGAGTTAACAGAACAAGCAGATCATTTTCAGTCTATGAAACATGAGTTTTACTGGGCATAACAAAATATGAAGTAGTAGAATTTCTCAGACTTTGTAACAACTTTCTTTAACATTTACATATCATATTTGATATAGAAACATAGACTTGTTGAAACCAAACAACAACCAGAACAGTTTAAATTAGATAGAAAATTGAGATAGATAGGTCATATCTCCAGGACACAAGATAGAACATACCCCCAAAACACAACCAACCAGTCTTGACTTGAATAACAGGAGAACAGCAAAGTTTGCACCAAGAAGTGGATGCAGGACAGGCATTATGAATGAAAAATGTTCCTAGGTGCATTGAATTTATTAAATATTTCTGTACTGGTGTGAAGCAGAGCAGTCTGATTTGACCATGTGAGAGACTTCCTTCAGGATTTGTTCCTGCCCACCAGAAGATTTGTAGGAGCAAAATTGTGATTATTGGAAACAGGAGATTATCTCATCAGAAGTCTCCCCCCCACACCATCAGATAAGTGGTTTGGCCCTTTTATATCCTTGATTGGGGGGAAGGCCCCCTTGGGTCATGACTTCCAAGTATCACCCCTCCTGTTTTTTCTCCACCTGCAATTGGAATTGAGTGTTCTGCACCGTGATTGCAATTTCCAAAGAGGCTGTTTTCTTTTGATTGTATTTATTCTACTAATTTTAGGTGTTTGTAAAAGTACCGATTTACTTTTCTGAATTGCATAGCTCATTGTTGTTGTTCAGCTGGCACAAAGCTTTTTCACAGTTTTTCCAAGTCTTTAAGTGCTCTTGTTCTTGATTGTCCTTTTAAACACAGTTATTTCAGCAGATAATATTTTAAGGCCGCCACTACACCTGTGTTGCGTATTTCTTGTGCATATTGTGAGATGACATATGATATCAGTTTTTTCTACCTATTGATAAAAGCCACGGAGACATTTGTCCTATGCTGTTTGCATAAAAAGATATTGAATAGACATGTTTATATCAGTTAATACAATCTGGTCCTGCATATTTGAATTGATGGACATTGATAAACAGTTGTATTGATGTCAGCTCATAGAAACCATGGGTAGTTGTAAAAGTCTTCAAAAGGGATTATTGAACCGAGATTCATTTGTTCTATATATTCAGCAGGAAATCATTTTAAAAACATAGTGAAGGTGTGAGAACAAATGCCCCATCTGATTGAATGTGGACTATTATTGTTTACAGTGTTGACAGTACTAGAGGAAAGAAAAAAGAAAGAGAAATTCCGAGACCTAAATGTTAGACTTAACAAAAATTTATCATAATGAATACCCTCTAAAAACTAATTAATTTTGTTATGCATCAAAGCATCATGAAGTTCATTACAATTATTATTTCAGTTTCTGAGAATGGCCCAAACCCTCAAGTACTATGATTACATGCAATTCAAGCCTTGTCTCACAGACTACCCTGAACCAAATACAAAGGTCATAGTAGCAGCTGGACAGAAGGAACTTAATTTTAGAGTTCAAGTACAGGTGACTGTTATATAGACATGTTTGTATTTAATGCAGGGCACTGCTGATTGCTGAGCTGAAATGTGTCACAGATATTATTATCCTATTCTGTGTCAGTTCTTCTCTGTCTGACATGGCAGACTGGTATTTGTTTTTAGTTGAGTCAGGGACCAGTACAATATTTGTCGCATAGTCATTAGTGACATAGTGACATTATAATTGTTTTTTTTTTCTTCACTATGTCTCTGTTTAGGTATATACTTGCTCTAGCCCCATTGTTTTGTATGAGTTTTATAGTATGTGTTTCTGAAAATAGTATTATTTATTTTTGTTGATTTCATCATCATCTTTTTCAGTTAATAATTGTTCCTGGTGGAATTCCAACACAATTTTAAAAATGATAATTTCATTCCTTCCTGGAAGCAGCCAATATTGTGCTGACACGTTTCGACGGATCACCACTCCTAATAATTTTTAACTTATTATTATTGCTGTTGAATATTGTTCTTCTAACCACTGATATGCTGTGAAGCATTGCCAAAAGCAGCCATTGGTTTCAATTTTCGTTTCTTTGCGATATAATATAAAATCCTACTTGCCAACACACATCACACGCACACATATTGAAATGTCTACAGTAAATTATACGACCTTATTTGCACATTTTTGGTTTATCAAGCAATTGGCATGATTTTAGTGTGAAATTGCGTGAAATTGCACTTCTTGAACATAAAACAGTTTATTTCCGGTGTTACGCACACATTGTCAATCAGTGGCGTGTCTACAAAAAGTATTGTTTGGTTAACACATTAACTACCGAATTAAAAAACAAACTGTGGCCGAATTAAATTTTTTATCCCATTTTCATCCTGTAGGTGTTTGCACAAAGTAAGCTGTAGTTTTCGTAATTGTTTGCAGATTTGTATGAATTACACGTCATTTTAAAGATAAATGAATGTACTATTACAATAAACATTGGTTGCAACTCTAATAGAGGTTGTTGCTATTTAACGGCACTCTGATGGCCGTGGACTTGCAATATTTTCACATATATAACTGCTTGCGCCCCATCTCTATCAAAATCACAATTTCAATCAATGTGCACACTGTTTTCACTCTTGTCCTCGTCGCTAGATCTTTCAGTTAATTGTTGAAACATGTTTCTATCCTTTTCAGCCGTTAGACGAGATGTACACGCATTTTTTGTAGTCCTAGCACTAGTTGCCACTGTAAACAGTTTTACATGATGTGGTAACTAACCCAAAACGCTGAAAAATATGAACATACAGTAGAACTCCATTTATCCGAACCCCATGGGACCGAGCATCGTTCGGATAATCAAATGTTCGGATAATTGGATTACATAATGTATCGAGTACATGTACACATATTTCTAAAAATAATTAACCATCACAAGGAAAATACACTATAAAACATATTTACTTGTACTGTAATAATAATACCCACACTGTATTAGATTACTGTATCACCAAAATCTTTCATTACACTGCAGTGCATGTACTATTTGTATTATTTTTTTTTTTTTTAAGAAAGAGAAATGTTTTCAAAATAACATTACAAACGATTCAAAACCAGGCGCAACTTACGAATACATGTACTTGCACAGATGTAGCCCACTATTTAAAATAATGAGGAATCCTCTTTTGCATCAAACTGGATAGTCTCCTTTTGGTTGCTAAGTCCCGCATTCTCTTCAACAGCAGAAGCTGTGTAGGACAGCTGTCATCTTCTTGCTCGTACCAAGCCATCGCTGTTTCTAGTGCTATAAAGGCCTCTTCAGGACTTGGTCGACGTTTTGGTTTTTCTTCATAATCTACAAGTACATCATGTACTTCTGAGGAGTCTTCGTCATCGGTCACTACATGTATTTGGTTTTCTTTTTGCACAAAAGACAAAATTTCTTCGTCATTCAAAAACTGAAAACCAGAATCATTATCATCTTCTAGCCACATGTGGGCATCATCTTTGTCACAGTCCGAAAATCCGGGCATTGAAACAGTTCCACAACTTCATTTATACAATCATCATTTGTGTCCACTGCAGTAGTTTCATTTCCTCCTTTTTTCCCAAGCAATCTATTCCACGCCTTGTTGAGATTATCTTGTGACAGGGTGGTCCAAGCATCAGCTAACATATAGCAGCAGTCTTTGAGATTAAGCTTTTTGGAAAACGCCACCACACTTTCTTCATCTTCAGCCAACAATAAACGACGCAGGACTTCCTTCTTGTACATCTTTTTAAGCTTTGCTATAACACCCTGATTCATTGGTTGAATCAGTGCTGTTACATTGGGAGGCAGAAAAATTACTTTAAAATTTGCATCAACTGCATTCAGTGTATCCGTCTCTGGATGAGATGGTGCATCATCCAGTAGAAGAATTACTTTTCCAGTTTTCTTTTCTTGTTCTCCCAACCTCTTCACATTTGGGATGAACTGATTTGTATACCAATCAAGAAATATTTCACTATTCATCCAAGCACTCTTTTGTGCTTTGTAGCACAATGGGAGACATGTCACATTCTTTAAACAACGTTGTTTTTTTGGCTTTGCCGATCATTAGCACCGGAAAACGATGACTTCCACTGGCATTCGCGGCTACCAAAATTGTTACTCTCTCTTTGCACTTTTTAAACCCAGGGGCAGCTGCTTCGCGCTGAGATGCAAGTAATTTTTGAGGCAATGATTTCCAGTATAAACCAGTCTCATCGGCATTATACACATCATCGAGTGAATAACCTTCTTCTTCCAAAAAAGCCAAGAATGTTTCTTTAAAATTTTCAGCGGCAGTTGCATCGCTAGATAAAGATTCCCTTTGAATCTCCAGTTCTCGTATGCCATGACGAGATTTAAAGTCAGGAGGACCGTCAAGTTGATTGTTGAACTGAAGTGCCTTTTCACACAATAGAGAGCCAGAGATAGGTTCCGATTTGCTTCTTCTTTGCAGACACCATATATACAAAGCCTCTTCCAATTTCAAATATTTCGCATTTCTCATGGTTTTACGTTTCTTCGACCCATTTTCACTCTCCAATTTCGATGCAAAACTCATAATTTTATCCTGTTTACTTTTGATGTCAGAGACGGTAGCTTTCCCAACATTGAAAATCCTCGCAAGTGAAGACACAGTTTCACCTTTTCCTAGTCTCTTGATAATTTCTGTTTTCGTTTCAATTGACAAAACATTGCGGTTCCTTTTATATGCTTTAGGCCTACTGGAAGATGCCATATCGCACAGAGAAATACTTGTACACCAAAATTATTCTGCTGTAGTAGCAGACACAATTATTTTAAGTTGAACTGTCTGTTTAGCCAGTGTTCTGCCTAGAACGCACACGTACACTGGATTGGTAAACCAGATATTAACTGACTTTATGATCTAACTGACTTCCTGTACGTAAGCGACCGACCATTAGCCCATCCCATCCTCTACAAATTGTTCGCACACATTTGAAGCTTGCCGCATGAAAAGATTCAGAAATGTAGTCTAACGTGACTGGTGGCGATTGATATATTTTTTTTTTTCTGGAAAAAGTGTTCGGATAATTGGATGTTCGGATAATTGGGGTTCGGATAAATGGAGTTCTACTGTAATATCAATTTTTCAGTGTTCTACAACAACCATGCTTTGGGAATTTGTTTTCCAGTGGCAACTTAAAATCTCGAACCAGATCAGAGAGTGTTTCAGTACATTGTTTATTCGTTCTATTACTAAAATTAGATTGGCGCCCTGAGCGGCTTGCGGTCCAAATGTGATTATGTTGCGAGCCGCTGACAGCGGCTTGCGGTAGTTAATGAGTTAAGTATAAAAAATGAGTCTCCGAGTACATTTTATGACATTACATCAAATCACAAATAGGATGTTTAAGTATTTCTGCAATGAAGCTACTCGAGGAAAACTATGTCATTCTATTTCAAACCCACAAAAGAGGACTATTCATGCCTTGGGGATAAGCAAACGATCATTGCACCGCTGGATAGCGACATCTGAAATTTCTAATTCCAGTGTTTTACACACGAAAAATAGACCAAGAGTGGTGGATAATTTTGACAGAGAATTGATCCGCAGAGAAATTTGCAATGTTTCACAATAATGAGGCAGTGACTTTAAGGAAATTGAAAATTTGGTTAAGAAAGAATAATGACATTGATATTTCCAAATCTACGCTATGGAGGACTATTAGGAGTTTGGGATTCAATTTTAGAAAATATGTTGGTGGTAGAAACCTTATTTGTGAGAAGCCTCATATAGTTGCAATGAGAAGCAAATATTTACGCGAGGTCAGAGAATTGAGAAGAGATTGTTATGATTTTGTGTATTTAGATGAAACTTGGATCAGTGCGCACCACAGTAATGAACGAGAATGGCAATCATCTGATGGGACAACTAAGAGACTAGTACCAAGCAGCAAAGGATAGCGCCTAATAATTGCACATGCAGGAAGCAGCCATCATGGGCTTCTAAATAATAATACTGAACTCACATTTGTTTCAATATCCACAGATAATAGGGATTATCATACAGAGATGAATGGCAAGATATTTCAAGATTGGATTGTGAATCATGTACTTCCTTCCTTGGATAGACCGTCGTGTTTGAAAATGGACAATTCTTCATATCACAACGTTGTGGCACCAGAAGATAAAGTTCCTAATTCATCAAGTACTAAAGATGTAATAAAGATTTGGCTGACCAAAAACGAAATGTCCCTGAAGCCTGAATTACTTGGAATTGTAAAAAAGACACAGCATACAAAGATATTTCACATAGACAAGGCAATCCATGAACATGGTCACAGATGTTTAAGATTGCCTCCTTACCATTCGCACTTAAACCCAATAGAATTAGTCAGGGCTAAAATTAAGGAACAGGTAGCAACAGAAAATAGAACGTTCAAATTAAAAGATGTTGAAATACTTACAAAAGCCGCCATCTCCAATATAGCCACGGATTATTGGAAGAAATGTGAGAACCATGTGTTACAAGAGGAAGGGGAATATTGGAAGAATGATGGTTTGTCCTTCATTCGGCGGAGATTGATTATCAATTTCTCAGAGACATCTGATTATGATTCGGATGAAGTTTAATTTCTTTAAAGATGACTTTACCGTTATTTACAAGCAGATTAGAGGAGCAACGTTCCATTATGATATTTATGAACCGCAAAGAGGTGATAACTATTGAAATAATTAGATAAATGAAGGTCCAGTTTGGTAGCGCATTAAATGTCAATGACAAACAATGTCACGAGTATCTCCCATTCAGATCATTTAAGAAATCATCTTCAACAGGTATTCATATGCAAACGTGATGGCCACATTATTGTAATAGTAGACACGCCTATGCCTATTCAATTCACAGAATCTGTGACTGAAGTGGTAAAATTTCTTTTTTCGATACACAATAATTAGTATGCTGACAAAGATCAAAGGATTTCATCCGTTTATGTGAACTGGACAAGATGCACAAATATGAAGTATATATTTGTTGGGTCTAACCCAATATAACATCGTATGCAAAAAATGGCATTAATACGTTAGACGGTTAATCAGATAATTACATTTGAAGTTGGGCAAAGCTAGTGAAACGTGCTATAGTATATATTATGTAGTGTTTCTGTAAGACATCTAATTCTACCTTGGTCCATCTTTTCTAGTATTCCTGGCTGCTTCCATCCTTAAGTTATGTGCTGAAGCTGTTGGTAAATCTGGATTCATCTTCGCTAGGTGTCAAATCAATTATTCTTTATTTCTCAGTATATTCCTTCACTAAGACTGTTGCAAAGATGGACCTGATCCCTTCATGTCACACTACATTTTTTAATGTTTTATTAGCCACTTTTCTCAGGAATCTCATTTCATAGGTAATGATTTTTCTATCTTGTTCTTTGGTTAATGTGGCATGGTGTAACATTATGCTGGTGTATGTATTGTTTTTTATAATTTTTTTCTGGTCATTTGGACCTTTAAATTCTTTAGAATTAGATTGAACTCATAGAAATGTTTATTGTCTTGTTGAATTTCCATTTCCCTCTCTCTGTTTAATTTTATATTTGTTATTAGATCAGCTGCTGTCTTCACATCAGTGTCTTCTGCAGTGGATCTCCAATAGCTTCTGTCTGTTTGTCTTGATGGTTCTCTCTGGTAGACTCTTTCCAGTCTATTTCTTGATTTTATCTTCCTACTTATAGCACTGTCTTCCTTTTGCATTTTTGCCTTCAACTCTTTCTTCCATTATGGTTTTCAGCAAGGTGTTAATCTTTTTGTATGATCAAAATATCTTTCTGACTTTAATCACGTTCATTATTTCCCTGTTTAGTCCTAGCTTTTCATTGATCTCATTATTTGTTTTCTTCTCTTTCCATGAGATGCAACCCATTCTTCTATATATCCACAACTCAAGAACTTAATTCTTTCTTCTAACTGTTGTCCATGTTTTTACACCATGCAGTAGTGAAAAATTAATGTATAAAACTTGATCACTTTAATTTTTAATTTGTGAGTTATTTGTTTGGATATTAGTACATCTCATGTTGTTGAATGTACATTGGCCATTCCTGTTCTCTTCAGTATATTAATCACAAATGTAGATCATGAAGAACATAATGGATGAATGTGGATATACATTCATGATGAACACACTGCCAAACTATTTGAAATCTTACCCTTTTTTAATTTGGTTGTGCCAGCTTTGATATATGTCTCTGTCTTTGACACTGGCATTTTAAGTTATTGTTAATGTTTATGATTTATTTCAAATTTTGGTTTTTTTTTCATTAATCTTCATGTAAACTTTTAGGCAGCTGTTTTTGATGCCAAATGCCAGCAGTCTCAGCCTTGATGATTCATCAATTGCAGTGTCATTCTCTAATAGGCGATCATGAATTGCCTTCAGTATTTCTCTCTTATCCATGTTCAATTCACCTTCAATAGGTGCTCTTGAAGCTAGTCTGTCAGCTACAGCTAAAGTCATATACAGTACTATAAAATAAAAGGGTTGAAATAAAAGATTTTATGAAATTACAATAAATTTTACTGTACTAAAAAGTTTACAAAAATACTGTTTAAAAATGTACTGTGAAAAATATAGGTACAAAATGTGGTACACAGCAGCCACAAACACAAATTAAGAATAACCTGTAACAATCTGTACACACACACATACACACATCAGTCATTTGAACAAGATAGCCATTAGTGAATCCACTTTTCCTCTTTCTAGACATGACTGGGAAACAGTACACACATTTACAATGCAAATGAACAATGGAGACTGATGCATGAAGCCTGGGGACATGATATCACGTCCAATGGACATTAATATTTATTATCAAACCAAGTCAATGTTTTTAGCATTCAGTATAGTAGAGCTCTTCTGTGAGCATGTTTACATTTTCCCAAGCCATAAATGCCCCTTAGAACATGAAAATAAAATGACAGGCTGAAAACCTGGAATAGAGAAATTATTTTGTTACATTTCCCCACTTTTTTATTTTTGTGGCTGTCGTAAGTCCAAGTCGTCATATGTCACGTACGTGGTAAGTCAATGACTATCTATATGTGTGTGTGTTTATGTATTTATATGCTTATGTTTATGTCTCTCTGTAGCCATGTGCTGTCTCAGTGAAATATTTTAAATATAAATGTAAAAATAATGTAAGTTTTTAAAATTATATTTTTATATCTTTTTGAAGGTGTTATAGAGCTGCCATTTGTGATATTACTTGTCATTATACATATTATTTTTTTATGCAGGGACAGATTAAAGAGGGCAGTTTCAAAATAACATGTATGAGGTGCTGGAGAATAACAACAGTTGTAAGAACATTCTTTTGTGTAAACTGAATATAAATGTTGTCAGTGAAAGATGGTTTCACAATACAGTACAGTTTGGATAAGTAGAAGTCGCTGGAACTATCTAAAATACTTCTGCTTATCAGGGGTTGCTCAGAGTTGGGCCTTTTGTGATCAGAATAGGAAAGTAAAAAGTAATTATTTTATCTCTTGATTTACAACTGTTTCATCGTTTGATTAGCATTTTTGCATCTTTTCCACTTTTCAAAAGCATGAAGTATAGCATCATGTCCTTTGTTTGTACCGTAGGTGCAAATACCAGAACATTTAAAACTACATATCCTATAAGCAAACATAGTGCACACATTTATAATCCACAGCAAAATCCATAGCAGCATCAGCTAGTGTACATCAAAATCTTAGCATCGAATCTTAGGAACAGTAACCACAGAAGACAAATACTCAAATAAAATAGCAGTTATCAGCATTACATAGCACACAGTTTTTATATGATGAATGTATATAACATCATGCTGGCCTCATGAAGATTTTTTTTAAAAAATCGAACTATCAATGAAATCAAGAAGGTGAAGCATAATACAAGGTAATAACATTTACAGGGAATTGGAGACATGAACTTAAAGGGATAAAGAAGTCCTGGAAAAACACTGGAAGGCTTGGTACACATTAGTTGCTGGCTTCTGTGTAGGGAGATGAAAGGTAATGATGATTGACATTCATAGAATTACAAAAGTTTACACTTCCAGGTAAATTTTAAAAAAAACAAAAAACTGGTGATCTTGCTTTAATCTTTGTACTGTTCATATGTCTGTCCAAAATATTCTCTAGGACTTTCACTCATAAATAAAAGGTTCTCTATGACCATATCATAAAGTTCCATAACACACATGCTAACAAAAATATTATAGTCCTATGATAATAAATACACCAGCCCTCAGGTGTCTGACTATTTTCATCTTCAACGCCAGTAGAGCGCTGCCTTTTATGCAGTGGAAATGCTTAAAAAATGACCCGCCGTAAAAATCTAACACGCTTTTAGTTTCGGTTTCGAAACGTACAATAAACATTTTAACATCTCGCCGATCTGCTGCACGAAACGGCGGAAAAAAGCTTGTAATTAACGAATTGCCAGAACTGTGTGACCAAACTGGCGTTTGAATTAACGTAATATGTTAACTTTAACACTAAAATTTGTAATAATTCGGACATTTCCCAGTAGTAAGAACGAGACGATTGTAATAATTAACGCCAACACTACCAAAGTTTTGAAAAACCCCTCTTCGCTCTGCACGCGGTCTCTTTAATATATACACGCTGTGGGCAAAGCCAGCAGAGACAAACACACAGACAGTTTTCCATTTCCTCCTAGCGGTAAAATTCTGACGTCACTCAAACTAGTTGGTTATTTGAATAATGAAAAGAAATGATAGAGACAGGGGGGAAGATGGCCGACTTGTGTAAAAGTTATATTTGACGATTGACAGTGACAAAACTGAAAATCTAAACCATAAGGAAACTGACCATAAAAATCATATAGTAGGATAGCTTAGTGTCCCCTGAGCAAAAATATGTTTTAAAAAATATGGTAGTCCAAGTATTAGCCAAGTTATTGAGAAAATACTAGATGTCTAAGAACGCTTGGACGGACAGACTGTTGTTCTTGCTCGTTACACATAACGTTATTGGGGACGCAAGTTTAAAAAAGAGGCATGGTAGTAATTCAAATCCTATTGGTTGGTATAAGAGTATAGGAGTAAAAGGGGGGGATAGGAAAGTGTTAACTAAAACTAAACATCTTTTTCTATTGGCATAACTAACGCAGACTGACCAATGGACTACGAGGCACATAGTTTGTTTGGAGTTTTGGTTTTGTTTTTTCAAACTAAATTCAAAAAGATTTAGTAGTGCCTGCTTTCATTGGTCGGCTCTAATAGATATTGGCAAAAGGCATAGTGGTCTCGTGGCCATTTGACTAGAAAATTTTATACAAACAACTACGTTGAGAGCAGATGTGATAATTGTAAAATTAACTACTAAATTCACTATCTGGACGAGGCAGAGCAAAACTGAGGCCATATTCTTTGCCAGTCAACGTTATTTGTGACATATTTCTTTGAATTTGTGGTAAGAATGCTTTATGTATTTACATGCTTGTTTAAAACTGAAAAAGTTAGATACTGCTGTGGAAAAGTGAAGGACATGCCGGGAGCAAACATTATTGAGTCCTCACATTGAACTGTATTTGACTGTTGCATATTATTATGATTTTATATTAATAATTTTGTATTGGAAAATGTTAGTAAGCCTCAGTGTTCTATGAACACTAGTCAACATGCCTAGAGCGTTTATAATTTAGAAAAGAAAAATCATATAAAAGGAGATGTGGTTACTCCACATTATTGGATTGAAGCAAACTATGTAAAAGTACAGTGGCGTATCTGCCATAGGGACCTGAGGTGTGGTCACAGAAAGGTGTGAGTCATATAATTAGGGGCTGATGCACATGAATGCACACGAGGCTGACCCCATACCGTCATGTATACATAGGGATAAGAAGTTGTGAACAGATATGAAAAGGCCAGGGTGTCTTTTTATTACAGGGTTTTTATTTCCTGTTACCATCCGGTGACAGGAAACCTGATGAGTGAGTGAGAAGAGAAAAGTCTCCATTATAAAGTTTATGCTGTCATCAGATAGCCTGAAGGAGCCTGTGTGTGTATGCTGGTCTGTACTGACTTATTTTCGTCATACCAAGAATCCCAGGTGACACGTTAACAGCTGGGACATCTGACACTTCATCCGAATAAACTGGTTCTTATCAAAATAAAACAGAATTATATGGGGCATGAAGAAAACAACAGCTCCTCATAACCAATGACAATCACTAGCAACTATTAAAGTTTTAGTCTGTGAATACACCTACAGGAACTCTATAATAACATTATATATTCATAGGACCAAGAGTCCATACTTTTTAGTTAAAGCATTATATGTAAATATATTTCCTCATTTTCAAAGACCTGTCCAAAAGAGATGGCGGGACAGGCAGATTAAATTGTACAAAGAAAAAACATTCCAATTTTAAAGAAAACTTTAACCACAGTCTTATTCATTTTCTTATAGTGAGTTAAAGTGTATTGTGTTGATGTACCATCATTTTCATTTTCACCCCTAGACACTAGAGACATCATACACCAGCCACTAGAATCAAAATGCGGACTGTGTGAGATCTAGGGAGGTAGCGTTAGGTTCCCTGATAATATATATCATTATCATCATCATTCTTTTAGAGTCAGGGACCTACATGTGCTTGACCTCACACAGTTGACACAGACACAACTATCTTTCTTGTTAGGTATAACATCTTAACCTCCCCAGCAAATTACACTTGCTACAAGTCCAACAGTCTTAACCTTGATGATTCATCTCTTGCAGTGTCGTTCTCTAACAGGCATTAATTGTTCTCAGTATCTCTCCCTTATCCAGTGTTCCCACTGTGGGTGCTCTTGATGCTAGTCTGTCAGCTCTCTCATTACCGCATACCTCTGCATGACCAGGACAGTAGATCCACACCAGCTCCTGCAGATTCAAAGCTTCTATGAATGTTTTCCATTCATGCTGTGGCCAACCATTTTGAACCTTTCAAAGCATGTACTGAGAGTCTTTGTTACTGAAGTTTCAGTTAGCTATCTTAAGGCTGCAGTAGCTGCCTCTACCTTCATTCTCATTCTGGAAGTTGTTATCTTGTATGCCCCGCTATGTTTGGTGACGATTCTGCCCTTTACCCTAGCAGAGAAACCCCAACCTGATTTCTCATCACGGATTACAGACCCATCAATATACATAATGGCTTCATTATTCCCGGCATGAATCAGTTGATTAATTTCCAGTTCTGCTTTCCCATTTCCCCAAGTTCTACAACTCCTTGCCAAGGCTGATGATGACTTGCTGGTAGTTAATCCAGTTCAAGACTGGCTAGGTTATGCCATCGTCTTATATATCTATTGGGAGAATTTTAATGGAGCTTGTACCATGATTAAACTTATGTCGTCTTAACGTCCAACCTGGCCTTCGCAGCTTCTTTATTGTTGGAGTTCAGATATGTGCAAGCAAGGCTGAATGTAAAACTGTTACCGGCATATGTGGATGCCTTGTCAATTAACTACAGAGATATATTTGTTAAAGAAGGGACCTCGCCGAAGTACACCTTCAACATATAACTCAAGTACTAATGCTACAACTTGAAGGTGAATCGCTACAGCATCACATATCTGGATCTAATCGACAGCACTCCAACCATGTACCTCATTGTCACAATAGGGGTATTGTGCGTACAGCCCAAGACTATATACATTCCTTCATTTTGAATGCGTTCCAATCATTCACATTGTGTTACTGACAGTGGGAGTATTCCCAGCCCATACTCAATGGCCGATATGACTAGCTGATGATAAGAAGAAATAGTAATCTCTGCACCAGATGCACTACGGCCATTATTCTCAGGGCTGCCAGACCTCTCCTGCATTTTTGTATGATTTAATCAACAAGGTACATATACGATAGCCCACAATTGAATGTAACTCCAAGGTGTTTCCGCTTTTCTTGCTTTTCAATTTTCTGTCCATTGAGAGTAATTTTTGGAAGGTCTGTTTTCACTATGGAGTTGTTTAAGGACGACCACATCATGCAGGCCTTGTTGGGATTGACTTTGGAGCCAGTTTCCTCGCAACATTTAAACACCTCCTGTAGTGTCCCATGAATGCTATTAACCATTTCCTGTCAGTCAGAGCCAGTTCTGTATATGAGTTTGTCATCAGCAAAAGTCGGTGTTCGTCCCAACCCAGTTGGCTGAACAGTGGCTACTTTTGCTGTATAGATATTAAACAGCACTGGCGATAGCGGAGAATAAATATTACACACACATAAAGACGAAAGTTCACACCACAGTGAAGGGGTAGCTCTTATGTTATCTAAAGAAGCACAGAAAGCACTCATTGAATGGGAAGCTGTGGGACCCAGAATAATAACAGCTATTTTCAAAACAGCTAAAAAGAAAATTCATGTCAATGTCATCCAATGTTATGCACCAACTAATGACAAAGAAGAGTCTGTGAAAGAAGCATTTTATACTAAACTACAGGAAATTATGGATAAAGTAAAAAGAAGAGACATCACAATTTTGATGGGTGACATGAATGCAAAGATAGGTACAGTCAATACCAGATTTGAAGAAGTCATGGGAAAACATGGGCTAGGAGTAATGAATGAAAATGGAGAACTATTCGCAAACTTCTGTGCTTCAAATCAACTGGCTAAAGGAGGAAGCATGTTTCCACATAAGAGAATACACAAGGCAACATGGATATCACCAGACCATAGAACAGAAAATCAGATTGATCATATATGCATAAACAAGAAGTTTAGATCATCATTGCAGGATGTAAAGGTATATAGAGGAGCAGATGTGGCATCAGATCACCATCTTCTGATAGCCAAAGTAAAAATGAAACTCAAGAGATATGCAACAATGCAAAATTATAGACAACAGTTTAATGTAGGACAGCTAAGAAATCAAGAAACAAGAGACAAATTTGCGGTCACAGTATCCAACAAATTCCAAGTGCTCCAACAGTTGGAAGATGTAGAGAATACAGAAGACTATTGGCAGCAGGTCAAAACGGTATGGAAGGAGACATGTGAAGAAATACTGGGGAAAAGGGAAAGACAACAAAAAGCATGGATAACAACAGAAACCATCAATAAGATAAAAGATAGAAAAAACAAGAAAGCAGAGTTAAACACAAGCAAAACCAGAAGTTCCAAAGCCAAGGCTCAAGAAGTGTACACAGAAGCAAACAAAGAAGTAAAAAGAAGTATCAAAAGAGACAAGAGGAAGTATATTGAGGAGTTGGCAAGAGAGGCAGAAGATGCTGCAGCCAAAGGAAATATGAGAGAACTGTATAGCAGCACAAAGAAGCTAACAGGGAAATACAAGCAAACAAGTTGCCTCATAAAAGATAAGAATGGGAAACTGCTCAGCAATATACAAGAGCAAATGAAGAGGTGGACAGAATATTTTGGGGACCTTCTCAATAGACCAGCTCCACAAAACCCGCCGGACATCCAGCCAGCAGAAGAAGAGCTACAAATTAATGGTGAAAGACCAACGAAGGAAGAAATAAAGAAAGCCATAAAGCTTCTAAGAGATGGAAAAGCGTCTGGACCTGATGGCATTCCAGCAGAGGCCATCAAAGCAGATATCGACACGGCTACAGAGATGTTATATAAATTACTTGGTAAAGTCTGGGAAAAAGAAGAGATACCAGCAGAATGGAAGGAAGGATATCTGGTTAAGTTGCCTAAGAAGGGAAATCTACAAGAGTGCACAAATTATAGAGGAATAATGTTACTATCAGTGCCAGGAAAGGTATTGAACAGGATTATCCTTGAGAGATTAAAGGAGTCCATAGACAAGAAATTGAGAGATGAACAAGCAGGTTTTCGACAAAACAGATCATGTACAGACCAGATAGCCACTTTGAGAATAATAGTTGAACAAAGTCTGGAATGGAATTCACCACTATACATCGGATTTGTGGACTACGAAAAAGCATTTGACAGTGTGGACAGAGAATCACTTTGGAAATTGATGAGGCATTATGGAGTTCCCCTGAAGATCATTAATTTAATAAAGAAAACCTATGAAGACATGACGTGCAGAGTTCTTCATGAAGGACAGCTTACAGAACCATTTGGGATAAGAACAGGAGTGCGACAGGGATGCCTCTTGTCTCCATTTCTTTTCTTGCTGGCAATAGATTGGGATATGAGATCATCGACAACACACAACAGAAATGGAATCCAGTGGACTCTGACTAAGCAGTTGGATGATCTGGATTTTGCTGATGATTTGGCTCTCCTGTCCCATAACCGTAATCAGATGCAGGACAAATTGAAAACACTCGATGAGAGGTCACAGCAATTGGGTCTGAAAATACACAGGGAAAAGACAAAAATAATGCGAATAAATGCAGGTAATGAAAACAGGGTTGAACTTGAAGAAACGCCAATACAAGATGTAGAATCATACACATATCTTGGCAGTAATATAGATAAAGTTGGAGGGACAGACAGCGATATCAAAATAAGAATACAAAAAGCAAGAGGAGCTTTCATTGCATTGGGAAATATATGGAGATCAAGAGAAATAGGATCCAACACGAAAATAAGAATCTTCAACTCAAATGTGAAGTCAGTCCTATTGTATGGCTCGGAGACATGGAGAACAGCAAAGACAACAACCAAAAAGCTACAGACTTTCATAAATGGGTGCTTGCGTAGAATAGAGGGATTAAAATGGTATGACAAGGTTACCAATGTGGAACTGATGACAAGAACTGGACAAGTGCCAGTGGAACAAGAGATGAGAAGAAGACGATGGCGATGGATAGGACACACACTGAGGAAACCTGTTGATAGCATTACAAGGCAGTCCTTGTTCTGGAACCCCCAGGGCAAGAGAGGCAGAGGAAGACCAAGAAGTACATGGAGAAGAGAGTTGGGAACAGAGGTGAAAATGATGAGGAGAACATGGAAAGAACTTGAGATGATGGCACGTGATAGGAGGACTTGGCATGTGTTTGTTGAAGGCCTATGCTCCTTTGGGAGTGGAGGGTTATGAATATTACACACACATAAAGGTATGTTTAGTATGATAGTGGGTACTGGTCTAGAAAGCGGGCCCCGGAAGTTCAGGTTTTTGAAAACGCGAATCCGACTTTTTATTTAACAACTCCCGATCCGACTTTTGTATCAACCGCCCATTCGACGATCCGACCGCCTTTGTATCAACATGGAGTTCAATCCGCCCATTCGACGATCCGACCGCCTTTGTATCAACATGGAGTTCAATTTATCGATCTTGCCACGCACTGAAAATGACGCTGTCAAATTTTTACAAGCGCGTGGCATATTGCCGGCTGAAAGAATTTGTACTCTTGGCCATGAAATGAAACTTCATTGTTACACCGCTGGCAGAATAAGATGGATCTGCAGGGAACGGAAGCATAAGGAGAGAAGAGAGCTACGTAGTGGCACGTGTTTGCAGTCCACGAAACTATCCCTAGTGAACGTTATCTCGTTTATCTATTACTGGAGCCATGAGTCAACCTCAGTGAAAGTATGTGCTAGGGAACTGCTTATTTCCAAAACAACTGTTGTGGAATGGAATGCGTTCTTACGTGAAGTATGCGTCTTTTCTCTTTCAAAAGTGCAACATTGTCAGATTGGAGGTAAGGGTCACATTGTTGAAATCGATGAGAGTTTATTTTCGAAACGGAAAAACAACACTGGAAGAATCCTACCGCAACAATGGATTTTTGGAGGAGTGTGTCGCGAAACAAGTGAAGTCTTCTTGGTGCCAATCCCAGATAGGAGCGCAGCAACTCTCTTAAAAGCAATAGTTGAACATATCAAGGAAGGTTCAACCATCTATTCTGACTCATGGAGAGGGTACAGAAGCACTGACATCGAGGCATCTGGATTTTCTCATTTTCAAGTCAACCACAGATACAATTTTATTGATCCAGACACGGGAGTACACACGCAAACAGTGGAAAGAATGTGGGGCAGCGCTAAGTGGAGAAATAAAAAACATCGAGGTACAGCTAGACAACATCTGAAAACCTACCTAGCCGAGTTTATGTGGAGGTCGAGAGTACCTACAACTAGAAATGTATTTGAAGCTATCCTTGAGGACATTTCACTTTACTGGCCTCCAGAATAGACATTGCATTTTTATGCCAGCTACGGCTGCCAGCTACGGTCCTTTTCAGGGCCTGAATATCTATCAAAGTTAACAATCAACAATCACTGAGTATCACTAAGTATGCACAGTTATCTCCCCCTTTGCAAAACAACGGCAAGACGGTTGGGTTATCTCCCCCTCATACGATACATATTTCGTTTACCATTTCGTAAATTGTGTTTCGTTTCTCGGAAGAAGTCTGGGGCCCGCTTTCTAGACCAGTACCTGATAGTGAATATAAGTATATAAACTAATAAAACGGTATTGAATCAGTTTTACAAATAACAGTTCACATGAAACAAGGGACGTTTCAGGTTTTACCCTTCGTCAGCCACAAACAGGTGACAAAGACAAGAATTACATATAGACCTAGGTACTTCAAAAACATACGGTGATAAGAAACAATACAAAATGAGCGATACAAGCAGATGGAAAAAGTACAATGATAATACAAGAAAATCGAAAAACCTAACAAAAATACCGAAGCAAGAAAGTAAATAATAAACGAAACGAGAAAAAAAAGAATGAACAAAACTACGGAACAAGTAAAAGTCACTTAGCTAGAACCGTATATGCTTTTTGTAATAAACAGTCATTATCAAGATATCTGCTTTACTATTAACATCTTCAGATTATTACTTCAGTAAAATTAATATCAAGAAAATACAATTAATGTGTTTTATATTCAGTGTTGACGATTTTTGTATTTCATGGTGGCTCTTTTCTGTGATATAGTGTTATCTGACATCAATTCATTGCATGTTTCTGTCACATAATTTTTCTAAAATAACCATGGCAATATTTGACACACAAAATATGGTGCCTGTAGAGTAATTTGTTATTTATCATGCCTGTAGACATTATAACTATTACATTGGCAGTATCTAAATGGTGAGGGCAGGTCATCTCCCAGTCAGAAGCCACAACTGGAGCTCTCATTTGAATATCTGATGTCTCGAGATACATTACAGTGGATATCCATTATCAGTGATCAGGTGAGTGTACTGAACTGGCAAGGATTCTAAAAGGAGTCATGAATTTCTGTGGGTAATGAAAATGTTCATCCTAAACACATACAACATTGTGTATAAAACCACAGTCTGATTGGACAAAACATGAAGTGGGAGCCATATACAAATAATACATTAATAAAACATTAAAATCTGGCAGTTAAAACACCTAATCATAATGCAAAGTTTGATATATCCCAATTCATCAGTTGGTACCAGGCCCACTACATTCTTGTTTTTTTTATTATTTATTTTTCTCGTCTTTTCAGAAACTTGCCAACACTTGCAGCCATCACTACTATTGTACCTATTTATTGTCATCCTTAGTTGGAAGTAATAATTGCATCATATGCTTTCCTTTTCTTCTCTTGATACCTGGAACACTTATAAATGGTGTCCTGTATGTTTTTATCTAATTAAACTTTTTTTTTTTGCATTATTTCATTTTAAATAACAAAATGAATACTTCATTTAGAGTACTTTTATTTTCAGAACTATACTATAATGAACACCAGCAATTGTTTTCTTCACTAACACTTGCACTGAAAATACTAGATCACAAGAAATCAAGTCTAAAGCAAAAAATAAGAATCTTCAACTCAGATCAGTTCTGTTGTATAGCTCTAAAACATGAAGAATGTAACAAACAACAGCCATGAAGTTACAGACTTTCATAAATGCATAGAATAGAAGGGTTGAAATAGCACCAACGTGGAACAGTAACAAAATCCAGATAAATGCCAGTGGAACAAGGGATGAGAAGAAGACACTAGAGATGGATAGGACACAAATTTAATAAACCTGTCAATAGCATTACAAGGCTGTCCTTGTTCTGGAATCCCCAGGGTAAGAGAATTAGAGGCAGATGGAAGAAGACGAACACCCGTGTGTTGCCGGGGCCCGAAAGGGGAGCAAAGAATAGTAACACTGCACCCTACCACGCATGTCGTAAAAAGCGACTAAGGAGGGTTGAGCATGGGGCTGTTTACCCCATCCCGTAAAAACTTTGCACAGTGGGCTGATCACCTGCTTGCCAACCAATCTGATTACGGAAACAACGATAGATTGTTTGGTCTGTTTCTGTTCCACAAAGACGCCACTAGGCGTGGTGGAAACAGCGATAGATTGATCAATTTGTTGTTGCCCTAAGACGCCACTAGGTGTACTGGCCACATACTGCTTTGCCGGTTGGTGGCTAAGGATGGAAGAAGAAGAAGAGGAAGAAGACGAGAACTGGAGACAGAAATTACTATAATGGGGAAGACTGGACAAACCATGAGCTGATGTCACATGACAGAAGGAATTCCTCTTTTCTAATGATCTATTTTCAGCATTCTGTAAAAGAGTTAAATTCATTGCTGACTTCCTAGGTGTCAAATTATCTTCATAGCCTCTTTAGTCAGAACTTTTCTGGGTGTTCTATGTCAGCTTAATGGCTATTGTCACGAGACAATAAGGTGCTTACACGCACACCTTGAACAAAGACTAGTAATGCCATATTTATGAGGTACTCAAAAGCACAAGAAATTACCAATCTATCTCGACAACCTACCAGTATTCAAATAATACGAGGGGCGTTCAGAAAGTAATGCACTACAACGTTTTTCTCAGCTAATAATGAAGATAGAAGCATGAAATTTTGCACACTTCAAATATGGCGTGTGCCAATTGTGTGCACCAAATTGCACTGCAACCAGCCAAATAATACGGCTGCCCTAAACTGTTGAAATGGAGCGTGTTAGCAACTTGCGTTATAAGCAGCGAATTGTGATAGAATTTCTCGTTGCAGAGAAGGAAACTGTTGTGAACATTCACAAGCGTCTATGTGATGTGTATGGAAGTTTTGCAGTCGACAGGAGTACAGTCAGTCGCTGGGTTCAGAGAATCAAAGAATCAGGAAGTGGAGATACGGAGCTGCTTGATCGGCCGCGCTGTGGACGTCCTGCCACAGCCACCAACGCAGAAATGTTGAAATGTGCTGAGGGCATTATTCTTACTGATACGCGAATCACTACTCAACAATTGGCCTTACAGCTGTCAGTCAGCATTGGTAGTGCAAATGCAGTTATTAAAAACTCTCAGATTTTCTGAGGTTTGCGCAAGATGGGTTCCTCGAAGTCTCACAAATGACCACCGATTGCAAAGGAAAGCAATTTCTTCTGAATTGTTGAAGCGTTTCAATGCTGATGGAGAGAACGTTTTGGCTAACATCGTTACAGGTGACGAAACCTGGGCACATCATTTTGAACCTGAGACAAAAAGACAGTCAATGGAGTGGCATCATCTGCAATCACCACGAAGAAAGAAATTCAAGACAATTCCTTCAGCTGGAAAGGTCATGATCACTGTCTTTTGGGACATTGAAGGTGTGATTCTTGTGGACATTATGCCAAGAGGAGAGACAATCAATTCGCAAGCTTACATTAAGACATTGAAAAAACTCAATCAACGTTTTCGCAGAGTTTGGCCGCACAAGAATCCAGCAGACCTGCTTCTCCTTCACGACAATGCGCGACCTCACACAAGTCTGGCAACACGGGAAGCAATCACCAAATTGGGTTGGACTGTACTACCCCATCCACCCTATAGTCCCGATTTGGCACCCTCTGATTTTCATCTATTTGGTCCACTTAAAGATGCACTCCATGGGACAAGGTTTGAAGATGATGAAGGAGTGATTCATGCAGCGAAGAAATGGCTACATGATCAAGACAAAATCTGGTACGGGCTAGGAATACATGCACTTGTTTCGCGCTGGCATAAAGCCGTACAAGGTGATGGGAATTATGTTGAATAATACCGATGTTTACATGATATATCCATGTATATTGTGTATAAATTTCATGCTTTTTGAATAAACAGCTCCTGAGAAAAACGATGTGGTGCATTACTTTCTGAACGCCCCTCGTACTAATATCACTTCTGGGACTACGACAACTTCCAAGATCATTTATAACATTGATCCTAGCAATAACTAAAACCACACAACAAACACCAGCTCTTCTACACAAGAGCAACAACGGGACACGTCCGTTCCCTTCTACAACGTCTGTCAACTCCCTTTGGACAACCTTGTAACCTTTTCACCTTCCATACCTCAGGCTAACTCTAGCCAATAATAACTACTACTTTAGTCACATGTCATAACAATCAAAGTTTAGCTGCTCGTGCAAACATCCCTTGCAACTCACAAACGTTTAACTCAACTTACATTGCAATCACGTTTGCCACAACAATATACTCAATAAACCTTGCTCACCCAGGAGCATACAACCATAGCAACTTCTCAAAATTGCATCTTGACAGCTATCATAGTGGGAAAATCCACATCATACCTGACCCAGCAGCCCCCTACTTCATACTGTTGTTACAGTCTTTTTTGACATTAACATACTTACATATGCCTAAATATAACTCACAGACCTTTTGTTAATTAATTTAACTCTTTTATTCAAATTTTTTTATAATACAGTTTCTGTCAATTTTTGTGCAGAGAGTTTGTTTTCTGTTTTTTTTTTTTTTTTTTTTTTTTACAGCTAGGATTCCATGGATCTCTGAGGAAACAATATAACTTAATAACATTAATAATAACTTAATAACATTAATAATAACATTAATAATAACTTAATAACATTAATAATAACTTAATAACATTATAAGCCTGCTCTCACAGGCATGTCATAGGAGGTGGCTGGCAACCTCATCATGTACAACAAACTGCTACAATGACACTTCAAGGTCACATGAGTGCTTTGTTGCAGGCTTCCTGCGAGGGAACAAGCTGCAATGGTTGCTCCATAAGGAGTGAAAAGGGAAATGATATTTATTATTATTTCTAAATTTTAGATTGTTCTGTGTGTTGCAGACAGGTTCCTGTTTTAATCTGAAGGTGAACCAACATATTTAGCAATGCACACATGCAAACAATCCATTATCTGCAGTTGTTATTAAATATAGTAGGGTTTTCCAACAGAATACTGTGTTTATTATGTTTGAATTTCTTCTCTTTTACACCAAAACAACTTACTACAAAAATACAGTTTTTAAAGTGTATGCCTTTAAGTGCCCAGCAGTCTGGTCTGAATCAAAAGACAGCTACTCAGTCATGAGACCATAAGCTGTGTAATTTAATCATGAAACGTAAAATTCTGACTAATCAGAGGGCACTGTGCTATTTCGTTTTATTATATTTGATCATCTTTTTTATCTGCAGGCAATGTTGATGAGCATGTGTTTGCAGAGCATGGTAGATGAGCTGATCATGAAAAAGCAAGGCAAGAGATTTAAGAGGGTAGGAATACAGTACTGGGAATTTTCACAGTTGATAGAAAACTTATACCAACTTACTGGTCTATTTTAATCAACCATTAATATTTTTATCCTTTAAAAATTATGCAGATATCACTTCTGTAAAGATAGAAGCAACATTTATTGCAGTGTGTTATTGGGGTTGGGAATTTATGTGACTCTAACAGTGAAATGCTTAGACTTGGCTTGAACTATGCGCCATACTTGGATTTGGGTCATCCCTTCTATTACAGGCCACACAGGCCATCACTTCTGTTGCATGATTCTTTTGGCTGCCACTTCTGTTGGTGTATGTGTGGGGGTTGTATGACAGAGATAGTGCTACTGTCTCTCACAGCTGACAATGTTGACATCAGCAATGTCGGGCTTACTAGCAGTGGCCAACAGTGTTTAATATGTGAGCGAATGTCATGAGTTCTTTAGGTTTGTAAACGTCTGATGTAAACCCACACAACAGTAACGTTAGGTCAGGAAACAGACCAACGGGTAAGACGAATTAGTTTTCAACTTATACACAGTTTATTTACGACAGTAACGTTGACATCATGGACAACAGATCACAGCAAATCACAAGGTATGATAGTAGGTATAATCCATAGATAAATTGAGTGCAACACCAGCAACTCATCATAAATCGACATAGCATACAATCCGTCAGAAAGTTGGGTGCATCACCAGCAACTCATCATAAATGGTAAGAGTAAATATAATCCATCAGAAATTGGTTGCTTTAACAGCAATTCATTATAAATGGTAATATCCGGTTTAATCCATGGCATTAATAATATATTGAATCTCTTCCCTTCAAAAAACACTCTGGACACACTAGCGAGACTATAAAAACCGTCTCGAAGCTCTGCCAGATACCTAATGACCGAGATTATTGTTTCTCAATACAACTCAGTACATATTCACTCAAGCGCGAACTAACAGCTTGAGATGTGAGCTCAGCTCACCCGTATCTCTCCCCCAACTACTCAGAACATTTGAATTTGATACCTGTGTTATTTACTTTGTATTAGGGAGCAGTAGCTTCCATGCAATATTAGTTAAGAGCTAAAGTTTCATAAACAGTCTTGTAAATTGAAATCTTAATTCAGCTAGATCAGGATAAAATTCTGTCATTAGTCATAACAAATTTAATGCTGGTTTGACCAAGACAAGCTAGGAAAGCGGCAGCCATGTGGACTGTTGTATTTAGAAGGCTTGAAACATGCATTTTATCTGTATTCTCTATGTGTACATGTCACAAAGTGGATTTACGTTTAGAGCTTGTCCAAGTATATAGACAAGACACTAGTATGAGAAAGTCTGAGAAGATAGATTTTGTATGAGAAATGACAGTGACTGTGGAAAGATGAGACTTATAGCTTCGAGGGTGAGAACCTAGATTGACTCTCCCTCGCCACTCGCGACTTAGTTAAGAGCTAAGGACTCACCACCTCAGACTACCATAAAGGAGATAAGGTTTCACTAAAAGTCCACAGACACAACTATACAGACAAGCATATACGTACAGTATAGTTATAGAGAAACTGATCCAGTATACATTTTATAGTTTATTTAAACAACAAAATAAATAACACATCGAAATAAATAACGTGCGAGGTCGCACACCTGAAAAGAACCAAAACAATTTAAATGACAGACAATATAACCCAACCCTTTCACCCTCTCTTTCAACCTGTATGGGAAAAAGAATTAAGGATTAACCACACTGTACTTGGTGGGGGTCTCTAAGTACTAGCCATCACTCCTATTATTAATTTTAAATCTAATCCACTGTACGGCAGCAGACGTAACTAAATGTCTACACAAATCTGAATGAACTATCTAATGTCCTACACAGCTAATCACAAGCACTGATCCACTAACGGACTTCTTCAGTGCAAACTCAGAGGCTGTCCTCTGACTATCTGACTCTATAAATTCTGTCTCTCCTCTGTTTCTGCTCAGTGTCTCTCTGACACTACCGTCTTCTGCTGAGTGGCGTCTCTGTTACGCCCCTCCTCTCAATAGCATTCGGAAAGGAATGTTTTCCCTTTCTCCCTTCCAAACTACAGATGCTGATGACTTTCTTATTAAAAACGAGGTAACTTGACTCGGGATGTAAATGCTTCCCTGCTGATGAAACTTCTTTCAACTGCCCAGTTACCCTCTCCGGGTTTAGGACGAACGACTTTATTATGGTCGTATAAACAACAACACCAGGCCACGCGCCTAATTAGTGTGTTATAATGAGCTAAGAGCTCTGGATTTTAAGAAATCCCGTTCCCGCTGAAGATCGTGCTTCATTGCATGAGAACTGCTTTCTTTTACTGGTGCAGACGTACTTGGCGCCGGTAAATACCGCGTCACCAGTTCTCTTTCACCTCTGGCAATGCCTCGAACCTTCTACTCCTGAGAAGGCCAAATACCTTGGCAAGTTGTAAGGCAATTTACAACCCTCCCTGTGTGCCATGAAAATGCTGTAAAATGAAAAAATAACAACGACTGTACAAAAATTCAACATATTCTCATCCCTAACATATAACCACCTAAATAAATACCTCTCCCCTAAATCAATACAGCTCCCCTACACAACTACGCACCACCGATAAACAACTATTCCTACCCAAGGGTCAGCTCTCTACAATCTTCTCCTATCTTTTCCCCCACCTCAACGTAACTATCTGTCTGGTAAGAAAACACCAGACACAGGCTGACCTAATCTGTTACGTTAGTCTAGCCTCAGGCGTCAAAACATTTACTTTGTTGAAGCGAAACATTCCCCAGTAAAATTCCTAGGCCCTACTTTTTACGACTGACCCGGGAAGGTTATCAAATTTACACAATATAAACACACAGTTGCTAAACCAACTCCGTAATATTAGTTACACCTCTGTCTCCTGACTATGCAACAAATTCATACCCAATTTTAAAAAATTACACAAATACTATCGCATATATACACTGCAATTAATCAAAATGCTGTTATACGGCCGTATTAATTACATATTACAAAGCACCTGTTTATCTTAGCGCTTATCCTCACACAGTTAATATCTCAAAAGCCTTTACACACATCATAGATACTGCTATTATTCACAGAAACTATGTATGCACAACTTACATTTTTATTATTTCTATAAGATAGAAATTGATGGCCCTAATGTCTAATAAATTTAATTTAACTCCCAGAAGAAACTTACTAAGATCTAAGATCTATTATGAAACGAACTATCTGCGACGCTAATTAAGATGTACACATACCCAATTTTCTCACTAAGAGCAGACGATATGACGTAGATTCCACGGCAGTAAATTTTGAAAACCAGAGAGAGCGCTAAAGACTACGACGCTGTTATTTATAATTGAAATAACCCACGCTATGAGTCATCGCGTCGCTTCGCTCTGGGGCCACCCTAAACCAATAATATTGCTGCATTTTAATAAACTGTGACCTCCGCCAATGATAACGTAAACTAACTCATGACTCATGTTTATTTCTGCTCATGCAGTACTAATTGCGTCATGTCAGATAATCCTACTGACCGGGTTCGTTACTAGAATAAATATGATTGGTTCTAGCGGTCGGTTCTACATACCTGGGTCGTGGTTCTACCCCCACCCCCGTCTAAACCCGGGTAGGTGTTCCTAATGTCGGAAAATTGTTACCCAGCCTAATAATATAACTCGAACGCCTAATAAAATAAAAATGAACGCAATTACTTACAGAGAGAAAAGGAATGGTGAAAAATTGAAATTAAAACCCACAGTAACTCCTCATAAATAAACGCAAATAATACATGGAGAAGAAAAATGGGTCCCGTTAAAAAATAAAATCACAGTAACTTCTCACAGTACACTACTATTTCATATTTTTAAAAGCTTTACTTTTTTGTATGTGTATATTGATTAGCTTTATATTCTGCTGGTCTGGGTCTTCAAAATTAATAGCACTTCTCAGGGGATTCACACTTTCATAAATTGCCTTACAGTTCATTATGGGAAAAAACAAACAAAAACACAAATAGTAATACGTCTTACTAAGAGAAAGGACAAGGAAAAACCTATGTTGCGGCCACAAGGCCTTTGTCAGGGACAGACAAACAAAAGTCAGAAGGGAAAGAAAGTGAGAATTAAGTGGAGAACATGAAACTATAGAAATAAGAAAAAAATACTCCCTGATGTGTGTCACATGTTGGAGCAAAAATGTCCGCTACTGAACCGGAAGTGAATAGTACATTAAAAGCAAAAATAATGATAACAAGGACTGGAAAACCGAGTGAGGGAAAAGTAATATATATATATTTTTTTTAATAAAATAAAAAATAAAATATATAGAAATGGAGAGAGAAGAGGTAGAAAGAGTTAAAAAAAAATTTATATATATATATAAAATTTAAAAAAAAAATTATAAACAAATATAAAAATATATATACATAATCAAAATCTTTATTATCCAAAAAAATACATTAACATGTACTTGATATAGTATAAAAACACCATATCATATCGGATAATCATTTAGAGTCCGCAAGTATGCTAAACTCCGCCCAGGAAACAATCACCAAACGTTCATTATTCGCTGAATTAAATTCGTACACAGTTTACAAGCTCACATAAAAAGTCTCCAGCCTTCAGTTACCGTCACCGTCTTTTGAGACATGAGCAAAAACCAAACATTCACGATTCTACTGGACACACAATCTGACACACCTGTCAGCACCGTGGTAAAGTGTCTTTCAGCAGCGCACACAATAGTAAGGGCCAGTGGATCTTTCCATTCACGATGAGGGAGTAACAGTATCCAGTCGCCATTGATAACGAAGCTATAGTTTCTTTCCGGTGGCTTCATAAACTAATATATATTCTTTAAAAATAAAAATGTCCATTTTAAAGACTTGTTTAATTTTCATCTTTCACTGATATCCTTAATTTATGTAGCCATCTTTTCGGGTGTTGTTATAGTTGCTGTTAAGAATTTCTACTTACTAACGTGAGAGCTTCAAGCTGACACACCTCTCAAAGCCGTGGAAGTCTCTTTTCTGCTACAAATCTTCAGCATTGCACAAAATTAATAAGAGTCAGTGGATCTTTCCATTCATAATGAGGGGTGACAATATCCGGTTAGCCATAGCTAACGTAAACATTGTTTCTTTCCAGTGGGTTCATAAATGAATATATATTCTTTGTACATGAAAAGTTCAGTTTTAAAGACTTTTTTGTTTTTATCTATCACAAATATCCTTAGTTTATGTAATACTCTCTTCGGGTGTTGTTATAATAAGTGTTAAGAATATCCACTTACTACAGTGGGGAGCTTCAACGCTAACCGTCAGGTCGAGTTAGCTTGACATGTTTCTATTGTCATAGATCAAATAACTTGAAGTTGAACTAATACATGGCTACCTCATTGGGCATGTATGATTATAATAAGACATTGCTTCAACTTGCGATATTAATATGGCTTCATTAAATTTGTGATGTTTTGAAACACAGTTCGGTTGACACATCACAAAACCGCCATCTTGGCTACTTAGTGCCAACACAAACAGCGAACTCACATGACAGGCAAACTTGATGATTTAATACGTCTTACAAAGAGAAGGACAAGAAAAACCTACGTTGCGGCCACAAGGCCTTCGTCAGGGACAGACAAACAAGAGACAGGAGGGAAAGAAAATGAGAATTAAGTAGAGAACATGAAACTATAAAAATAAGAGAAAAAACTCCCTTAATATTAAGTCCAGTCACATGTGAAGCAAGATGGCTGCCACTAAACCGGAAAGAGGAAGTTGATAGTACATTAAAAATAAGAAATAATGAAAACAAGGACTGGAAAAGAGTGAGAAAACAGAAAAAAGTAATCAATAAATAATAAATAAAATAAAAAAATAAATAAAATATAAATTAATAATAAATAAATTTAAAAATAAATAAATAAATAAAAATAAAAAATAAATAAAGAAATAAATAAAATAATAAAGGAAAAAAATAATTAAAAATTTTTTTTTTTGAATAAAATAAACAAACAAATTTAAAAAAAAAAAAAAAATAATGATAATAAGTAAATAAATAAATAAATAAAATTATTAAATTAAAAAAATGGTAATTAAAAAAAAAAAAAAGGGTGATCGCATCAAAGTAGAAAGTCATAATACAACTGGGACTCGATAGAGAAAGGCGTCTCAGACAAAAGAATGTTGGGTATTCAAACCGTGTGGTTTGAGGCAACCCATAAGATGGATGAGGCGTTGTTCCTGGCGAAACCGACTGTTGGCGTCCGAGGAACAGTATCTGATGGCTGTCACCTGGATGTCAGTGGCACCGTGGTGGTCAGGGCCATTGAAGTGGATGGTCACAGGTGTGGAATTAAACTGAGAGATGTCATAGAGGTGTCTGCAGAATCGGTCGCCCAGTCGTGTGCCCGTTTGGCCGATGTACGTAATGGTGCAACGTGTGCATATAATAGCATAAATGACTTTGCGTGACTCACATGTGAAGCCATGGGTAATGGTGAACTTGGCATTAGGGAACGAGACTGAATGTGTTTCGATTACATACTGACATGTCTTACATCGTGTACGGTTACATGGCTTGGTTCCAAAGTGGCCATCGTTGACGGTTTTCAAACGGCTGTGGACTAGGAGGTCCCTCAAATACAGCATTAATGATGGCTGTTACCACAGATGCAGACTCCAAAACGACAACATGAAATGCACAACATAAAAGTGCGGCTTACCACGCCGCCATCTTGGACATACATATATATGCACACACATACATATAATATATACACTTGCATATATATATATATATATATATATATATATATATATATATATATATATATATATATATATATATATATATATATATATATATATATATATATACGTATATACGTGTATATACGTGTGTGTGTGTATATATATATATATATATATATATATATATATATATATATATATATATGTATATATATATATATATATATATATATATATATATATATATATATATATATATATATATATATATATATATATATATATATATATATATATATATACGTATATACGTGTATATACGTGTGTGTGTGTGTATATATATATGTACACACACACACACAAGTATATACACGTATATACGTGTGTGTGTGTGTATCATCATCATCATGTGACGTATTCTTTCCAGAACGTTGTCTCCATTACAGCTGCTCTGAACGCATCACGATTCTGGGCAAGTCGACCTGCATCAGCCAAAGACAAGTTCAGACTCTCTGTGATGTCCTGGGTCCACCGTCGTCTAGGTCGACCCCTTCCCCTTTTTCCAGGGACCATGCCTTCCATCACTGTTTTTTCCAGACTATTATGTCTTTTTATATGACCGAAAAATTTCAGCTTCCTTATTGCGATGGTATTTAGGAGCCAATGTTCCTGTACATTTAGTGAGTGCAGTACTTCTCTGTTGGTCTTTTTTTCTGTCCAGGGTATTCTCAACATCCTTCTGTAGCATTTCATTTCGAATGATGTAATCTTTTTTGCAACTGTTTTATTGAGTGTCCAAGTCTCGCAGCCGTATGTTGCTACTGGGAATATACATGCTCTGATCAGTTGTAACTTTGTTTCTTTGCTTGTGCCTTGCCATAGGTTTTTCATCTGTATTAGCTTATGTGAAGCAATTGCAAGTCTTCTTTTAATTTCTACTGCACAGTCGCCAGAGCTGTTAATGATTGATCCTAAGTATTCGAATTCATTGACACTTTCCAGTTCTTCGTTATCAATTTCAATTTCTGGTTTGGTCTTTACTTTGTCTGTTGTCAATACTTTGGTCTTCTTGGTGTTTAGGTATAGATTCTGGGCCTCGCTGTGTTTTTTTTGGTGGACAGAAGTAATTGTTCAAGTCCTTCTGGGTTGGTCGATAGGAGGACTGTGTCGTCAGCATATCTGATTTCCGGGATCTGGTACCCGCCGATGTTAAATGAGTCAAACTCTGTGTGTTCTTGGTCATCTCTTACGTTTCTCATGATATTCTCGGCATAAATGTTAAACAGGTAAGGGGAAAGGGTACAGCCTTGTCTTACTCCTTTCTGTACTTCAAACCATTCTGATGTTTCCCCCTCTATTCTTACGGCTGCCTGTTGTTCTTGGTACAGCAGTGCGATGAGTTGTATAAGGTGGTTTGGAAATCCCATATTTTTCATAATAGCCCATAACTGCTGATGTTGTACACAATCGAAAGCTTTTGTGTAATCAATGAAACAAGTATGTAGGTCAACGTTGAATTCTCTACACTTTTCTATGATGATCCTCATGTTGAATATATGATCCCTAGTGCCTCTACCTGGTCGAAAACCCGCCTGTACTTCATTTATTTCTGTTTCTAGCTTTTGTTGCATCCTTTTCATTATGATTTGTAAAAGTATTTTGCTGGCATGGCTTATAAGAGCTATAGTTCTGTAGTTTGTGCACAGTTTCAGGTTGCCCTTTTTTGGCAAGGGTATGTAAATTGATCTTTTCCATTCCTTGGGCCAAATTCCGCTTTGCCAGATCTTGCAGCATAATGCATGGTATATACGAGCGCTGCCTTCTCTTCCTGCCTGTATCATTTCAGCTGTTATTTCATCACAACCAGGAGATTTTCCACTTTTTAAGTGTTTGATTGCATTCCGGACTTCCTCTATGGTAGGTTCTGGTTCACGTTCCGCTTCATTCATGACGTTGTTATCTGCCGCTTTGTTTATTTCCGTATACATTTCTTGACAGTACTCCTTCCATCTGTTCAGAATATCTTTACGTTCTGTTAGAGTGTCGCCTTTCTTGTCGTTTATTGCTCGAGGTGATGATTTAAAGTTGCTGTTTTTCAATGTTCTTACTTCAGAAAACATATTCTTACTCAATCCCTGTTCGCGCATTTCCTCTATTTTCCTGCAGGTGTCGTTTATGTATTGTTGTTTGTCTTGTCTGACTCGTTTTTTAATCTGCTTTGTGTATTCCTTGTACAACTCCTGATTTTCTGTATCTTTTTTGGACTTCATTTTTCTTCTCTCTACCACCAACTTCAGTGTTTCGTCTGAGATGTATTCTCGTCTCTTTATGCTTCTTTTAGGAATTAACCTCTGTGCATTTGTAATATATACATCTCTGATGTTATTAGCAAGTTCATCTGGTGTCATTTCCTCCTGTACTGCCATAAGAATGTCAAATTTGTTCTGAATATCGACACTGTACTCTTCTGGTATGGCGCTTGTGTCATAACGTATTACTTTGTCGCTTGTAACGACTTTTTTCAATTTGATCTTGAAGTTTGCAGCAAGAAGTTCATGGTCGGAGTCACAGTCTGCTCCTGGGAACGTCTTGATGGATGAGATACCAGATCGCCACCTTTGTTGTATTAAGATATAATCTATTTGGTTCTTGCTTTTTCCGTCCGGTGACGTCCATGTATATAGTCTTCTAGGGTGTTGCATAAAAAGAGTATTCGTGATGACTAGGTTGTTTTCTAGGCAGAATGTTGTCAAGCGTTCTCCTCTCTCATTTCTCTGGCCCAATCCAATGTGTGTGTGTATATATATATATATATATATATATATATATATATATATATATATAATATATATATATATATATATATATATATATATATATATATATATATATATATATATATATATATATATATAAAATAGGAGAGAAGTCAAGGGTGTTCGCAGTCATCATAGTTCCAGTTGATTAGGGTGACTTATTGATTCTGATAAACATATTTACATTTGTTAGAATATTTTTTTCAGATTTAAGAGTGTAATTTTCACATAACTTGATTTTGCAGCCCCAAGACAGACTTAAGGTAAACAAGAATGGAGGAAATTTAAAACCAATGTCAAGAGACTTATCATATGGAGTAGAAGTGAGTGTACTATACATGAAAGTGAAACATTCTGAACTAAAGTGACTTTATGCACAGTTGGGTGCATGCACATAATAGAAATATTAAAATGGTATGACAGTATCATCAGTGTCAAACTGATGGACAGAACCAAACAAATACTAGTGGAACAAAAGGTGAGGAAAAGGTGGGGGTTTTGGGTATGACACACATTGAGGAAACCAGCTGATAGCATTACAAGATAGTCCTTATTCTGGAATCCCCTGAGAAATATAGAAAGGAAACCTAAATACACATAGAGAAGGGTTTAAGTTATGCATGGCACTGAACTGTACAGGTGTAGCGTAGCATTTGAAGGATAAGAATTATTTTAGAGGAAATAATAGATCTGAATGTGGAAGATTTGGCTCAAGGAATTCCTGCTGGGTTTTCCTCCACTGAAGGGAGACAAAGAGGGTAAATTCTCCTAACTAGACAAGGTCTGGAAAAGGTTGTAAGGAGATATTTGGTCTCTCGCTACCATAGTCCCCTTCTCAGTTATCTGTTATTGTTATCCTTAATTATACTGGGATTCTATTATATTTTACGAGCCCCCCCTCCCTTATAAAGGAAGGTAAACATCAGACAATATGTAACATCTAATAGAAGGAACAAAGCATGGGGTACAGTATATACACCCAATAGGTTTATTAAAATAAAATGAATAGATGGTGAATGATAGTACTGTCGATGTAATTAGTGTCTGCTGTATGTAATATGTGTCTCACAATTCAAGTGTTTTTCATCATGGATGACAAAAATATGGCATTGATATGGTGAGTTCCCTTTTTCCAGGAACTTATCTTTTCAGCCCCTGGCTGATAGTGAAGCGTGGTTAGTTCTCCGGTCTCCTTATGACGTTGCACCAGGTAGGTCTTGAATGGTTCGGATTTGCCTTCACTGTGCTCGACTCCGTATTCTGCTCTGAGATTGGACTGTCGTGCAAGGCTCCACCATAGACTGAAGACAAATACGACGGCTTCATTAATTTTCTAGCTTTAGAAAGCAGTCTTTCCCTAAGCCGTCCGTCTGCCAGTCATCTCAGATTTTAGTCTCTAACATCATATGTCTAGAGCCTAATCTTGAATTCAAGTTTCTCCCCTTCCTTATTATATTTCTCTGCCCCCAGAGGCAGTATTATAATTCTTTAGACTGATTTATCATCAACTTAACCCGATGAATTATTATAAATGTCAGTTAAAGCCACCAAATTTATCATAGAAATGTCGGCAACAGTATTCTAGTTCTGTGCCTCTAGCCTAATCGTCATGTCAATTATGATGAATTTAACAAATAATTGTCGGACACTAGTATTATAGAATTGTCTGACAACATTATCACAACACTTCATGTCTGGTCGCATCGTCATGTAAATAATGAATATATGTCACGGTCTGTCAACATTATCGTTAATATTAATTTCCGCTAGACTAAGTGTCGGGTCGAAAATAATCAAATAATATGGAAATTAATAGATATATATATATTCCCGTTATACATTATTATGAACATGTTGTACATATCCCGTGGGATCATAAAATACACCCGATCACATGTGGCTGGATGTGATCGTAAAACAAAAATATGAATAAAGTAAACGCAGTTATACCAATTTTGCGTCGATTTTATAAGGTACTACACATTTCATCACAATACTATTTTCTAGCGAGATTTTCACTTACCTACTCAGAGATGGACCATAATCACAATTTAGACATGTGGCTTCAATGCTTTTAATGCGTGAATTCGCCGATATCTGGATTAGGTCTAGCTGTCTCGAGGTTTCCTGGGCAAGTGAAAAAATGGCTGGGTTTGCCGCACTTTTAGCGGGTCATTTCCACTTGGACACGTGATCCGAAGCGTGCATCATGTGACCTTAGCATCATATAGACGCTCCAATCAATAACGTTAAAAGTCATGTGGGGTTTTCCTAAGTGGCCTAAACTGGTTCTATCTAAGTTTAAGCAGTCTGTCCTAAATTAAAACAGGTTTCTAGCTACCGAGGTCAGGGGTCAACAATGACGTCGTATCTAAAAATAGTATTAGTTGCTAGGAGAAAATCACTGAACGCTAGGAGAATATCCGCAAGTGAAATTTCCCGTGACTTTACGGGCTTATCGATCATGCATTGAAGATGATAAAAAATGGCGTCTCGTAATTAATAAAAAAAAGAAGTGAAGATTGGGCAAGTCGTCACAACAGGACAGGAAGACCGTGCATCAATTTGTTAAAGGCTTATGCTGCTAGGGAGCTGAAGGGTTATGTATAGTGAAACCTTTTTGGACTGACCTATTTAGATGAAACTATATTGTTAACACATTAACTGCTGAAAGCTGCTCTGAGTGGCTTGGAACATTGTCTACAGTGGGCATAGGCCGCTGACGTGTCCAGCTTTGTGTAGTAATAAAACTAATTTAAAATGTACCGAAACACTTCCCGATCTTGTCCAGTATTTTAATTAACTACAGGAAGAGATATTTTGAAAACGTGAATTGTAATGGAAATCGTGAAATTAATATTCATATTTTTTGTCTTTCCGAGTTAGTTAACAAGGCAACCAGCGATAAGGTCACACACACAAAAACACATGTATACCTCACCTAACTGCTGAAAAAGCTGGAAACTTATCCAGCAGTTGGTTGGTAGGTTTAGCTATACCAAGGGCAGTGAAAACATTGTTGACAGGGATTAAAATATTGATTCTGACAGCAGTGATAATAGTAGTGACAATGCAAGCAGTAATGATAGTGAAAATATTGCAAGTCAGAACATATTTTTCTATTAGATTGTGTCCCTTGAATAGCCCTATCTGCATCCAAAGAACTGTGTTAGGTTTTATATACACATAATCCTTCAGGTGAAACTAGCTAAAGACATTGATGTACTGTAAATAAGCTATAGATACTGTGTTTTTTCAAATGTGTATTTTTTCAACATTTTGGCAATTTAACAAAATGTGGAGTAGATGTGATTACCTAATTTAGTGATAGTATCAGTATTAGTAAATTTCTGTGGTTTTTAGCGCCCCCCCCCCCCCCCAATTATAGGATGTACTAAACGGTAATTACCCAGCAAATTGCATTGTATTCTTTAGAAAATCAGAATTGGATGGCAAGTTAACAAGTTCAAACAATTTTTCATGCATTTTAAAAAAACTGCAAATCACTTTATATTATTTCTAATTTCTATAGTAACTTACAAATACACCATTTCTTTAGATTGTTATAACAATACATTCATTTCGTTACAGCGACATTTCATTCATCAAAGTCTGTTAAAAATGAATAAATTTACAGCTTATTGTGTACGTAAATCTTGACGGTGAACATAAATTAATAATGCCGCAGCTTGTTTTTTCAACTTGGTAGTTAATGTGTTAAGTTGGATGAGGACGGGGAAAATGTGGATGTTGGTAACAAAAGTCACCAAACTTGATAGAGGCATAATTTTGAACCAAAATATATTAAGACAGATAAATACTACTTAATAAAATAGTACATTTGTTTATTCATTGCGAGGAATTGCCGGTGACAATAAAATGGAAATTTGTAATTCTACCGAGGCTGCGTATTCTAGTTGATGTGTATGTTACACTGTACATTCAGCCAGAAGAACCAGGTTCTGTGCTCAACTGCTAATCTGCAACTAAAGAAGTGAAGACATGTACAAGTGCTAAACATTTTCTGAGAACTGTGGATTTTTTTAAAAAAAATTGTAGCTGATTTTTCAGCAATTTATTTTATTTCTCCTAAAATGTACCCCACAGAGAGAGGGTTTGCTCCGTTTACAAAAATTGGTATGTTTTAATTTTTGATGCAATTTGATATGTTGTGCTTTCTTGAAGTAAGCTGCAGTTATTGCTGCATTTAATGCTAACTGTCTTGGGAAAAGAGGGTGAGGTCCCCTGTGTATTGTAACTCTTTCAAACTAGTAATTTATTTTTATCCAGTTGCCAGATCCACACACAGAGAGGTACAATTATAAATTATGTAAGGTGGTTGAATGCTGTGCCTGGACATATATACAAAATATTACTTCAGCCATGTCAGTAGGTTGGGTGATTTGAAGTAAAGGAAGGTGTACTTTTTGACAATATTTGGGAATGGTGTGACCACAAAAAAAAATGGGGACTGAAGTTATGGATACTTGCACATGCTGTGATCAGTTACAAATATGATTTTGAAATAACCGCAACAGAAAGAAATGAAAATAAATGATAACATTGTGTTTTAGTTTAATGAATAGTTATGAAAATAAATGATAACATATTGTGTTTTAGTTGAATGAATAGTTATGAAAATAAATGATAACATATTGTGTTTTAGTTGAATGAATAGTTATGAAAATAAATAACATATTGTGTTTTAGTTGAATGAATAGTTTATGACATTAATAAAATTTGGGCAAGGATTCATTTGTTCACTATCCTTCAACTCCCCAATGAGTCGAGACCTTCAGCAAGTTGTCACCATTTTCTCCTGTCCTGTGACCTGCACTCAAGGTTTTTCCATGTCATCCATTTGTCTCCAGTTCTTTTCTCCGTGCTTTTTCTTCCGTGACCTCTCTTACCCTGAGGTTTCTAGAACAAGGACTGCCATGTTATACGATCAGTAGGAAGTGCAGAATGCACTTTTAAATTGTGAAGCATTGGAGACAGACTTACAAAGGATAAAAAGACATTGAACGGCTGGCATAAGATAGGCGGGTTTGAACCAGTTTAAAGCCTTTGTTTCACAGGGAGCTATGGTTTGAAGCCATAGTGCAGATGACCTGGCACAATATAAACCAGTTGGACAACAGTATGACTCATTATTTCATGCTCCGGGGTCTGTGTACACAGAGTAGATATGCACAAGCATTGTCTTGTTTTAGGTAACTATAATACAAGGACAGTTTTAGCACTTTGTGCCACTGAAGTTCAAATTCTGTTAGAAAATGAATATCAGTGTGTTGGGGAGGTATGCTATCACCCCCAATTCATTTTGAGTCTACCTCTGCCTCTTTTACTCTGGGTTTTCAGAACAATGAGTGTCCTATAACGCTATCAACAGGTTTGCTCCTCAGGGTGTGTAAAGTCTTTTTTTTTTGGTTCAGTTTTTGCCTTCTTCTGGCGAGGCGTGTTCCTTTCAACCTATTTGGTTATATCAGAGCACATTTACCATCCAAAAAAAAGTCAACTCTGTTGACTGCTAACCCGATCAGCATTGATAGATACTAAGTCCTGACAAGGACTAACATTATCTGCTAGCATAAAGCCCTAAAAAGGACTCGCCAGCTATGCCAACGCCCGAGTTAATGGTTTATTGCTTATATTAATGTGTGTGTAAAGACATGGTGAGGCTTATTTTATAGGGTAATATTGCTACTAAGGATGAGTTTATTGAGTCATGTTTTGAATGCAGAACTAGTCAGTGAACAAAGATGCTCCTTGTTACCCTTGCACACATATTCTGCTATATTCAGGTTTGTGGAAACTGGAATCAGTGTGATAGTGAAGGCAATGTAGCTTTGTATTACAACTAACTTCATATATTGACAAAGGTAACAGTAGTCCCATAGCAGATACTGGGAGTCAAATGTTAGAGACTTCACTATCATCAGTTAGGGTAACCAGTTCCCTTCTTCGATTCCTTTGCTTTCCCTAACTCAAAGAGTGGAGTCAGGTACCTATTTACAGCTAAGTAGACTGGAGCATGATGCTACCAGATTTCAAACCCGATAACTTTGCCATGAGAGGTAATTGCTCTAACCACTCTTCCAATCTGTGTGTTTAAAGCATATTTAGCAAAATTATGTATACCAGGTTGCTGATGTATGTATAAAAATGTACCAAAGTGAGAACATAGCAGAACATTTACTGTTAAAACATGGCTATTTTTCTGACCCTTTCCACTCCAGGTTTTTTAAAGCAATGATTGACTGAAATCTTAGCATGCAGCTCTGATCCTATGTTCATTTGAAAATTTTCTAACAGTCTTACATTATGTTATGCTGTGCACACTTTAAATAAATATTATTTTTTTTCAGTCTGAAGACCAAGGTGCAGTTAACAAAGCTGTAGATTCAGTGAAGAAACTTGTAAGTAAAAATATAATATTCGGAATTTCTATTTTCTCTTTCTTTATTTTCTAAATTCTGATTAAAATTCTATATTTCATTTCAAACTGTCTTTTATTCAGCTTGTCTTTCCAGTAATCCTTGTTACATGTGCCTTATGTCTAATTGTTAGTTTGCCATGTCTTTCACACAATTTTATATTCTGCCCAGGGGCGAGGTGTTCAGAAACCTGAAGAAGCAGTCACAGAAAATTATGCATTTCAAGGCATTGGAGATGAAGATTTATGAGGCACACAACAAAATATTCACTGCAGTATTGTCACATCATCTCCTTCAGCGCTATATGGGAGAGAGCCTGTGGAGGTTGAGATGCAAAGGAAAAAGACAGCTTCAGCATTCTTTGACTGTGTTGCAAATGTACGCTTCTATACAATTTATTTAGCATGTGAAAATAACTATGTCATTTCTTGTCTTTTGTGTATTAACAAATGTGAGGAGGTGTGGTTACTTTATATTTTGTGTCCTGCAAATTTTGAAAATGTTAGTGAGATTTTTCGCCTTCTCTTGTTTACAATTCAAACACTTTAAAATTTTGTTTGTAAAATTAGTTAAAATTTATTTAAATAGTCTAAAGGCCAGATCCGGCCCGATAACCAGTTTTGACCGGCCCGCCAACCTGTTTTGGCCGGCCTCTTGTTGATTGAAAATTACTGTATACTCCGACCACTGTGCTAAAAAAAATATTACAAAATAGCACGCACAGGCACCAGAAACAAAACCAAAAAGACCCAAAATGTACGATTAACATCTCCCCACCTCCCACAACACCACCAACTCTCTCTCTCTCTGTCATACCAATTGAGCTCTACTAGATAGTGCCGACAAAACGGAAATGATAACGTCAAATCTCTGATCGTGCACGTGGACAGGCGAAGACAGTGTCGGTACCTACTTTGATAATTAGAAACTGAAAGCAATGACAGATCTTTTCTGCGGTCGGAAGTCTCTGAGATCCAATGATGTTGCTTTGTCTTTAGCATCGGTATGGGAAAGTGATCGTGGGAGTGGGGGTGGATGGTAGGTACATTTCTATAGGAAGGAGTTGAGGTGCACAGTTGGTCTTGTAAAGTGTGTTAAGTATAAATCAGCCAGTGACACTTCTGGGCTTGTAGCTGTTGTGCACGTTTTCATGTATAAGAGTTTGCATTTGTAAAAATGTTTTCTAAGTATAGAAAAGTGGACAGTGAAAATTGCGCATTTAAACCAGAATGGGAGTTTGATTACTTGTTCATTCTCAATAAGGATAATAAACCTCAGTGCTTAGTTTGTGCCCAAGTGTTAGCCGTAGTGAAGGAATATAACTTGAAACGTCACTACATCACAAATCATCAAAAAAACAATGACGAGCATAGCAGCGAGTCGAGAAAGCTTGTGATTGAACAACTCAAGAAAAAACTGAATCAGCAAAAGAGTATATTTAGTCATGTAAATAAGATTCAGGAATCATCGCTCATGGCGTCCTATGTGATTAGTTATGAGCTTGCAAAAGTAAAAAAGCCGTTTACTGATGGAGAGTTTGTGAAAAAGTGTGCAGTTCAAATGGCAGAAGCGTTCAATGAAGAAAAAGTAGTAAAAGAATTTCAAAATGTACCTCTTTCAAAACAAACCATAGCTAGGAGAACAGAAGATATTAGTTTGCATTTGTCCCAGAACTTGAAATCTTTAATTAAAAATTGTCCATACTTTTCACTGGCGATTGATGAAAGTATAGACATCACAGACACTAGCCAGCTTCTTATTTTTGTTAAAGTGATCCAGGAAGACTTTACTGTTTCTGAAGAATTACTGAAAGTTTTCTCTTTGCATGGTACAAGTAAAGGGGATGACATGGAAGAGTATGGTGGGTTTGAAAAATTGTCTGCTGTGTGTACCGATGGTTGCAAGGCTATGGTTGGGAAAAATACTGGTTTTGTTGGACTTTTGAAGCAAAATAAAATTGACGTGCCTACATTACATTGCATAGTTCACCAAGAGGCCCTTTGTGCAAAATCTACAAACCTAAATGACACTATGGCTACTGTAGTGAAAATAACGAATTTGATCAGAGGAGGACACAGCTCTAACTCACAGGAAGTTCCTTGCATTTTTAGAAGAAGTGGATTCTGTTTACGGTGATCTCCTGCTTCATGCTGAAGTGAGATGGCTTAGTCGAGGAAAATGTTTAATAAGATTTTGTGAACCGAAGGATAAAATATTTGACTTCCTGCGAGACAACTTATCATGTTCAACTGATCTTCAAAATAAACTCAAAGATATTCATTTCATTCAGCACTTGGCATTTCTCACAGATATAACACATTTGAATGTACTGAATTTGCAGTTACAAGGAAAAAGGCAAACAATTTTTCAAATGATGGGCTATGTTGATGGCTTCAAAAAGAAACTGAGCCTATTTAGTCTGTCTTTGCAAAAGAATGACCTGTTTCATTTTCCTTGTTGTAAACAGCTGTCTGAGAAAGAGAGTGTTAACTTCAGGAGGTACACAGATGACATTGAACAGCTGATTTCTGAGTTGGATCGTCGATTTCAAGATGTTTCGTCCACAAATGGAACTTTTTAACAACCCATTCAAGTGCACAGTGGAGTCTCAGCCAGCAGAACTACAATTACAGTTATGTGAACTTCAGTGTGACCCATTCATCAACACAACAGAAGCAACTGGAGCTGATTTGTGTAAATTACTACCAAAAACGTTACCCACTTCTGTGAAAATGGGCCCTAAAAGTGTGCTCTATATTTGGTAGCACATATTTTTGTGAGACAACATTTTCTACCATGAAGCTTATCAAATCTAAGACCAGAAACAGATTAACCGACTCTGTATTATCCCATGTTCTCAGAATTGCTACGTCACAAATGGAAGTAGACTTCAAATCACTGGTGAAAAGTTTTGATAAGCCACACTCTTCATAATGAAATAACACACAAATGTATGTTTGAAATAAATAATTACATGTCATATTACTTCTTCTTCTTCTTGCGATCGCATCTTTGATGATTACACCGTCAGACGAGTTCTCATGATGAATTCGACTGTTGTTTGAAGTTCCTCTTTAACTCCATATAGCTTTGAGTTTAGTGTTGAGTCATTGGGCCAGTATATCTTTCTTAACTGGTCATACAGAGGACAGTCCTGTAGAACATGCTCAGCAGTTTGTTCGTTTAATCCACATGTGCACAGTGGTGAAGCAGACAATCGTAGCTTGTGCATGTGTTTATTCAGTTTGTTATGCCCTGTCCTGAGTCGAAAAATAGTTATCTGTCCCTGCCGGTCGAGAGTGTGATAGTCGTCTTTGGGTTGGTTCTGTTCTCTTCTGATAGTCTGGATAGCTCTCTTTTTTTCTCAAAGTATGTGACTTCATTATCTTCTTGTTCACATTCTCCTCCCTTTTTTTGCAAGTTTATCTGCCTTTTCATTTCCGGGTACACCACAATGAGATGGTACCCACTGAAGTATGGTTCTCTTTTTGGCAGCTACCTTGTTTAGTTCATTTCTCAGATGCGGGAGTGTACCACCCTTGAGAGCTTGCAGGACAGACAGTGCATCTGTGAGGATGACTACCTGGTGGCAGTCAGAGTTGGTGTTATAAATCATATTTGCAGCTTGCTCTAGAGCTTGAACCTCAGCTGTATAGTTGGAACAGAATTTACCAGTGGGAATGTGCCTAGTCTCATAGTGGTTGTCAGGATATGAGATAAAGATACCGGCACCTCCATTCCTAACAGCATTAGTTGCTGATCCATCTGTATAGGCATGTATCCATGATTGATCGGGATAGCTTTCTTGGATCATACTCAATGTAGCAGTTCGTTTTTGCAGATCATTATACTCACATCCACTTGTGAGACCACTGACTGATGTATTAATTTGGAGGGCACTGCTGGCCTGCTCCCATGGTACAGGGTATAGGGTGGGCTTCAGTGGTGTTGTCTTCATGGATAGGTCTTCTTGATGCTGTCTTATAAGTCTTTTCCCCCGATGCACAAAGCTGCTACGCTTTAGACGTCCCAATGCCAGATCATCTAGTCTTGCCTTTATTGGGTGCATTGGCATACTGTTGTACTTTTCCATCTGGATCATGGTTTTTGTGTCTCTTCTATGGGACAATGTCTGTAATCCAGCAACCTTCTGCATCTCTGTTATTGGTGTAGTTTTCATGGCTCCTGTAATGAGCCTGAGAGCTTGATTTTGCACCTTGTCCAAAGACTGCAGATGTGAGTTAGCAGCTGATGACCATGCTGCTGAGCTAAACTCTAAGTGTGGTCTTATTACTCCATTATAAATCTTCTTTAGATTTCGTTCATTTGCTCCCCAGTTGGTACCTGCTAATTTTCTGAGTATGCCTAGTCATCTTCGGGCCTTTCCCTCTGCATTTTCAATATGCTTATTCCATGTAAGCCTTTGGTCAAATGTCACCCCAAGATAGGTGGGGTAGCTTTCTTCCTTGATCACGGTTGTCCCTAGGTGTATGTTAGCTGATTTGTCCTTGGGGGTGAGGGAGAAGAGTGTTGTGGAGGTTTTGTCTGTGTTTATTGTGATAAGCCATTTCTCTGCCCATGACACTAGCATGTCTGCTGCCCGCTGCATTCTATAACTTGCTGTGGTGACATTTTCATCAGCGCACCAGAGTACTAGGTCATCTGCATATAAGGCAGCTTTAACTCCTGCAGGGAGATCTTTCACCAGGTCATTGATGTAAACAAGGAAGAGTGTTGGGGAAATTACTCCTCCTTGAGGTACCCCCTGATGGAGCAACACTTTTCTGCTCTGCAGACCGTCAAGAGTGACTCTAGTTCTCCTGTTATGCAAGTATGACTGGATCCATTTCATCATGTTGCCTTGGATTCCACTTCTCCTAAGTTTTGCAATGAGGCCATCTTTCCACACCTTGTCAAAGGCCTGCTTGAAGTCGACCCAGATCGTTAGGACCTTTTTCTTCTCCTGGAAGGCATCTTCTATTGCTTGAGACAAGTAAGTAACTTGGTCTTCTATACTGTAGCATTCTCTAAATCCAGCTTGTTCCGGCACCAGGATCTGCTCAGACTCTAAATACCATTTCAATCTGTGGTTGACTATTCGCTCCATAGTCTTCCCAACACAGCTTGTGAGACTGATTGGCCGGTAACTTGCAGCCTCGGTCTTACATTTCCCTTTCTTTAGTATGGGTATTGTGATGGCTTCTCTCCATACTTGGGGTACCATTCCTTTCAACCAGCTGTGGTTGAATATCTCAAGCAGTTTTGTCTTTGCTGCTGAGCTCAGATTTACTAGCATTTCGTTGCTGATTTTGTCTGGGCCGGGTGACTTTTGAAACTTAAGCTTGGAAATAGCCTTCTGTAGTTCTCCTAGTGTGATGGGTTCCCTCATTGGGGCAGGAGTATCTGTCTGTCCCATGGTTGCCAGTATTTCTTTTCTTATCTCTCTCTGATGATCTATGTTAATGGGTAAGTTGCTTTCTGAACTGTATCTTCTAGCAAACAAGTCTGCAGCTTGTTTTCCTCTGAAAAGTTTGCCACCTTCATCCAATGTGATAGTCTGCCTAGGTGAGGAACGCTCTTCATTTAGAGACTTGACTAATCTCCAAAGTTTCCTGCCGTCTTTCTCAAGGTTCAGCGATGCCGTTTTAGTTCTCCAGCTTTTCCGTTTTTCTTCTAGCTTTGTTCTCTGAAACTCTGCTACAGCCTTTTTCCATTTGTTGTGAGTTTCAAGTGAAGGCTGAGACTCTGCGTCCTTTCTAGCCCTGTCCATAGCTTCCTGACGTTCTTGGAGTGTGCTGGACCAGTATGGTATGTAGTTACGCCGGCATCCTTTAGGAATGGTTTCTTTTGCAGCTTGTAGTATGCATCTGTTGAAGTCTTTTACCACTTCATTAATGTCTCTGTTCTGTACCTTGAGGGTAGACAGCAGCGTGTTCACCTGATGCCTGAATAAACCCCAGTTGGCTTTTTTGTAGTTCCATCTTGTAATGGCTGGGCCTGTACTGAGAGTTGCACTCTGGACAGTAAGAAAGATTGGGCGATGGTCGCTTCCCCCTAGTTGGTCTCCTACTTCTCTACTAATAGATCCAGCTATATCTGGTGTGGAGAAGGCAAGATCTGGTGTTGAAGTTGTGTGCCATCCTCTGGAGTAGAAGGTAGGAGTATCTGTGGCATTATTGACTAGGATTAGGGAGTGATCATCTTGCCAAGTTTCAACCTCTTCACCTCTGTGATCCAGGTGGTCATAGCCCCAGCTCTGGGAGTGGCTATTAAAGTCTCCAACTGCTATAAAGTTGGTGGCTGGTACCTGTATAGAGCTGAGACTCAGGGGTTTGTTGTTCGGACAGTAATAGTTCAGGAGTTCTATTTCCATCTTGTCTACCTTTATCTGCAACAGCTGATATTCTGCTCCATCCATGAAGGTTTTCCTTTCGTGTGCAGGAATGTTATTCCTTACAAGAGTAAGTACTCCTCCTTTTCGTCTTTCTTTTCTGTCGGATCTGAAGCATTGATATCCCCTTATTTTAAAGGTTTAATCTGCTTTCAAGTGAGTCTCTTGGATACAGCAAACACTGACTTGCTTCTCATACAAGATGTTTTCCAGCTCTGTCTTTTTGCTGTATCCAGCCTGCTTGCTGTTCACTCCCTCTGCATTCCAGTGCATCATGACAAGTGGCACTCTGGGTTTCTCTTTTTCTGTTTTGTTTTGGTCAGTAGTTCTCCTCCGCCGTCTGCTGACTCCACAAGATGGTCTAGAGGGTCCTCCAGTAGCTGAGGGTGGGCTCTGTCGAGGCTCAGAGCCCGGCACTGCACCTGCCTGGTGGAGCTCCACAGGGCGAGCACCAGTACGAGATTTATTTGACGGTGTACTCTCCATAGAAAAAAAAAGCGAGTTGCGTGATACTGTGGTTTCCGGTGCGCCTTCTGGCCCAGTATCTATGACTTTAGCACCTGTTCAACGGGAGAGTGGGCTCATCCCTAATCTGTTTATGTTCCCAGCAGTAGACTATTCGCAAGCAGGCTGGGAGTGTTACTGCTCTGTGTGGACCTTGTTTACCGAGGCGGCGTCCGAGCTCGTATGGTGAAAATATGGTTGCGTTATCTTCAAAATAGCCCTGTCTTTCCCATGGCTTTTCTGCCATCCTGCAACTTTGAGTTAGGGAGTTCTGAGCTCCAGTCTCTTTCCCAGGCATTTTATCCTGGCCTGGCACGCATACAGAGGACCCCACTTCTGGTTCTAAGTTAGCAGTTGGGGATAGGTGAGGTAGCACACTGTGCATTCCCCGTCATCCAGGGGGCTCTCCAACTATGCAGAGCTTGCACAATGCTGTGCTCTGGTTCTGGGCTCTCCCAAGGAATCCTCACGTCCTGCACAGAGCCACCTCCAGATACCCACCACCTGCCAACCCTCCATTGTAGAAATCTCCTGCATGCGGCCATCCAGTCAAGAGCCAGTATTAAGTCTGGTGCCCAAGTGATCCCCCCAAGCTCAGTGTGCAATGCTGGGTTCTCATCATGCTGCAACACAGGGGGGATTGTGATGCTCAGCCATCTCTCTCAACTCTGCACCGATAAGTGACATCGGGGACTTAACTGTGCCTCAGTACTGGGAGGCCCCGTTTCCGGGTACACCACACACAGCCAATTGAGGCAACGGTCGCCGTGGGCGTGTCATATTACAAATTACAAAACAAATTAAAACAACAGATTCATTATATTTTTTTTTAACAGTAATTTCAGTCCGAAGACTGGTATACATGTCTTTGCAGATGTGCAGTACAGTAGTTTGCCGTTGCTTTCTGTACGTGGTTCATTATATATGTAAAACTAAATCTCAGAACGTTATTTTTTAAGGATTTTATAGGTTTGGTGTTACCCTTTACCATAATCTGGCCCTCAGCCAACCTTAGCTTGGCCACCACTGGTCTAAAAAATATATTAGAGCTATTTTATAGCTGAGACTGTCAATAAAAGTGGGTGGTGGATGATTTTGTTGGATGTTGTAATAAGGGTGCTGGTTTATAATTTAAAAAAGGCAGTCCTGTAGTAGAAAGCTATTGGGGAGTGAAGTGTTAGAGACTTTATTATACTAGTTTCAGCTCTTGCATATTTATTAGTTAGCATTTAACAAATCTCCCCCCCCCCATTTTTTTTACTGCGCTGAAATTAAAAATGTCAGATATTTCTTGAATAACATTTATTCATATACTGAATTTTATGCTTGGATATTGTGATATGAGATGTATTTTTTTTATATACACTCACTTTCATTACAATTATTAACTGAGAAATTATTATCATTGGGAGCCGCGCTAGTGTAGTGGTTACAACACCGCTCTGGCGACCGGGCGACGGCATTTGAGGATTTTTCGTCGACCGGGATTTGGACTGGATTAACTCGAGACCTGGCGAGTACATTTGAAGGAGTGTCGTCGACCAGGGACTGGCGGCTCCTGAGCCGACCCAGCTGCAATGGGTACCTCCGAAATCGGCGAGTATTTGCCTAAATGGCGAGGGACACCTGTCTCTGTACAAGAAATAAAGGGATACTCACGTAAAATCAATGTCAGGTTAGACATAAATAATAACCTGAGATTTCGCCTCGAGTATTAGCGGGCGTACCAAAAAAAAAAATTATCATTATTATTAACTGAGAAATTAGTTCCATCACAGTGGAAACGGAATTTCAGATTTTAGAGTACTGATGAGTTTTGTCAAATGTACACTGTCGTGTTAGTTAACTTTTAGTTGTATTAGATACATAGAATTTGATGCTTAGACAACAAAATTCAGTGACTAAGAAAAAAAAAACACTTTTCATGTTTGATTAATTTTAACATGTTTGCATATTTTTTGGACTGCTGAGGAAGAGTTTTTGTGTAATACTGAATATTGTTCCTGTTTTATGCAGGTCTTTGCATTCCATTTGTTTCGGATCATTAACTTGTGTAATTTATGTCATACAATTGAAAATGTCTTTTTTAAACAAGACTAGTTACTAGTAATATTTTTTATATCTCCGAAGAAAACTCTAGAGCATTTGCAGTGCATTAATGTGCCTACAAATGAGGGGAGATAGTAAAGCTTTTATGTCAGATGTCAGGGAGTTATAGCTGATACAAATATATGCATAAATGGATGTAATAAAACATCTAACACTGTGATGTAGTCCACTTGAATAGGCTCATGATGTATTGGGACAGGTCACACACTTCAATATCTTAGAGACACTACATCTACATCCCTAAAGTATATCTCTAAAAAGTTGTGACAATCTCCACAAATATAATAGAGAATTATACCAGTACGAGCACTCAAATAAAGTAATACAACATTTAATGCGAATAAGTAATTCTAAAATAGCTGGTTAACAATGGCCAGACAACATCATCAAAGCACAATGCTGTGCTCACAATTTCAGTATGGCATATAACAGATGGATCAATATACAGTTGACATTCAAAAATCCGGCAACCTCCGGACCTGAGGAGTGCCGGATTGTTGAAAATGCCGGATTTTTTATGGTTATATATGCTGTATATATTTAACAGAAAATGACTACCTGTACAGTCCTTTAAAGAAAGAAAATTAAAAACTAAATGAAAAGCAAATGAAATTTTAATGTTCATCAACTAAATAAAACAGTTCTACAGAATTTTAGTTCAACTGAATAAAATAGTTCTACAGAGTTTTAATTCAACTAAAGTCAAACAGTGGCGCGCCAACGCGGTAAATTTAAAAAATGCGCTCCGAAATCCATGCTGAAAATCTGAAGGAACCGGATTATCGATGGCCGGATTTTTGAATGTCAACTGTACTCATAAACTCTTTGACAATAATGATCCCTGACTTGCAGAACAAGTCATACTACCATGAATCATATATACACAGTCTTACATGAACAAAACTTAGCAGCCATAAGCCAGACAGAAAAGTTTCTTCATGCACATTTTCTTGATTGTCAACTGGCGGATCTCTTTTTAAACACCCCTTCTGGTCACATGACTAGCTATACTTAGTTTAGCTCACATCAAATATTATGTCTGACATCTGAAGTACGCTTCCCTGTGAAGCACTGGTGATCCAACAGACGACGTCAAACATTCCATGACATTTTAAAAAAAATTATCTCAGCATACATTGTTGTACTATCAGAGTTATATCTGCTATAAACTATTTTCCACAGTAATGACATAGTTTGAGCGAGCGTTCCAATGTGACACCACTACTGGAAACATCAACGTTATATATGTTAGTTTCTTGTGGTCCAAAGAAGTATGTTTCAGGGAGTTACCTACCCACATAACCCACTGGATTGACAAGGCATGCAAGCTACGTCAATTTAGATAGGGGGGAGGTGGTGTGTGTTGTTGTTGTTTGAAGCCATAGTGCAGATGAACTGGCACTCGTATATTCATCACGTCCGTTATGTCACATTGGAAATCATTGTTGTTTTCAGCACTGTGTTTTACATTTTGCTTAATTCTTACAGAGTTGTTTCATCTTGTATGCTTTCAAGCATCCACTTTAATATGTTTAAAGAAAGTGGTGATCAGCCTGAGGTTGTAGGCATCTCCATAGTTTGTCCAGGAATGGTACTGATACGGCCATATGCGCTTTCTCTGTTCATCGTGTGTTAGACACTTTCACAGCAGATATTCAGCGGTCCTTTTATCAGTGCCATATACTCATCAGTAGTTCCTGTTTTTAGCCAACTATGTTGCAGCCTGCATTCATCACCATCATAACCCTCCCTTTGTTATTGAGCACATACATCAGTTTATACCCTGTCTGAAAAGCCAAAATAATGCAGATCTGGTTCTACGCACATGAAATAAGAAATGTAACTCACAAAAATCACTGGTCGCGTCAGATTATGATGATGAAGAAATTTGAATTGTACTGTCACAATATAGTGGCATTTATGATGCGTTCAAAAGTCATTAAATGTCACTATAGTTCATAAAACAAAATTACTTATAATTACTGCTTAACAGACGCCATCAAAACTGAATTTAAAACAGATTTTTGAATTGGCAGCCCTTTATTGTATGGCTCTGAAACATGGAGAACCGCAAACATGACAACCAGAAAGATACAGACTTTCATAAATGGCTGCTTGCACAGAATAGAAGGATTGAAATGGTATGACAAGATCACTAATGTGGAACCAGTAGAAAGAACCAGATTGAAATAGTAGAACAAGATCACTCATGTGGAACCAGTAGAAAGAACCAGATTGAAATGGTAGAACAGGATCACTAATGTGAAACCATTAGAAAGAACCAGACTGAAATAGTAGAACAAGATCACTCATGTGGAACCAGTAGAAAGAACCAGATTGAAATGGTAGAACAGGATCACTAATGTGGAACCATAGAAAGAACCAGAATGAAATGGTAGAACAAGATCACTCATGTGGAACCAGTAGAAAGAACCAGATTGAAATAGTAGAACAAGATCACTCATGTGGAACCAGTAGAAAGAACCAGATTGAAATGGTAGAACAAGATCACTCATGTGGAACCAGTAGAAAGAACCAGATTGAAATAGTAGAACAAGATCACTCATGTGGAACCACAGAAAGAACCAGATTGAAATAGTAGAACAAGATCACTAATGTGGAACCATAGAAAGAACCAGATTGAAATGGTAGAACATCTTGTTCCACTCATGTGGAACCAGTAGGAAAAAAAAAACCAGACAAATACTGGTGGAAGAAGAAGACTCTGGCACTGGATAGGACACACATGAAGAAAACCAGTTAATAGCATTTATGGGGGAGGGGGGCCAAAGAACATGTGGAGAAGAGAACTGGAGACAGCCATGAGGGGAGACAGAAGATATAAAGACTTTGAAATGGAGGGCACAGGACAGAAAGGCTACAGGTGAAGAGCTGATAATGGTGATACTAAATCATGTTCCAATAGTCTGCCTATTACTGCCGTTACCTGTCAGTCATTCATTTTCATTTGTTTCACACCTACAGATAAATATAAATACTCTTCACACCTGGGCTGTGCTCGTTTTCATGCTGATAATTAATAGCCTCATATGTTTTATTTTGGTAGCATAAAGGATCTCCCCCACATTGCTCTGCTACACGTGAAACAGAAGTGTAAACTATAGTACCTCTATTTTAAAACATTTTCAAATCTGTCTAGCATAAACTAAATCTGAGAATCCAAGTTACTGTCATACATAGTTCCAGATTTATCTTCCTACATGTATCTATATATCTGTGATTTTTGTGGTTCTTATATGATTTGTAACATGTTTTACTGCCTTATTAATAAATGTAGTTGTAAAATTTGTTTTTCTTTTATTGTACTGTAATTACTATTTATTTATAATAATAAAAAGATTTTGTTATGTATACCTTCTATTATTGTACAGTGCAGAAACATGAACAAGCAGTTAGAAGAAAGAATATACGCCTTCCAAATGTGGATATACTGTAGAATTGTGTCTGTTTAATATAACTAGAAACATAGAGGTCCTAGAAATTGAGAAAAAAATGTATAATGAAAATATAAATTTAAAAAAAAAAACAAGAGAGATAAAAATCAGACAAAGTATTTCTGGAAGTGTCAAATAACACTTTATAGAAAGCAAACAGGCAAGGATTGGTGACAATGTACTGAAAGTAAACAGACACTGAAGTGTAGTATCGAAGCAATAGGTATACAATTTTATAGATCTATTACAGTCTATCTCTGATGCTGAGGTAGCACTTGTTCTGATCTGACATACCACAGCACTGTCATCATGGTCACTTCTGTCTGACATAATGGAAAGAAACATTGTCACAGAAGCACAGAATATGGCTTGAGTGACATGGCCCGGTATATCTTATATGAGTCTGTGGCCATCACAATGAGACGAGACAGGATGTGAAAATTTTGACTGTCAGCTTCGATGTGCAGAACATTCAATTGTTACTTCCCCAACATAACAACTACTAAACCAAAATCACTTTAAACATGTAAAATAGGGTATAGTTTCCAGAAGAAAAAAATCATAACCAAATAGGAAACACTATTTAGATTTTAAGATGAAATGTTTCCAGCAGTCAACATAGTCCAAAACAAAACATTTTTGTTCTAACAAAATAAACAACTAGTGACTAAAATTGAACTACATAACAAACAACAGGCTGTAGTTGCAGGCTTTCTGAACCAAAGCACAACTCAGTTATAATTTAATTACTGCTGTGTAACATTAACCTTACATTAATGGATATTGTCCTTTACAGAAACAACAGGTCAGTAATCCGGTTTACTATTTTCACATTCTCAGACAGCAGAAATCTAACTGTCACAATCTCATAGTGAAAACTTTTAGAGTTAACACATATTTAACTATCCAACGAAATTACCAAAATCTTACTGCCATTTACAGTGTATGTTTTTTCACACATTCCCCCCCCCCCCCCCCCCCCTCCCCCCCCCCCCCCTCCCCCCCCCCCCCCCCCCCCCACCACCCCCCCCCCCCCCCCTCCCCGCCCCCCCCCCCCCCCCCCCCCAAGTTAAAATATGTAAAAGCATGATTTTATATATACAGTATATATAATTTGCATAGACTTTAATGTTGGCATATATTCTCAATATGAAATATGGTTTTGAAGTCAAAATTAAAAAAGTAAATGTGTATTTTAAGATTCTGAAAATTATCATGCCAAACAGTACAATGTTATCTATTTGAAGAACTGTATGATCTGTGTCTTCTATAGCTCACTAATATTTTATTCATTATATTTAGCAAATGAAAACAAAGATGGTTTCCATGAGTCATTTCAATTACACAAGTGGATCTGAAAATTTGTATCTGTTTTTCCTTTCATAAAATACTCATAACAAAACATTATTTTATATGTACCTATAATGTAGCGCTATCTTGTTACTTCTATAGATAATCACCATACTTTAATGATGAACCATCCTCCCAAGTCATATCAATTTGTTGATATGCCTGCCTAGTACTCTGGCAATTGGTGAACTAGTCACCAGCAAACTATACTGCTCAGATGATGATCATCATCTCTACCAACCAGGAACTCTGTCACTTGCCGAGACTGGCGATGTTGCTGGGAACAAACTTAACATTGTACAGACAATGTTGTAGAAAGTAGCAAACTTCCAGTTGTGATTGAACAAACTGATACAGCATTGGAATATATCACCACAAGGGGAATCTCTGGAAGTGTGTGGATGATGTCAAGAGTCAATGAGAGTGTAATGAGCCTCACAGACAGAGGTTAATTTCCACATATGTATATTGTAGCATTGTGCATAGCTAGTGGTCATATAAGGATGACTCCAGATACAATGACATAAATAGGTAACACTTGCAAAAAATGAACAAGTATATTTTGTTGAGTTAAAAAAAAAATTAGCACAGAAAAGTCAGTCTATCCTTATAGTAAATTATGCCCATATAGAGTGAATGCCATACCTATCCCATGTACCCCTATCCCATGTACCCCTATCCCATGTACTCCTATCCCATGTACTCCTATCCCATGCCATCAGTTTCAGTTCTTTCTAAGTCTTCCTCATCCCTTTCATCTTTGTCCCCAGTACTCTCCCTCTACCATTCTTACCCTGGGCATTCCTGAATAAAGACTGTCTTGTAATGCTGTCAACAGGTTTCCTGAATAAGTATGGCCAGCATCTTCTAATCTCTTGTTCCACTGGTATTTATCTGGTCTTGTCATCAGTTCCACATTGGCAAACTTGTTGTACCATTTCAGTACTTCAATTCTACACAGGCATCCATTTATGAAAATAATATACAGTGTATGTGATACAGTGGGGTTACAAAGTGCCACTAACAAGAGTCTTCAGCTCAGTCTCAACAGCCTCAACAAATGCTGGGAAAGTTGGGTCTCCTAGACACATGCGCACCAGGTGAGGAATCATGTCCACATTTTCTTGGTGTTGATGATAAGCCAGAGGAAGAGGTTTACCGCTCACTATAGCCTGCAAGAAAAGTAATCATTATTAAAGCTTTCATTCAAAAATATTAATGAATGCTTTATTAACAATGTAACAAAACTGCTTCTGATTCAAGCAAGACAAAAATACATTTATGGCTGATCGGCTTCATTCTCAGACTCTTAGATATGAAATACAGAAAACAAAATGAGTTGGCAGAGCCAGTCTCTTGCTTGATAGTGAGCCCAAGTGTGGGCTGGTGTTGAACACAAAATATATGTAAAGGTAGTTCCATAACAGAAACTGCTGTAGGGGGTTGAAGTGTTAGAGATGTCACTATACTAGGTCTGGTATTTATGAAGTGGGGTGATGAGTTCCCTACCTCACTGCCTTTGCCTTCCCAAACTCAAGAGCAGAGCATGGTATCCATTTACAGCTGGGTCAACTTGAGTGTGACGATCCCATAAACCGGTAGGTATGCCTCAACAAGCTTTTAGCTATAAGCACTAAGAGAAAATTGTTGTGTTGTGATGAAGTGACATCCATTTTTTTTTTAAATTAATCATAATTATGCACTTGAGGGATGAACTTCACAAATACTAAATAATCAGACTTGTTTAAACTAAATATACCAAATGTTATTCCCTCTTCTCTCATTTGTGGGAACAACAGTTTGTATTTGATGCCCCCTTTCTACATTGCCATAATTTGTTTAATTGAGATGTACACAGAAGATTGAGCTTTTTATATTATCTGGCCATCCTTGTTGACATTCTTCTTCAATATCATGTTGTTAGACTTTCTAGTAAATTCTGTTTGCCATCCTTTCTATTCCCATAATTGTAATGTTTTGTAATTTTCCTCAACTGGAAGAACTTCTTCAAAATCCAACTTTGATAAAACAACCAGAATACACAACTAAGCTGAGAGAATCATTGCTGGAGCAATGAAATCAACCCCAATAAATAAAATAACAAAACTACAATCCAAGAATGACAGAAGTACTACAGAGTGCTGCAACGGGCAGAAACATTTAATGGCTCAAACCACCCAGTAAATGACAGACTGAAAGGATATGAAGTAGACTGCAGGGTAGCTGCTTTGTATAAAAAGCTACAGACCTCGCCCTCACTATACCAGACCTCACTCAATGACAGAGCTCCTTAGAAAAAATGCAGCACATTTCCACCATGGAGAAAAGAACAAGATTCCCATTATTGCATTTTATTGATTGGTGAAAATATCCGGTCACCCTAGTTAGAGCCACAATACCAGGGAAGAGGCAAGGAATGTCCCTTAGGGAGTCCTGCCTGGTGCCGGATTCCAGGGTAAACAAGAAACAGTTGCTGCAGCAATTGACCTAGAGGATGCTTATAACAGTGTGAACTTTGAAACATTAATGAACTGTGTGATGGCTTGCGGTGTTAACCCTTGGCTAATAAGATGAATAGCAGCTACCTTAACCGAGAGATCAGTTGCATTTCACATGGGAAGATGGACACAGAATCAATGCACATTTGCCCAGAACTACCCCAGGGTTCTTCACCATCACTGGTGCTGTTTAGTTTGGTTTGGTTTTAAGGACTATCTTCATTGCACACGGACAACACCATCTCCTCCCTTAGATCACACAAGGAGGATCTCAGCGCAGTGCACGAACTCTGTAGTACTGGCGAGAATCCCAATGTGTGTGTATATACTGTATAGGAATCACACATTCTATAAATATTTTTGTGGTGGGTAGGTTTCCTAATTTTTTAATTTTGCCAGGGCAGCGGCCTTATGGCCTACTCTTTACAATTTCCCAACTACCGTGGGATTTTTAATGTGCGCAACTATTTTTTCGCCCTTATCCGAGAAGGCTAGGCATCCAATCTTACTACCCATGAGATCAGGGGGAAGTATGACATAATTAGGACCACTGGTTCTGAAAAAAATATTTCCATAAATTATAATCCCTCAGCTGGGATTCGAACCCAGTACCTCTTGAATTCGAGGCAGACGCTATACCCACTCTGACCCCCGGTGCTGTTTAACATCTACACAGCAAAAGTAGCCACCATTCAGCCAACTGGGCTGGGATGAACACTGACTTTTGCTGATGGCATACTCATTTACAGGACTGGTTCTGACAGACAGGAAGTGGCCAACAGCATACACAGAACACTACATGAGGTGTTTAAATGGTGTGAGGACACCGGCTCCAATGTCAATCCCAACAAAGCCTGTGTGCTATGGTGCTCCTTGAACAACTCCATATTGAAAGCAGATTTTCCAGACATTACTTTCAGTGGGCAGAAAATTGAAAGGCAACACAAGCTGAAATAACTCAGAATAACAATTGATTGTGAGTTATCATACAAGTACTATGTTGATCTAATCATATAGAAGTGCAGCAGAGGTCTGGCAGCCCTAAAAGCAATGGCTGCAGCACACCTGGAACAGAGAGTACTGTTTCTCCTGTATCATCAGCTAGTCATGTCAGTCATCGAAGATGGTCTGGGAATACTCACGCTGTCAATATCACAATGTGAACGATTGGGACGCATTCAAAATGAAGGAATGCATGTAGTCTTGGGCTGTACGGGCGAAACCTCCATCGTGACGATGCGGTACATTTTTTGGTTACTGTCGATTTGATTCAGATATGCGATTAGTCAAAGATATATGCGAGTAACCACAAACAAAAGGCACCCCCTATATGGAAACATAGCTGACATTAAGGGAGCGAGAATAAAGCGAGGGATGTCATGGATGGCACAGGCAGAGGCAACGATTAGACAGGTGACCACAGTTGAAAATATATTCAAAGGGGAAGTGTGGAGTAAGTCACATGAGAATTGGACTAACTACCAACAAGTCATCATCAGCCTTGGTAGAGAGTGCAGAACTTGGGCTAATGGGAGGGCAGAGCTGGAAACTGATCAACTGAAATACGATCATACTGGGGATGATGATGCCATTGTGTACACTGATGGGTATGTAATCCGTGGTGAGAAATCAGGGTGGGGCTTCTCTGTTAGAGTAAGGGGCAGAACCTTACGGCGGCTGTCTGAGACTTCATTAACAAGGGCAGTTATTGTATCAGACTCATAATCTATGTTTCGGAAGGTCCAAAGTGGATGGCTCCGGCATGAATGGAAAACGTACATAGAATCTTTAGGAACTGGTGTGGACCTACTGTCCTGATCATGCAGGGGTACACGGCAATGAAAGAGCTGACACACTAGCTTCAAGAGCACCCATAGAAGGTGCACTGGATATGGATAAGGGAAAGATACTGAGGGCAATTAATGATCGCCTATTACAGAATGACACTGCAAAATACGAATCATCAAGGCTAAGATTGCTGAAATTTGGCATCACACGTATGACCAGCAGGGAGATGGATATATGAGAGGATGCATCAGGTGTGTATACAACCAGCTCAGAGCAGGAACAGTTAGCATTCATACCCTTCGACATTTGCTGAGGGAGACTCAGCACCTATGGCTTTTCCCAGAGTGCTGTGACGTCGATTCATATCAACAATAATAATAACAAGATTCCCATTGTTGGTTGACTGCATACCAGAAATGATTTTAAAAAGCAGCCAAATGGGTGCAAAAAGGAAGTATGTGGCTATGGAACATAAAAAAAGTCATACCCAATCATTTTAACACCCCCCGCCCCCCCCCCCCACCCCCCCCAACCCGCCCCCCAGCCCCCCCCCCCCCCCCCCCCCCCCCCCCCCCCCCCCCCAATGAACACATGGATCAGCAACAGGAGGTATATGACACAAAGCTAAAGAACAGACAGGAAATCCACATCCCAGTGCCAGAAGAAAATTCTCAGATAATTTTAAAGATGGGGCATCAGCACTAAAAACAATGGAAATGCTGCAACCATTGCATCACTAAAAGATTTGTTACATAGACAGAATACTTTACATTTTGTGTAGGCTATTTTACTCTTTATGAACTTTGACATGCATCTTCCACCTCATGTTGCTAATATATTCAGGTATACAGATCTATGGGCTTGTTTCAAAACTGCCCCACTTACTTCAATGGTACAATCAGGAAAAGTGTATTTCTTCAAGATGACCGTAACTATCATCTTGTTGCTGCTGAGACTGGGGTCTTTATCACTACTTTCTGTCACCATAGCAGAGATCATTTCTTTTTTTCACTTGTCACAATTTTGACTGTATAAAAGCATATTGCAAGTTGTTTATATATATATTATTATGTCCACTAACTCAAATTCCTGGCACATTCGCTATAAATTTATTTACTTTTTCACCGTCCAGAGAGAACACATGAGGCGACAGCACACATCCTTGCCTAACACCTTGCTTTATCTTCTGAAACTTTGTTATCTGCAGTCAAAAGCAATGTTTTACAGGCAGAATGAGTCATAACTTGCAATAGTCTACACCAAAACTGTGTCGCCCTTAAAGTACTGGCTGCATAGTTTTGTTGGTATGTTGCATAACTTATAAAGCTTACCTGTGCCATCACACCAAGTGTCACTTCTCCACACACATTTATTGAAGAATTCTTTATCTCTGTATCAGGAATCTGTTTTAAAAAGAAAAATAAAATTGTTTAATTTTAACTAAGCACATCTAAAAGAATTAACCATCTATTTAAAAAAGAAAACAAACTAACTGCAACTTTTAAATCTTTTCAACAGTTTTCTCTTTCAAATAAGCAATATAACTTTAAAAAATCAGTAAATATTTCCACAAATGTTTGTTTTTTATTTTTAAGATCCATAATTTGACTGTTAAAAAAAATTGGGATGCAAAATATAGCTTTTTAAACCAACAGTATAATAAATATTTTATAATGGCGATGATGTGAGGAACATCACACCAGTAGTCTTATGAGTAATAATAATAATAATAATAAATTCTTTAAGCGCCAAACACGGCGCATAAGGCAGAAACCAGTGCTCTCCAGGTTGTTCGTTGTGACGCCACTCCTCTTAGCTCTTGCACATTATTTAGGCCCAACGTTCTTCCTTCTCTTATTATTGTTCTTCTGAGTGTTTCTTTTGGTCTTCCTTTTTTCCGCTTACCCTCAGGAACCCAAGTGAGCGCCTGTAGTGGTATTCTGTTGTTTTGCATTCGTAGGACATGACCGATATATGACCATCGTCTTATGAGTGATATGACCAAAATATTATTATGAATTATCATGAGTAGAGTGAGAAATAAAATTAAACCAGAAATTGGTGATAAACAGTGTGGATTTGTAGAAAGTAAAGGCACAAACAATGCCATATATATTATAAGAATTTTAATAGAAAGAGCCACAGAAGTAAAAACAGATCTGTACTTGTACTTTAAAGATTATACTAAGGCATTTGACAAAGTGAAACATGAGGAAATAATCAAAATGTTAGATAGCATCAACAGTGATGGTAAAGACTTGAGGATAGTAAAGAGGTGTCAATATCTGCTTTGCTGACCTCTGCTAAAATGCTGTCTGGGTCAGCCGCTTTTCCATGTTTTATGGCTTTCTTTATTTTCTTCTTTTTTTAGTTAACTTGCAACTCCTTTACTGCTGGCTGGATGTCTAGGGGATTTTGTGATGCTGGTCCCTTTAAATGTTTAGTCCACCTCTTCTTCGCTCTTTTATTTGGCTGTGAATTTCTAATCTTGCCCTTGATAGTGCAGTTTGACTGCTTACACTTCCGGTTAACTTATTTTTGTCTGTGTATAGGTGCTTCATATTTCCGTTTGACTGTAGCTAAAGAAAGCGATGGAGGATGATCTAATACTGTCACAGGGCTGTCATTGTACACATTCTGACATGTGAATTATTCTCCCTCTGTAAATTCTTCACTGAACAAGGTTTAACAAGTTTAGTTCATCAATAAACATGGAAAACAGAAGTCATGAAACTTAAGCAGCACAAAACTAGAATATTCACCATGGTAGCACAGGTCCGGTGGTAGCAAAATGACCATTAAAAATAAATGAATATTGTTATTGTTAATCAGAATCGATCTCACTGCACTCCGGGCAAACCCATGGGTGCTCAGTCTCCCTCAGCAAATGTCGAAGAGTATGAATGCTAATTGTACCTGTAGCACGCTTGTGGTACTCACGATGGATGCATCCTCTCACATCCATTTCTGCTAGTCCCATATTTGATGCCAAACTCCAACAGTCTCAGCCTTGTTGATTCATCCATTGCAGTGTCATTATCCAGCAGGCGATCATTAATAGCCCTTAGTATCTCTCCCTTATCCATGTCCAGTGTCCCCACTATGGGTGCTCTCGAGGCCAGTCTGTCAGCTCTATCACTGCCACGTACTCGTTCATGACCAGGACAGTAGATCCACACCAGCTCTTGAAGACTTGAGGATTCTATTGATGTTTTCCATTCCTGCCGCAGCCATCCATTCTGAACTTTCTGAAGCATGGTTTGAGAGTCTGACAATATAACTGCCCTGGTTGATGGAGTTTCAGACAGCCACCTCAGTGCTGCAGTAACTGCCTCTATCTCCATTCTCATGCTGGAGATTGTTGTCATGTAGGCTCCACTCTGTTCAGCGATGACCCTGCCCTTCACTCTCGCAGAGAAGCCACATCCTGATTTCGCACTACAGACCCATCAGTGTACACAATGGCGTCATCATCCCCAGCATGATCACTTATCAGCTGATTAATCTCCAGCTCTGCTTTTCCCACAGCCCCAAGATCTGCACTCTCTGCCAAGGCTAATGATGACCTGCTGGTAGTTTATCCAGTTCTCCCCTGACTTACTCCACTCTTCCCCTTTGGATATACGAGGGACGGTCAAAAAGTAATGCCTCGTAATTTTTAATTTCATTCAATAGGCAAGAAAACAGATAAAATTCACATTGAAATGTAGCCCCAAGTCTGAACTTCAAAAATTTATTTCTCAATGTAGGCTCCGTTATTTGTTACAGTTTTTGTCCATCTTCTAACAAGGGCATGTATCCCCGCATGGTAAAAATACGTGTCCTTTTTCCTAAACCACTGGCGTACGGCACGTTTAAGGGTCTCGGTGTCCTCAAAGTGATGTCCGCGAAGATCTTCTTTCAGTGGTCCAAACAGATGGAAGTCAGAAGGTGCAAGATCGGGACTGTAAGGGGGATGTGGTAATAATGTCCAGCCAAATTCTGCAATCGCATCAATGGTGCTTTTAGCGGTGTGTGGCGTGGCATTATTGTGCAACAGTAGTGCAGTTCTCTGATCTTTTAATGGGTAAAGTCGCCGAAGACGACCTCTAAGCTTCTTCAAAGTTTCAATGTAACGGTCTGCATTCACCGTGTTTCCCTGTTCCAAGAAGTCGAGAAGAATCACACCCTTCTCATCCCAAAACACGGTAGCCATAACTTTCCCTACAGATGGTGAACTTTTGAACTTCTTTCTTGTCGGCGATGATGTTGTGTGATGCCATTCCATTGACTGCCTCTTGGATTCTGGTTAAAAAAAATGAACCCAAGTCTCATCACCTATCACAATATTCGATAAAAACTCTTCTCTTTCAGTTTCGTAACAGTGCAGGAGGTTGATGGCTATGGTTTTCCTTGTTTCTTCATGTCTGTCTGTCAACATTCTGGGTACCCATCGTGCACAAACTTTTGAATAAACCAGGTCTTTAATGATGTTCTGGACACTGCCTTTACTAATGGACAACATGGAAGACAGTTCATCCAGTGTTACCCGACGGTCACCACGAATGATGCCATCAACTCGATGAATGTTATGTGGAGTCTCTGCGGTAGAAGGACGGCTAGTCCGCTTTGTGTCAGCCATTGAGGACTGACCTACTTCAGCTTCATCACAAAGATGTACCCAACGTCGGACAGTGCTAACATCCACTGTTGAATCTCCATAAACATTCTTCAAATGTTCGTGGATGCGAATTGGGGTCTCGCTTTCAGCACTGAGGAATTCTATGACATAACGTTGTTTTAACCGAACGTCTTTGGCAGCCATTTTTAAAATGTTACAGCGGTGCCACCTGTTACTGAAACAGGTTGGTAATGCTATACAGTGCAGAAGAGTGTTTGAGGAATCCTGCTAAATTAACAAATTGCACACCGATGCAGTATTTACATACATAAAAAAATAGGAGGCATTACTTTTTGACCTTCCCTCGTATTTTCAACCCTTGTCACCTGACCAATCGTAGCCTCTACCTGTGCCACTTCTTGATTCTTGCTCCTTAGATGTCAGCTACTTTCTCATGTAGGGGATGTCTTTTGTCTGTGGTTACCCACATATATGCTTTTGCCTGGGCCATCACATATCTGGATCTAATCGACAGCAATCCAAGCATGTATCTCATTGTACAATAGGGGTATCACACGTACAGCCCAAAACTAGTTGCATCCCTTCATTTTGAATGCGTTCCAGTCGTTCACATTGTGACACTGACAGCATGAGTATTCCTAGCCCTTACTCGATTACTGAAATCACAAGCTGATGATACAGGAGAAACAACTGTCTCTGTTCCAAGCGCGCAGCAGCCATTATTTTTAAGGCTGCCAGTCCTTGCTTGCACTTCTGTATGATCAGTTCGACATGATACTTGAAAGATAGCCCATGATCAAACGTTATTCCCAGATACTTCAGCCTGTCTTGCCTTTCAATGTTCTGCCCACTGAAAGTGATGTCTGGAAGGTCTGCTTTCACTATGGAGTTGTTCAAAGAGCACCACATCACACAGGCCTTATTGGGATTGACCTTTGATCTGGTTTTCTCACACCATTTAGAAACCGCCTGTAGTGTCTCTTGTATGCCTTGGACCATTTTCTGTCTGTCTGAACCTGTTCTGTACATGAGTATGTCATTTGCAAAAGTTAATGTTCGTCCCCGTCCTGTTGGTTGAAAGGTTGCTACTTTTGCTGTGTAGATGTTAAACAGCACTGGCGATAGTGGAGAACACTGGGGTAGTCCCGGGCAAATGTACATTGGTTCCGATGTCCAAGTTCCCAAGTGAAATGCAACTGATCTCTCCATTAAGGCAGCTACTATCCACCTTGTTATCCAAGGGTTTACACCACATGCCATTATACAGTCTATTAGGGTTGCAAAGTCCACACTGTTGTAAGCATCCTCTAGGTCAATTGCGACAGCCAGTTTCTCTTTTACCCTAGAATCCCTTGTACACAAATGTTCCAGCGTTACCCCATGTTGTTTTCATAGGCCTATAGCTACCCAGGGTATCAGGAAGAATGTGTTCATTTTCGAGGTGGCTCATTACTTGTCTTACAATTATCTTTTCAAGTAATTTACCATAGACATTCTGTAGTGTGATAATTTGATAGCTGCTGAGCAGTGTGGGGTCTTTGCCAGGTTTAGGAAGTGGCCGAAGGTAACTGTGTAGCCAGTCTTCTGGCACCTCAGCATTCTGTATGCTGGTATTGAAATCGCTCACCATATTTATAATGGCTGTGTCATCGAGCTGTTTAATGTGATGGTATTGTACACCATCAGGACCCGGAGCAGTGTTTCTGTTGGTTTTCAATGTGTACACCACGTCCTCTTTGAGATGAGATCAAATTATAACTGGCCCCTTAGGGCATTTTTCAGAACACTGTCCTTTAATTTCAGGCGGGCACTTTTGTCACCTTTATCCGTTTCCTCCACATATTGATTGAATAATGCTCTTCCCTTCTCTTTGTCCGTCTTCAGGCTTAGTCCTGTAGAGCTTTTGATATTAGAAATGGTGTAGTGAAATTGACAGAGATACAACGGTAAAATCCCTCCAAAGATAACATTTAAGGATAAAAACATAATGCGTAGGCTGCTGATGTACATGATCGCCTAGACCGCGGGTCATCATCCTCCATAATAATTGACTTGCTAGACAGGAGGGGAACGGCGGATCAAAAAGAAAAAAAAAATATGACTTGGAAAGGCTAAGGAGACGCAATTGGGGGGGAAACGGAGAAAAGTCACGTTTCCCAAGTTGACATAAAAAGTAAGCAACTCCACAGAAGGGACCCTAGATATGTTACGCCACAGTCATTTATTGGACGCTTTTGCGATACCAAGCTTTTGATTTGAATGGAGCGGTAAAACGCAGATGTTAGGAATATTACAAAAATTAAAAAGTAATTTTTTCTTAATATTAATGTTAGGAATATAAAAATTAGCTGGCCGGATGGCCTATTCTGAGCAGTGAACTAAGATGGTCTTAATTTTACAAACGGATAGATAATATTGAAAATAATGACAAAAGACAGTGTAGTTCACATCATCGACAGACTGTGTTGAATAAAAAAGTGTCGCAATTTGCACACAAAAACACGACCTTGGACGCAGGTGTTCAAATTTACTTAGTATGGAGGAGAGGGTTTTTGAGCGGTAGCTGTGTCTAAATATAACTTTTAACGACAAAATTTTGGAGGGGAGAGAAAGGTTGGTTCAAAAACCAAGCACATTTTTTTAGAAACACAAGTAGAGACGGACAGACTAACAGATAAACATCCATACTTGACTGAAGCATGACTGAAATGACTTTAGTGTAGAAATTTTGAAATTCAAATAACCTAGGCAGTGATTGGCCACAGACAATCATATCATTAGCGCTCAGACGCGAAAGTGGGGCCATTCTTCAATAGTTGTTCAGTGATAGACACAGATTTTAAAGTGTGGTGATTCCATATGAAAGCAAGTGAAATAAATTTAGGGACGCCATACTATAGCCAGCAGCTCAGCTGAGTTTTGCTAGCAATTCTGTGTTATTTATTCATAATCTGGTAAGATTGAAATTATTTCCTTATATATTTTGAATATTGTTTCATGTTCGAGTGATTTGATACTGCCATATCGAAATCTAGCCTTACAAACAAGTAGGGATTTGCTCTAGACCCCCCGCCCTAGTCAGGGTCTAGGGACCAAAAATGTACATAAGCTCCAGCAAGGATTATGCAAGACAGATCAAGTGTTGAGAATAATGATACATATTACCTATCCTCTTTTAGGGCCGAAAACTAATAAACAATTTTCAGGATCTATAGTCTGGGAGGATTTATCTGATGTAAAACCACCATGGTAAATGTGCTGTTTGGTCAGAGAGATCTGACCTGTCTGTATGATGTGGTTGTTGTGTCACTGTTGTGTCCAGACGTGGGTAGAGAATAGATTTTGACACATGGCCCATACTTTGATTGCAGAGCTGCGAGTTTCTGTCGTCAACAAAGCAGGGTCTATTCAGTTGGGGACTTTACTCGAGTGTATCTGTGCAGTATTTGTGACAGAGACCACCATTATTGCCCGCCAGCACGGAGAGGTGGGACCACCTGATTTCAGCACCAGAGCGACAACTACCAGATGAGTGAGCCTCTGGTCTGCTGGACTTTCACCAACGCCCTTTAGTTACTAAGAACCCCATAAAGATTCCCACCATTTTCTGGACACTGTGTAGTCAATATAGACAGGTGTGATGAGGCCACCCCAACAGCACAAACAGTACTATCCTCCCAAGTAGATGAATACTATAACATTTTAATAAAACTAACTAGTATAGTACATATATATGTACACTATTGCATTTATGATATAATATTCTATGCATTTCTTTTCATAATCTCTAAATCCTCTTAAGTTCTGGTCAACCTAAAAAATTGACACAGAACAAAATAAATGTAATATACTTATATCAAAAAAATTTTACACACGTGAGTTAGTTCAGTGTATTTTAACATTTATTAATATTATTAGTCTTGTTAATATCTGTGGGTATATTTATAATCCATTACACCACACTACATATCATAACCCTAGACACTTTACGTAGCCACATTCATTAAAAAAAATTAAGTGTGAGGTCGTAGTGGTAGCAAGAAAGGCCTTCTGACAATTCACCACTACATTTTATCTCAGGAGCCTTCACAGCTGGCCTCATACAATTTACATTTAGTATAACACCATCATACAATACCAACAAACACCACTACAAATGGGTTGGCTTGCACTTTTCCTATTCATTCTTTGATGTAAGGACCAGAATTTCTGTAGGGTTTTTTCTGTGCCCACCTGTGTCACAAAAACCTTCCATACTTTATCCTTGGCCTCCCTTGCCATGCTCTTGAATCAATTAACGGCTCTTTGCTTTTTCTCCTTCAAAACAATGAATAAATAAAGCAAAGAATGTTTTTTTATTTTATACATGCTGCCATAAAATTGGAAACTATTGAAATGATTTTGTATCTGTTTCTTTGCTGCTCTCAATTCACACTGAAGAAATGGACAGCAAAATTGATATAAAGAACATTTTTGTGTGACCCTTCCATGGGTATGAAACATGTAATGTTACACACAAGAAAAATGGTAGCAATGGTATGAAACATGTAATGTTACACACAAGAAAAATGGTAGCAATGGTATGAAACAAGTGAAGATTGATGTGTTGTCCAGCAGTGAATATAATTGATGGAAATTTATTTTCAGAACCAGTGGTTCCTAATGATGTCATACTCTTCCCTGATCTCCTGGGTAGTGAGATATGATGATTTGCCTTCTCGAATAAAGGCGAATAAATAGGAAGTCCCGTGTGCAAGAAGCGCACGTTAAAAATCCCTCGGCAGTTGGAAATAGTAAATAGTAGGCCATACGACAGCTGCCTTGGCAAAATTTAAAAATTAGGAAACCTACACACCACATAAATATTTATAGAAAGTGTGATTCCTGTATACACACATTTCTTCTTCTTCGTCCTGAAAAGGACGTTGGTTGCGTTGTATCCGTTTACAGCGAGCTGCGATATTTGCGCCTTTCGGCTGACACATCCAACTTCAGCACGGCATTTTTGGGACCGGGGTAGCCTTCCCTCTTCGATCCCTACTCCAACGTCCTTTTCAGGATGAATGAGGAAGAAGAAGATCCCTACTCACTCAGCCAGACTGCAGTGATACAGCCTGTTTCCAGGACCACCACTTGGAAGTGGAGTAGGGTCTTGGTCAGCTCTGGTTCACTGACCCTGATGCAAGCAATCTAGCTATGGGTCGCTAACTGCATTCCTCACTGTTGACGCGTCTTAGGTCCCAATATACACACATTGGGATCCTCGCCAGTGCTACAGAGTGTGCACTGTGCTGAGATCCTCCTTGTGTGATCTAAGGTAGGAAATCAAAGCACTCATGGAGTTGTTCGTGTGCAATGAAAATGGTCCTGAAAACAAAAAAAGTGAAGATTGGTTTGCTGGATGACAGATCAAAGGAATAAAATACTAAAATGGATCTGCATGTGATCATCCATGTACTGCAAAAGAGATAAAGAGGCTGGGCTGTTTCGTTTGAGCATTTTTTATGTTTGCCAATACCTCAGCTTCCATGCTTGAGGCCACTCTGACACTTGTAATTGATTTACTATTATTATCTTTTTTTAATTGTGTGATACTTAATATCTAAATTAGTGAGCACTCTTAAGATTTCTTTTATGAGGTAATTTAATAATTTGCTGAATTTTTGACCTCACTTTCTCTTCTGTGGTGTTCTATTGTTTTGTCTTTTTTTTAAAGCAGTTCTAGTGATATTGTATGGTTATTCATGTCTCTGTTTTTGTAGCTTTCTTTGCTTGTTCTGATTTGTTCAGAACATGAACATGTTATCATAATTAAGTGCAATTTATGTGCAAGTTTAATAACTGTTTTAAGTACATAAGGTCTATTTTTTTTTATGGACATCTTCCAACATGTCTAAATTATGCAGAGCTGAAAGTATATATTTGCTTATGAATATTCACTGTCGCAAGAATGAGATAGGGCCTACATGTACCAGGATAATAGCAAGCAGAACTGAAAAGTTTTGAATTTTTGAAAAACTCATCTGTTTGTCAGTGTACATTTTTGCCATACAACATATGTTTTTTTTATACTTTCAGAAGTGTACGCCCGTACAAGTGTTGTACGGATTTTCTCAACAACAAAAGAATCGAGAAAAATAAATTTGCTAATTTTTTTTTTTAATTTAAAACAAAATAATATAATAATATTTTCTAACCCATATTTTTTTTTTTATCCCGGGATTTCTCAGCGTTTGTTTTAAAACGAGGTCTCTCCCAGCAACCAATCAAATCCTTTTATACCCAACAATTCGGCAGTAAGTTTGAACATTTTGGGCTTTCAACGTGGCAAGATGTATTTTTAAAGTTATCTGTTATCAACAACGCTTGCGACAACCCCTAGACGCCATTTTAAAAAAAGCTAAGCATTTGATATTGCTGTTGTTCTGCTTTGTTGCATTTTTTTTTTATCGCTCTCTCATACATGCAACATGCTATGGTTTACCCATAATCTGTACAAGGTGTTTGCATTTTCAGATGTGTACACCATGTACATAATTTCTGTACAGGTTTTCTAACCCATTCCCCTTATTACTGTGTCAGAGTTCTTTTATAAGGTCCTATTGAACACAGGATTTCCCAGTCTGTTAGTGATAATTAAACTCAAAAATAGACTAAATAATGACACCATCACATTATTTTTACAGTGTAAAATAAACTCAGACATTTATTGTTTGGGTTTTAAAATAAGTGAAGACCTGCTTTAAAAGGCAAAGTCCCTGTGCCTCATTTATAATGCAGCCCACTGTAATTGAAAATATTTTTTGATATTTTATTTTTTCAGTCTTTGTACAGGTTTTGCAGGTCTTTGTACAGGGTTTAGGATATTTTTTACAGGTTTTTCATCTCCGAGGTGTGGCATGTATGCTCTCTTAATCTTTCCAGTTATATCTTGCCTTTTTATATATTTCCGATAAATTAATTTCCGATAAAATAATATTTTGTGTAGGCCTACATAACTAGAAAAAAAAATTTGTTTGCATAGGTCTAAGCTTTTCTGTGTCTAGAGTCAATCCGGCTAAAATGAGGGACAGTGGTTCATGTTCTTAGATGACATAGAATTAAGCCACCAATGTCGATAGGGTTAGGATTACAGTTAGGTTTAGGATTCCTATTATCCCTTTTTACTGCGTTTCTGAATTCTTTTTTAAGACTATATCAAACCATTAGCCATCTGTCCTTCATTTCAACTGTAAATCCATGCAGTACGTTATATCAGCGGTCAAGATTTGTTGCTTTATATTTTTTAGTTTCAATAAAACGGAGATCTATTACCACTGGTATACGAACTTTGAATAATAATTTTGGGAGCCGCGCTGGTGTAATGGTTACCACACTGCGCTGGGATCCGGTGATCCAGGTTCAAGCCCGGGCGAGGACATTTGAAGCAGTGTCATCGACCGGGATTTGGACTGGATTAATTCGAGCCCTGGCAAGCACATTTGAAGGAGTGTCGTCGACCAGGGACTGGAATAACTTGAACGGCTCCTGAGCTGACCTAGCTCTAATGGGTACTCTCCGAAGACAGCGAGTATCTGCCTGAATGGTGAGAGGACACCTGTCAATGTACAGGGAAAATAGGATACTCACATAAAATCAGTCTCAGGTTAGACATACTAACCTGAGATTTCACCTCGAGTAATAGCAGGCGTACATTAAAAAAAATATATAATTTTGTAAATTTGTTTTAGGTTTTTCCACCTCCTACGATCATTAGGCCTATTTGAAATAATTCATCCACCAAACTATGATCCATTTCAGTACACTCTCATTGAATGTGCTGACTAGATTCCAACATGGCAAAAATTGCATAAATATTTATCTTCATTTTACTTCAATAAAAAGACTTACGGTGAGAACCACACGGCGATAGCTTCCACTAGGAAGGCCATATCAAATAGTAATCATTTGAAGTTTACCCCCAACATGGGGTTCAAAACCAACAGGCCAATGTCTGACTTCTGTACCAGCCATTACCTCTCTCACCGAGGTCACTACGTCATCTACTGTTTAGCAACAAAAAAACACGAAAATACTTATGCACAAATATGTGCGCTTCCGTGCGCGATGAATTTAAATTACCAATATATTCTTACCACATATGTTGATGCGTACCCTCTTAACAGAAGTTGGACCCATGACTACTTTATTACTGTTAAGGACCCAAAAAGTACGCAACAGTTACCTTACAACCCCCGTGAAAAAAATAAATTTTTTTTTTTTTTTTTTTACTTTAATAACCGCGGAGAGGTAAATCAAATTAACATCTACATATAATATCAATCTAAATATATTAAACAAAATATTACTAGTGGCAGAATAAATATGAAAGTGAATTCAACTCAAATAAACAAAATGCAATGTAAGTAAATGTATAACCACTATGAACCAACATGAGGTAAATGTGGCAACACTAGATAATATTAAATAATAAAGACGATGAAACACAAATAAAATGTTAACTGAAAGAAAAAATGTCAATAAATGAATTGAAATAAAATGGAATATGAACGCATCAAAACGATGAGTGACAAAGAATGGAAATAAAACACGCGAAGTAATCAACACACTTAGCAGTACTAAATAAGTATGAGTGGTGATATCCTACCGAAGTTATGCGTGAAAATCACTAGCGCTATGAACTAGAAATAATCTATTTGCTTATAAACATATTAAATATTAGACATTATTAAATATTATTAAGTAATAGTATAGGTATAGCGTCCATGGCCTTAAAATGTTATTAATTTACACTGAGTTCACTATTAATTAAAGTGACGAAGTTGCAATGTTATATTAGAAAACAGTCAACACTTCATAAAGTTCCAATTGACTTAAAAATGTTATCACTGTTAAATGTTATATTCACACACTAGTCCAATGTTTTTATTTAAGTTCATGTTATTTCAACGTTAAACTGTATATGCTAATTTCAGGAAATGTATACGCAGACACACAACCAGCGAACGAAAAAAGTTTATCACAATATTGTCGCTGAACAACGTAAAGTTAATTTAGCACTGAGTTATAACTAAGGAAACGTTCATGCAGAGGCGTCACTTTTCATAGGGCGTAGAATCTAGCTTGATTCAGAAGGGCACTGCGAAAGGATGTCTGCTAGAACATTCTGCGATCCAGGTATTGCTCGTATAGTAAAACTGTATGGTTGCCGAGCGATTGCATATCTGGTTGATCGAGATGACTTCACGTCTCTGTTATTGAGAGCAGTAAGAGCATGCTGGTCTGTCTCTACAATGAAGTGCGCTCCAAGTAAAAATCTCTGTAGTTTGGTAATTGACCATACCATGGCAAGAAGCTCCCTGTCCAGAACGGAGTAATTTTTCTCTGAAGGTGTCAGTTTTCTGGACACGTACATGACAGGATGCAATGTACCAGAGTATTCTTGAAATAATGCGCTTCCAATGCCGAAATTTGACGCATCGCTGCGGAGAATGAAAGGTAGGTCCGCATTAAGTAACCATAAGACAGGTGCGTTAGAAAAGTATGATTTAATGATATCTAATGTGACTTGATGTTCTTGCGACCACTGAATCATGTTAGCTGCGCCCTTCTTTAACAAAGTAGAGAAAGGTGCAGTGATGGTCGATAAATGAGGGATGAATCTCCCATAGAATTGTATTAGACCTAACAGACTCCTTACTTGTTTCTTAGTCTTTGGTATTGAGATACTCAGGATTTTAGAAACATTACTGTCCTCAGTATGTAAAAGACCGTGACCAACACGGTGACCTAAAAATGATATGTCATGAAAACCAACATATGCTTTAGATAGTTTAGCCGTTAAGTTATACGAACGTAAAGTGGACAATAATGTGTTCAATCCACGAAAATGTTCATGAAAACCAACATATGCTTTAGATGGTTTAGGTATTAGATCATGAGATGAAGAAAATTCAGTCGGTAATATTATGAATTGGCAATGACAAAAGAAACATTAGAAATATAATACAGATACCAAACCAGGCATGTGTGCATCTGGATGGGTATCGAAATTTAAAAGAAGAGTAGTGAGTGCGATAAAAAGCACATGACCAGCTAGATACTGAGCTAACCGGCCCAGAAATGTAGTTAAATAGTCCTACAAGAAATACCAATGTACGACGAAATAAATCAGTACATGTGGTAACGAACTCACAAGTCTGTGAAGGATAGGAATTAGAATCCACGTGACTGAATGTAGATTCAGTTGACGTGTCAAAGGTAGTGTGCATATCACCCACCACAGAGGAATCTTCCTCTTAGATAGTATAAAAAGAAGTATTACGATTAGAGTGTTGCTGAAGCGAAGTATGTCGTAAGGGGCTCAAAGAAGCACCAAAATTAGTATAATGTATAATAGTATGTAACTGGTAGTGAGATTTAGGCATAGTGGTAACTGCATAAGCAGCATGTAAGTGTTGCTTTTCCCAAGTAGCAATCTGCTGTGGGGTACACTCTTTAATCCCATGTATGCGACCAATTATCAAGTCACTAATTGGAGCAGGAAGTAGACATGCGTGTATTTTCCCTGTAAAAAATGGTGTTTTTATATCAATGATTGCTGTAGGAAAAGTCTCCACTGTTCCCCCAAAGGTGACACACTTCACAGTTCTCCCAGTTGCGCAGGACGGGTGGACCAACGAATGTCTGACGCCGATGGTGCTACAACCTGTATCAAAAAAGTACAGAGACAGAAATCCCGTTAACATAACCATTATGTAAGTTAAGAGATCCTGTTCCATCATGTGTCGAAGCTGACATGGCCGTAGATATAGCAGGAAGACTTGGTGACACATGTCCGCAACTCAGCGTAGTGATCGCCCTGGGCTGGAACAAAGTTGTGCATTCCTGGCAAAATTTAGCCTGCTCAAAATCAAGAGAACACGATGATGCATTATGAGGATTAACATTTGTATCCTGATCTAAATTAACCTGAGTATCATGCAGAGCAGAATTTGTCTGATGATGCGATCTACCGTTTGAAGATCTATCCCTACCTCGAGATCGATTTTGACTATTGTCTCTGAAACTGCTATAATTATTACTTGTATTGGGATTACATTTTGGTTAGCTCGCCAATTATTGTTATGACTATAGTCCTTTTGACCATATTGTTTGTTTGGAGAAAAATGTCTGTTATTTGAGAAATTTGATCTGGATTGCTAATTATGGTTGTAATTATTTCCTTGATAATTTTCAGTATCATTCTTATTAAAATCCCGTGATCTGTGAGATTGACCCCAATTTTGATTATATGGAGATCCATGTCGAAATGATTTCCCTTTAAAAGAATTGTAATTCTTGTTATCTCCCTTTTTAAAGTTCCTATCATTGCTAAGAGAGCGATGACGGAAATTATTTCCTTGATGCATGGCAAATGCAACAGGCAATTCATCTTTGACATGAGAATTGCTAACTATCATATTGGGATGTGCAGTACAATAGTTTCTACAATTTTGTTCCATTTCGTTCATATTTGTTGGTTTACGTTCATGTAAAAACGAAAGAAATAACGGGTTAACCTTATCACGAGAGCCTCATAGGTACGTTCTATTTTAGACAGTTCGACCCATCTGTCAAATGTAAGACGTATGAGTGAGATAAAGTCACCAAAATCCTTTCCACTTTCAGTGTTTTAAATTTTTGCCTATAACCATCTTCATCAAGTTGAAATTTTTTCAACAAAGCAGCTCTGACAATATTGTAATCAATTTTGTCAGTGTCTTTCAACAGATTAAATACTGTTAATGCCTCGCCTGCAAGTAATGGCAACAAATGTGCGCAATACTGTGATTTGTCAATCTTATTGGCTTCGCATATTGTTTGAAATCTATCCAGGTAAAATAGTATGTCATCTGAATGTTGTTTGAATACTGGCAATTTTAAGTTTACATGCTTAATATTATCTTTGTTAGAGGAGTTGTGAACCAACTGAGCGTTGTGAGCATTACCTTCATTACTTAATCTAATTTTTTCAAGTTCTAATGCCATCAACTTTTGTTCATGCTGTCTTCTATTTTCATTTTCAGCAGACTCAAGCTGAAATCTTCTTTCATTTTCTGCAGCCTCAAGCTGAAATCTTTTTTGATTTTCTTCAGCTGCCAATCTCCTATTTTCAAGTTCCATTTTCTTACTTTCAAGTTCCATATGAATTTTTCTATCATTTTCTTCAGCTGCTAATTTTCTGTTTTCCATTTCCATTTGAAGTTTTCTTTCATTTTCTTCAGCTGCTAATTTTCTGTTTTCCATTTCCATTTGAAGTTTTCTTTCATTTTCTTGAGCTGCTAATTTTCTGTTTTCCATTTCCATTTTAAGTTTTATTTCATTTTCTTGAGCGGCTAATTTCTTACTCTCAAGTTCAATCTGAAGCCTTTTTTCTTCCAACTTCTGAGCTTTGTCATATTCGGCAAGTGCGAATTGTTTGACTTCTTCAGGAGTCAAGCTAAGAGATTTAGCTTGCTTAATAAAATAATCTAAAGTTGACATTATGACAAATATGTATTTATAATCTTACTACCTTAGAAGAATTTTATCAAATGATTTAAAATTTATTACTCTCTTATAAGTGCACTAAGTTCCTGTCCATAGAACTGCACTAAAATTTGCTAATTATATTAATAATATTACTAATCAAATACACAAATTATGCATCAAAATATTATCAGAGTACAACAGAAGTAGACAATGGAACAATAGCGACAAAGACAAGATAATAAGGACAAATGAAAACATTTGCAGGAATCAAACGAACAACAAAGTAGAAATAAAAAGAGAATCTTGCAAAGAATGCAATGCGTTTACAAACAAAATACATCATGCAAATAAAGTACATATAAAGAATTAACTACGAAAACAATAATAAAAAACTTGACGATACAGCTAAACAGTTAGTTGTCACAGACAACCAAACGCAGTGGACTGAAAAATCCTTCAACACTTATGTGTTGGAACATCCACTTGCAGGAGGTCTGCAAAAATATGTCCCTATAGAACACTCACGAAGGCCCTGGGGTGAAACTGGGATGTTTCCTTCATAAGCCACCAGACCCAACCGCCCACATAATATACTGAACATGAAATATGGACATATTTAAAGAGAGGGCTCAGCTATACATGTAACGGTAAGAAAGAACAACAGTTTCGTTACTTATCTTTATAGCAGAAAAAATTTCCCGGCCCTCACGAAGCTTGCAATTTCGGCATCCGGGCGCTGCATGTACGAGCCATAATACACGTGTTGATATGAAGTAGTAACAGTATCCAATGTTGATGGTGGTAGTTGAGGTCCACTTGCCCTTGGATAAACGTTATCTTGGATCCCAGGTCAACGATGTTGTCGCCTTGAAAGATCACGTGATTTCAAATTATATTTTCCCTTGAAACTGCGCCACCAAACTGTAAAGGCTCTTTTCAGATTCAAATGGCCACCAACTGGAATCGTGCTTTTATTCTGGTAGGGCTGACTTAAATTACCATCAGCTACGGTCGGGCTTACATATGGCCGACAAATTTAAATAACGCTAATGTATTCATCGTGGGCCGAAAACGTGGGCCAAGGTTAATATCAAATAATGTGGAACTGTCAAAATATTCATCTTGAAATCCGATCCTCACAATAGACATCACTTTTTATTGACGGACGTAAAACAGACAATTATGAACATCATCATAAGTATTATATCAACAGTTCATCTTATAATCTCAGGACATCTTATTTAGTGTATCTATGTTCATGGATGATCAACATATAATTTCATAACAGCTGACCTTTCAAGGGCAGACGTACATCTTATGGTCATGAGGTATATCAGACATCACAGAAAATCCCATCTTTAAACTGGCCTCGTAAATAATATACATGTAGGACATTCGATCATCATCATTGAGGCGTCATGGTAAATAGTGCAGTTTCAATCCTAATTCCTGAATTCAATTTACCTCTCGTCATCTGCCGTATTCCGTAGGACGGCGGAAATATACATTATATTTTGTATTCACGTTTTGGAAATACAGTTCTTTCAAACGGCACGTACTTACAAAATACTAGGCTGGCTTCACTGACTTTACTTCATCGTTGATCCATTTCAGTACACTCTCATTGAATGTGCTGACTAGATTCCAACATGGCAAAAATTGCATAAATATTTATCTTCATTTTACTTCAATAAAAAGACTTACGGTGAGAACCACACGGCGATAGCTTCCACTAGGAAGGCCGTATCAAATAGTAATCACTTGAAGTTTACCCCCAACATGGGGTTCAAAACCAACAGGCCAATGTCTGACTTCTGTACCAGCCATTACCTCTCTCACTACGTCATCTACTGTTTAGCAACAAAAAAACGCGAAAATACTTATGCACAAATATGTGCGCTTCCGTGCACGATGAATTTAAATTACCAATATATTCTTACCACATATGTTGATGCATACCCTCTTAACAGAAGTAGGACCCATGACTACTTTATTACTGTTAAGGACCCAAAAAGTACGCATCAGGAATATATGGATAAAGTTGATCTTCAAATGCCAGATCATTTTTCTCAATTGAAAGAATTACAAATAATTTTCAGTTTTCTCTGCAAATACTGTTGTTGATCAGTCAATCTGTGAAACTGATGAGGGGTTTATTTTCTTATTTTGTTTATAATTAAGCTAATAACTAACCCTCCATAACATGACTACAAAAAAATAACTAATTTACTTCTGTGAAGATGGTATATCTGGTTAAAAGCAATTGGAGTTGAAAAGAGGCAGCATCTCAGACATAAAATAACTGAATTACTCCATTGTGTCCTCCTGTAAAGTGCCAATCTATGTTTCATCAGTGGTATAATCATATCCAACTTCTTCTCAGGCATCCTTTTGCTATGAAGCATTTGTTGGAGCATTTAAATGGAGTGACCAAAGCATTCTATTTTTTGTTTTTTTCTAGCAGATGCATGATACTGTTCCAAACAACTTCGTGAGGTCTTAATTTCTGTATCTTATGATGACATCATAATCTTATCTTTGACATCTCATCTTTCACATTGTGATCTTCCTCTTGTGTTTCAAACAGTGGCCTTTTCTGACGCTGACAGCAAAGAACTGTAAATATGTTACTTATTAGCTTACACAGAGATGTACAAATAAGAAAGTTTGCTATTCCTGAAAATGTGAAAGATTTTTACAATATGGCAAGCAATACCTCAATTTCACATCACACTGGTCTCTGATACGTTTAACAATTCTGTCCATTTTTAATGACAGATTAATATTTTAGTCTGACTAAATGCAACTAACACCTGTAAATCACTGACTCTTTTGTAAAGTTACATCATGTAAACAAAATTCATCTTTTCTACAAATTAAAAGTAACTGCTCTGGAGATTAGAACTGCATTACAATCCTTACAGCAGATTCTAGCTGCACTGTGTCAAACAGTTTCTCTTTATCCTTATCTTCCAGGTCTGGTCTGCATATTGCTCCACTTCCTGTCTGACTTGTCTTTATAGGAAAAAAATTAGACAGCTGCTGGATGACCTTAGTACAGACCTCCATCCCAGATATATTGTCTTCTCTGCTGAATTGAACTCTGAATCTTCTGGTTTCAGCCTAGTTGGAGGAACAGTGACATGTAATAAAATTGTTACTGATGTAAATTTATGATCATAAGAAAACTGAGAAACTATAAATAATAATCTTGTGTAACAAATAAATTAATGAACTATTGAGAAAAAGACGATGTATAAATTAAAATGAACAGATGTACACCATTAAAACGAAATTGTATATTTTATAAAAATAATTATATTTCTTTTTTCATCAGACATATCAATACGCAAATCAAATTCTGCTAAATTACTTCAGTATTGTCATTAAGAAAAGATAGAAAGATATTACCTGACTTGACTATTAAAAAAAAAAAGAATTAGTTTTGATCAAGAATTTATACTACCTTATCAAAAAGAGTAAGAAATTACAATACCTTTTTACTGGCATGTGTGGCAAACTAAGTTTAGTATAATTTTGTTTGATTAATGACCTACGGTATTCATAATTATGAAGGAATACCTTAATCTTGTACATGAATAGAAGACTGTCATTACGACTTAACCCACGCATCCATAAGCATGCTCTCACAAGACTGTGACTTTCCTGAAAAGAAAGAAAGCATGTTAGCATTCAGTACAGAAAAAAAAATACATAAAGTGAGAAAAATAATTTACAATCTAACTTGTCAAAAGTTGAATTACTTAATTTTTCACAATTTTATAAACTATCTATATGCATCTGAATGATCATAAAATATGTATATAACAAAGAAACCAGTTATATCAGAGGGATTTTAAAAAATTAGTTTAAAACAAAAATACAACAATTTTTAAGAAAGTATTTACAGGTAAAAGGTTGCAGATGCTGCTGTAAGGGAGTTAAGTGTTAGAGACCTCACTATACTAGGCCTAGCTTTGAGAAGTGGGTTGACCAGTTCCCTTCCTCACTGTCTTTGCCTTTCCTAACTCAAGAGCAGAGTCAAGTAACCATTTACAGCTGGTTAGACTAGAGCGTGACATGATCATGTTTCAAACAGAGTACCTTTGTCACAAGAGGCCAATACTCTAACCACTGGCAATCAAATGCTCCCTTTACAGGTACAACTCTTTAATGTCTCTTTCTACAAAGGAAACTGTTTATGCGAGAGTTAGTTCTGCAAAACCTCACATAAATTGAAATTGCATATTTCAAATGCATTAACATAAAGAGAAAAAAATAATAGCTGCATATAAAAACGTAAAATATAATATTGCAAATGCATTTCAGCCACACTAAACCATGTTAATAATCAGTAAAAAAACACAAACGTTAACAGAAAAATAATTTATGCATGTTGTTGTTGTTTAACTGGGACTGCTGAGCTTCTCGCTGTTTAGCAGCCAATACCAAGTTGAAGACTCCTTGGTATTATCTACACTGTAGATCTAGGCTTTTCCTGTAGCTTTTCTGCCATTCCGAAATGTGTTGAGTTATGACTTCAACTCAAACTGGAGTTCATCAGTTTCTCCAGTTTGGCTTGCATTTAAAGGATCGTTACATCTGGTCCAAGTTAGGAGTAAGAAGTGCGTGGCATACTGTGCATTACCTGCCATCCAAGCGGGCTCTCCAACTATGCAGAGCTAAAATTCTGTACTCTGGATCTGGACTCTCCCAGGGAATTGTCACGTCCTGCACAGAGCCACTTCTCAGCTTCCCCTGCCTATCACTGGGTCCACAGTGAGATCCTTCTGCATGCAGTCAACCAAGTTAAAGCCAAAGAATTATGCCTGGGGCTCAAGTGACTTCTCCAAGTTTAGTGTGCAATGTTGGGTTCTCAACAAGTTTCACCACAGGGGGAATCACTGGAAGATTTCAAGTCAATGAAGATGTACGAGGTGTGATCAAAAAGTATCCGGAATTGTAGCATAAGTCCGGAACCAAGCAACACAGCCGGAAGCTGCTAGGCACAGGTTGACCTTGGAACCTAACATGCATGTGGCGTGACGTCTGCCTTGCTTGTCTGGTTTGTTTACAGTAGTGCTTAGTTCTTACGTGTGTGAACTGTGTTCGTCACATTTGTCATGGCGGAAAAAAATTGATCAACGAATTTGCATCAGATTTTGTCAAAAACTTGGCGAGCAAGATCTGGCAAATAGGGTGGTTGTCAGACCTGTTTTAAAAAAATTTTTGTCGTTTTCAACGCACTCAAGCAGGTCACAAGCAGCTGAAACACGGGGCCTGTTTCTGGTCAGCTGAGAGTAATTTTGGAACAAATTTGGATGGACGCGTCTCATGCACAAATCGTCCGTAAGAATCGACTGAACTGAACTGAAACTAATGTGTAAGTCTTCAGATAACTCACGAATAGTGATTTGGTGATTTTCCAGCACAGCTGCGCGCACAAGTTCGACACTGTTTTCACTTTTGCTGGTTGCGGGCCTCCCAGACTGTTCATCACTCTCAACACTTTCGCGACCATCTTTAAAACGATTATACCACTCATAAACTTGTGTATGACTCATACAATCCTCCCATAGACTGTCTGTAACTTTAAGTATGTGTCTTTGCATGTTTCGCCAAGTTTTTGACAAAATCTGATGCACATTCGTTGATCAATTTTTTTCCGCCATGACAAATGCGACAAACACGGTTCACACACATAAGAAAAAAGCACTACTGTAAACAAACCAGACAAGCAGGGCAGATATAACTCATGCCACATGCACGTTAGGTTCCAAGGTCAACCTGTGCCTAGCAGCTTCCAGCTGTGTCGCTCGGTTCCGGACTTATGCTACAATTCCGGATACTCTTTGGTCACACCTCGTAATTAGCCTCACAGACATAGGTTCACTTCCACGTACATAAATTGTAGCACTGTGCATAGCTGGTGGTCATATAAGGATGACTCCCGATATGCCTCCATGCATAATTTATGCATGTAAGTTAATATTTGGTGTTAATAAAAAATTGAGGATTTGTCAAAATCAGGAAGACTTGTCAAAATTAGGGGGAATTCTTCATTTTATGTTCAGTGTAGAGTGATTGCATTTCTTTATCATCGCCAATAGGGTGTTTCTAATCTTCTTGGTTATCTTGGCAGACAGCGGCATAGAATGAACATCAGCAGAATGAATATTGTCAGCATTCTTCTTAATATTTCATATCGTAAATTCGCCCAGGTTGAATAAATGCCAAAGTGCCAATGACCCTTCGCCAACATCAGTGCATTCTAAATTTCAAACTTCATTTATAAACTTATTAGAGAGGTCCTGTTCCATTTATTTACTGCTCCATAAGTAGTAAAGCATATCCAAACAGGATGGTAAGTGATGTATCTGTGCATGACGCTAGTAACTTAATGTCAAACAAATTGCCACATAAATCACTGCTGCAAGAGCATGTGATTGCCTGATGCAGGCTTCCTGCAAGGGGACATCTGTAGTGGTGGCTCTATGCTATAGGGAGCGCACAAAAAATAATGAATAAGTGATGCATCCACAGCGCACAACAGCAAAGATCCTCAAAGCACAATGCCTACTGCGAGACTTCTTCTTCGAACACTTTCAGACGTCTGCTTGAATATTTTCAAAGAAAGCAGTAGTCAGCTTTAGACTATTTGTATCTCCATAGAGTTTTTCCAGGAATGATACTGGTGATGGCCACATGCAAATGTGCTTTCTGTGTTCCTAATATTGTGGGCATCTTTTAAGCAGATGTTCAGCAGTCATATTATCGGTGTCACAGTTATACTTATCGGTAGTTCCTATCTTTAGCTTGTTGAGTAGATGGTATCTCAATCTGTTGTGGCTCGTGCGGCGTCTGAAGATTACCACTTGTTCTCTTCTGCTGAGCTGGTAACATGCATCATTTTTTTGGTGACCTGGATGCTCTGCATCCTATCTGTTCCTGTTTCTGCTTCTGATAAAACTCTTTGCCTCTTCAAAACTTATGCTTGCGTCAGGCTGAGGTTGCTTTCCACCTTCCTTTATCAATCGGTCAGCCTATTCATTGCCAGGGAAAATTGTGAGACTAAATGGTACCAGTGTAACAGTGTTGCCACTTCCTAATCTCAGAATTCCCACGTATGGACCCAAAAATTCCCTCAAACAGTTAACAGATTCCCACAAACATTCTCACTGAATATTTTCTTCTACACCAGCACTTTCTTCTTGTATGCCACAACACGTCCAATGTAAGCCTTGTTTTTCCCACAAATCTGTGGGAAATTCCCATGAAGTAGCAACACTCCAGAATGTGTGCCACATGGTGTTGCACACACTGTGGCAGGAAAGCAGCAAATGCGAGAGCATCCAGTCAATTTATGCGCCACTGCACAGAATCGCATAACAGCAAAATGTTTTTAAATATAACGACAACCAGCCTCTCTTGCATATGAGTGAAATCAAATTAGCAAAATTCACTTAAATCAAGGGATGTTGTTTACACCATATTCTAAGATTTAGTTAATTAATTTTGAATTACTGTCCATCAGAGTCATTCTTCAAGTCTGTCCTTATGAATCTCAAGTCAAGTCTCTTAGTACAAGTCTCACGTCTCTTAGTGCAAATCTCAAGTCGAGTCATAAGTCTCTAACACTAGCTTTCAAGTCGAGTCCCGATTCGAGCCTCATTTTTGATTCAAAAGTGTTAATAGCCACAATCACACTTTATTGAACAATCACATTGATCATTATAAATAATAATTACTTACTTACTTAGTCGTTCCCCTTCTACCGTGAGGTGTAGAGGTTTGGAAGAGAGAGCGCCAGACTATCCTATCGACTGTCTTCCTCCTGGCCTGGTTCCATTCTAGTACTCGGTCCTTCAAAGATTGTCTAATGTTGTCCTCCCAGCGGAGGGTCTGGGGGTCTGGATCCCAGGCTCTTTGTTTCCCATTCTTGTCGTGCTAGCCGATCTTCTCCCATTCTGCAGACTTGGCCAAACTCTCTTAGTTGGGACTGTTCTACTTGGGTCTGCAGGGGGTGGGATTTTAGGCCTTGACGTATCGTCTGGTTGTTACTTCAACCATCTTCCTCATTTCTGAGGTTTGGATAAATAATAATGAAAAATAATAATATCTAGTTTTAGTATTTTTACTATCCTATTTATTGGCTGTTTTCATTCGACCAAAGTTATTTTTCAGTATTACATTTAGAAATATCATCTTCTCAACCATACTTCCTGTGAGTTGCTTAAGAACATATGATTGTTATTTCTGCCAATATTTTTTCTGTCTGACACACTGAAACATTTTCGCCCCGCCCCGAGGTGTTATGTTTCTGTTATATTTAGAGGGTTGCTCCATCTCCCCAAAGTTTGTCTAACAATAGTATCCAATTATGTCAGATAAGCTGAATGAAATGTTGTGTTTGCACAATGGAATTTTTTTGTCTGGGTGATATCGCTTTAAAGAAAGCCATTTTTCAGTTTCTTATCAGTTCAGAATGCATTGCAAACTAGTACAGTGAGTCAATTAGCCAAAATTGGCAAGTCTTGAATTAAGTTGCTTATATCTACATCTTGAGTCGGGTCTCCAGTCGAGTCAAGTCACTGTGGTGACTGAAGTCAGAATCAAGTCCAAGTCGACTGACTGAGTCAACAACACTGCTGTCCATATTTACAAATATATCAAATGCATAATAAACAAACATATAGAACTCTTGCTACTAACAAACACAACTGAGTTCTGTGAAATGATCAACTGCTTGAAGTCTGTGAGTGTCATCACAATAGGACCAGTGGAGTCATCATAATGCTGTTTTGTTTCACGATGTGCATTTTCATGAGGATGGATGGCAAGTTAACAGGGCATGAAAAAAGAAAAGGAAGCACCAGTTAATGTTACAGAATCTGCTACTGGAGGATGTATGTGTGCATATGCGTGTGCATGCATGCATTCATGTGTATGAGCGTGTGCAAGCATGCATAGGTGTATTTGAGTATGTAGGATTACAACATTTAATATACGCAACATGGATAGGACACATCATAGGGCTAACCCTTTGAGCCCAAAATCTCACTAATGTGAGCTGATGAACTTCCCTTATCTCAGCAGTACTATCATTTGCAGTGATCCTTCAGACCCTGCTATAATGTTATCAGTCCCTGCTAGCAATGCACTATTTTTATATCAATGGTATATATTCCTTCATCACATAAATAGTTTGTTGTTGCCTTTGGACGGTAACACTTTGTGAGAAGCACCATTTCAGAACAGGACAAAGTGTGTATATTTCTGACCAGTGAAGTTGCCTAAAATGTTAGAAATTTTGCTGCTGAAGAAAAACTGAACAGTTTAGAAAAAGCCAGAAATATGTTATTCAATAGTGACAGTAGTGAGAACTCCACCAATGCCGGTCCCAAGCCCAGATGAAAAAGGAGGAGGGCGGCCTCAAGGGATGGAACTTTGTCTCGGAGCGCATTATGGTTGTAAAACTAAAAGAAGGAGAAACCATAGTCAACCTGGTCATAGTGTATGGGCCAAATGAGGATGAGAGAGCAGAGGTCAAGGAGGAATTCTTCGAGCTGCTTCAAAGGACAGTGGATGACTGCCTAGATGAAGTTATTATGCTCGGAGATTTTAATGCCAGAGTTGGAAATGACCATGCTAGATGGGGTGGAGTTATCGGAAGATATGGAGAAGATACTCTCAATGACAATGGAAAGCGACTCCTTAGATTCTGCAGTGAGCAGAATCTGATCATTACAAACACAAAGTTCCCCCCATAAGCGCATACATGCATACACTAGATGTGAACCAACCAAGAATGAGAAGTCAGTGATCGACTATGCCATTGTTCGGAGAAGCTCATTCAGATATGTCCGAGATGCAAGAGTCTGGAGGGGGCCAGAGATTGGAAGTGATCACTACCTGCTAACAATCAAACGAACAACTGAAAGAGTTGCTCAGCCTAGGAACTGCCCAACATCACGCAAGAAACCAAGTAAACGAGCAGGAGAAATGAGCATTAGGACCTACAAGCTGAGAGAGCCAGAAATTAAGACCAGATATCAGGGGCTTATTGCTACAGCAGTGAGCAACACAGAAGAACGACCTGATGACTTGGAAACCCTCTGGAATAAATTCAAGGATATCATAAAGACAGCTGCTGCAGAAGCATGTGGTGAAGTCCGAATTGCGCACCAGAGAAAGAGGACACCTTGGTGGACAGAGGAAGTCAAAGAGAAAATAAGAGAGAAGAAAATGGCATGGAAACAATACTTAGGAGCTAAAAACACAACAGGACAAATGGAAAAATATAGAGAATATGTCACACTCAGAACAGAAGCAAAGAACAAAGTGCTAGCAGCAAAACAGAAGTCCTGGGAAGAATTTGGAGAAAAGCTAGAAAAAGATGCACAAGAAAACCAGAAATTGTTCTATAAGACCCTAAAGAACATGAGGAAAGAAAAACAATGCCCTCTCAAATTTATAAAGGACAAGCAAGGCAAATTGCTTACTGCCCCGAAGGAAGTAATGGAAAGATGGAAAGAATATTTCTCAGAACTCCTGGATGGTGAGCATGATGAAGCATCAGAAATGATAACCACTAGCACAGAAGAGAAAACCAATGATGGTGAAGATGACATAAAGATGGAAGAACTGAGGGCAGCACTAGAGAAAATCAAGATGGGCAAAGCAGCAGGGCATGATGGTATAACACCAGAAATGGTTAAGTACATGGGAGCATCAGGCGACCTATTACTCTTAAAGGTCCTACAGGCAGCATGGTGCAACAAGACCATACCAAAGGATTGGGAGATTGCCATCATAACACCAATTTTCAAAAAGGGTGACAATCGAGAATGTGGAAACCATAGAGGCATATCCCTTCTCAGTGTCCCTGGTAAAATCTACTCTAGAATCCTAGAGCAGAGACTCCGACGCCTAGCTGAGCCACAATTGGTTGAGGTCCAGTGCGGATTCCGAGCAAACCGAAGTACTCAAGACCTAATCTTCACACTCAGACAGCTGAGTGAAAAGGCCCTTGAGTATAAGAGTGAGATCCATCTTTGTTTCATAGATCTGGAAAAGGCGTTTGACAGGGTCCCCTGGAGCAAACTTTGGGACTGTTTGGCAAGGAAGAATATTCCAGCACCTCTGATTCATGCTATACAGAGCTTCTACAAGTCTTGCAGAAATTATGTGAGGACAGCAAACCATAAGTCGGAAGAGTTCAGAACCACCACTGGTGTAAGACAAGGTGATATCCTATCACCTTACCTCTTCATACTCCTTATGGACGATGTCATCAAGGCATGTAAGGAGAGAACAAGAAAGTATTCAGTGGGTACTGGAAGATGAGACAGGTCTATATTTCGGAGCTGGCATTTGCTGATGATGTTGCCCTGATTGCTAAATCAGAGGCACATCTCCAATCCAACCTGCAAGTCTGGAAGGAAGAGCTGGAGAAGAGAGGGATGGTCATAAGCAGCTCTAAAACAAAATCCATGGTGATATCACGAGAAGAAAGAAAACATCAGATTAAGTTGGGAGAACAGGTCCTGGAGCAGGCCGACCACTTTAAATATCTCGGAGCTATTATAGACCGAAAGGGAGGCATCAAAGAAGAGTTGGCCACTCGAAAAGCAGTGGCTGGGAGACTTTTTCAGGCCATAAATCGTGGATTCCTCAGCAAGAAAGAGGTTGGTAAGAAAACGAAGATGGCTGTATACCGCTCCACCTATGTCCCAGTCTTGACATATGGATGCGAGTCATGGGCAATGACTACAACCCACAAAAGCCAGATCCAAACCTCAGAAATGAGGTATCTGAGGAAAGTGGTTGAAGTAACAAGAAGAGACATGGTCCGCAACCAGACGATCCGTCAAGGCCTAAAATCCCATCCGCTGCAGACCCAAATAGAACAGTCCCAACTAAGATGGTTTGGCCATGTCTGCAGAATGGGAGAAGATCGGCTACCACGACAAGCATGGGAAACAAAGAGCCAGGGATCCAGACCTCCAGGACGACCCAGAGTCCGCTGGGAGGACAACATTAGACAATCTTTGAAGGACCGAGGACTAGAATGGAACCAGGCCAGGAAGAAGACAGCTGATAGAATGGTCTGGCGCTCTCTCTTCCAAACCTCTACACCTCACGGTAGAAGGGGAACGACTAAGTAAGTAAGTAAGACAGTAGTGAGAATATGTTGAGTTATGAGGATATGTTAAGTTATGAGGAAATGTGTAAAGAAGCTGATACAGAAATGGACTGCAAAAGTGATAGTGAAAGCAATTTTCACAATGATACATCATTCTAGTGTTTATTCTGTGCATGCAATGTTGAGAAAAAGTGTCAATGTAGAAGCACTATAAAGTAAGCAATATATAACATTTTATAATTTCATGGGCAAGACAACCTTGTCAGTGACTTCAAATGAACATTAGATTGCATGAATCACTTTGCTCCTTTGAATGGTGCTTGACAGCTGGAGGCTTACATTGTCCTGAAAGACCAGCTGAAGTAATGCGAAACAACACATGCATTGTCTCTCATGAGAAGATATATCATTTCACAGACATGACAAAATGTGACAATCCTTTTAAGATGATGCCAACTGGTTTTTCAAGACTAATCGACAAATAAGAGAAGACTCTAGGCAGAAATATGTCTCCGACTATATAAGGAAAAGATGATGGTCATATATCGGTCATGTCCTACGAATGCAAAACAACAGAATACCACTACAGGCGCTCACTTGGGTTCCTGAGGGTAAGCGGAAAAAAGGAAGACCAAAAGAAACACTCAGAAGAACAATAATAAGAGAAGGAAGAACGTTGGGCCTAAATAATGTGCAAGAGCTAAGAGGAGTGGCGTCACAACGAACAACCTGGAGAGCACTGGTTTCTGCCTTATGCGCCGTGTTTGGCGCTTAAAGAATTTATTATTATTAACTGGTTTTAACTGAACTGAATGCCAAATGTACTTGTGTAATATTAGGGACTGACAGTTCTTGAGTGAGGCTACCTGCCTCAATCAGCATTGCACATAGGAAGAAGGATAAGTTTGAACTTCGAATTACTTAATGTTTATTTCCATCTTTTCTCATGCAAAATAAACATTGTTTATATACTGTTTATAATCAGCAGAGCTTGACAATCTAGATTTTACCAGTTACTTAGCTCTTCTGTTCTATTACCATAACTAGATTCATAACAAAATTAGAAACTTGATGACAGGCCACAGCCTTATAGTTTTTTAGATGACCAATCAATCAACACCCTGTAGTTCCCCAAGGAGCATAAGCCTTCAACACACACATGCTAAGTCCTCCTGTCATAACCCATCAGCTCAAGTTCTTTCCAAGTTTTCCTCATCATTGTCACTTCTGTCTCCAGTTCTCTTCTCCGTGTTTTTTTGGTCAACCTCTTCCTCTCTTTCCCTGGAGATTCCAGAACTAGGACTGCCTTGAAATGCTATCAACAGGTTTCCTTATTGTGTGTCGTATCCATCACCAGAGCGTCCAACTGACATAGTGGTTAGAAAGCTGGTCTCTCGCGGCGAAGGTGCCAGGTTCGAATCATGGTACCAAAATGCTCCAGTCTGCCCAGCTGTAAATTGGTACGGTACCTGACTTTGTTAGGGAAGGAAGTGAACTGGTCACCCCACCTCTCGATGCTGGACCTAATAAAGTGAAGTCTCTAACACTTCACTCCCCTACGGCAGAATCTGCTATGGGACTACCTTTACCCATCACCAGCGTCTTCTTCTCATCTCCTGTTCCACTGGCACTTGCCTGGTTCTTGTCATCAGTTCCAAATTTGTGATTTTGTCATATAAATAAACAAACAACACACAAGACAAAGGTATGTTATCAGGCACTCAGGAGAAATAAAGAAGTAGAAGACTAGACAACAGAAAAACAACAGAAGTGATAGGCTTCATACCATTTCAATCCTTCTATTCTACGCAAGCACCAATTTATGAATGTCTGTAACTTTTTTGTTGTTGTTTTTGTTCTCAATGTTTCAGAACCATATGATAGGACTGAATTGACATCCGAGTTGAAGATTCTTATTTTTGTGTTGGACTTGATTTCTCTTGATCTCCATATGTTTCCCAATGCAATGAAAGATCATCTTGCTTTTTTGTATTTTTATTTTGATATCCTTATCTCATCCTTTGTCTATATTGCTGCCAAGATATGTGTAAGATTCTACATCTTGTAGTGGTGTTTCCTCAAGTTTGACCTTGTTATCATTTCTTGCATTTATTCTCATTATCTTTGACTTTTCCCTGAAAAGCAGCAGCTGGGAGACTTTTTCAGGTCATAAATCGAGGATTCCTCAGTAAAAAAAAGAAGCTGGCAAGAAGACAAAGATGGCTGTATACCGCTGGACCTATGTTCCGGCCTTGACCTATGGATGCGAGTCATGGACAATGACTACAACCCACAAAAGCCAGCTCTAAACCTCTGAAATGAGGTATCTGAGGAAGGTGGTTGAAGTAATAAGAAGAGACATGGTCCGCAACCAGATGATACGGCAAGGCCTCAAAACCCAGCAGCCCCTACAGACCCTAGCAGAACAGTCCCAACTATGATGGTTTGGCCGTGTCTGCAGAATGGGAGAAGATCGGCTACCTTGACAAGTATTGGAAACTAAGAGCCAGGGATCCAGACTTCCTTGACGACCCAGAAGCAGCTGGGAGGACAACATTAGACAATCTCTGAAGGACCAGGTGTCACGGTGACTTTTAATTTATTTTACCATCACGTCCCATTTTTTATTACTCTTTTAATGTTCTGATTTCCACGACTTTTTGTATTTTCTTTTCTTTCGGATTTTACCTACGTAGCCCATTATTCCCCTCTTAGACCCCACCCCGCGGCTTTGTTTTCGTTCTGGCCTCATTATAAATTCCCCACTGGTCAGTGCGGTCAGCGTACGATAATATTATCTAAGCTGCACCTGGCGTTCGTCTGACCAGAGGAATGTCTCTTGCGCGTAACGGGTTTGATCTCCAGCGAAAAAGAGTTCTTTGAAGGGAACCCGCTAGCCTAATACAGTTGGTAGCGAGATCAAAAGGGGAGATAACAACTCACGTTCGTTCTGAGAGATTTGTTGTGGCCCCTGACCATAATATTATGTATTGTCTATCTGGGAAACTTTCTCGCGGTTGTTGCTTCTGATGTATACCTCTAGAATAACATTTGTCTTACTCTTGATTACGTTATACGCCGAACATCTGTAGAAACCGGCTGTTACGCACAAATAATTACTTTTTCCAAAGTCTTTGTATGATCATTTTTCGTATGTATGATCATTTTTTGACTGAAGTGTGTATTATGTTTTTTACAGTCAAAGGGACATCACCCGAGTTATCGAGACTACAATTTTTTAGGAGTTTGCCTTCTCTTGTATAGAGACACGTTCGGTCTATAATTTCTTGAACGAAGCGTGACCATATCTCCTTATTTGGTAGTATCAGTCAACTGTTGTAGATGTCTGAAACCTGCCTTAACGCTTCTGTTCATGTCCATAAAAGGCGCGACTGTGTAAGACTTTTATCTCGAATGTTCTTAGAATCGTCTTATTGTGAACGGCGACTCAGAGATTGTCGTTCTGCGCATGTCTCGACTTGGAGTTCGTTTGTTGTTCCGCCCAGCTGGGCAGTTTAGAAATGGTCTGAGTAGCGAGCGGACGCAACCTGCGTCTTGTGATTCTCTGAGGGAAATACATTGTCTTTGTGAGTTAGTTAGCTAACTAGACTATTTCCCAGTATTATTCAAGCCTGCCTGGAGGCATATGTTCATGGTTGATTTTCCGAAATAAGGTAATTCCTCTTGTATTGAACTTTATGCTATCATCTAGAGGTTCGTCATTTTGTCGCCTTTTTGCTCGCCTGTGTGATTCAAAATGGAGAGGTACTTTGACTAGGATTAAGTCACCGGTATCTTTATACCTGAACTAGTTATATATATATATGGGTCGCTCTAGACCAACAAGACTATTGTCTGTGTTCCAGGATTCGTTATATCAGAGATCACGTCCAAGTCAGATGGTTAGACTTAGAAACGTTATAAAGGTCGGTATGACCTATATGCCCAGTATGCTATTCACGTGCAGACAGTAAACGGACTTATTGTATACATCTGATCTGCTAGCATCAGAAAAGGGAGCATTTATTGTTGTCTATGAACATTGAAGATCTGCAGCTGACTGTTGCAGAAGTTATATATATTATTGATACAGCTTCACGAACCAGAACTTTATGATATCTGTTTGCAATTCAACTATTGAGTATTGAATCCTACATGACTATCAGTTAATATGATTTTGAATGCTGCATTCGTTATACTATGCTGATGATGACATAAATATCATGACTGTTTTGTGGCGTGCAATAAATGGTATAAAACTAAAGCGAAGTTACCATTTCTATGACTCTACACGTCATGTTGCCTGTGGTGTACCCTATGAACTGTTCTACTGCAACACACACAGCAACATTCTAAATCAGAGAAGACACCTACATCTTGCACTTTAATACCAGGTGTCGATAGGGGTGGCAAGTTATCATTTCAGCTCAAATCCACCCTTATCATTTTTGGTGGCCATAGGTTGGTTTACTCTGATACCAGCTCTCAAGGGGGTCAACAAACCCAGACATCATCAGCAGACTACAAGACAACGTTGCAGTTTCTATTCATCACCTTTGATGAAATTTTTTGAAAGACGCGGCATTACTGACAGTTGTTGATATTTTGAAACTACCCGGCGCTGCTCGGCAATATTGAAGTTTGTCTACAACTAGAAGGACAAGTACCGAGCGAATGGATTTCCTGATCTGTTAAGAAGAAGGACAAGTGCCGTAACAACTGTTCCGGTCTCAGAGGTACTGTTGCGGGTTCAGAAGGTCAAGTGCCGGTTTGAGCAATTTGTAGAATTCAGAAGGTCAAGTTCAGAAGCTGTTTCCTGTTAGAAGCTCATTTCCTTCGTCATGGCAGTTTACGGGAGCAGATATGGCTCAACGTTGGATCATTGTCCTAAGAATGCTGACCACATCCTGTTCTGAACTGTGCTGACGTTGTGGATACATAGAAGTTAAGTGGCCTGTTTTGTTTGTGAACTGTGCCCTTATGTTCTAGCTGAGCCTTCTAAATTCTTTCACACTTTTTGCTGTTTGTTACATGTTATATGTTATTTGTATTTGTATATTTATATGTTTATATTTCAGCGGGTTTTCTCGGTTGGGCGGTGTCTTTCAGTAGAAGATACCACGTCACAGAGGTTCTACTGTTAGCGTTTTCGTTAGGGACTGTGCGAATTTCCTACGGTGAAATTTGCTAGCGACAATCGTTGCTATATCTGTTTAGTTGTGACGAGTTGTGCTTTATTTTCGTTTTTTGTATATTTTTTTTTCTCTCTTTCTGTTTTTAGTTTCGATTTCAATTGTTTGTATTTGTAGGTCTCCTCTTTTCTATTATTCAGTTCTTCACGTAAATTTTTGTGTATACACTGTAGCGTCATTTGTTTGTCATATCTTCGCATTCTGTCATCATATTCTTTTTAGTTTCGCTGTTTATTTATTTGACTTATGCGAATGTTTTCGTATTGTTTGATCTTTGTTGTTGTTTACATTGACTCTGATCTTTGTTATTGTTTACATTGACTCTGATCTTTGTTATTGTTTACATTGACTCTGATCTTTGTTATTGTTTACATTGACTCTGATCTTTGTTATTGTTTACATTGACTTTGATCTTTGTTTTGTTTACATTGTTGGTGACTTTGTTATTGTTTACATTGTCTTGTTATTGTTTGCATAGTTCTTGCATAGTTAGCTTTCACTATTGTTACATATATGCTCATGCACTATTGGTCTATAGTGCACTTATCATAACTAACTGGTGTTTTTTTTTTGCTTATGCACTATTGTAGTGCAGTTATGATAAATAACTGATGGTTATGCACTGATTTGTGTAGTGCACTGTTAATTAAGAGGTGACTTGTGATATTATTATACATTTGATAATACAAGTTGGTGTCAAGTCTTGTTTCCCACAGAGATTGGGTTAAACATAGTGATTATACAAGCACTTTATTAAGTCTTGTTGCTATTAAGATTGAAATAAGATAATTAATTATTTCAGGTTCTGTACTCACATTTTAGACATCATGTCTACATTTGAGTACTTTATTGAGCAGGGTAAAGCCCTTGGGAAGACAGGTGATAAATTAGAAGAATTTGCGACTGTTCAATATGCCAAGGCATTGAAGTCGGAAGAAAAGAAAATGAAAGAACAAACTGAACAAAAGAGAATAGATGCTGAAAATTTAAAACTGCAGATGCAGGTAGATGAAAAAAGATTACAAATGGAAATGGAAAAACAAAAAAGAGAAGCAGAATCTCAGGAGAAGAGACTTCAGGCTGAAGCTGAAAATAAGAGACTTGAAAAAGAGGCTGAAAATAAGAGACTTAAAAAAGAGGCTGAAAATAAGAGACTTGAAATAGAGGCTGAAAATAAAAGATTAGAAAAACAAGCTGAGGCTGAAGAAAGAAGGTTACAAAGAGAAGCTGATGAGAGAAAAGCAAAAATGGAGCATGAAGAAAAACTCATAGCTTTAGAGTTAGAGAAGTTAAAGTTATTGAACGCTGGTAATGCTAATGATGCAAATAAGGTGTCAGATAAGACTAATGCTAAGGATTTCAAGCTTAATCTACCAGCATTTAATCCCTCAATCGATGATATAACATTTTATCTAGATAGATTTGAAAGTGCATGTAATGTGCATAATATAGATAAAACGTTATATGTTTATCATCTGTCCAAGATACTTAGAGGTGATGCTTTGACTTTGTTGAGTATGGTAGATGTGCCTGACAAAAACAACTATGGGGTTGTCAGGGCGGCATTGTTAAAGAAGTACCAACTTAACGAGGACGGATATCGTCTTAAATTTAAAAACATGTTACCAGAAACTGGAGTTGAATTCTCTGAATTCATCTCAAGCATACGTCTTACTTTTTTACGATGGGTTGAGCTTTCTAAGACAGAAAGTACATTTGAAGCCCTAATGGACTTACTACTTAGAGACAAGGTCATGTCTTCTGTTAATGAAGCTTTTCTTTCTTTTCTTCATGAGCGTAAGCCTAAAAACATAAAAGAAATGGAAGAATACTGTAGCCAGTATGTTACTGCGCATCCGCACATAACCATTAGCAACTCTAAGGTGAAAGAAGGTCTGCCAGTTGCTTCGGCAGCACCTTATGGCCCAAATTTTATGCGTAAATTTCAGGGTAGCCAGCAAAATTTCAATAAAAAGAGTAACCGTAATTATGCCCAGAATCATAGTAATCAATTCCAGGGTGATTCTTCTTCCCAGAACTGGAGACAACCTAATACTACACGGTATTCTACTCCGGTTAACTTTAGAAATTTCCACAAAGGTAATCGGTATAGAGGAAAATATTTTTCTCAGAGACCTCAATACCAGGATAATAGAGGTTCTCAACAGTATAGAGATGGTAATGACAGTTATGGAAACTGGAACTCAAACCAGGATAAAAATTACAGTAGGGACTTTAATGATAATTGCAGAGGCAATAATGGTCGCGGTAGATCACAACATAAGAGAAAAAGATATCAACAGACAAACTCTGTTCAACAAGAATCTCAGGGAGTAGATAAACAGGTTAATGATAATAAAGACCATAATGCTATCGGATGCTCATCTTTTGATTTTGGTAGGGCAAATAAATGTATCCAATGCAGTACTTTATTTGATCCGAAGACCGTTAGTACTCTAAGCTGTGGTCATCCTTTGCCCGCTCTTCCTGCTAATGTTGCTCATGATGGGAGAGGTTCTCTTATATTACATAAGGGGCTTGTAAATAGTAATCCAGTCTCGGTGTTGTTTGATTCTGGATGTACTACTGTCGGCGTTAGGCAATCTCTTGTAGACCCATCCTGTGCTACAGGAAAGGTCATCAAATGTGTCACATTTGGTGGCACGTTGGAAAAATATCCTACTGCCATAATACATATTGCTACTCCTTTCTTCACGGGAGAGGTCCACGCGTGTCTACTTCCAAACCCTATTGCGGACCTTATTATTGGTCGTATTCACGGAGTTAGGGAATGTACCCCACAGCAGATCGCTGTTTGGGAAGAGCAAAACATTGAAGCTACCAATGCGGTGGTCACAAGAGCACATGCTCTGGATCCACCTCAAACTTCATTAACTAATAATGATGAAGTAAATGACCAAGATAGTCACTTGACTATTACACGTGTTTTGCTTGTATGTTTAAAAAAAACTAAACAAAAAAAAATCGAGATAAAACAAAATCAAACAAAAACACCAAGCAAAAATAATATTCAGGGGGAGGGTATAAAGGCCTGTTGTCTCCAGTTAGATATTTAATTGACTTTCACTTGCCATAAGTCATATGTATTTTAAGAACATTATCAGACCTTCACTTTCCCAATTACTATATATTAACTTTTGTTCTTGTTAAATACTGTTTGACTAAATTATGCAGTTCCCTAAATCTGTCTATTCCTAATGCCTCTATATGCAAGTAACCACAGACAAACGGCACCCCTAGCATGGAAACATAGCTGACATCAAGGGAGCAAGAATAAAGAGGGGGATGTCATGGATGGCACAGGCAGAAACAACGATCAAGCAGGTGACCACAGTTGAAAATATATTCAAAGAGGAAGAGTGGAGTAAATCAGATGAGAACTGGATTAACTGCCAGCAAGTCATCATCAGCCTTGGCAAAGAGTGTAGAACATGGGACAATGGGAAAGCGGAAATGGAAATTAATCAACTGATACTTGATCATGCCGGGGACAATGATGCCACTGTGTATACTGATGGGTCTGTGATTCGTAGTGAAAAATCAGGTTGGGGCTTCTCTGCTAGGGTAAAAGGCAGAATCATCGCCGAACAAAGCTGGGCCTACAAAATAACAATTTCCAGCATGAGAATGGAGGTAGAGGCAGCTACTGCAGCCTTAAGGTGGCTAACTGAAACTTCAATAACAAAGGCAGTCACTGTGTCAGATTCTCAGTCCATGCTTCAAAATGGTTGGCTAAGGTGTCACATAATTATGCTCGCTCTCTTTTCCTCTCCGGCAGTATTGATCTACCTTTATTGTGCATACTAATTATGTGTGCCATTCGATTGTTGGCACATTGTATTTTCCTACCTCCGACAGTACTTGGTATTTTCATCTCAATACGTGTCATGTTTGCCTGCCCACCCTCGCGGAGATGAGTTACACGTAAACACAGATTGGCGACTAGTCATTTTCAAGTAATGACGCCCTTGTTGTGCCAGTCAATTATCAATCTGGTGGCATATTACAGACACAGCTGAGACGTTGGAAATGCGGTAATAAACTTCAGGACAGGCTAGTTTTAAGCAAGATAAATGTAAGAAGGGGTAGTGGTAATCATTACTGAGAATTGAATACCAATTCCATATACGGAGAGTGACTGTTTGAATTTTACAAATACAAGAGTCATGCAGAAAAGTCCATGAGGAAAGTTATCATAACATGCACTTTCGAATGCTTTTGGCTTAGCAGTTTAGAGGCTAATATACATTCACGTTGATTGGAAGTTTTGTCGGAAACGTCAGGTATGAGCATGGGCAGGAAAACTGCAATATAACATAGAACATTTTAAACATACAACACTGCATTCCAGAATCGTCAAAGCAGACAGCTCGGACTGAAGCCAGGAAAGAGTAGAAGTTAGGATTTTGAACTTCTAGGAATGGAAAACAAGTATTGGTGCACCTTTTGAATAATACAATAAGGAAACTCCACCTTTTTTGGCCTCGGGTTTCCCTTCCTTATGTGTTATTAATGTTTATACAATACCAGAGGCCTCGGGTTTCCCTTCCTTATGTGTTATTAATGTTTATACAATACCAGAGGCCTCGGGTTTCCCTTCCTTATGCAGTGATGCAGCCTGTTTCCAGGACCACCACGTGGAGGTGGAGTAGGGTCTTGGTCAGCTCTGGTTCGCTGACCCTGATGCAAGCAGTCAAGCTATGGGTTGCTACTGCATTCTCTATTGCTGCATCTTTGGGTCCCAGGGGGATTCTATAATAGAAATAATACCCCACAAGCGTGTTTGAGGCATCTTTATCAAGTTGCCAAGACTATTCAACTTAGCAAGAAGTCTAGGTCCCAGTTATTGGGGCGAGTTGTAACATATTTTATATACTTTGAATTTAACATGTTTGAACTTACTGAAGGTTATACAGGTCCTTATGAGGCTGGCAACCTCAGCAAGTTAAAATGATATACTCTTAAACCACCACAGCAAAGAGCTGACGACTGCTTCATGCTAGTTTTCTCAGGGAAACAAAAGCAGAGGTAACCCCAGACTCCAAGTGGAGAAAGGAGTGGATGATGATGACATCACATATATATATATACCCAGCGTGATGCTGACCAAATCACCCCTAGTGTGCCGATGGTCAAGAAAATATGGGTCTAACACCATATTCCCAATACGCCTCAATGGGCACGTAACGGGATCCTTTACCTTACCCTATATATATATATATATATATATATATATATATATATATATATATATATATATATATATATATATATATATATATATATATATATATATATATAATTTACTATTATGTGTAATAAGTTGTATGTATATTTAAACATGTCCAACTAGGCACAAGCCACTTGACGCTGTCCAGTCGAAATTTTCTCCGTAAATTAACTAAAAGAATGGTGATTTTCATCATATCCCCTGAGTTATATGATATACGCTCAGGGAGAGTACAAATTCAGAGAAAAGAATCGGTTAATGGACAGCGGGAAAGGCGCCTGATTAATATCAGGAAAATAAAGACTTAGCCACAGAATTTGTTCTTTTATTCCCTCTAAAGTTTGTGGTAAGAGTTTATGAGACCATTTGAGGTATAATTCTAAGATACCATCTGTACTGTGGTTCAAAGCTTGCGATCCACACTTGAAACCTACATTCAACAGGTTGTGAAGATACCTGCCTTGACCAGGAGATGTGCCCTCACAACAGAGATGAATTGACGGAAACAGCAGTATCAACACTTCAGCAGTTTGGAAGCTAAGTGGCATTTTTAGCAGGCCAATACAACAGAACTTATTGATCTATCTCCCACGACTAAGCTTCCTGAAGCCGGTATAAGTTTCAATGACAAAACCTATTTTTTAGTAATCACTAGTTCATATTTATTTACATTTGTTCCAAAGTGATTGATCATTAAATTTGTTATATGTTGTTTTTTTACAAATTCATAGTTGATTTAGTTACTACAGAGAGAAGTGCACACGGATGAATCAGCATCTTTAATATATCAATATTTACATCTATAGAGCCAAATATTAAAAAGAATTTCACTGTTAATTCAGTTGGGGGCTTGTACGAGCTAAATTAAATTATATAATACCTCTTCACACAAGGCGGCGGGCAGATAGCAGTTAACATTGCTAAGACACATTCAGCATTGTTCTTGACTTCTGAAATATCTTTTGAAGACTCCCTCGAGGTAGAAGCATCCTCATTCTTCTATCCGTATCTCTGCCAAGAGCAATCTTGTGCAAAGGTAGATACCTTTGAAGACCCACATTAGATACTCTAGGTTTTGGCCATTGTTCGACCATCACTGCAGAGCAAATGGGAGGCAACCGTGACATAAAGCATTAATGGAAAACTTCCACAGAAGCTTCGAATCTACAGGAGCTGGTGTGGATCTACTGTCCTGAGCATGCAGTGGTACACGGTAATGAGAGAGCTGACAGACTAGCATCAAGTGCACCAACAGTGGGGACACTGGACATGGATAAGGGAGAGATATTGAGAACGAATAATGATTACCTGCTAGAGAATGACACTGCAATAGACGAATCATCAAGGTTAAGACTGTTGGAATTTGGCATCAAACGTAAGGCTAGTAGAGATGGACGTATGAGAGGATGCATCCGTCGTGTTTATAACCAGCGAGCTACAGGAACAGTTAGCATTCACACGCTTCGACATATACTGAGGGAGACTGAGCACCTATGGGTTTGCCCGGAGTGCAATGATGTCGATTCTGTTTAACAATAACAATAATACCTCTTCTATATTTATAGGTAAATTTGATGGCTGCAAATAATATAATATTGAATTTCTTATTAATGGCACAAGGCATGAGTCAACATGATAATGGTGATGCATAAAACAGTTGCGGAGACAGACCGGCAGCATTTTAGATATTACCTTCCATTCTCCACCTTTACCCAGTTCATTAGTACTGCAAACAAAGCGTGCATATCTGTCAAGTTGCCATGACTGACCTATGACTGCTGACATCGTTTTCGAAATTTAACAGTCGGACACTATATTTAACCAAACGTAGCCGATGGTACTTGCACAGTAAGCTTTAGCAGTATGAAATTAGCGTTCAGTGAATTATTTTCCAAAACTGGTGTTGTTTAGTAGCACGTACACTCGTCGGAAATTATGGAAATAGCAACGGCCGAACTGAACAGGGTCAAGCACGGGAAGTAGGAAGCAACAATGTACACTGCAGAAAACTACAATTTATTTGACTTGTACAAGACGAATAATATGACGCTGTGCATGGAGAAAAAAGGGGGGGGGGGGGCCTGGCACCTTCATCATGTAAAAACAAGTTGCCACAGAAACTACTGTTGCAAGAGCATGTAACCCTTTTGTGCAGGCTTCCTGCAAGGGGACTAGCTGCAGTGATGGCTACATGCTTCGTAAGGAGTGTAAAGGGGCCGTATTTGTCACCCGGACCTGATCTGACTTGCATGTTAAGTTCTCCTTTCAAAAGAAAATTTTCCTGTGTTAATTAATGTAGGTACCAATATTTTTTCAACCGACTTTGTGACATCGCATCGCGTTGCAGTCATTGTGTCAGACTCTCAGTCCATGCTTCGAAAGGTTCAAAATGGTTGGCTACGGCATGAATGCAAAAACCTTCAAATCTGCAGGAACTGGTATGGATCTACTGTCCTGGTCATGCAGGGGTACCGTGTACGAGGTAATGAGAGAGCTGACAGACTAACATCAAGAGCACCCACAGTGGGGACACTGGATATGGATAAGGGAGAGATACTGAGAACAATAAATGATCGCCTGTTAGAGAATGACACTGCAATAGATGAATCATCAAGGTTAAGACTGTTGGAATTTGGCATCAAACGTAAGGCTAGCAGAGATGGACGTACGAGAGGATGCATCCGTCGTTTATACAACCAGCGACCTACAGGAGCAGTTAGCATTCACACTCTTCGACATATACCGAGGGAGACTGGGCACCTGCGGATTTGCCCGGAGTGCAAATGATGTCGATTCTGTTCAACAATAACAGTAACAATTATTTCGGAATCGCTATCTGGCAAAACATTTTTCTCTCCCGGTTATGAAAAAATCTCGATCGCTATTTTCATGATTCCGACGTTGCGAGAAAGCCAAAAGCGGCAGATTTAAGACTGATCAAAACGCAATAAATTTCTCAACAGTACGCGGGAATAAAGATATTGCGAGTCATTCATTGCAATGAGTAAGCGCACCAACACTTTGGCTGTCATATTTAGATAGGGCCTAACCTTTGTTGATATTCATTAGAATGGAGTCTTGCAAAGCCTCTCAATTGGCTATCGATAGTAGGCCCAAATAAATATTAGACAAACATAAAGGTATGTTTTCAGGCACTCGTAAGAAATAAAGTAGAAAACTAGACAACAGGAAAACAACAGACGTGAGTGGCTTACCCAGGACCTTCCGTGCGACTTTCCCTTCCTTATGTGGCTATCGATAGGCTACGTCTAGTGCATATTGGTTGGATTAGAGTCGAAAATTTTTTTTTTTAATAGGCCTATATATAGGAGCCTATGCTAGTAAACATGAATACTAGACATTTGTTTTGGATCATGCGTTGCGCACGTCTTATTTCTCGGACCAATATATTTTGAAGGTAGCTACTATAGTATCCCATTGCCAGAAAGCTTACGATTGTTCAAAATTTGTTTTCTTGAATTAGTACACCAAATGTCCTAATTAAAACCCGTCAAGGGTTGAACTGGATACTGTATAACACAAAAGAAAGCTAAGTTTCATATACTTAACAGTAAATTATATTGTCACTTTAAAAGAATCCCTGGTGAGCGCATCTATTCAGCTTTTGTTGAGTACTAAGAAAGAGAGCCGAGTACAGTTTTGGGGTTAAAATGAATAGGCCTAGTGGAATGTGCCTTTGCCTTTAAAAAAAAATACAGAAATGCAGTTATAAATAATCGTAAACCCTTACCTTAATCCTAACCCTAATGATGTGCATTATGTACAATTGCAGGTGCAATCAGATCAACATCGAGGAGTGCTCTGGAGGTGGCCTTAGGAGTCCTCCCTTTGGAACTTAGGAGAAAAGAGCTAAGACTAAATTACATGACTAAAATAATGTTGGACAAGACTCATCCAGCATTTACTAGGTATCAGTTAACAACAAATCAGAACAGGTTCATGAATACCTGTAGATACCTGACAGGTTGGAAATGCATGGAGGAACTAGTACATTTGGATGCCCTAAATGCATCAGTTAATAACAGTCTTATATACAAGCCGGTGGTACCACCATGGGAGCTCAAGAAACCAGATACAGACTACCACCTGGCAAACATAATTAATAAAAAAACATATGGCTACTATCAAAAATTATATATTTAGGAAATTTATTCAACCAGGAAATATATTCAACAAATATCAAAATACTATATTAAAGTGTACACAGCATACATGCCACACGCTATGGTTTACCCATAATCTGTATGGGGTGTTTGCATTTTCAGATGTGTACGGCCCGTACAAACGTCTGTACGGGTTTTTTCGCCTAATTATTAAACATACATATAAATCGATCGTCTTGTGCCACTACCGTAGCCATAATTTGCGTCATTTTAAATGTTATTTGCAAGAGAGTTAGCTTCCGTTTCCGATCTTTATTTAGTAATGGGAGTATCCGCGTTTATTTTCTGTGAATTTTTAAATCGCAATCAATCGGCACCGAACACGCGGCCATTTTCGCCCTAATTTTAATGGATTCTGACTCCGATGCGATGACAAGGAGATCTTTGTCTTTATTAGCGCTAATATCGGTTCTCAGAATATGGGTGATGGCAGAGATGGAAACGAAAGTAGAATGTCATTGCTAGTATGTATAATTTTAGGATTAGGTTTATCGGAAAGGTTTAGGATTACGGCCGAATGTCACTGCTGACGAGGGCATTTGTTGCTTTGCTACTGATGATGGGTGTAACGAAAAGATCGTCATTTGATTTGTATTGGTCAAATGACTTTCATTGAGATGCAAAGGAAAAGGACTCTTCGTTTGTTGGTTTTTTTTTTAAATTTAAAAAAAAATTTTTAATTAAAAAAAACAATTTTTTAAAATTTTTTATCGTTTTTTTCATCTTTCCATACCTCTCTTCCTATCACATCTAACATGTACACAAACAAATTTTATATCATCAGATTCATCATTCATTTATTTCTATACAGTCCAAAAATTAGAGCAATTGACCAAAAAACTAAAATTTACAAGTCATCCACTATAAAAAAGGGGGTGTTGTGAAAAAGAATGCAGCTGCAGGGCACATTTTCGGGAAAACAATGCAGCGTGCTAAAGGATAAGGTCCTATCAAACACAGGATTTCCTGGTCTGTTAGTGATAATTAAGCGCAGAAATAGACTAAATGATGACATGATCACATCATTTTTACAGTGCAAAATAAACTCGGACAAATATTGTTTGAGTTTTAAAATAAATGAAGACCTGTTTTAAAAGGCAAAGTCCCCATGCCTCTATGATGCAGCTGTAATTGAAATTTTTTTTACACGAATTAACTCTTTTGATACGTTTTTTCTGTCTTTTTTTGTGTACAGGTTTTGCTGGTCTTTGTACAGGGTTTTTGAATTTTTTGTACAGGTTTTTCATCTCTGAGGTGTGGCATGTATGACACAGATGGATCTAAGGGAGATGATAACAAATTGGGGATAGGACTATTTTTCCATGTGGCAAATGGTGAAAGGATATAGTATAACCGATAATACATCTATTTTCACAGCAGAGATGGTTGCAATTCTGAAAGCTGTGGAAATCTTCTCTAACAACCCTCCTCATAAATTGACAGACTCGCTTTCAGCTGTCCAGGCTATAAGAAACTTACTAGAATACAGTAGACGATATAGCAATTGTATTCGTCGTGCCATGCTATTGGTTGAATGCAGAGTGCATACGGCTGTATGGGTATTGAACATACATAAAACAAAATTGTGCCAAAACGTTTTCATTCAACGCGCCACGATATTGGTTCACCGTGCACACAGCCTCTGTAACAGGGTTGCCAATATGGCATTTTTGACGCCAAATTCCACAAATCTGGCTTCTTTTTTTTTTTAACTATTTGTCTTTATATTTTAGCTTTATTTGTGACAGTGTTTGGCTTTTTTTCACAGTTTTCATCTGGCAACCCTGCTCTGTGACTCAGTCGAAACGTATATTGCTGGTGCGTGGTATTGCCATTGATGAGATTTCTGATTTTTTCGTATTATTATTATTGTGTTGTGACTTTGAATAACTTGTGCAACAAATATTGAAACCATGTCTCAAAAAAAAAATATGCTCGTGGCTATTTATCTGAAGATGGGTTTCATCGAATCTATTACAAACAAACAGCTTCCAATGGGTTTACTGTGCCACAAGACATTTTCTAACGAAGCAATGAAACCAAGTCGATTGCGAGAACATCTTGCTACAAAGCATCCAAAAGATAAAGATAAGCCCATTGAATATTTTCAAGAACTGTATGAAAGATTTCAAAATCGTTCTACAATAACTGCATCATTCAAGAAACAAAATGCAAAGAACGAAGATGGATTAACTGCAGCTTATCGTATATCACAATTAATTGCAAAAAGTGGTAAAAGCCATAACATTGGAGAAACTTTGATAATACCCTCTATCAAAGAATTTATCTCAACAGTAATGCATCAGGATCCAACTGAAGTTATAAAAACATTGCCCCTTAGCGATACCACAGTAAGGCGACGCATTGACGAAATGGCGGTTAATGTTGAAAATAAACTTATAGCTATTCTCCAAAACTCATCATTTTCCATGCAGTTGGACGAGTCTACCATTGCAGATAATAATGCTTTATTGATGGCATATGTACGGTACCTTGATGAAAACAGTACATTGCAAGAAGAAATGTTATTCACTTTAAATCTTATTACAGATACAACAGGATTATCAATATTTACTGCTGTGAAATCGTACTTTGCAAAAAATAATATACCCTTGAACAATATTGTTGCATGCGCTACTGATGGAGCACCATCAATGATAGGTCGCTATCGTGGTTTTGTTGCTTATTTGAAGGAGGAAGTGCCAAACGTTTTGTGTATTCATTGTGTGGTACATAGGCAACATCTTGTAGGAAAACATTTGAGTACAAGCCTTCATTCATCATTAAGTATAATAATTAGGGCTATAAATAAGATCAAATCGAATGCCAAAAATGATAGAATGTTTCGACAGCTGTGCCAGGACAATAATGAGCAATTTATTAGGTTACTGTTACACACAGAAGTTCGTTGGCTCTCAAAGGGTGCATGCTTGACTCGTTTTGTTGAATTATATGAGAGTGTCATACAGTTTTTTTAAAGTGAAAATGAGGCTGGTCTCTGTCAACAATTAAAAACAATAAAGCATGATACATAATTAGGGCTATAAATAAGATCAAATCGAATGCCAAAAATGATAGAATATTTCGTCAGCTATGCCAGGACAATAATGAGCAATTTATTAGGTTACTGTTACACACAGAAGTTTGTTGGCTCTCAAAGGGTGCATGCTTGACTCGTTTTGTTGAATTATATGAGAGTGAGACACAGTTTTTTTAAAGTGAAAATGAGGCTGGTCTCTGTCAACAATTAAAAACAATAAAGCATTTTATTTGGCTGGAATTTTTAAGAAATTTAATGAAATTAATTTGCAGCTTCAAGGAGCCAATATAACATTTATCAGTTGCAAAAATGTTGTGTCATTATTTATCGAAAAACTTGATCTTTTGCGTCATAATCTTTTGAAGAGGGAATTTCATCAGTTTCCGGAATTGTCATCAATAAAAGATGATGTAACTTCAGAGGAGATTGAAAGGTTCAGTAGTCACCTCAATGAACTTAAATTGGATATGGAAAAACGATTTAGTGATATTTTGAACTTGAAGGTGTATGACTGGATGGTGAATCCTTTTACTGCAAATGCTGCTGAGGCTGATATAACATGTCAAGAAGAACTATTAGAACTTAAATATGATGAAGAGAGCAAATCGAATTTCAATAGTGGTGGATACCAAAAACTCTGGCAAAATAAAAAAAAATGCCTTCCTTATATCCAAATATGTGGAAAATGATATTTAATTTACTGCTACCTTTCCCTACCTCATATCTAGTGGAATCAGGCTTTAGTGCTTAACTCTTAGTATACGAGCGGCCTTTTAGAAAGGCCGATGATCGATCTGCACTAAATAATTTATTTATAAAGATAACATAAAGTGTTATATATCATTATCAAAATGTGAAGAAATGAAACCCCTATATCATGCACGTAACTAAATTGTTCAGTGGTTTTAAACATGCATTCACCTATACCTGCCATCAATGGTACCTATACCTTGTAGCGGTATGGCAGCTTGCGTACCCTGACAATCCCCAGAGCTATGCCAGTGGGAGTTTTACTCCTGGTAGGTTCAACCAAGCTGGACTGGTCTGTGTGGGTAGGGGTCAGACAAAAGCTGGTACCCTGGTCCTCCAGGTTGGGGGTTTTAGCATAGGGCTGACACCCCTGTCTATGTAAAAAAAATAATGAAGTTACGGAAACAACATCAAATGAACAAACTTTGCTGCGGTATGGACATTCAGAGTCTGTGGCTCGTATGACTGTCAGTGGTGAAAGCCGAAAGGAAGCCACTGACATGAAAACGGATGTCCTGACCGCAAAACAGGATACAAGAATAGGATTTTGGAATGTCAGGACAATGTACGAGACAGGTAAACTAAGACAGGTCACGACAGAAATGAGAAACTATAGGTTACACATCCTGGGGATAAGTGAGAGCAGATGGACAGGGGCAGGAAAAGTTAAAACAGCAACAGGTGAAACAGTACTTTACTCTGGAAGAGAGGATGGACAGCACAGTGAAGGCATAGCCATTATTCTACAGAAAGGGATAGAAAGGACATTACTGGAATGGAAACCCATCAACAACAGACTGATACGATTGAGATTGAGAGGGAGATTCACCAATAATACAATGCTACGCACCAACGAATGATAGCGATGAGGAAGTCAAGGATGAATTCTACCAACAACTGCAGAAAGAAATGGAAGACACCCCTAGATATGATCTTGTTATAGTAATGGGAGACCTCAATGCGAAAGTTGGTACACACAATATATATAATGAAAGAACAATGGGGAAATGCGGCAGCGGAACAGCAAACGAAAATGGGGATAAGCTAATAAGTTTCTGTAGCATTAACAACCTGGTCATTGGAGGAACACTTTTCCCACATAAGGAAATTCACAAGTTAACATGGGAATCACCAAATGGTCGGGACAGAAACCAGATAGACCACATCATGGTTAACGGCAGACTAAGAAGGGCTGGACCAACTGTAACTACACAGAAAAGGTTTGACATCAGCAAATTGAAGGACCCCCTTACCAGAAAAGCTTTTGCGGCCGACATTAAGAAATGATATCAATTTGCCAAAAGCCAGGAAAAGACATTGACTGATGATATAGACCAGAATTTCAACACCATTTCAACAATATATAAGGAAAGTAGCAAATCATGCTTAGGATTCCAGGAAAGGAAGAAGCAAGACTGGATAACACCAGAAACACTAAACACCATAAAGATGAGAAAGGAAATGAAAAGAAAGAAAACAGAAGCGAAGTCCCCCAGGTTAAAGCAACTATATAGCGAACAGTACAGCCAGCTGGACAGGGAAGTTAAACGCCAAACCCGAGCCAACAAAAGGAATTTCCTAGACGATCTTGCAAAACAGGCAGAAGAGGCAGCACTGAGAAATGAACAAAGCACAGTATACAAATAACTAAATTCATCAGCGGAAAACAAGGTGCAAACAATATTACATTAGTAAGAGATAAGCAAGGAAATCTCATCAAGACAGCAGAGGGACAGGAAACAAGATGGGCAGAGCACTTCAGAGAAACGCTGAACAAGGAAATACCAGAGACACAATTGAATGTTCCTGAGGCTGAAAATGATCTAGATGTAAATACAGACATTCCACGAAAAGAAGAAATCATCACAGCAATCAAAGGGATAAAGAACGGTAAAGCTCCGGGCCATGATAACTTAAATGCAGAGCTATTTAAGACAGACCCTGAGCTAGCAGCAGAACTATTAGAACCACTATTTGCACAAGTGTGGAAAACGGGGACAACACCATCAGAGTGGAAGAAAGGAATAATTGTCAAATTGCCCAAGAAGGGAGATCTTGCAGACTGCAATAATTGGAGAGGAATCACTCTTCTCTCAGTTCCCAGCAAAATACTAGGCAGGATAATTATACAGAGAATTTCAAAGGCAGTAGACTACAAACTGAGGAAAGAACAAGCAGGATTTAGAAAGAACAGAAGATGTGTAGACCATATATTCACTCTCAGGAACATTATAGAGCAGTGCTCAGAATGGCAAAGACAGCTTTACATAAATTTTGTTGATTTTGAAAAGGCTTTTGACAGCATACATAGGGACAGTTTATGGAAAATACTGAGGGCTTATGGAATCCCAAGCGGCATAGTGTCAATCATAAAAAGCCTCTATGCCAACTTTACGTGTAGTGTTGGGCAGAGCAACCTAACCTTCGAGGTGAAGACAGGAGTACGACAGGGATGCCCCTTATCAACCACTCTATTTTTAACAGTCATAGACTGGGTGATGCGCCAGACAACAGAGGGCAGTCCAAGAGGAATAAGATGGACTACATTCTCTACATTGGAAGATCTGGAATATGCAGACGACATTGCACTGCTGGCACATTCACATCAACACATCCAGGAAAAAACGGATAGACTTAATAAAATTAGCCAGCAGGTGGGCTTGAACATCAATTTAAAGAAGTCAGAGGTCATGACGCTCAATGTGAGCAACCCTGAGCCCATATCAGTAAGGAATCAGCAACTGATACAGACAGATACCTTCACATACCTAGGAAGCATAGTAACACCAGACGGTGGGGCAGGCAAAGACATCAACATCAGAATGAATAAGGCAAGAACAGCCTTCTTTAGCCTAAATAACATCTGGAAGTCCTCCCAATACAGCACAAGCACAAAATTAAGATTATACCAGAGTTGCGTGCTTTCTGTGCTTCTCTATGGTGCGGAATGCTGGAGAGTCACAGAAAAGGAAATGTCAAAATTGTCCTCTTTTCACACAACATGCCTAAGAAAAATTCACCGCATCTTTTGGCCGAATACCATCACCAACCAAGATCTGCTTACTTGTAGCAAGCAAGAGGACATGCACACCATCATAGCTGGCAGACGCTGGAGCTGGATTGGTCATGTTCTCAGAAGAGACCCCGATGCCATCACAAGAACAGCTATGTTTTGGACCCCTGAAGGAAAGCGAAAGAGAGGCCGACCAAAAACAACTTGGCGGAGGACTGTGGAGGCTGAGATGCAAAGAATGAACCAGAGTTGGGGCACTGTACGAAGGATGGCCACCGACCGTGCAAAGTGGAATCAATTTGTTGTTGCCCTATAAGACGCCACTAGGCGTGATGGCCACTGACTGCTTTGACGGCGGTGGTTAAGGATCGAAGAAGAAGATTCACCTATACATTTTCGCTATTGACGGGGATCGATCATCGGCCTTTCTAAAAGGCCGCTCGTATACTAAGAGTTAAAGGAGTGGTCACGCAGTGACCTCATTCATGCCACATTCGTGTTTATCTTTTTGATTGGTCATAACAGCACACTGATTGGCCAGCATTATTCCACAAGATAACAACAGCAACTTCCGCCGTAAACAAAATAAATCTTTGTTCAGTCGAACGAGGTGTTTCTTCATTGACAATTCTCTCTTGATTACAGTCTAAATCTCACCAAATTGTGTTCTATTACTTCAAAATGGGAAGAAAAGGTATGAAAGCAAGGCTAGAACAACTTGCTGCTGCTAGAACACGTCAGCAGTGTGTAATTTCCAGCAGTGATGCGACCGAATCAACGGTGAATAATAACCAAACTGATGTAGGCTCATCATCAATGAATTTCTGCATACCAGTATCTGATAGGCCTATAGGTCTAGCAGCTGACCCAGTAGTGCTTTTTACCCCTGGCCTAAGTCGATCTCATAAAAAAAAATGAACTTAAGCGCGAGCAAGAATGGGGTTAAAATAGCTTTTGCAAAATAAAGGATGTAGACATGTTAATTTTAAAAAATGAAACAGTTGTATATGAAGGGTTAAAATAATTGTTCTGCGTTTTATTTCTGATTCTTCCCATAAAATGTCCACCTATGAGCAAACTCCTCTACACCTCAGGGTAGAAGAGAAACGATTAAGTAAGTAAAATGTAAACACACAGTGCCTCTTAGAACTACCTGTCAGTATGGTGGCCTCAGTAATAAAAGAACCATGTACATGCATTTGTGATCCACTAGAGAGTATCAGGGCAATGAGATTTCTCATCGGCATGATTAAGGCCCAGAACATTCCAGCACCTCTGATTCATGCTATACAGAGCTTCTACAAGTCTTGCAGAAATTATGTGAGGACAGCAAACCATAAGTCAGAAGAGTTCAGGACCACCACTGGCGTAAGACAAGGTGATATCCTGTCACCTTACCTTTTCATACTCCTCAAGGACGATGTCATTAAGGCATGTAAGGAGAGAACAAGAAAGTATTCAGTGGGGTACTGGAAGATGAGACAGGTTTGTATTTCATAGCTGGCATTTGCTGATGATGTTGCCCTGATTGCTAAATCAGAGGCACATCTCCAATTCAACCTGCAAGTCTGGAAGGAAGAGCTGGAGAAGAGAGGGATGGTCATAAGCAGCTCTAAAACAAAATCCATGGTGATATCACGAGAAGAAAGAAGACATCAGATTAAGCTGGGAGAACAGGTCCTGGAGCAGGTAGACCACTTTAAATACCTCGGAGCTATTATTGACCGAAAAGGAGGCATCAAAGAAGAGTTGGCCAATCGAAAAGCAGCAGCTGGGAGACTTTTTCAGGCCATAAATCGAGGATTCCTCAGCAAGAGAGAGGTTGGAAAGAAAACGAAGATGGCTGTATACCGCTCCACCTATGTCCCAGTCTTGACATATGGATGCGAGTCATGGGCAATGACTACAACCCACAAAAGCCAGATCCAAACCTCAGAAATGAGGTATCTGAGGAAGGTGGTTGAAGTAACAAGAAGAGACATGGTACGCAACCAGACGATACGTCAAGGCCTTAAATCCCACCCTCTGCAGACCCAAGTAGAACAGTCCCAACTAAGATGGTTTGGCCATGTCTGCAGAATGGGAGAAGATCGGCTACCACGACAAGCATGGGAAACAAAGAGCCAGGGATCCAGACCCCCCCCCCCCCCCAGGATCCGCTGGGAGGACAACATTAGACAATCTCTGAAGGACCGAGGACTAGAATGGAACCAGGCCAGGAGGAAGATATCCGATAGGGTAGTCTGGCTCTCTCTCTTCCAAACCTCTACACCTCACGGTAGAAGGGGAATGACTAAGTAAGTATGATTAAGGCCCTAATCAGATTCAGGTTCAAAACATCAAAATGAAACAGGGTAAGTCAAGTAAAGAAAATAAAATGGTTCGGCATTGTCCTAAAAACCCAACCCCTGCAGACCCAAGTAGAACAGTCCCAAATAAGCTGGTTCGGCATTGTCTACAGAATGGGAGAAGATCGGCTACCGCGACAAGCATGGGAAACTCAGAGCCAGGGATTCAGACCTCCAGGACGACCCAGAGTCCGCTGGGAGGACAACATTAGACAATCTTTGAAGGGCCAAGGACTGGAATGGAACCAGGCCAGGAGGAAGACAGCCAATAGTATAGTATGGCGCTCTCTCTTTCAAACCTCTACACCTCACGGTAGAAGAGGAAAGTAAGTATGGAATGTTTGTTTTATTTATACTTTATCAATGCTGAAATGCAGTCAGCAACACTTTAAGAAGGATACACTTTTGAGATTTTAGGTTATAATAAAACACTTTAAGGTCTGAACTGAGAACCTGCCATATCTGAAGCTTCTTCATTTTTTTTTATCTTTAAGATTCCTTGATCGTACTAAATGAGCTTCATGCTGCTAAAGTAAAAAAGCAGCAAGAAAAAGTACAGTGTGCTGAGGTAAGTGAGCTTAAAATGGTTCAGGATGTGCTAATAGCGTTAGTTTCTTGAACTGGTATGACTGACTGCAAATTGTCCAGTCATGCTATGTAGGATCACATCACTATTTGTGATATTTAAAATTTCTTGTCAGTGGTTTTTTGTTAATTGAAATCTAAAAGCCACCATAAAGTTCAAATGCATCTACACAGCAAGTTATTATAAACCAGCAAACAACTTTTTGGTGTCTTTGAGTTGAATTAAATATGGTCATTCTCAAATAAAAATTGCAGCAATTTATAGTTTATTCATACATTGATGCACATATACTGTTAGTTCTGATATCACTATCATTGTAAGGATGTAGTCACATGTAAATGAATTAATAATTATCTATTTTTGTTACTCCTTGAGAAAGATAAGAATGGAAAATTGCTTAGTAATATGCAAGAACAAATGAAGAGATGAACAAAACATTTTGAGGAACTTCTCAATAGACTAGCTCCAACTAATCCCCCAGACATCCAGCCAGCAGAAGAGGAACAGATCTGCTGTGAACGACCAAGTAGAGAAGAAATAAAGAAAGCCATAAAGCTTCTGAAAGATGGAAAAGCAGCTGGTCCAGATGGCATTCCAGCAGAGGCCATCAAAACAGATATTGATACCTCTACAGAGATATTATACAAACTACTTGGCAAAGTCTGTGAGAGAGAGGAAATACCAGCAGAATGGAAGGAAGGTTATCTGGTCAAGTTGCCTAAGAATGGAAATTTACAAAAGTGCACAAATTATAGAGGAATAATGCCTGGAATAGTGCCTGGAAAAGTATTAAACAGAATCATCATTGAGAGATTAAAAGAGTCCATAGACAAGCAACTGAGAGATGAACAAGCAGGTTTTCGACAAAACAGATCCTGTACAGACCAGATATCCACACTGAGAATAATAGTGGAACAAAGCCTGGAATGGAATTTACCGCTATACATCGGATTTGTGGACTATGAAAAGGCATTTGACAGTGTAGACAGAGAATCACTCTGAAAATTGAAGGGGCATTATGGAGTTTCCATGAAGATCACTAACTTAATAAAGAAGACGTATGAAGGCATGACATGCAGAGTTCTTCATGAAGGACAACTTACAGAACTGTTTGGGATTAGAACGGGAGTGAGACAGGGATACCTCTTGTCTCCATTTCTTTTTGTACTAGCAATAGATTGGTTTATGAAAACATCGACATCACACAACAGAAATGGAATCTGACTAAACAGCTTGATGATCTGGATTTTGCAGATGACGTGGCTCTTCTGTCCCATAACCATAATCAGATGCAAGACAAAATAAACATACTTGATGAGTGGTCACAACAAGTGGGCCAAAAAATAAACAGGGAAAAGACAAAAATAATGAGAAGACATGATAACAAGGTCGAACTTGAAGAAACACCACTAATAGATGTAGAATCGTACACATATTTTGGCAGCAATATAGACAAAGTTGGAAGGACAAACAATGATATCATAATAAGAATACAACAAGCAAGAGGAGCTTCCATTGCAAGGGAATTGGAGATCAAGAGAAATCAAATCTAACACAAAAATAAATCTTCAGCTCAGATGTCAAGTCAGTCCTATTGTATGGCTCTGAAACATGAGAACAACAAAAACAACAACCACAAGGCTACAAACTTTCATAAATGGGTGCTTGCGAAGAACAGAAGGATTGAAATGGTATGACAAAGTCACAAATGTGGAACTGATGACAAGAGCCAGACAAGTGCCGGTGGAACAAAAGTTGAGAAAATGCTGCGATGGATAGGGCACACATTGAGGAAAACTGTTGATAGCATAACAAGGCAGTCCTTGTTCTGGAATCCCCAGGGAAAGAGAGGCAGAGGTAGACCAAAAAACACATGGAGAAGAGAGCTAGATACAGAAGTGAAAAGGATGAGGAATTAATTGAAAGCATTCAGCAGATGGCACATGACAGGAGGACTTGGCATATGTTTGTTGAAAGGCCTATGCTCCTTGGGGAGCTAAAGGGTATTGATTGATTAAGAAATATGGCACAATTACGTCTGTAGCTTGCTACCATGCATGCAGCCTTCACCAGTATACTTCATGTGCTTCTGCAGTAGCGGTTTCTCCAGCAAATTGTTTTACGTGAAGACTTTGCCAGCCAAAAACAAAACAAAAAAACTTACAAAATGCTTAGAGGGAGCAGCTGTTCTTTCTCATCAGAGATCTATGAGAAGCTTTGTGGTTGTTAGTTTTGTTGTTCTCCGTGTCTCAGAGCCATACAATAGGACTGACTTGACATTTGAGTTGAAGATTCTTATTTTTTCGGTTGGACTTGATTTCACTTGATCTCTGTAAATTTCCCAATGCGATAAAATCTTCTCTAGCCTTTTGTATTCTTATTTTGATATCATTGTCTGTCCTTCCAACTTTGTCTTTGTTGTGTATGATTCTACATTTTGTAGTGGTGTTTCTTCAAGTTAAAATTCTATATCTTGTAGTGGTGTTTCTTCAAGTTCAGTATTGTTATCATTTTCAGCATTTACTCTCATCATTTTTCCAGTGTATTTTCAGATGCACTTGCTGTGACCTCTCATGGAGTATTTTCAATTTGTTTTGCATCTAATTACGGTAATGAAGAGCCAAGTTGTCTGCAAAATCTAGATCATCAAGCTGTTTAGACTCCACTGAATTCCATTTATGTTAGAGTGAAGTTGATGTTTTCATAACCCAATCTGTAGCAAGAAGAAGATAGATGGTGACATACTCTAGTTCTTCTCTCAAACTGCTCTGTAAGTTATCTTTCATGAAGAACTTTGCATGTCATGACTTCATGTTTTATTTTTGAAGTTTACGAACTTCAAGGGGGCTCCAAAATGCTGCATCAGTTTCCAAAGTAATTAGCTGTCTACATTGTCAAAAGACTTTACCAAGTAAAGTCTGGGAAAAGGAAGAGATACCAGCAGAATGGAAGGAAGGATATCTGGTTAAGTTGCCTAAGAAGGGAAATTTACAAGAGTGCACAAATTATAGAGGAATAATGTTACTATCAGTGCCAGGAAAAGTATTAAATAGGATTATCCTTGAGAGATTAAAAGAGTCCATAGACAAGAAACTGAGAGATGAACAAGCAGGTTTTCGACAAAACAGATCCTGTACAGACCAGATAACCACTTTGAGAATAATAGTTGAACAAAGTCTGGAATGGAATTCACCATTATACATCGGATTTGTGGACTACGAAAAGGCATTTGACAGTGTAGACAGAGAATCACTTTGGAAATTGATGAGGCATTATGGAGTTCCCCTGAAGATCATTAATTTAATAAAGAAAACATATGAAGACATGACATGCAGAGTTCTTCATGAAGGACAGCTTACAGAACCATTTGGGATAAGAACAGGAGTGCGACAGGAATGCCTCTTGTCTCCATTTCTTTTCTTATTAGCAATAGACTGGGTTATGAGAACATCAACAACACACAACAGAAATGGAATCCAGTGGACTCTGACTAAGCAGTTGGATGATCTGGATTTTGCTGATGACTTGGCTCTTCTGTCACAGCAATTGGGTCTGAGAATGCACAGGGAAAAAACAAAGATATTGAGAATAAATGCAGGTAATGAAAACAGGGTTGAACTTGAAGAAGCACCAATACAAGATGTAGAATCGTACACATATCTTGGCAGCAATATAGACAAAGTTGGAGGGACAGACAGTGATATCAAAATAAGAATACAAAAAGCAAGAGGAACTTTCATAGCATTGGGAAATATATGGAGATCAAGAGAAATCGGATCCAACACGAAAATAAGAATCTTCAACTCAAATGTGAAGTCAGTCCTATTGTATGGCTCTGAACAACAAAGACAACAACCAAAAGGATACAGACTTTCATAAATGGGTGCTTGCGTAGAATAGAGGGATTAAAATGGTATGACAAGGTTACCAACGTGGAACTGATGACAAGAACTAGACAAGTGCCAGTGGAACAAGAGATGAGAAGAAGACGATGGCGATGGATATGACACACACTGAGGAAACCTGTTGATAGCATTACAAGGCAGTCCTTGTTCTGGAACCCCCAGGGCAAGAGAGGCAGAGGTAGGCCAAGAAGCACATGGAGAAGAGAGCTGAAAACAGAGATGAAAATGATAAGGAGAACGTGGAAAGAACTTGAGATGATGGCACGTGACAAAAGGACTTGGCATGTGTTTGTTGAAGGCCTGTGCTCCTTTGGGAGTGGAGGGTTATGAATGAATGAATTGTCAAAAGAACTTTTAAAAGTCCACAAATCCACTGTAAAGAGGTGAGTTCCATTCCTGACTTTGTTCACCTTATATTTTCAGTGTGATTGTCTGCTCTGTACAGGATCTGGTTTTTTGAAAACGTGCTTGTTTGTTTCTGGATTGTCAGTCTATGGGACTCTTTTAATCTATCAAGGATTATCCTGTTTACTATTGTTCCTGTCTCTGATAGTAACATTATTCCTATACAATTGGTGCACACCTGTAAATCTCCCTTCTTAGGCAACTGGACCAGATAACCTTCCTTCATTTCAGCTGGTATATATCTCTCTCTCTCCCTCTCCCTCTCCCTCTCTCTCTCTCTCTCTCTCTCTCTCTCTCTCTCTCTGTGTGTGCGTGTGTGTGACTTTATTAAATAATGTATATAATATCCAAGAAAAGTTGTCAGTTTCTGCTTTGATGGCCTCTACTGTAATGCCATCTCGACCAGCTTCTTTCCATCTTGTAGAAGCATGGCTTTCTTTATTTCTTCATTATTTGGTCTTTAACGGTTGATTTGTAGCTCCTCTTCTGCTGGCAGGATGTCTGGGAAATGTAGTGGAGCTGGTCTGTTGAGAAGTTCTTCAAAATTGCTTGTCCATCTCTTCACTTGATCTTGTATATTACAATTTAAATGTTATATTTGAAATATTGTTAGAAATTTATGGAATTTTCAAACATTTGTAGGTAAGAAAACAGTTAGAAAAAATTCAGATTCTACGAAGAAAGAAAGCAGCTCTTAATGCAAGACTGGAAGCTTTGAGTCAAGGAATCTTAGTTGATGAGGAAATGGAAGGTCAAGTTCAAAGTCTAAGAGATGAAAGAAATATTCTGTATACTCTGCAAGAGAAATTGTGTGCATACAGGCTCATTGGTAAGGTTAATTTGAGAACATTAATTACTGTTTTCAGAATTTTATGAGAAGTAATGGCTTACAAATCAGAACAATGACAGCCATGCAGTACTTTCACTTGGTTTCCTCAGTTTGAGTTCTGTCCAGCACACATGTCTTTTCCTCACCTCTTATTCTGGTGTTGTCTCATTCTTGCCAACAGTGATCTTATCAAAGCATTTTACTCTTGTCTATTCTGTGCAGTAGAGAATGCCATACATATGATACAAAAAGGAAAATCAGCAGGCACGGTTAACATAAAAATTGAAATGATAGAAGCCCTGGAGAGCTTTGGTATAGATACAATCACTGATCTATGCAACGATATATACAATACAGGATATATACCACACAACATGAAGACGTCAGTTTTTATAACATTGCCCAAAAAACCTAATGCAACAGAATGTTCAGACTTCAGAACAATTAGCCTGCTCAAAATCATACAGGAAAGAATAAAAAGTAAAGTAGACAGTGAAATCGAAGAAGAACAGTTTGGTTTTAGACAGAACAGTGGAACAAGAGAGGCAATATTTTGCCTAAGAATATTAGCAGAAAAATATACAGAGGTCCAAAAAAGTATGTACATGTGCTTCATTGTCTATAAGAAGGCTTTTGACAGAGTCCATCATGAGAAAATAATTAAATGCCTCGAAGACATAGGTATTGATGGAAAAGATATAAGAATACTCAGTAACCTTTATTGGGAGCAAACTGCCACAGTAAGATCTGGAAGGAATTATTCACCATACATAGACATAAAAAGAGGTGTCAGACAAGGTTGTGTTCTGTCCCCCTGCCTATTTAATTTATACACCGAAAAAATTTTCAAACAGATACAGGAAATACCAGGACTGAACATCAGTGGAAGATTAATAAACAACCTTAGATATGCAGATGATACAGTATTGTTAGCTGAAAGCGAACAGGAGTACAAGAACTAGTGAAGCAAGTCTTCTTCTTCTTCGTTCGCCCTGAAAAGGACTGTGGTTGCGTCGTGTCTGTTTACAACGTAGCTGTGATATCTGCACCTTTCGGTCGACACATCCGACTTCTGCACGGCATTTTTTAGGACCGGGTTTGCCTTCCCATTGCGATCCGTGCTCGCTCAGCCAGCCTGCACTGCTGTAGACTGTTTCCAGGACCACCACGTGGAGGTGGAGCACGGTCTTGACCAGCTCTGGTTCGCTGGTCCTGACGCAGGCAGTCAAGCTGTGAGTCGCTGACTGCGGTCTCTATTGCTGCGTCTTGAGGTCCCAGTGAAGCAAGTGAACAGTTTAAGTCAGGAATATGGACTCGACATTAATATTGAGAAAACAAAAACTATGATAATTAGCAAAACAGACGATAAACCCACATTAAAGATAAGCGTAAATGGGAAAATCCTGAAACAAATCAAGAGCTACGTATATCTTGGTCATATAATAACAGAAGATGGCAGATGTGAAACAGAAATCAAGAAGAGAATAGGAATGGCCAAAGTTACATTCAACAACATGAAACATATACTGACATCTAAACAGTTATCTCACAAATTAAAACTGAGAATCATAAAGTGTTATATATATTCTGCATTTCTGTATGGTGCAGAAACATGGACGATGAATAAAGCATTTGGAGGAAAGAATTGAGGCTCTTGAAATGTGGCTATATAGAAGAATGGGGCGTATCTCATGGAAAGAGAAGAAAACAAATAAGGAGATTCTACAAGATCTAGGTATGAACTAATGAGGGAGATCAAAGTTCGGCAGCTAAAATACTTTGGCCACATAAAAAGGCATAACACCTTGCAGAAGACCATAATAGAAGGGAGAGATGAAGGCAAACGTGCAAGGGGAATGCAGCGCTATAAGGGAGAAGATAACATCAAGGGATGAACAGGAAAGAGTCTATCAGAGTGCACCACCAAGACAAGAGACAGAAGACGTTGGAGATCCATTACAGCCAACCTTCGTTGTGGAGATGGCAGCTGATGATGATGACTGTGCAAGGACCCATTTATGAAATTCTTAAACTTTTTGTCAGTCGTTTCTTTTGCACGCTATGTTTGAGAGCCATGCAATAAGACTGCCTTAACACTTGAGTTCAGAATTCTTATTTTGGATTTTATTTCCAAATATTTCACAGTGCAGCCTTTGTATTCTTATTATAATTGCACTGTTTCAACTTTGTTTATATTGCTGTCAAGATGTATGTATGAGTTCACATCTTGTAGGAGTGTTTCTCCAAGTTCAATCTTGCTATCATCTGCTGCATGTTTTTCTCATAATCTTTGTCTTTTCCCTGTGTATTTTCAGGTGCAATAGCTGTGACCTCTTTTAAAATATTATCAGTTTGTTTTGCATCTGGTTATGGGCCAGAATCTGGATTGGCAGAATCTAGATTGTCAAGCTGTTTTGCCAGAGAACACTGATTTCATTCATGTTGGCAGATGTCATTGTTTCTTCAACAAATTTATAACAAGTAAGAAGAGAAATGATGATAAGAGTATCCCTGCTGCACATATGAATGCTTGTAGAACAAAATTTCAATTTTGAATTCAGTCACCTCAAGAAATGTGCAAGCCAATATGAGCACTTTATGGATATATAGATTCTGCAGTACATGGATTTGTTTTGCTGGCTGGCACAGTGCCAAAGGAGGGAGGGTGACTGTTACAGGTATAACTAACCAAATATGTTGGATATCCAGAATATAATGGTCACCTATCTGTATCACATGAATTGTGCCTCAGACTACATTTCTAAGAAGTACATTTCAAAGAGAAGGTCAGAAGCTATTGTTTTATATCAAGTAAATTTTAAGCCACAGCAGGAAGGCTTCCTTCCAGTATGTGCCATTTTAGGCTTCTCGCTCTTTAGCAGCAATACCACATTAAAGACTTCTTGGTATAATCTACACTGTATATCTACGCTTTTCCTGTGGCTTTTCTGCCATTACGAAACATTTTGAAATTGAAGTCATGAGCTCCAGTTTCTCCAGCTTGGCTTGCATTTAAAGGATCGTCACATCTGTGGTGGATTTAGATGTTATGACTTGTTGTTGTTATGTATTTCTATTGTACTGAATGAGGCCAGCTGTGAAGGCCCCTGAATCTAACAATTATTAGGGTGAGTTTTCAGAGTGCCTTTCTGCTACCACCTTATGATCTCATTCAGACTTATTCTTGACTAGTATGTCTGATAGCTATGTATAATGTCTAGGGTAATGTAAGGTGTGTTGACAACAAATACAACTAAGAACTCTATGAAAAGTATTTAACAACAGCCAGAGTTAAGTTTAAATGTGAATTAATTTTTTACAATTTATTGTTCCAGTATCACAATTTTGTGTATACTGGAATTGAAATTCAAAATGATCAATCAAAATATTTACATCAAAATGATTCAATTTATAACTGTATATATTATTGTTCACAAATTTAGTTACATGTGTCAATCTGGGACAATGTCACTGTACTATAGCTCCTATGAATGGGTACTGTTAGGAAGAACGTCTTCATCACAATCTGAATATTTATTAAACACTTGGGAAATGAGAGCAATCTTTGGGTTGATATATCAAATGCCTGCAGACACTGGCTTAACTTTGTGGCTTCTGATGTGCAGGATGAAGTATAGTCACCCCACCAGCTTCCAATAACAAGTCAGGCTTCTGATCTTGAAATAACAAGGAGGCACACAGTTGATACTGCCTCACTTCTTTAGATGCAGAATTATACAGATCTCAGCTGACCTGGGCTCACTTCTAGTCGTGGATGAAACCCTGGAACAATATAAATGCAGCCTACATCACTGTTACACCCCCCTAAAATTACTGTTTATTTTTCAAGAGGTCATTACTGTTGTACCTCCGTCAAGCACGTGAAAGTCAATGTTATGGGGATCACTGATACAAAGGATTGGTGTATGGTACGGGTGTCTTATTGAATTATCTGCTAACGTTGCTGCTGTGTTGTGGATCTGGTAATGTCTACATTTGATACATACATATACGCCACACAGGCAAACACTGTAGAAGTCTACTGGTAAGCGATGATCAGGTTCTCGATACAGATAGACCACGCCCACTCCGGGGCTATTTCTCAATACGTGTTAAGTTCCCTGTCACACTTGTAATATTAAGTGCGTGTGTTGGTTTAGTCGTTTACACCACAGGTACGTACACAAGAGTCATGGATGGTTGTAAACGACGGGTGACATTTCATATGGGTTTATTCACGTCACAACACATTGATGAAATACACATAGAATACCGTTCACAGCACAACATAAGATATAAAGTACCACATAATAACTGCGCACTCGGCAGCTACAATGATATCATGATTCATGGCCTAAAGTACTCTTATTAAACTCATCCCTATGAAGAATCCTCAATAACAATCCTCTCACAGGAGCTATCATGATTCATGGCCTAAAGTACTCTTATTAAACTCAGCGCTATAAATCTCTCCACATGTAAGCCTACCTTGCCGTGGTTGGAGAGCTTGAGCGCCCCAATGATCCCGGGAGCTATGCCGGCGGGAGTTTTACTCCTGGCAGGGTCACCCAAGCCGGACAGGTCCTGGGTGAGGGGCCAGACTAAATGGGCTGAGGAGTGGGTGGAACCCTATAGGTGTAGATGCAGAACCCACCGGCGAGTGGTACATGCTCTGGTCTGCACCAATCCACCCCCACTTCATGGGTTAAATGCTTTCTTGCCTCATTCTTCACTGTTTGTCGTCTATCACGCCCACGGCGACCGTTGCCTCAATTGGCTGTGTGTGGTGTACCCGGAAACGGGGCCTCCCAGCACTGAGGCACAGTTAAGTCCCCGATGTCACTTATCGGTGCAGAATTGAGAGAGATGGCTGAGCATCACAATCCCCCCTGTGTTGCAGCATGATGAGAACCCAGCATTGCACACTGAGCTTGGGGGGATCACTTGGGCACCAGACTTAATACTGGCTCTTGACTGGATGGCCGCATGCAGGAGATTTCTACAATGGAGGGTTGGCAGGTGGTGGGTATCTGGAAGTGGCTCTGTGCAGGACGTGAGGATTCCTTGGGAGAGCCCAAAACCAGAGCACAGCATTGTGCAAGCTCTGCATAGTTGGAGAGCCCCCTGGATGACGGGGAATGCACAGTGTGCTACCCCACCTATCCCCAACTGCTAACTTAGAACCAGAAGTGGGGTCCTCTGTATGCGTGCCAGGCCAGGATAAAACGCCTGGGAAAGAGACTGGAGCTCAGAACTCCCTAACTCAAAGTTGCAGGATGGCAGAAAAGCCACGGGAAAGACAGGGCTATTTTGAAGATAACGCAACCATATTTTCACCATACGAGCTCGGACGCCGCCTCGGTAAACAAGGTCCGCGCAGAGCAGTGACACCCCCAGGCTGCTTGCGAATAGTCTACTACTGGGAACATAAACAGATTAGGGATGAGCCCACTCTCCCGTTGAGCAGGTGCTAAAGTCGTAGATACTGGGCCAGAAGGCGCACCGGAAACCACAGTATCATGCAACTCGCTTTTTTTTTTCTATGGAGAGTACACCGTCAAATAAATCTCGCTCTGGTGCTCGCCCTGTGGAGCTCCACCAGGCAGGTGCAGTGCCGGGCTCTGAGCCTCGACAGAGCCCACCCTCAGCTACTGGAGGACCCTCTAGACCGTCTTGTGGAGTCAGCAGACGGCGGAGGAGAACTACTGACCAAAACAAAACAGAAAAAGAGAAACCCAGAGTGCCACTTGTCATAATGCACTGGAATGCAGAGGGAGTGAACAGCAAGCAGGCTGGATACAGCAAAAAGACAGAGCTGGAAAACATCTTGTATGAGAAGCAAGTCAGTGTTTGCTGTATCCAAGAGACTCACTTGAAAGCAGATCAAACCTTTAAAATAAGGGGATATCAATGCTTCAGATCCGACAGAAAAGATAGACGAAAAGGAGGAGTACTTACTCTTGTAAGGAATAACATTCCTGCACACGAAAGGAAAACCTTCATGGATGGAGCAGAATATCAGCTGCTGCAGATAAAGGTAGACAAGATGGAAATAGAACTCCTGAACTATTACTGTCCGAACAACAAACCTCTGAGTCTCAGCTCTATACAGGTACCAGCCACCAACTTTATAGCAGTTGGAGACTTTAATAGCCACTCCCAGAGCTGGGGCTATAACCATCTGGATCACAGAGGTGAAGAGGTTGAAACTTGGCAAGATGATCACTCCCTAATCCTAGTCAATAATGCCACAGATACTCCTACCTTCTACTCCAGAGGATGGCACACAACTTCAACACCAGATCTTGCCTTCTCCACACCAGATATAGCTGGATCTATTAGTAGAGAAGTAGGAGATCAACTAGGGGGAAGCGACCATCGCCCAATCTTTCTTACTGTCCAGAGTGCAACTCTCAGTACAGGCCCAGCCATTACAAGATGGAACTACAAAAAAGCCAACTGGGGTTTATTCAGGCATCAGGTGAACACGCTGCTGTCTACCCTCAAGGTACAGAACCGAGATATTAATGAAGTGGTAAAAGACTTCAACAGATGCATACTACAAGCTGCAAAAGAAACCATTCCCAAAGGATGCCGGCGTAACTACATACCATACTGGTCCAGCACACTCCAAGAACGTCAGGAAGCTATGGACAAGGCTAGAAAGAACGCAGAGTCTCAGCCTTCACTTGAAACTCACAACAAATGGAAAAAGGCTGTAGCAGAGTTTCAGAGAACAAAGCTAGAAGAAAAACGGAAAAGCTGGAGAACTAAAACGGCATCGCTGAACCTTGAGAAAGACGGCAGGAAACTTTGGAGATTAGTCAAGTCTCTAAATGAAGAGCGTTCCTCACCAAGGCAGACTATCACATTGGATGAAGGTGGCAAACTTTTCAGAGGAAAACAAGCTGCAGACTTGTTTGCTAGAAGATACAGTTCAGAAAGCAACTTACCCATTAACATAGACCATCAGAGAGAGATAAGAAAAGAAATACTGGCAACCATGGGACAGACAGATACTCCTGCCCCAATGAGGGAACCCATCACACTAGGAGAACTACAGAAGGCTATTTCCAAGCTTAAGTTTCGAAAGTCACCCGGCCCAGACAAAATCAGCAACGAAATGCTAGTAAATCTGAGCTCAGCAGCAAAGACAAAACTGCTTGAGATATTCAACCACAGCTGGTTGAAAGGAACGGTACCCCAAGTATGGAGAGAAGCCATCACAATACCCATACTAAAGAAAGGGAAATGTAAGACCGAGGCTGCAAGTTACCGGCCAATCAGTCTCACAAGCTGTGTTGGGAAGACTATGGAGCGAATAGTCAACCACAGATTGAAATGGTATTTAGAGTCTGAGCAGATCCTGGTGCCGGAACAAGCTGGATTTAGAGAATGCTACAGTATAGAAGACCAAGTTACTTACTTGTCTCAAGCAATAGAAGATGCCTTTCAGGAGAAGAAAAAGGTCCTAACGATCTGGGTCGACTTCAAGCAGGCCTTTGACAGGGTGTGGAAAGATGGCCTCATTGCAAAACTTGGGAGAGGTGGAATCCAAGGCAACATGATGAAATGGATCCAGTCATACTTGCATAACAGGAGAACTAGAGTCACTCTTGACGGTCTGCAGAGCAGAAAAGTGTTGCTCCATCAGGGGGTACCTCAAGGAGGAGTAATTTCCCCTACACTCTTCCTTGTTTACATCAATGACCTGGTGAAAGATCTCCCTGCAGGAGTGAAAGCTGCCTTATATGCAGATGACCTAGTACTCTGGTGCGCTGATGAAAATGTCACCACAGCAAATTATAGAATGCAGCGGGCAGCAGACATGCTAGTGTCATGGGCAGAGAAATGGCTTATCACAATAAACACAGACAAAACCTCCACAACACTGTTCTCCCTCGCCCCCAAGGACAAATCAGCTAACATACACCTAGGGACAACCGTTATCAAGGAAGAAAGCTACCCCACCTATCTTGGGGTGACATTTGACCAAAGGCTTACATGGAATAAGCATATTGAAAATGCAGAAGGAAAGGCCCGAAGACGACTAGGCATACTCAGAAAATTGGCAGGTACCAACTGGGGAGCAAATGAACGAAATCTAAAGAAGATTTTTATAGTGGAGTAATAAGACCACACTTAGAGTTTAGCTCAGCAGCATGGTCATCAGCTGCTAACTCACATCTGCAGTCCTTGGACAAGGTGCAAAATCAAGCTCTCAGGCTCATTACAGGAGCCATGAAAACTACACCAATAACAGAGATGCAGAAGGTTGCTGGATTACAGACATTGTCCCATAGAAGAGACACAAAGACCATGATCCAGATGGAAAAGTACAACAGTATGCCAACGCACCCAATGAAGGCAAGACTAGATGATCTGGCATTGGGACGTCTAAAGCGTAGCAGCTTTGTGCATCGGGGAAAAAGACTTATAAGACAGCATCAAGAAGACCTATCTATGAAGACAACACCACTGAAGCCCACCCTATACCCTGTACCATGGGAGCAGGCCAGCAGTGCCCTCCAAATTAATACGTCGGTCAGTGGTCTCACAAGTGGATGTGAGTATAATGATCTGCAAAAACGAACTGCTACATTGAGTATGATCCAAGAAAGCTATCCCGATCAATCATGGATACATGCCTATACAGATGGATCAGCAACTAATGCTGTTAGGAATGGAGGTGCCGGTATCTTTATCTCATATCCTGACAACCACTATGAGACTAGGCACATTCCCACTGGTAAATTCTGTTCCAACTATACAGCTGAGGTTCAAGCTCTAGAGCAAGCTGCAAATATGATTTATAACACCAACTCTGACTGCCACCAGGTAGTCATCCTCACAGATGCACTGTCTGTCCTGCAAGCTCTCAAGGGTGGTAAACTCCCGCATCTGAGAAATGAACTAAACAAGGTAGCTGCCAAAAAGAGAACCATACTTCAGTGGGTACCATCTCATTGTGGTGTACCCGGAAATGAAAAGGCAGATAAACTTGCAAAAAAGGGAGGAGAATGTGAACAAGAAGATAATGAAGTCACATACTTTGAGAAAAAGAGAGCTATCCAGACTATAAGAAGAGAACAGAACCAACCCAAAGACGACTATCACACTCTCGACCGGCAGGGACAGATAACTATTTTTCGACTCAGGACAGGGCATAACAAACTGAATAAACACATGCACAAGTTACGATTGTCTGCTTCACCACTGTGCACATGTGGATTAAACGAACAAACTGCTGAGCATGTTCTACAGGACTGTCCTCTGTATGACCAGTTAAGAAAGATATACTGGCCCAATGACTCAACACTAAATTCAAAGCTATATGGAGTTAAAGAGGAACTTCAAACAACAGTCGAATTCATCATGAGAACTCGTCTGACGGTGTAATCATCAAAGATGCGATCGCAAGAAGAAGAAGAAGAAGCGCTATAAAGAATCCTCAATAACAATCCTCTCACAGGAGCTATCATGATTCATGGCCTAAAGTACTCTTATTAAACTCATCTCTATAAAGAATCCTCAATAACAATCCTCTCACAGGAGCTATCATGAATCATGGCCTAAAGTACTCTTATTAAACTCAGCGCTATAAAGAATCCTCAATAACAATCCTCTCACAGGAGCTATCATGATTCATGGCCTAAAGTACTCTTATTAAGCTCATCTCTATAAAGAATCCTCAATAACAATCCTCTCACAGGAGCTATCATGATTCATGGCCTAAAGTACTCTTATTAAACTCAGCGCTATAAAGAATCCTCAATAACAATCCTCTCACAGGAGCTATCATGATTCATGGCCTAAAGTACTCTTATTGATCAAGACTCCTCACACAGGAGATAATGGCCTTTAAAGACTGCACACTGCAGTTATAAACATTTCCACAATAATCAAAACTACAGTTTCATACTACGCTGTACCCACAGCGAAAAATCCGTCGACATTTTAAATTCAGCACTGTACAGGCATTTCACACTTCCCAAAAACACTGTCTTCCTACCCGGTCAAAACGCCCGGAACACTCTCCCTAGATAACACACTCGTCCCGCTCAAAAGCAGTCACGAGACTTCCTCACGGTCAACACAACTCCGTCAATCAATCATCTGCTCCTAGCCGCGAGCTATTCTCACTCCGCTCAAACATTACAGAATAAATATATCAGCGCTTTTCACGCTGTCTGTAATCTGTCTCTCGAAACTATCACGAGATACTCTCTAAATAATTCGATAGCTAACAAGCAACTAAGTGCTATAACTCAAAATCTATTTCAACTACTAACATACTCCAGTTTACTTCCCCTTACACTAAAACTGTTCGTTACAATCACCCTCTGATATACTTTCTCTTTCCCTAACTAAACATTTTAATTCATTCAGATTCAGCATGGTAACTACACAATTAGTTAACGTTCTTAATTGGTTTGTTACCCCATTCATGGTCAAATAAACTTCAAACTACAGTTTGACACTTTCCTTGACAAAGGAAACATTTTAAGTTAATAATATCAAGTCATGTACAAAGACGGTGACTTGCTGAAGAAGACGGCCAGTGGTTTTCCTGGTCTTATGTCACAATACTGTTCAACAATTTCCCCATTACTATTTACTTTTATTTTCTCCCAAAGTATCAGAAAACCTGTCGGGCTTTTCTACAACCTATTACTATATTTCTTAACAACTCTATGAAACAACACAAAGTTTGATATTGGCTTCACTCTAGATAATCTTTTCCCCACATAATTTTCATACAAATTCAATAATATATACATAATGATAATATAAAGGTTTTCTTTCTTACCGCATCAGAGAAATATTAAACACTAATAGTTTGAATTGAGATAATATGGTCAACTCCAGATCTCTTGCTGGTGCAGAACAGCTAAGCCAAGACAGTACTTTTATCTTGCTTTTAAACAACTTTAGTATCGAAAATCTCTATCACAAGTGGCCCCGAATACTACTATCCATTAGTTTTATTCTTCCCTTAGTATATTAGGCTACAGCCAATCAGGTACCGTTTGGCTTTGAGCGTCCTTATATTCAAACTCGAACTAAATTTTCAAATCTAGGACTAACTTCCCCCCTATCCCCACCACAGAGCAAACTGAGAAAGGTTCAAGTCTGTTCATCCATCTGTCTTCGTCAATATCTCGATTAATTCCTAACAGTTTATAATTCTGACCAATAATTAGTGATCCTGTTGTTACCGGTCACACAGTGATTACATTTTTATTCTTGTATTCATTATATTCAATATTATCGTTTTTATTCTTCATTTCCTCCACTAACATATTTTTCTATCTTGCCAATTCAAATTTGTAAACACTAACTCGTAGTACCACCAACTATGCTCGTTCCCTTCCCCGTTCCATACTGTATTTTTTTCAAAATTTTCCGCGTTAATCGTAGTTTTTTTCTTTTCTTTAAACTGCCGCTCTCATTCATTACGAGACAACGCTTGTAGTAATACGTCACAAAAGCAACAAAGTACTGTCTGTACGCTACATTAGCCCTACTTTTACGCTAGAGATACGTGTGAGTACAGGTTTTTGGCTGTCTCGCATCCGATCATTGTGGCAATATAAATTCGCATCTGCGTTACAGAAAAAGGGGTTTTTCTATCATATTTTTGAAACAAGCTACGATATCGGCTTGCACTATCGTCTGCTCGGCTCGTGGCGACCAAGCAGAACCAAATGCGTTTCGAAGTGTAGCATTTTCTCTCTCCCTCTTATGCTTCCTTTTATTCTTTCACCGTTTCTGTCTTACTATCTTCTCGAAAACTAGGCTTGGTTTTATGTCAAAATATGTTACGTTAGTGTCCCAAGGTCGAGGCATAAAATCTTAGCACTGACTTGCGGCGTAGGAGATAACGTTCTCCATAACTTCGCTATTTTATTTCTAGGTTATTTTTGTTGAATTTATAAAAGTGGTTACTAGTCTTACAATTTGGGGGAAATTTGGCGAGATATATGTGAGCGTGTTGTACATACAGATTGTATTTTACGACAACATCTAGTCTCAAACTAGGAGTAGGAAGTGTGTGGCATACTGTGCATTCCCCGCCATCCAAGGGGACTCTCCAACTATGCAGTGCTAAAATACTGTACTCTCGTTCCGGGCTCTCCTAAGGAATTGTCACGTCCTGCACAGAGTTACTTCTCAGCTTCCCCTGCCTATTACTGGGTCCACTGCGAGATCCTTCTGCATGCAGTCAACCAAGTCAAAGCCAAAGAATTATGCCTGGCTTAACCTTTTGAACCTGAGGTCCCGAAATTTCGGTCCGTGTGTAAATAATCCGTTCCCTGAGCGACCGCTTTCTCGGTCTGACACACCTAGCTTACCAATACGGGGCCGGAATGGAAATGTGTGAAAAAATAATGACGTCAGGAAGTAACATCTTGTGGAATGTAATACTAAAATGGCGGCGCCCATGAAGTGATAATATTTTGCAATTCTTTAATTGTTTTCATAATGAAAAGGCAATTTGAAAATCCAGGAAATAGCCATTCTAAAAGGCTAACAACGTAACAAGCTGTTGAACTTGTGCTCAATGATTCGGAGGATGATGAATTAGATTTAGATGGTGATTATTCAGAAAGTGACATCGAAATTGAATCGAGTGATGGATCTTGTGAATCAGATTATGAGCAAGCTAGTTCTAACCCCTGTTCCTGGCCCCTCAGGGGATCGGGCTATGGTACAGGGGCGTATCCCACGTAATGTATCAAGTAAATTTGATACAGGTTGGTCTCCCGCAAATATATTCAGACCTATGTCTAGCGTAGAGTGGAACAGTTAGGCCCCAAGAATATTCCAGAATCATTTTCTCCTGAGAGTAAAGCCATTGAATTTTTGGAACTTTTCCTCGACAGTAATTTTTGGCACAATTTGTGTGAGCAGACAAACAGACGTGCTGAGCAAGTAAAAAGCAAAAAGCCAACCAGCTACTATGCTAAAAATTATAAAGATGTAACAGTGCCAGAGATAAAAGCATTCTTTGGACTGCGTCTTGAAATGGAGCACAGTGTGAGTAAACCACGTTACGAAGATTACTGGTCCAGCTCATCTTTGAACTTCATTTCCCAAACTCCTGGATTTCGCACTGTAATGGAACGTGATCGCTTTCTTGCTGTATGGACGTTTCTTCATCTTGTACATGAAGAGGACCCTGCTCTGGATAAAGCAGATAAACTGTACAAAGTAAGGCCCATGCTTCTTCTTCTTCTTCTTTCGTTCGCTTGAAATATATTGTCTATATCTGCAATGTTGTTTCTTGTATAAACTTCACTGTCTTTTGTAGTTCATACAGGGGTCCATATAGTTTTGCTTCCAGTGTTGTTTCTCTGGGCCAGTGGGTTTGCCTCAATATATCATATTCGGGGCAATCTTGCAGTACGTGCTCCGCTGTCTGGGGTGCCTGTCCACATGTACACATGGCTGAATTGCCAATCTTGAATTTTGTATACATGTGGCTGCGGAGGCGGTTGTGTCCTGTTCTGAGGCGCAGAATGACTATTTGTTCTGATCTGTTCATAGCTTGGTAGTCATCCTGTGTTGGTGGCTTTCTGATAGATTTGATCATCTTTTTCTTCTGATGGTACGTAACTGGTACATCCGGTTGCTCGTCTGCAGCACCTTCTTTAGCCAGTCCGTCTGCTCTCTCGTTTCCTGGTATTCCACAATGAGACGGTATCCACTGCATGGCGACCCTGCGCTGGTTGCACAGTTCAGAAAGTAGGGCCTGTATAACTGGCAATTTTCTGGACTGAAGTGCTTGGAGTGCTGATCTTGCATCTGTCAGGAATACTACAGGCTGTGGACCGAGATTAGGCCCATGCTAAATTTGTTGCTTCCAAGATTTCGGTATTATTATTCACCCTCACAATACTTGAGTTTAGACGAGGGTATGATCCCCACTAAAAGCAGACTTGCCTTCAAACAATACATAAAATCAAAGCCCATAAAGTGGGGAATAAAGGCTTACATGGCATGTGAAGCGAACTCAGGCTATATTCTGAATTTGGAAATGTACACTGGAAAAACAGAGGATGTTATTCCAGAACTCGGTATTATTGGTAGTGTCGTCATCAGGATTTTGACTTCAGGTGATTTGGCAAACAAAAACCATATTCTTGTCATGGACAGATTTTATAACAGTGTAACTCTCTTTGACAAGTTATACAGTGATTATGGAACACTTGCAGGAGAGACAGCAGTGACAAATAGGAAATATTATCCAAAAGAACTGGCAGGAAAGAAGAAAATGTGCAGGGGGCAATCAGAATTTGTCTGTTTCAATAACACTGTTTGTCTTGTATGGATGGACCAAAGACCCATCAATTTTATTTCTAATTATCATAACCCAACAGAAATGGGAACTGTTAGAAGGAGAAACAAGGATGGAACAACTGTGGATGTTCAAACTCCACAACTTTGTATTGACTACAATACATTCATGGGTGGCTGCGATGTCAACGACCAAGTTTGTCATCTCAATAAAACGCACCGGCTTTATCGATGGCCTTGACGGCTCATAGTGAAATTTTTTCATGTGGGCATGCAATAATGCCTATATACTAATGAATAAATACAATCCCCACAATGTAACTGGAAGACGCTACAGAACATTTGGTATGTTCATGAATGAAATCTGTTTATCACTCATTGGTGATTACAGAACAGCGGCAATGAAGCTTCACAACCGTGTTGATGCACATCAGAGGCTGCAAAATGTGGGCTTGCATCATCCTCAAGTGTCTCCACAAGCTACAGGCAATAACATTTGTGTTGTGTCTGCATACAAATTCAACAAACATGTTAGTGACTTCCCAGACATGGCCTACAAAGACGGGCCATTCAAAAAAGTGAAGACTAAATTCTGGTGCAAATATTGTGGAAGCTATCTGTGCCTAAAGGAAGGGTCTACATGCTGGGAGGACTGGCACAATAAGCAGGAATATTGGAGATGATCAGGTCAGTCAATTTGAGATAGAAAAGTTAAAACTGACCATATGGTTGTGTCACAGTAACTAGTTTTGCTTATGTGTCTTTTTTGTGCATGTTTTGCTCAGGAGCCCAGGGGAATGGGGTTCAAAGGGTTAAGTGACTTCTCCAAGCTTAGTGTGCAATCCTGGGTTATCAACAAGTTTCACCACAGGGAGAATCCCTGGAAATGTGTGGATGATTTCAAGAGTCAGTGAGGATGTAATTAACCTCACAGACATAGGTTAACTTCCACTTTCATATATTGCAGCATTGTGCATAGCTGGTGGTCATATAAGGATGACTCCAGATATGCCTCCATGCATGTGCATGTATCATAAATTGTATGTCCTTATAATGGAAATGCATTAGGATCATTATTTATTGTGCTTCAGTTCCCTGTGGAGCATGGGCCTTCAACAAATTCATGCCAAACCTTTTTTTTTTGTCTTTTGTCATCCATTCAAGGTTTTTCCCTGTCTTTTGTTTTATCAATTTCATATCTGGAATTTCCTTCTCCGTGCATTTTTAGATTGTCCTCAGTTTCTCTTATCCTGGGGAGTCTAGCACAAGGACTACCTTATAATGTTAAAAATGGTTTCATCAATCTGTGGCCTACCCAATTCCATATCTTCTCCTCACCTTTTGTTCTTCTAGCATGTGTCTGTTTCTTTCCATCAGTTCCACATTTGTTATCTTGTTATACCATTTCAGTAGGTTGAAAAAGAATTTGTATTGCTGTCGCGTAAATTCCAGAATTATACTAATAACCAAGACCCTAAAGCACCTCCATGTGGTGCCTCCTGGAAATAGGCAACCGTCTAATCCTCTAGTTGCTTGAGGAACATTCAGGGATTGTTGAGTCCTACATAAGTGGTAAGACTGAATTCTGGCTTTTACTGGTCAGTTGCAGAAAAGATGATTCCATAGTGGATGGTTTTCAAGTGAGTGGAACTAGGAAATGGCTCTGTGCAGGACATGACAATTCCTTGGGCAAGTTCAGAACCAGAGCCCAGTATTTGCATCCTGCATATTTGAGAACCTCCATGGATGGGGGTATGCCTCCACACACACACGTATGTACACACACACACCACGGGCACCCAACTCCACCACATGATGCATATTACCAGCTCAGCAGAAGTGAACAGGTGGTAATGTTCAGACTTCGCACAGGCCACAACAGATTGGGATACCATCTGTTCAACAAGCTAAAGATAAGAATTACCAATGTGTGTAACTGTGGCACCGATAAAATAATTGCTGAAAATCTGCTTCAAAGGAACATACGAGGAAAAGAGAAAGCTCATATGGCCAGTACCATTCCTGGAAAAACTAAACAGCATCATGCTGACCACTGCTTTCTTTGAACATGTTCAAGTTGATGTGTGAGGGTGAAACAAGAAGAAGCAGCATGTTGAGGAATGGCACAAAAGCCACTGGAAAACCTAGATCTATAATGTACAGAATGATTGAAATATCACTCCCTATTTTATAATTTTTGTCACTCCTATCCAACTAATTTATATGAAACGCTAACATAAGAGAATTAACTGCTATTTTATTACATAAAATGCTATGTCACATTAACATTACAGCTTAACCTGAGATCACGCCTGTTGTATGAATCCATTTTTTGCTGTCTCTAGTAAAGTAAGTTTATTGGCCATTTTGGATTTTATTTTATTTTGTTTCTGAAAACAAAAAATAAAACGCATTACTCAAATGGCAGTTATTGCTTGCTTCGATGTTTGCGTCATGTACATATAATAGAGACACGTGAGGATATAAAAATTTAGAGGGGATTTTTCAGTTACCCTATAGATAATGCTAAGAAAAGCACTTTTTCACCATACAAACTAGGACATCGCCTTGATAAACAAGGTCCTTGAGGACAGTGACACCCTATCCTGCTTGTGAAAAGTCTACTGCTGGGAACATACACATACGAGGGGCGTTCAGAAAGTAATGCACCACATCTTTTTTCTCAGCTAATAATGAAGATAGAAGCATGAAATTTTGCACACTTCACATATGGCATGTGCCAATTGTGTGCACCAAATTGAAAGGAAAGCAATTTCTTCTGAATTGTTGGAGCATTTCAATGCTGATGGAGAGAATTGTTTGGCTAAGATCGTTACAGGTGACGAAACCTGGGCACATCATTTTGAACCTGAGACAAAAAGACAGTCAATGGAGTGGCATCATCCGCAATCACCAAGAAGAAAGAAATTCAAGACAATTCCTTCAGCTGGAAAGGTCATGATCACTGTCTTTTGGGACATTGAAGGTGTGATTCTTGTGGACATTATGCCAAGAGGAGAGACAACCAATTCGCAAGCTTACATTAAGACATTGAAAAAACTCAATCAACGTTTTCGCAGAGTTCGGCCGCACAAGAATCCAGCAGATCTGCTTCTCCTTCACGACAATGCGCGCCCTCACACAAGTCTGGCAACACGGGAAGCAATCACCAAATTGGGTTGGACTGTACTACCCCATCCACCCTATAGTCTCGATTTGGCACCCTCTGATTTTCATCTATTTGGTCCACTTAAAGATGCACTCCATGGGACAAGGTTTGAAGATGATGAAGGAGTGATTGATGCAGCGAAGAAATGGCTACATGATCAAGACAAAATCTGGTACGGGCTAGGAATACATGCACTTGTTTCGCGCTGGCATAAAGCCGTACAAGTTGATGGGGATTATGTTGAATAATACCGATGTTTACATGACATATCCATGAATATTGTGTATAAATTTCATGCTTTTTGAATAAACAGCTCCTGAGAAAAATGATGTGGTGCATTACTTTCTGAAAGCCCCTCGTACTACAAATCAGCATTACAGGCATACAGAACAAGGAAGCTGAACTGCTCAAAACCTTAAGTGATAACAAGATCCATAATGCAGTGCTCCAGGAAATTATTCCATCCAGAGAAAACAATGTCATCACTGGATACACCATAACCACTGAGAATACCAGACAATCGAAGGACTTATAACGCTCATAAGAAATGGCATTCAATCAGAAGTACGAAACATCTCCAGAGGTGGTGACGTAGACATGCAGTAGGTCCTCTGCTGGTTCAAAGGAAATAAATGCACCACTTATAATGTTTACTGCTTCCCATCTGCAGGAAGCATCATCTTCCTAGACATCGCATACCAGAAAACTTCAATAGCTGGAGACTTAAAGGCCAGTTCACTATCATGGTGATATAAAACATACAACAAAAGATGCATGTCATCAGCAAAATCTAGATAGTCACGCTGTTTTGATAAGAGTCTACTTTTATCTCAAAGCTTTCTGTAAGTTGTCTTTCGTGCAGAATTTTTCTTGTCTTTGTATGTTTTCTTTTATTGGGAATAAATTTAAGGACTCCAAAATGTCTCACCAATTTCCAGAGTAATTCTGAGTAAAAAAAAAAGTATGTGATTAACAAGAGTAATTACATAACTTTTGAAAGTTACATAGTATATGTATAGTGTTGCATGTTCTGCTTGAAATGTGTGCTGTTTTTTAGATGTACATTTCAGACTTTCTCAACAGGACCTTGTGGCTTAACTGTTGCAGATGTGGACACCAATTGTTTGGTAGTTACTTTTACATCAATGTGGAAAAACAGTACAAAGTCATTCATTTTGAAGATAGTGGCAGTTGATGGACAGGTCAAGGTTTGTATTGCAACTTTTAAATTTTGCATTCATTCTATTGTCTCCAGAAATAGCGTTATTGTGGCCCGTTTAAATATCTCTTGTGATTCACTCACTATCTGTGGCGAAAGAGAGATAAGTAACTACTAGTCTCCTATAAGACGTAGATAATATAGGAGATAATAACAGATAACTCAAAAGTTCTCCAGGAAAATTCCTCTAAATAGAAGTTTAGGCTCGTGAAAGGAGTAAGAAATGCCTGGGTAGAACATATTTCAAGCAATACCTGCCAGCAAAACCCACAAAGTGGGGATTCAAAGTATGTGTACTTGTCACGTAGCGTTTAAAGGATAAGAGAATTATTTAGAGGAAATAATAGATCTGATGTAGAAGATTTGGCTCAAGGAATCCCTGCTGGGTTTTCCCACTTCCGAAGGGTGACGAAGAGGGTAAATTCTCCTAACTCGACAGGTCTGGAAAAGATTGTAAGGAGATATTTGGTCTCTCGCTACCGTCATCCCCTTCTCAGTTATCTATTATTATTATTCTTTAAATTATATTATATTTTACGAGCCCCCCCTCTCCCTTATAAAGGAAGATAAACATAGACAATATTCAACATCTAATGGAAGGAACAAAGCGTGGGGTACAGTATATACACCCAATTGGTTTATTGCAACTAAAATGAATAGATGGTGAATGATAGTATTGTCGATGGAATTAGTGTCTGCTGTATGTATTATGTGTCTCACAATTCAAGTGTTTTTCATCATGGATGACTAAACTATGTGGCATTGATTAGGTGAGTTTCCTTTTTCGTGGACTTAGCTTTTCAGCCCCTGGCTGATAGTGAAGTGAGGTTAGTTCTCCGGTCTCCTGACGTTGCCCCCGGTAGGTCTTGAATGGTTCGGATTTGCCTTCTCTGTGCTCGACTCCGTATTCTGCGCTGGGATTGGACTGTCGTGCAAGGCTCCACCATAGACTGAAGACAAATACGACGGCTTCATTAATTTTCTAGCTTTAGAAAGCAGTCTTTCCCTAAGCCGTCCCTCTGCCAGTCATCTCAGATTTTAGTCTCTAACATTATATGTCTAGAGCCTAATCTTGAATTCAAGTTTCTCCTGTCTGTCCTTTATTATATTTCTCTGCCCCAGTGGCAGTATTATAATTCTTTAGACTGATTTATCGTCAGCTTAACCCGATGAATTATTATAAATGTCAGTTAAACCCACCAACTTTTATCATAGAAATGTCGGCAACAGTATTCTAGTTCTGTGCCTCTAGCCTAATCGTCATGTCATTATGATGAATTTAACAATTAATTGGACATCCGTGTTTTAGAATTGTCTGACAACATTATCACACACTTCATGTCTGGTCACATCGTCATATAATTTATAATGAATATATGTCACGGTCTGTCAACATTATCGTTAATATTAATTTCCGTTAGTTTAAACGTCGGGTCGAAATTAATCAAATAATATGGAAATTAAGGAGCCGCGGTAGCATAGTGGTTAGTGCACTGGCTTCCTAGCGCAGTGGTCTATGGTTCGATCCCCAGATGAGGCGGAAAAATTTTTAGGCCACAAACGGCTCCTGGGTCGACCCAGCCCCGAATGGGTACCAGAGCTACTCTGGGAAGGTTAAGGCGGCCGGCGTGATACCGACCACATCACCCCTCGTGTGCCGACGGTCAAGATAATATGGGCCTAACACCATATTCCCAATATGCCTCAATGGGCGTGTAACGGGTTCCTTTTTTTTTTTTTTTTTATGGAAATTAATAGCTATATATATATATATATATATATATTCCCGTTATACATTATTATGAACATGTACATATCCCGTGGGATCATAAAATATACCCGATCACATGTGGCTGGATGTGATCGTAAAACAAAAATATGAATAAAGTAAACATACCAATCTTGCGTCGATTTTGCAAGGTACTACACATTTCATCACATTATATTCTAGCGAGATTTCACTTACCTACTCAAAGATGGACGCTAACCCGCAATTTAGACACGTGGCTTCAGTGCTTTTAATGCGAGAATTCGCCGATATCTGGGTTAGACCTAGCTTTCTTGAGATTTCCTGGGCAAGTGAAGAATGCTGGCTTTGCCGCCTTTTAGCGGGTCATTTCCGCTTGGACACGTGATCCGTAGCGTGCATCATGTGACCTTAGCCTCGTTTTAGACGCTCCAATCAATAATGTTAAAAGTCACGTGATGTCTTCCTAAATAGCCTAAACTGGTTCTCCCAAGTTCAAGCAGTTCTAAATTAAAACGGATTTCCCGCTACCGAGGTCATTGGTCAACAATGACGTCGTATCTAAAAATAGCATTAAACGCGAGGAGAAAATACCGAACGCTAGGAGAATTTCCGCAAGTGACACTTCCCGTGACTTTGCGATCATGCATTGAGGATGGGAAAAAAAATGATGTCACGTAAATAATAAAAAAAATGAAGAGAAGATTGGCCAAGTCGTCACACAAGCCCCTCCTCAAGTTTGACGTTCCGTCCAACTCCTCTTGTCCTGTCTTCCTCTTCTTTTTCAGTTTCTCATATCTCCTCGGTTGCGTCCGGATGTCTGCTCAAAAAATCTGCCCCTACGTTGTTCTTCCCAGGTAAGTATTCTGGTTTTCTTCCTGGTTTTCTTTGGATGCCTACGTCTGCAGCAATGCTTCCCTAGGTCCTGTAACTGGTCTACCCTATGTGTTGAGGTTACCTGGTTACACTCTGAACAGGACTTCACATATCGAGCTATGTCTTCTGTGATGCCGGGCCAGTAATAACGGGTGGCTATCCTTTGATTTGTGGCACCATTACCCAGGTGTTCACTCAAAGTAGCACCGTGCCCCCATTCCATAACTTTATTTCTATATATGGATGGCACCACAATCTGTCCATGACTTTTTAGCCCTCTGCCAGCTTTCCTGTGCAAGAGTCCATGTTCCATATAAAAGTCACCCTTCCTCCGAGGGTTATGTGAGTTTTTCAATTTTCCAAAGCAAGGCCCCAATGTGTTATCAGCTGCTTGAGCCCTTTTCATCTTATTCGGATGAATTTCTAATTTAGAGTCCCTCTCTATGCATTTGGAGTCAGACCTGGTCTGGATGGCAGCCATAACCACAGGCTTTACTGGTTCTCCTAAAAAGACATATCTACGCCCTAACATCAGGGGGTAGAAAGGATCCTCTAAAACTGCAGCATTGATCTCCCCTTCCACATAGCGACAACTGACCTGAATCTTCGCTATGGGCAAATTTAAGGGTAATGCTCCCTTGAGTGGCCCCTGGATATCCACTGTTTCTGTGGTGAGTTGTTCGGGGTGCACCAGAGATGAAGAAACGACCGCGTCATAAGACAAACCTGTGTCATACATCCCGATGACTTGGTTGCCATTCACGGTCACTGTCTCCTGTATAGGTGGGTGATGGAGGCTATTCTGACTCACTGTCAGTTCCTTCCTGTCAACAGCCCTCACCTGTAAACATGCAACATGATGTGGAGGGTTTTTCCTTCTGCACTCGGCAGTATTGTGGTTGCTCATTTTGCACGTCTTACACCACTTTTCTCCCTGCCTTTGATGCTGGAAAGCTGATCTCTGAGTAGTCTTGTAGTCTGGCTTGTCATGCTTTTTGAAGTTGTGGTAAGGTAGATTCATTTGGGGGTCCATGTGTGACTGAGCTGTCGGCCTCGATACTTCTTCCGGTTGGTTCCGTCGGGGTGGGTCATTCTCCGTTAGCGCTGCCTGATAACGTTCCGCCAACGGGACGATGGATTCTAAAGTGCTGGCCCCATTCTCTGTCAGAAATCTTCTCATGTCGGAAGTCATGGTGTCCTTCAGTTGTTCAATAACGACCATCTCCTTCAGACCTTCCCAATCATGAGAAAAATTCCCTAGGGCACCCCACTTTTCCACGTACGAATCCAGTCTAGCAGCAAATTGAGCAAAGTTCTCTCCGACTTCCCAACTAGAGTTACGGAACCTCTTCCTATAGGCATCAGCATGTAGCTCATAACGGATCAGGAGTGCCTTTTTCAAAGAGTCGTAGTCATCCTGTAAACCTGGAGGAAGCTTGCTATACACGTCATAAGCAGTTCCTCTAAGCCCTTGCGACAGTTTCAGGTTCCATTTGCTCTTCTCCAAACCAAACGTGGTGGCAAACTTCTCAAATTTGTCCAGATACCTATCGATCGAGTCGGCTTGTTCCGAGAAAGCTTCGAATGGAAACGTCAAGGGTCCCAAAGTTGACATGAGTGAGGATGGCAAAGGTCCTGTGCCCCCTGCGTGCAAGGAGGGCATATCATCTGACCGTGGCGATAGGTTGCCTGAGGAGGTAGATGCGGTCGCACCGGCTACCGGTTCAACTCTTTGAGCTTGTCCCTGCATCTCTAACTGCTTCATCTTCAATGCATGCTCGCGTTCATCTCTCTCGCTTCTTTCTCTAGCGTCTACAGCTTTTATCCTCTCATCTATTTCTGCTAACTTTATTCGCTCTTCTCTTTCAGCTTTCGCTGTTTCTCGAGCGTAATACTTATCAGTCTCAACACTGACATAATTTGCAAGGTCCACCCCACTATAACCTAGATCTCGACCGGCCTCCCCTAGTGCTGCCTTAAGCTTAACTATTTCAGCCATCTTTTGCAGTTAAAGTCCACACTGAGTAAGCTAGTGCTACCTTCCAATAGTATTTCTGACAACAAGTAAATACTAATTATTTATCCGACTGCTGTAGAATGAAATTACTACAGTTATGGAGACTTAAGGTCTGTAAATCAATGAAATACAAATCATGAACTAACTTAATTAAATACAACATAAATAAAGGGATTCACCAATCAATGCCTGAAATTCTAGAAAAAATGTTTTCTGTCTTTCTAGAGCTCACTGTGTGAAAATACATGTGTTAAAATGGTATACTGTAATGACTGAATGGATGATACTATCCCAGAGGTATGATAAAATACATAAGTTCAAATCCCGGACCGAGACACCAGTGTCACGTAGCGTTTAAAGGATAAGAGAATTATTTAGAGGAAATAATAGATCTGATATGGAAGATTTGGCTCAAGGAATCCCTGCTGGGTTTTCCCACTTCCGAAGGGTGACGAAGAGGGTAAATTCTCCTAACTCGACAGGTCTGGAAAAGATTGTAAGGAGATATTTGGTCTCTCGCTACCGTCGTCCCCTTCTCAGTTATCTATTATTATTATTCTTTAAATTATATTATATTTTACGAGCCCCCCCTCTCCCTTATAAAGGAAGATAAACATAGACAATATTCAACATCTAATGGAAGGAACAAAGCGTGGGGTACAGTATATACACCCAATTGGTTTATTGCAACTAAAATGAATAGATGGTGAATGATAGTATTGTCGATGGAATTAGTGTCTGCTGTATGTATTATGTGTCTCACAATTCAAGTGTTTTTCATCATGGATGACTAAACTATGTGGCATTGATTAGGTGAGTTTTCTTTTTCGTGGACTTAGCTTTTCAGCCCCTGGCTGATAGTGAAGTGAGGTTAGTTCTCCGGTCTCCTGACGTTGCCCCCGGTAGGTCTTGAATGGTTCGGATTTGCCTTCTCTGTGCTCGACTCCGTATTCTGCGCTGGGATTGGACTGTCGTGCAAGGCTCCACCATAGACTGAAGACAAATACGACGGCTTCATTAATTTTCTAGCTTTAGAAAGCAGTCTTTCCCTAAGCCGTCCCTCTGCCAGTCATCTCAGATTTTAGTCTCTAACATCATATGTCTAGAGCCTAATCTTGAATTCAAGTTTCTCCTGTCTGTCCTTTATTATATTTCTCTGCCCCAGTGGCAGTATTATAATTCTTTAGACTGATTTATCGTCAGCTTAACCCGATGAATTATTATAAATGTCAGTTAAACCCACCAACTTTTATCATAGAAATGTCGGCAACAGTATTCTAGTTCTGTGCCTCTAGCCTAATCGTCATGTCATTATGATGAATTTAACAATTAATTGGACATCCGTGTTTTAGAATTGTCTGACAACATTATCACACACTTCATGTCTGGTCACATCGTCATATAATTTATAATGAATATATGTCACGGTCTGTCAACATTATCGTTAATATTAATTTCCGTTAGTTTAAACGTCGGGTCGAAATTAATCAAATAATATGGAAATTAATAGCTATATATATATATATTCCCGTTATACATTATTATGAACATGTACATATCCCGTGGGATCATAAAATATACCCGATCACATGTCGCTGGATGTGATCGTAAAACAAAAATATGAATAAAGTAAACATACCAATCTTGCGTCGATTTTGCAAGGTACTACACATTTCATCACATTATATTCTAGCGAGATTTCACTTACCTACTCAAAGATGGACGCTAACCCGCAATTTAGACACGTGGCTTCAGTGCTTTTAATGCGAGAATTCGCCGATATCTGGGTTAGACCTAGCTTTCTTGAGATTTCCTGGGCAAGTGAAGAATGCTGGCTTTGCCGCCTTTTAGCGGGTCATTTCCGCTTGGACACGTGATCCGTAGCGTGCATCATGTGACCTTAGCCTCGTTTTAGACGCTCCAATCAATAATGTTAAAAGTCACGTGATGTCTTCCTAAATAGCCTAAACTGGTTCTCCCAAGTTCAAGCAGTTCTAAATTAAAACGGATTTCCCGCTACCGAGGTCATTGGTCAACAATGACGTCGTATCTAAAAATAGCATTAAACGCGAGGAGAAAATACCGAACGCTAGGAGAATTTCCGCAAGTGACAATTCCCGTGACTTTGCGATCATGCATTGAGGATGGGAAAAAAATGATGTCACGTAAATAATAAAAAAAATGAAGAGAAGATTGGCCAAGTCGTCACAGTACTCACCAATGCTAAAACACAATACTGCCTGAAATTGAAAATTTATACTGGTACGGCAAATGATGAAGGTTGTGTTGGGGCAACTTCAGGGTTGTGAAAGATCTTCTAGATGGATGTGGCAACAAAGGACATATTCTCTACTGCGACAGCTTTTATTCAGTCCCAGCTTTATTTCAAGAGCTGAAAGAAATTCAGATTGATGCATGTGGAACAGTAGCTGAAAATAGGAAGCATTTTCCTGAAGCACTGAAGAAAAAGCAACTCAAATTGAAAAAGGCAAATCATCCTGTGTTTTGTGCCACAGAAGATAAAGGCATGTTGGCAGTTACCTTGCATGACACGAAAAGAACTAACCTTATATCTAGTGTTCACTTCAATGATGTTATGGACAAGACAGCTAGAAAACGAGGAATTCCTGAGGGCAGAACAATTCAGAAGCCAGTGCTTGCAGAAAAATACAACAAAAGTATGGGAGGTGTCGGCCAACTGGGTGCAAGCTACCCCTACCCACACAGATCCTATAAATGGTACCTGCCATTATATCATTTCTTAGTTGAAACTGCCCTGGTCAATAGGCACATAACCTACAACACTGCCAACTCTACAAAAAAGATCACAGCAAAGAGGTTCACGCAGGATGTCAGTCTCGCTCTTATTGAACCTGCTATTCTTCAACGCAATGTGACACCTTCAAAACCACAAGTCACAACAACACAACTTACTGAGCACCACTTCATTGATAAATATGAAAGGGCAAGGTACAAATCTGTAAAGTGTGTAAGGCTGCAGGGAAAAGAAGCCAGACTGTCATGTACTGCCCAGATTGCAATGTACCTCTATGTGTGATACCCTGCTTCAAGTTATACCACACAGTCGAGGATTATCAACATTCCCGACAAAGACTTTTGCAGAGGCCTACAGCTACAACTTCAACCCCAGTTATTGAAGGAAGCAGTTCAGACTGCAACTAGAGGGACTTAACTACTCAAACATTCACAAACACTCATTGTCAGATGCCGCAGACACAGAATCCACTCAAAAAAGACAAATACAAAAATTAAATTTTCTTTGCATTTTATTCACAATTTTTGTTAGCTTTTTATGTTGAAATACATGGTTAATCGTTAAATCAATACATCAATCAAGCTTATTTTGTTCATTGCCATCCATGTCCCTAACATTTTATTGCACTGACAGTGAACAAATTCACTAAAAACTGGAAAAATATCATGGTTTTAAAACATATACAGTTGACATTCAAAAATCCGGCAACCTCCGGACCTGAGGAGTGCCGGATTTTTGAAAATGCCGGATTTTTGATGCTGTTTATATTTAACAGAAAATGACTACCTGTACAGTCCTTTAAAGAAAGAAAATTTAAAACTAAATGAAAAGCAAATGAAATTTTAATGTTCATCAACTAAATAAAACAGTTCTACAGAATTTTAGTTCAACTGAATAAAATAGTTCTACAGAGTTTTAACAGAAAACAGTGGCGCGCCAACGCAGTAAATTTTAAAATGCGCTCTGAAATCCATGTCGGAAATCTGAAGGAACCGGATTATCGATGGCCGGATTTTTGAATGTCAACTGTACTGACATTTCTATAAATAGCCACACAAATTCAAGATGGCCGCCATGATCGTGTGACCAATTTGCATAAAATATGTTTTTTCGGATGTAGCAACCATTCATACTGGCGCTCTGAAAATTTCAAAGCCCTATGTCTGTTTTTCAATTTTTTATGAATTTTTTAAATAAAAAAAAGTTATTTTTAAAGAAATCTGCAAACACCCTTGGTAATGGGAGACAGTAATGCTCCGGATTGCTGGTCAGCAAAGTGTTAATCCACATTTGCACAGTGTTAAAGCAGACAATCGTAGCTTGTGCATGTGTTTATTCAGTTTGTTATGCCCTGTCCTGAGGCGAAAAATGGTGATCTATCCCTGCCGATCAAGAGTGTGGTAGTCGTCGTTGGGTTGATTCTGTTCTCTTCTGATAGTCTGGATAGCTCTTTTTTTCTCAAAGTATGTGATTTCATTATCTTGTTCACATTCTCTTTTTTTTTTGCAAGTTTATCTGCCTTTTCATTTCTGGGTACACCACAATGAGATGGTACCCACTGAAGTATGGTTCTCTTTTTGGCAGCTATCTTGTTTAGTTATTTCTCACAACTGGTTGTCGTGAAACGACTCTCCCCGACTTCTTTCTTCTGTCTATTATTTTTTTCCCTCTACAAATTTCTCCTATCATTTGACAAGAAACCAAAAGTCTCTCTCTCTCTCGCTAGTCTTAGATTTAACAGTATTTCACTAGCTGAATTCTCACGGCAAAAGGTAATAAATTATTCCCTTAGCCAGCGAAATTCATTTCTAACTCGAAGGTGGAACACGGTGCAACGACCGGAAGTGACCTGTGTTGGGTTCACGGAGGGAACTCATGTAAAACAGCCGGAAACGGTGAACGCTAGGGCGAGTTGAAATGAAGGTAACTTAATACCTCTGGGACCAAAATAGGATTTGCAACAATGCCACACAAGGCCACCCAAGACACAGCCCATCCCTGCCCGGGAGTCTCATCCTGGAATTGGGAGGGAATTTTTAAGCCGTCATTCTTCTTGTAACCATCATTCGGAGCAGACAGACTCTGGGCCCAAGTGGGCATTTCATGTTGCGAAATAGTTGTAGTGAATTCGTTGAGCGAATCCACCCAGGTTGCGGTTACCAAGTACTAACCCAGGTTGCGGTTACACAGTACTTAACTAGGTTGCGGTTACAAAGTACAAAACCCAGGTTGCGGTTACCAGATACCTAAACCAGGTCCAGGGTACAAGTCCATGGTACTAAAGATTACCCTTACCCACCATACCCTATCAAATAGGTTATCATACCCAACCATATCCTATCACCCAGTAACCATACCACACATCCCATAAGCAGAAGAGGTCTTCAGCAGAGGTGACTTACCCCATCCTTATCTGTGATGTGCACTGAGTCCAGGGAAGCAAACTCTGACACCCTCTGAACCCATTAACTGTTATGAGACCAACCTGCTGGGGCAGACCAAACCAAGAGAGTCCGAACCAAAATCATCTCCGCAGCTACTACAGTCCTTTCGGAGAGATGAGTATTAACACCTACCAGCAACACTACCATAGAAAAGATCTCTGGTCCAAGTGATGACCAAACTAGTTGTTTTTTTTTTTAACAGTAGAGCTAAACTCTTTTTTTCATATTTATATGTATATAAAAAAATGCAAGATTCTATACCCTTATATCCAATTTAACATAACACGAGTCTGTTGTTATTTTCTTTTGTTAACTTTATTTGGGTTGTATTTTGTTTTAAATATAAATCTACACCCTGGGGGCTCAGCCATAATTAAATTAACTTCTATTGGGTCGGGATATTTTAAATGTGGCTGGACACCAAATCTCTTTCTCAACCTTATGTGCTTTACACAGTCCTTTTGTAGGATTCCTGAGGAAGAATTTATCGTCCAGAAAATATCCTGTTTAGTTGCTAGAATTCTCTTTTAAGTAAATTTCTGGTACACTATTTCCCGAGGAGAGGCAGTTCTATTATAAACTCGGAAGCTATCAATAAGACATTATTATCTGTATTCTTCCATTCCGTTCAAGCTGACCTATCTCCTCAAAACGCCTCACGACAACTGGGACGCTCGTGTCCGGGATTAACTCTTATTTCATATTTAGACACTTGTCTGAGATATGAAAACTCTTTATCTTTCCTAGACCACTACTGCTGTAGGTACTTGTCACTTATTGGTGTCCAAGTCTAGGATTATAGATTAAAGAGGGGACATATAAATTACCCTAGACTATAATACATATAAATTTTTGCAAGAAAAACAGATTTTAAGTTTTGTTATGAGAACTCTTCTTGGTGGTACTGCTGGAAATTAGTTACCTATTGTTAACTAATTTTTAATTTGATGGTTATAAATGCTGGTTTGATTTAATATATGGTTTTGTAATACTTTAGTATAGTTAAGACTATAGAAAGTATTTTTGCCTTAATTATTGTTTGTGAGTTAGAGATCTCATACTCGCTCAACGAACCACTACGGATATAATGGAAGAATCTGTAGAGTTGAATGAGTGGAGAACATTCTGGACAGAGTTAGCCATTGAGTGTGAACTCTCCGGAGAAGAACTGGATACTTTTGTTTCACAAAAGATGGAAAAATGTAGGATGAGAGAAGCGAAAAGGAAGGAAGGGAGAGCAAAATGCAAGGAAGAGAATGTGGATCATGAGAGTCAAAGACAAGAAAAATCCCTCCAGTGTAAGGAAGAAATGGAAACTCAGTTTCAACCTACAAAAATGGAATCCAGGGATAAACTGAAAGCTAGGAATACTCATCATGCCACTCCTTTGCCAGTTGCATCACCATCTTCAGTGGTAAATATAACTGCACCACATGAAGCCAAGTCTATGTCTCAGAATTCAGGCTCAGACAGAGCAGAGGTATGTATATCCAAACGGAGACAGCTAGACCATCCTGAGAACAAGATTAAGCACAAGAGTGCTGATAATCTGAAGAGACCTTCCTCATCCTCAGCAAAAACTCACAACAGGCATATAGAAAACAACCGCACCAAAAACCTGGTAAATAGGATCGCTCAACCAAATAGGATCACTCAACAGAAAAGGATTACGCAACCCTATGGGAAGGGAAGGGATGTTCTTGAGCATCACCTGTCGGCCACCCTACATCAGTTAGACTGCAGGCGCCGAGACCCAAACCCACAGACTTCATACAAAGCTAAGGTCCCTACCATGGATGGGAACTTGACGAAGGCCCGGAGTGGATACAGGGATTCTCAAAATGTGGATACTGCCACAGTAAATGGAGAAGAAATCACCTGTTTGTATTATCAAGGTCTTGGGTGTGATGCCCTTGTCTCAGCCTCTGTTATCGACCTTGATCAAGTCACCGAAGAGGATGTTGAGGTAACAGCACCCATGATAATCAACAGAAGGATGATTTTGCCTTAAGCTTATGTAGAAGTTAGGTCGAACTTTGTAAACGGCAAAGTAAAGGCCGCAATATTGGATGAACGAATTTAACCGATACCTCAAGGAGGGAAATATATCATCTTAGGAGACTCAGCACGATCCAGAGATGGCGTGACTGAACAGGCTATGGAGACTCCAATGCCTAACTCATCTTCCAACATTTTCACTGAAAAGTTGGAAGAGTGCAAAGGGATTGACCACCCCAGTGCACTTAATTCTGAACAAGTTTTGATAGTCTCACCCACTATCTGTGTGCAGAAAGTGAAGCCGGGCCAGAGTTTCTTGGTACCTGGTGGGATGAAACATGTTTCAGAAATATCTTCCTTTAACATGGGAGAAGCGGCTGTAGAGGAACAGGACTCTCAGGCACTAAGACTTCACTCAGTTCCGATAACCTCACCCACTCTCTGGGATCAGAAAGTGAAGCGGGTCCAAATTTCTTTGGTACCTGGTGGGATGGAACATGTTTTAGGAATATCTTCCTTTAACACGGGAGAAACAGCTAAAGAGGAACATGAGCCTCAAGCACTTAGTCTTCAGTCAATTCCGATAACCTCACCCACTCTCTGGGATCAGAAAGTGAAGAAGGTCCAAATTTCCTTGGTACCTGGTGGGCAGGAACAACTGGCAGACTTATCTTTCTCCGTCACTGGAGAAACAGCGATAGAAGAACATACACGCTCTCATACCTGGGGAGATAGGTATGTGTCCTTAGACAGGTCAAGCAATATGACTAAAATAAGGTTGTGTATGAGGCTGGCAACCTCATCACGCAAAACTATTTGCTATAGATCCAATTGTAAGCAGAGTGTAGGCTTTAGGGCAAGCTCTTTGCCAGGAGGCAAGCTTCAATGGAGGATCCAGAAGGGAGAAAAGAAGAGAGGTTTATTTTTGCGAGCAGGCTTGCTCAACCCGCCTCAACTACTTCTTGAAGAGGAAACGGATATCCAGGTGTGGATTACAGGCATACCGTTTGACAGAGGAAAAAGAGGAAATATTTGGATTGAAGAAACGGAGGACACGATACATGAATGTAGTGTCCGACATAAGAGAAGAGTCGGCTCGAACTTAGTTGGCCGTTGGCCGAACTTTCAAAAGGGGGCTTATGTCGTGAAACGACTCTCCCCGACTTCTTTCTTCTGTCTATTATTTTTTTCCCTCTACAAATTTCTCCTATCATTTGACAAGAAACCAAAAGTCTCTCTCTCTCTCGCTGGTCTTAGATTTAACAGTATTTCACTAGCTGAATTCTCACGGCAAAAGGTAATAAATTATTCCCTTAGCCAGCGAAATTCATTTCTAACTCGAAGGTGGAACACGGTGCAACGACCGGAAGTGACCTGTGTTGGGTTCACGGAGGGAACTCATGTAAAACAGCCGGAAACGGTGAACGCTAGGGCGAGTTGAAATGAAGGTAACTTAATACCTCTGGGACCAAAATAGGATTTGCAACAATGCCACACAAGGCCACCCAAGACACAGCCCATCCCTGCCCGGGAGTCTCATCCTGGAATTGGGAGGGAATTTTTAAGCCGTCATTCTTCTTGTAACCATCATTCGGAGCAGACAGACTCTGGGCCCAAGTGGGCATTTCATGTTGCGAAATAGTTGTAGTGAATTCGTTGAGCGAATCCACCCAGGTTGCGGTTACCAAGTACTAACCCAGGTTGCGGTTACACAGTACTTAACTAGGTTGCGGTTACAAAGTACAAAACCCAGGTTGCGGTTACCAGATACCTAAACCAGGTCCAGGGTACAAGTCCATGGTACTAAAGATTACCCTTACCCACCATACCCTATCAAATAGGTTATCATACCCAACCATATCCTATCACCCAGTAACCATACCACACATCCCATAAGCAGAAGAGGTCTTCAGCAGAGGTGACTTACCCCATCCTTATCTGTGATGTGCACTGAGTCCAGGGAAGCAAACTCTGACACCCTCTGAACCCATTAACTGTTATGAGACCAACCTACTGGGGCAGACCAAACCAAGAGAGTCCGAACCAAAATCATCTCCGCAGCTACTACAGTCCTTTCGGAGAGATGAGTATTAACACCTACCAGCAACACTACCATAGAAAAGATCTCTGGTCCAAGTGATGACCAAACTAGTTGTTTTTTTTTTTTAACAGTAGAGCTAAACTCTTTTTTTCATATTTATATGTATATAAAAAAATGCAAGATTCTATACCCTTATATCCAATTTAACATAACAGAGTCTGTTGTTATTTCTTTTTGTTAACTTTATTTGGGTTGTATTTTGTTTTAAATATAAATCTACACCCTGGGGGCTCAGCCATAATTAAATTAACTTCTATTGGGTCGGGATATTTTAAATGTGGCTGGACACCAAATCTCTTTCTCAACCTTATGTGCTTTACACAGTCCTTTTGTAGGATTCCTGAGGAAGAATTTATCGTCCAGAAAATATCCTGTTTAGTTGCTAGAATTCTCTTTTAAGTAAATTTCTGGTACACTATTTCCCGAGGAGAGGCAGTTCTATTATAAACTCGGAAGCTATCAATAAGACATTATTATCTGTATTCTTCCATTCCGTTCAAGCTGACCTATCTCCTCAAAACACCTCGCGACACTGGTCACAACGTACTTGTTACAACATTGAAGTATAAATTATTGACCAATACTCTGTAGTTATATTATATAAATATAACGAATAGCATTTATTACAAAGATTTATTTTCAACACTTTGAGATAATATCCCAACTAACATAATTACCGATGTATGTTACGTCGGTCGGTCTCTCAAAATAGTAACTCGCGCCAGAAAAAAAGTGCGCAACGCACGGTGTGCAACTTGCGCGGCGTGGTTGTTATATAAAACAAATACTTTGGTTTTATTTTATTTCTTTTATTCTTTCACGAAATTAGTAGAGCTCGACAAAGAAAAAGTGCGTAAAAATTGGTGTGCATGAGCCAATAACATACCAAAGTGAATTGTATTTTCGGATACGGCCAGCTCTATGTCGCCCTCACCCGATGTACAAATCATAAAAACTTGAAAGTTTTTGTTAAAACCACTTATCAGGGAACACTCTTTGAAGACAATCCATGCACTTTCACACGAAATGTTGTCATCAAAGAACTTTTAAATTGAATCTAAAATAACATAATTCTCACCGTGTGTACGTTGGTCACAGCTGAGGAATGCAACCGTGTTGAAAAATTGTATTGTTTCCATTATATATGCCCTTCCCAAAAATATTTGCAATCAACAAAGAAAAGCGTTCAAATGACGGTGTTCATGAACAGTTTGATTACACTGTATAATGGAAAGAAACCAAAAACACTCTAAGAATGTACTTCTATCTGCTCATCTGGAAACGGAAACAGCACACTATAATTAAGTTTGACGGGTTATTGCTAGTGATAACCTACATTTCAGACAAGTGATCATGTTACAAATCAAATCAAACAAATGTATTATTGAGTTTTTGTTTCCTCCAAATATTAAATTTAATTAGATCATCCTAGACGGGTTGTTGAGTGATAATTTTGTTAATTTTAGAGAAATGTAATTACAAAGTCTTATATAGAGTTAAACTTTGCATTTAAACCAGAATACAAATAGCCATGAATTGACTTTCAGTCCCTTAGGACTTATCTGTGCTTGGCTGATCCTGATCCACATAATTGGGTCTGATCTTACACGACTAACGCTGGAAATCCAATATTTTTTTCCCTCACACCTGTAAATTGAGTGTTGTCTAGGTAGCCTGGGCAAAGTACCACCCACTGACTCGAATGCTAAATTACTTGTGTGGGAAAGGCGAAATAATGGAAGGGACCGTAATAGAGAAAAAACTTAGTTAAACGGTAAAAGAGAGAAGGAAATACCATTAAACCAAGGAAAAACAATGCACGAAAACGTTCTGTCACTTACTTACTTAGTCGTTCCCCTTCTACCATGAGGTGTAGAGGTTTGGAAGAGAGAGCGCCAGACTACCCTATCGGATGTCTTCCTCCTGGCCTGGTTCCATTCTAGTCCTCGGTCCTTCAGAGATTGTCTAATGTTGTCCTCCCAGCGGATCCTGGGGGGGTCTGGATCCCTGGCTCTTTGTTTCCCATGCTTGTCGTGGTAGCCGATCTTCTCCCATTCTGCAGACATGGCCAAACCATCTTAGTTGGGACTGTTCTACTTTGGTCTGCAGGGGGTGGAATTTTAGGCCTTGATGTATTGTCTGGTTGCGGACCATGTCTCTTCTTGTTACTTCAACCATCTTCCTCAGATACCTAATTTCTGAGGTTTGGATCTGGCTTGTGGGTTGTAGTCATTGCCCATGACTCACATCCATATGTCAAGACTGGGACATAGGTGGAGCGGTATACAGCCATCTTCGTTTTCTTACCAACCTCTCTCTTGCTGAGGAATCCTCGATTTATGGCCTGAAAAAGTCTCCCAGCTGCTGCTTTTCGAGTGGCCAACTCTTCTTTGATGCCTCCCTTTCGGTCTATAATAGCTCCGAGATATTTAAAGTGGTCGACCTGTTCCAGGACCTGTTCTCCCAGCTTAATCTGATGTCTTCTTTCTTCTCGTGATATCACCATGGATTTTGTTTTAGAGCTGCTTATGACCATCCCTCTCTTCTCCAGCTCTTCCTTCCAGACTTGCAGGTTGGATTGGAGATGTGTCTCTGATTTAGCAATCAGGGCAACATCATCAGCAAATGCCAGCTCTGAAATACATACCTGTCTCATCTTCCAGTACCCCACTGAATACTTTCTTGTTCTCTCCTTACATGCCTTGATAACATCGTCCATGAGGAGTATGACAAGATAAGGTGACAGAATATCACCTTGTCTTACACCAGTGGTGGTCCTGAACTCTTCTGACTTATGGTTTGCTGTCCTCACATAATTTCTGCAAGACTTGTAGAAGCTCTGTATAGCATGAATCAGAGGTGCTGGAATGTTCTTCCTTGCCAAACAGTCCCAAAGTTTGCTCCAGGGGACCCTGTCAAATGCCTTTTCCAGATCTATGAAACAAAGATGGATCTCACTCTTATACTCAAGAGCCTTTTCACTCAGCTGTCTGAGTGTGAAGATTAGGTCTTGAGTACTTCGGTTGCTCAGAATCCGCACTGGATCTCATCCAATTGTGGCTCAGCTAGGCGTCGGAGTCTCTGCTCTAAGATTCTAGAGTAGATTTTACCAGGGACACTGAGAAGGGATATGCCTCTGTGGTTTCCACATTGTCAATTGTCACCTTTTTTGAAAATTGGTGTTATGGTGGCAATCTCCCAATCCTTTGGTATGGTCTTGTTGCACCACGCTGCCTGTAGGACCCTTAAGAGTAATAGGTCACCTGATGCTCCCATGTACTTAACCAATTCTGGTGTTATACCATCATGCACTGCTGCTTTGCCCATCTTGATTTTCTCCAGTGCTGCCTTCAGTTCTTCCATCTTTATGTCATCTTCATCACCATTGGTTTCCTCTTCTGTGCTAGTGGTTATCATTTCTGATGCTTGACATTGCTCACCATCAAGGAGTTCTGAGAAATATTCTTTCCATTACTTCCTTCGGGGCAGTAAGCAATTTGCCTTGCTTGTCCTTTAAGTTCCGTCACACCAGAATAAAAAGTAAAAAATAAAAATGCACATGCTTTGGAAGGTCTGAGGTGAATGGCTCCAACACGAATGGAAAACTTCCATAGAAGCCTCAGATCTTCAGGAACTGGTGTGGATCTACTGTCCTGGTCATGCCGACAGACTGGCTTCAAGAGCACCCATAGAAGGTGCATTGGATATGGATTGCTGGAATTTGGCTTCAACGTAAGACCATCAGAGATGGACATATACAACCAGAGCGCAACAGGAACAATTAGCATTCACACCCTAGCTTACATTTTGGGCCATTGAGAGGGAGGAAAGAAGAAAATTAATTAGTTACAGATGGTTACAAAATGAACCAGGGATATTACTAAATAGCTTTCTGGTGATTGTACTTTTCCATCAGAGAGTAAACTGGCATTTGTGATGTGGCAGTGTCTGAGCACAATCAGCATTTTACGAGGGGGCTTTAAATGAAAACCTAAAATTTGCGATAGAAATTCGAAACACCGTGCCATTGTCATGTAAGTTGGCAGTATTGTTGCTAAGGACGTCAAGAGTGTCCTGCAGGTAGCATCACGGTGCAGACGAACCACATGACGTCACAGTAGGAGTTTAAAGATGGCCGCTCCACTAATGACATGCACCAAAGAGGAGCAGCGTTCTGTTATCCATTTTTTGAACAACGAAGGGGTGAAACCTATAGAAATTCATAGACGAATGAAGGTCCAGTACGGTGATGCTTGCCTGTCACTCCAGCAAGTGTACGAGCTGAGTAGGAAATTCCGAAACGGCACGAGTTCTGTGACAGACTGTCCTCGACTGAGTCAGTCACACCGAGTAGTGACCCCAGAGTAAATTGCATCAGTTGAACGCACTGTGATGGAAAATCGCAGAGTGATTGTGAATGAAATAGCCACACTTCTGGACATCACTCAATGTTCAGCACACCACATCATCCATGATGTGCTCCAGTTCCACTTAAAGAGACGATTAGAGGAAAGACTTCAGGTCTGTTGAAGAGGTGCAGCAGGTGGTGCATGAGTGGCTACACACGCGACCAAAAGAATTCTTTTCTAGAGGAATCCATGCACTTTGAAGGCGCTGGGGGACTTTCATAGAACGCAATGGTGACTACGTCGAAAAATGATACAGTTGTGTGTCACTTTCTTAATAAATCTAGAAGAAAAAAGTAATTAAGGTTTTCATTTGAAGCCCCCTCGTACTTTAAGGAATTTCTTGTGAAGCACTCATGGACTTAGCTCCTAGCAGCTCCTTCCCCACCAGCTTAAAGCTGCCATGAAATGTCACAGATGCAAAGCAAAAGTAGCATCCACATATTGTCAAAAAGTGTAGTGGGAATACTCCAATTTTACTTTTGCTATGATAAACTGCTGACTGGCCAGAAGTTTTCATTAGAAGTCAAGCTGTTTATCCACTGCAATACTGAGGAACCAGTGACTGAGGAACTTATTCAGAATGCAACATAGACAATATTAAGAATTCTAGACGAAGCCTATCAAGAATGTCAGATGTAATAAAACACACAGACCTGTGGCATAACAATCAGACAACAGCCAGTACAACTGGAGACTAAAGAGAGAAAGTGGGTATGTATGGAATATCCCTCAGGAAACAACCAGCCAGTATAATTGAACCCACAAGGGAAGTAAAGAGTGGGGAAGCCAAAGAAAAATGGTGGGAGAGGAAAGCAAAGCAAAGCATTATGAATCTAATGGGCAGAGCTGAGGAAAATAGCCAAAATAGAAATTTGTGCAACATCAGTTGCAACCCTATGTTTCACAAGAATAGGCTTTTACTGTCAATAGTTATTTGAGGTGTGCACCTTAGGAGCATTTTAACCAGAATTGAGAGCTTATCCTCCATCCACTCCCAGCTGTAACTGTAATGCGTGACTTTGTGTTTTGTGAATTCCACATAGGATCTTTTTGTTCCAATCAGGTATGGATTTTTCTTAGCAGTTTTCAATTATATCCTCTTGTGACTCCCAATTTTTTTATATTTGTGTGTGTGCGTGCATGTTTGCTTTGTTTTCCAGGTAGTATCATCGAGGTGAGGAGAAAAAACATTAAAGTTACAAAATCTGCATGAAGTTGTATTAGCAGTTGTAACTCTTCCATACATTCTGTTAGGTTTCAGGTACAAGCATTCCTTATTTCATTGATGTCCAGTCCCTGTTGAACAAGCCCAAGAGTCTAGCCTGGCACCAGCTGATGGATGACATTGGTCACATACTGAATGCGTATATTCAGAGGAAAGGGGAACTTGACTTTGTCATGGTGAGAATGCTAGGGCCTGCTGATGTTAGTAGATGTTAAAGAATATAATGGAGCACAACATAATCAAAATAAGTACTGTGTAGTATTATTTATTGACAAGAAGATTTTGTCATTGAGATGACAAACACAAAGTACACAGTATCACAACAAATAAGTTCTTAGCTCTGCTATCTCACACCCACAATTTGTAACAAAATGATCTTGACAATTTTAGGGGGAAAAAGGATGGTGGGGGCATTTTACCATGGTGGTGAAAAAGTGTATGGAAATGTGTGTTACTTGAAGAAATAATGCCAATATTTAAAACTGATAAAATATCACACTGAAACAGATTTCTCTTCTTCCTCTGGTGGTGTAAGTGATGACTAATGTGATCATGTCTTTCCAAAGACGTTCCTGCGTGGCTGTTTGTTCCTTATATTGAGTCACTATTTTAGTTTGTGCTCTTAGGGCTGACTCCAAGGTTATAAATCTTGTAGGTGCAATTATTACCTTAGCTGTGATAGAAAATATTGACTGATTTGGTGCTTAAAATTAGTAACATTTAAATTGTTTCTTGAAACTAGCAGGTCTAAAATAATTTTGTATGAAATAACTTCATGTGAAATACTTTCTCTGTGTGGATCTTCATTGTCTTATAATAATTATTAGCTTTGAAAGACGCACTAAAAAACAGTATCATGTTATCCTTTCTTTTGTGGAAACTGTTAAAAGAGGTAATGTATTTATTCATTAAATATTTTAAAATCTGAATAGCATATCCAGTTCAAAATTACCATAAGATCTCGGGGAGCAACTAATGATTCTCGCCACTTTATTTGACCTTGGATGCTTGTCGCATTTAAATGGGGTATTCAGTTTTATAAAGTCTGGCATTACATAAACAAAAAGACTTCTCTGTTGTACACAAGAAAGATCATAGTTTAGTCATCATATTTCAATATTTATGAAGAGTGCTTTTTTTAGTTGCTTTATGTAACAGTCGCGTACCAGGGATTGTCATACTTTGTTTAGTCATGATAGTTCAGTATTTATAGTAATTTTTAATTGTCTTGTGTGACATTCCTTTGATTGTTATACTTGCATACGACTGAATATCATATTGCTCTGCATAGCTTTTGTTTAATGAAAGTATAATAGCTCTCGGGGGTCAGAGTGGCCAAGAGGTATAGGGTCTACCTTGAATTCAAAAGGTACCGTGTTAGATTCCCAGTAGAGGGAATATAATTTATGGAAATTTTTTTTCGGAACCAGTGGTCTTAATGATGTCATACTCCCCCCTGATCTCCTGGGTAGTGAGATCGGATGCCTAGCCTTCTTGGATTACAGCAAAAATAAATAGGAGGTCCTGTGTACAAGCTGCGCACATTAAAAATCCCATGGCAGTTGAACACCGTAAAGAGTAGGCCATAAGGATGCTGCTCTGGTAAAATTTAAACATTAGAAATGTACTCACCACAAAAATATTTATAGAATGTGTGATTCCTGTATACATACATTGGGATTCTCGCCTGTGCTACGGAGTTGTGCACTGTGCTGAGATCCTCCTTGTGTGATCTAACAGAGGCGATCGGAGCACTGATGGAGGTCCATGTGCAATGAAGAAAGTCCTTAAAACCAAACCAATAACAGCTCAGTTAGAGTGATTAAAAGGTTTAGATTGGGAAGGGGAAAACAGTTACTGTTTTCTTATTTGGGGGTTGTGACTTTTTGGTGAAAATTTATGGGATGTCCAGAGCTCAGGGAACATACTCATGCCTTTAGCGTCTCTCCTTTTGTTCGTCTCTTCTCTTGTTTTAATGCTTTATAGACAGTTTCCTGTCATCACATTAAAACTATATGCTGAGTTTGTAGTAGAGTAACCAATTTTCTGTTTGTATTTTAGGAAGAATACAAAGAATTCGTGAAGAGCGCATCCTCAAATGAGCCTCTGACATCCACTGAAGTTATCCTCTGTCAGAAAGACCAGCCTTCTGGAGTTGAGAAGGAAATGTGTATCTATCTGGTTTACCCAGGAGTAGGTAGTACACTGCCTGAAAAAGCAATCATAACCACAGGTAAGATGTGCTGCAGCTACATCTATGCCTTTCTGCTCCATCTGAATTTCTTAATTTTTTTCACTTGTTTTTTTTTTTTTTTGTTTTTTTTTAAGACAGTTAAGTAACTCCATACATTCATCTCTTAAACAAAGAGTTTGCCTTCTTGTGCTTCAGACTGTGTGTTTTCTCGTGTTTACCTGTTAAGATGTGGTGATTGCAATTTTCTTTCTCCATTTTTGTAGCCAGTGTTTCACTGCCTTACTAGTGAGTGATAATAGACATCGATAGCATATGTAATGAGTTGTTAGATCAAGCTACATGAAGTACTAAGTATTAATCATATTTTGTCTTTGCTAATGTCTTTTCAGAAAAAATTTTAATCACCGGCCAAACAGTGTCAGCACTTAGACAGAAACTTTTGATTTCCCCGTTACCCAGTGTAATGCCTGCTGTTCTGAGCACCTTAGAATCAAGTAAAGTTCTGAACATTTTGGATCAAAGTGATGAAGAAGGTGATAGTGAATTGTAATAGGTGGATGTTGCACACCAAATAAAAGTTGCATTGACTAAAGCAAATAATGTGTTCAGCATTGAATACATCCACAATTGAAAAAGTGATGATGGCTGTGTATTTTAACCGACTATAGCAGTTAACATCTGCTGATGGGGTTTAATTGTAATCATTTGCCATTTAATGAAGATAACCCTGTAGTTGGAATGATAAAACAATGTATGTAGATATGTGACTGCAAGTATAAATACGGGAAGTTTAGGGAGAGTATGTATTATATTATTATCTATTTCACCAGTTGGTGAGACTGTATTTATTAATCTGATATTCTTGGGTTATGCTAATTTAGTCACCCATAATCATTTTGGGATCATTAAATAAGTAAATAAATAAACAAACAACACACAAGGGTATGTTATCAGGCACTCAGTGAGAAATAAAGAAGTAGAAGACCAGACAACAGAAAAACAGCAGAAGTGATAGGCTTACCGGGAATTGAACCAGGACCTTCCGAACAGCACCCACCGCCTAGCCACGGGAACGAATCGCCACAATCCACTCTGCCAGCTAAGCATTACAAAAATAATGCTTCACCAACAGAGGTCTAGCATGACACACACACACCCCCCCCTACCCCCGTGACCCGGATATGTACCATAGGACGACCCAGACTAATTATAGACGCAATCACTTCTACAGTTTCACTATTAACCCTATTGGTGCCCTCATCATGTAACATCACCACGTTTGTGAAATCCATGTTACAGGGTCTGTAGTGACCTTGAAAAACCTGGGAAAGTATGGAACGACCAGAAGAGACTTCAAGGTCTGGAAAAAATGGCTAAAAACCTTGAAAGTCCTGCATTGGACCTGGGAAAAAAAACTAATCAAAAGTTTGATGCATAAATTTTCTGGTCATTAATGGTATTTTTGGTTTAACATTATCAGCTATTGTAGAATGTTTACTTTCCTTTGCACACTAAATCTATTTCCCGACGTTTTTGGGAGTTTTCATCAAAAGATTTGAATGCAGTTTTACTTTTTAGCGGTAGCATCTGTTCATTTGATTGACACATCACCACATAGAAAGACATGACCTTGACTTCTTGAAAGTGTACTTCTAGGTACCACAAACTGATGTTTCATTTTGTTTTTACAGTGTCTTTGTTTATAGATCTTAATGGATCTCTTTAAGCCATGAAATTTCCTTTTTAAATTTTAAAAATCGGACATCAAACAACCGAGTTACAGCATTTCAAAATTGTGGGGAATTACAAAATTTTTAAAACATCTTCGCACTGAACAAATTGCCTGACTTTGCACAATCATAACTACAGTCAACAAACACTTACCAAGTCAATAATGCTTTTTGAACAAAGTCATACAAGTCCTTATTGCAGAAAAGAAACATGGGAAGTACAACAAATCAATTAAATGAATTATGGTCCATCAAAATTGACAAAAGATACAATTTCAAGTCTCGTTGTGCTCGCAAAGTGCAAATATGCATTTTCATGCACTCATAAATCAAAAACTACACACAGGAAAGCTATAAGATTTATTGAGCTTAAAGAGAGCATTATATACTTGATGCTTAATTTTTTTGAGCCACATGAAATACTGAATACTATAAAACTGCATTATGTGAAAATGAATCAAAGGCTAAATTTGCAGTTCGGAAGAAAAATCTCACGAAATTTCAAATGTTGTCATAAAATCATGAATATTGCAGCTACAGAGCTGAAAACTTCCATATTTATGTAATTTGAGTTGTACAATTCAAATTGATGGTTATTTTCTTGATTGAAACAACCTTTACTGTTTAAAATTTGATTTTTAGAAACAAAGAAATATTAGTCCGTGTCCAACTCACTGTCACTTGAGGTCAGCTGCATCAAAAGATAATTGTGTGTTCAGAAAGTCCTCAAGTGAATCTCCTCTCAGGGCACTGGCTTGTTGTACTGACATCTGGCACCTGTACTGTAGCTGTCCTTTACTCACATTCTGTTCGGGTAGCACAAAGAAACCAAGAGGTCACCTGAGAGAAATTTGTTGGGAGGGACGGGAAGAGGACAAATTGCATGATTGTGTTATTTTATTATTAATACAAAAAATGTCGGCCAAATTATTTTTTCTTTCCCTTTGTTAATCATTAAGCATTTATTGCGGCATTAATTTTTACTGCATTTACTATTTAAATCATTATATTAATTATACAGTGGATTGTAAGTCTCTCTTTTACATGGATTATGTCATTTGTCTTTTATGTTTGTAATTGTAAAATAAACTCAAAACCTGTAGAGGCTTCTAGGAAAGCTTCAACTACATAGTAGCCTAATGATTTTTAACATCAGAGAATGAGAGGAAATAATATGATATATAAACTTTACACAACAAGACGTACTAGCTCCCATGTTGCATTTTCCTAGTCCTTCAGAAGGCAGAACTGTGCCAATAGTCTGTTTGTCACAGTAGAAATCGGTGGCAGAGCCAGACGTCTGCCTCTTCCCGTCATTGAAAAATATGCTCGCAATGTGCATCATAACGATCGTCCCCTGAAATAATTGAGAAAAAAAAAGGTTAATTAAGCGAGAGAGGCAATTTTTAAAAAAAAAATTAACTTTCACAAATGTGTAGCAAGCTAAATTCTAAACATGACCTTTGACATCCATAACTTTATCGAAAGGAGGTCAGCGGCTTTACAAACTGTTTAGACCTTAATTCTGATACCGAATGTTTAGAAAATGGTGATGGTCCGATAAAACAACCAAATAGCTACATAAACAACAATACCCCACCCCCAAAATTGCTTAAAAAACGAAAAACTTTCTGTCTAAATGTGTGAATTGAACAGTCACATTTGGCTGTTCTTTTACTAATACATCCACCCTCCGTCACTTGCCATTGCTATATTGCAAATAAACAAAATAGGTCTGAAATGAAAAGAAATAAAACAAAGTTCAAAACTTACTCAGAACACATATTGTGTTGACTTCCATTGGTGAAACTTTCAGTTCAGCGCCTGAGTCATTTCGTGCTGTGTTTCGTACAGCCGGCCCATCGTGTCCGGGTTTGTCAGATGGAACATCCGCCATTATGTTTACACGCCGAAATGTGTTGGAGGTGCTGTCTTTTAACGTTCGTTCGCTCTTTGCTCAAATAACTATGATGTTTAAAACTTTGATACGATTTTAGCAGAATGGTTGCTCGTTTGTTTGATGTAACACGAGTGTAGGTAGGCCTCCCAGATGTGTATTAAAATCCAAACTTTCTCATTCACTTCGAATTTACGATATCTTCCTATAAAAAAATCTGTGCCTTGTGTTACATGTGTGTAAACCTCAGTTTCCGCTCTTCTCATTGGTGATAACTGTATTAGTGTAGCATTTTTGAGGACATAGTGCCGACGCTTTGAATGAGGTGGGGTCCTTTCAGGGATTTTCGCTCTCTTGAGCGCCAGTCAGCCAGCGCACGGCAAGAGCAGTTTTAATGGTGTTTTATTTTTTTGTCTCGCTCAATTTCAATGACACGCAGAAAGTTACAATTGACATATTATGAAAGAAGAAAGATCAAGGAACCAGAAGATATAATTTTTATTTAGAAAAGGCAAATTAATTACTAGGCAGAGTGAGGTTGAAAAGGGCCCAAACTGGGCCTCGCTTGCGCGTCACAGAATTTTTCGACCGCGGCGAAGCGGCAGTTTGTGGTACCTAGTAATTCACTCTTCGCATTTGAATTTAGAAATCATGCCTGGTTGTTGATTTCAACATGAGTGGCTAGAAATGTGTAGCAAAAGGTTTTAGAGTGTTTGTAGTAAATGATAGACGAGAAAAGAATTCTGTCTAAATGAATATAACCCAGTCTCGGAGAAGAGCATTGGTATCACAGTTATAGTTACAGCTGTGAAGGTCCCTACTTCAGAGACCTATATTAAAGATAGAGCCTAAGGTGCCCCTTTGCTAGTAACTATGCTATGATAAACAAGAACTCAGTAACTTTCAAAAAAATTCAGTGATAAAATTCCAGATAAAATTAATAAGTCTGAAAAATACAATTACTGAATTATTTATTATATACAACTATTTTTTTCTTCTTGTGCAAATGATGAACTCAATAAAATTTAAATGTATTTATATCAATAAATCACTGGTTGTGTTATGGTATTTATTTTACAGTGTTCTTGTAGTTATTCTGACTGTAGAACAGTCCTAAATAAGTCCTCTTAGATTGACTTCTCACAATAGCTATAGAAAATGCACATATCTTCACAGGGTGTGAAGATGACAGGTATGTTGGTGATGATAATTCACTTTCAGAGCAACAATGTCAGGTCTAGTACCAAATCCACCAAACACTGATGGAGTCTAGCACTTGAATATAAATTACACAGTAGGTGCTCCTCTGTAGTACAAGGATGGCACTAGTGAATTTAGGATCTCAACCTTCTGCTTCAGAATGACATGACCGAAACCTGAAACCATATGTGACATGTGGCTAACCTTTGTTCTTGGGTCTCACACGCCAACGTGTTTGTGGGTGATAATGTTCAGTGTTTGCATGTGTGTGTATGACACATGTTTCTGTTCTGGTCAGTTTTTACAAGTAATACAGGTGTCTAACTGCATTTATTATAAAATATTTATATAAAACTACATTTATACATAATCATGATGCTACCATCGCCTTTCACATTCTGGAAAGCCAAGTCCATTGTTCCAGAATAGTAACTTTCATTTAAACAATCCTAGTGACATTCATGATAATCATTGGTGTGCATTGAATCCCTTTATACATCCACAACTTAATTTCAGTCAGTCCCTGATAAGGGTGGATTTAGGCTAAATGATAATGGTGCGCCACAATGCCAGGTACGTTAGCTCCGTATAAGATTGACGACCACTTGCCACCCCTATCGACACCTGGTATTAAAGTGCAAGATGTAGGTGTCTTCTCTGATTTTAGGATGTTGCTGTGTATGTGGTAGTAGAACAGTTCACAGAGTATAACACAGGCAACATGATGTGTAGAGTCATAGAAATGGTAACTTCGTTGTATAATTTTTTTCCATTTATTGCACGCCACAAAACAGTCAGGATATTTATATCATCAACATAGTTCAACGAGTTCAGCATTCAAAATCATAGAGTTCTAGTTCGTGAAGCTGTATAAATAATATATATATAAATTCTGCAACAGTGTCAGCTGCAGATCATCACTGTTCATAGACAATAATAAATATTCCCTTTCTGATGCTAGCAGATCAGATGTATACAATCAGTCCGTTTACTGTCTGCACGTGAATAGCATACATGGATTACAGGTCAGCTCGACCTTTATAACCTTCCTAAGTCTAACCATCTGACTTGGACGTGATCTCTGATATAACGAATCCTGGAACACAGACAATAGTCTTGTTGGTCTAGAGCGACCCATATATATATAACTAGTTCAGGTATAAAGATACCGGTGACTTAATCCTAGTCAAAGTACCTCTCCATTTTGAATCACACAGGCGAGCAAAAAGGCGACAAAATGACGAACCTCTAGATGATAGCATAAAGTTCGATACAAGAGGAATTACCTTATTTCGGAAAATCAACCATGAACATATGCCTCCAGGCAGGCTTGAATAATACTGGGAAATAGTCTAGTTAGCTAACTAACTCACAGAGACAATGTATTTCCCTCAGAAAATCACAAGACGCAGGTCGCGTCTGCTCGCGACTTAGACCATTTCTAAACTCCCCGAGCTGGCCGGAACAACAAACGAAAACCAAGTCGAGACATGCGCAGAACGACAATCTCTGAGTCGCCGTTCACAATAAGACGATTCTAAGAACATTCGAGATAAAAGTCTTACACAGTCGCGCCTTTTATGGTCATGAAAAGAAGCGTTAAGAAAGGTTTCAGGCATCTACAACAGTTGACTGATACTACCAAATAAGGAGATATGGTCACGCTTCGTTCAAGAAATTATAGACCGAACGTGTCTCTATACAAGAGAAGGTAAACTCCTAAAAAATAGCAGTATCAATATTTCGGGTTCTGTCCCTTTGACTGTAAATATATATAATATACATTTCAATCAAAAAATGATCATACATACGAAAAATGATCATACAAACGAAAAATAATAATGATCCGTGCGTAACATTACCGCACCCTCCCGGGAAAAAAAAAAATGAAACATTTTTTTTTTTTTTAAATCCTGGAGCCGGAAAAAAAAATCTAGGCTCCTAACGCACGTATGATGCGCGGATATATACCTAACAAATTAGCTCAACGCATGGAGCGACACTGAGATCATATCTCAGCTCCTTAGAGAAAAAATTTATCTAAGTATACGCTTATATATTCCAGGAAGGTGCCACCAACACACGCCACAATGATGGCAACATCATAATGAAAATCAAATTATTCTCATACCAATATATGAAATTAAATATATTATTATGATATCATATAATGTGTTGTGCAAACAGCGGTGTAACATATTAATATACCGCACTATTTTATTACATTATATAAAGCAACAGTAATTAATAAGTAATACATGTGTTGATCTTCGTTGACATAAAACATTCAATAGAAGAAGATGTGGACATCATCCGCTCCCAATCTAGGACAGGACTTGATATACTCAAAGTTCCACAATGGACACAATCTCGCATCTTCAATGATGTGCTGCGAAAATATCAATAACACAAATCTTAAAGACAACTGGTAAATCTCTCAATACAATTATGCAAATATATTGTTTAAATGTGGCCGAGTGATCTTTTGGCCCGTATATCACTAACTAAGCCTTCTTAGATAATTACATGGTACAATGTTATAAATTCCCCTCAAAAAAGTGAGAAAAAAAAATCTACTAACATGTCATTACAACATTGGACTGTATATCAGGAAATATATATGACAGAAGAATCATGTGGAATCGTGTGGGCATCTGGACAGAATGTCTGCCATCACATTATCCGAACCACGGATAGCTCGAACCGAGAAATGAAATGGTTGAAGAGCTATGGCATAACGAGTGGACCTCGAGCTCTTCAAGTTTTTGCTCTGAATAGCAGTAAGCGCTTTCTGGTCGGTTTCCACAATGAAATGTGCGCCTAGAAGAAATCTTTGTAACTTCAGAATAGACCATACCATAGCCAATAACTCACGGTCTAAAACCGAGTAATTCTTTTCTGCAGCATTTAATTTCCTAGAGATATACATCACCGGATGCAGAGTATCAGAATACTCCTGCATTAGTGCCGCCCCAATCCCAGTTGACGAGGCGTCACTTCGAAGAACAAAAGTCTTCTCAATAGTAGGTAACCTAAGAATAGGTGGAGATGAAAATAGGGCTTTAACCTGGTCCAATGAGGATTGACATTCTTTAGACCAGCGGATCAGATTAGGCGACCCTTTCTTCAATAAAGTAGAAAGCGGTGCCATAATGGAGGACAGATTCGGAATGAATCGTCCGTAGAATTGGATCAAACCTAATAGACTCCTTACTTGTTTCTTCGTCTTAGGGACCGAAATGTTAAGTATTTTTGAAACATTGTGGTCCTCTGTCTTTAAAAGACCATGACCAACACGATGACCTAGGAAAGAAATCTCACTAAATCCTATAAAGGCTTTAGAGGGTTTTGCAGTCAAGTTATACTCGCGAAGAGTGGACAGTAATTCGTATAAACCCAAATAGTGATCTTCCCAGGAATCACTGAATAGACAGATATCATCTAGGTATGCTATGACATCTGTACGATATGCGAGAATTCGCCGCATCATGCGTACGAATGTAGCAGGGGCGTTCATAAGACCAAAAGGCATGAAATTCCATTGGAATAAACCCCTAGGTGTAGAAAAAGCTGTAAAAGGTTTGGCACGTTCGGTTAGAGGAACTTGCCAATAACCTTTAGACAAATCTAGTTTGGTAAAGAATCTAGAATTAGAAAGTTTATTGAGTAGTTCTTCTAATGAAGGCATAGGTTCAGCGTCGAACTTCGTAACTTGGTTCAATTTGCGATAATCTACGCAAATGCGAATGTTATTATCCTTCTTTCGAACAATAACCATAGACGAAGAGTATGCTGAAGTGGATGGTTCAATGATTTCCAAACGTATCATTTCATCCAATTCTTTTTCTACTTGAGACTGGAAATGGATAGGTATTGGATAAGGTCTGACTCTGATAGGATTATGATCAGTTAGCACAATGTCATGTTCAATGACATGTGTGTGTCCCGGGATGTCTGTAAGAACATCCTGAAATGTTTGCAACATCGAAGAAACTTGTCGATGTTCCTCAGCGGAAAGATTTGGAGAAACGGTCACGTTTTTCCAAGATTCCGTAGAATAAAGTGGGACCATAGAAAGAGGAAGATTGACATCAGAAAAAGTAGTTTCCTCATCCTGTATAACTGACAGAGATGAGTACTGACCATGAGGTACTTGAGAATTGTCCGTTGCCTGGAAAATAGGCTGCAAATAGTCTGGTCTTTCATGAAATTCCGTGAGCATATTTATGTGGAAAGTTTTATGCTTTCCATCAATATCGACAACATAGTCGACATCAGAAATTTTGGAGACTATTGCATAAGGACCTTTCCATGCAATTAGAAGTCTGTTCTCCCTTGAAGGAAGTAGAACGAGAGCTTTGTCACCTGGACAAAGTTGTCGTAGACATCTATTCTTATTTGCAAACTGCCTTGCCTTTTCTTTAGCAAATTCGGAAGACGAAGTTGCTAGTTTGCATGCCTCGATGATCTTTTGCCTAAGAGCAATGACGTACTCATAAGAAGATTGAGTTTCATCGCTAATATTATCGGCAGTGATTAGATCGTGAAGTAAAGACATAGGGCCGCGCGGTTGCGCGCCAAAGACAAGTTCAAAAGGGGAAAACCCCGTATGTTCATTGGGGACCTCTCTATACGCAAAGAGAGCCGCGGGTAAGACCCTGTCCCAATCCTGAGGATGATCCTCAGTTATTTTACCAAGTAAAGTTTTCAGAGTCCTATTTAAACGTTCGACCAACCCATTAGACATTGGGTGATAGATACTGCTGAGAGACCTTTTAATGTGTAGCATAGACATTACCTGTGACATAGTGTCTGATATAAGTTGAGTGCCATGGTCTGACAATATTTCTCCGGGAAAACCCAAGCGAGAAAATATCAGCCAAAGAGCGTCTGCGATGTCAGCAGTTGAGATGCTCTTGAGAGGTATTGCCTCTGGCCAACGTGTGCACATATCGACACATGTAAGGATAAATTGATGTCCTCTAGCCGACTTAATTCTAAAAGGACCGATAATATCTATTGCCATTTTTTGAAAAGGGCGAATAGGAATGTCAGCAGCCTGGATAGGCGCAGCATGTCGTGGTCCTTTAGATTTGACCTCCTGACATACTTTGCAAGAGCGACAGTACATTCGTATGTCCTTGCTCACAAATGGCCAAAAGAAAGCCGCAAGAACTCTCGACTTTGTACGGGAAAAACCCATATGTCCAGCACATTGCGAGTCATGAGCATGTTGCAATATTTGCAATCTCATGCTCTTAGGCACAAGAATTTGTGAATGAGTGGACGTAGTCGAGTCTTGTACCATACGTACAAGTACGCCGTTCTTCATAGAAATCCAAGATTTTCTATTAGTATTTTGATTAGGATCACCTTTTTTTGCTAGAATGAAGAATTTTTGTAAAGAAGGATCTTCTTCTTGCAATTTGATAAATGAGTCACGTGTAATAGTCAAGTGACTATCTTGGTCATTTACTTCATCATTATTAGTTAATGAAGTTTGAGGTGGATCCAGAGCATGTGCTCTTGTGACCACCGCATTGGTAGCTTCAATGTTTTGCTCTTCCCAAACAGCAATCTGCTGTGGGGTACATTCCCTAACTCCGTGAATACGACCAATAATAAGGTCCGCAATAGGGTTTGGAAGTAGACACGCGTGGACCTCTCCCGTGAAGAAAGGAGTAGCAATGTGTATTATAGCAGTAGGATACTTTTCCAACGTGCCACCAAATGTGACACATTTGATGACCTTTCCTGTAGCACAGGATGGATCTACAAGAGATTGCCTAACCCCGACAGTAGTACATCCAGAGTCAAACAACACTGAGACTGGATTACTATTTACAAGCCCCTTATGTAATATAAGAGAACCTCTCCCATCATGAGCAACATTAGCAGGAAGAGCGGGCAAAGGATGACCACAGCTTAAAGTAGTAACGGTCTTCGGGTCAAATAAAGTACTGCATTGGATACATTTATTTGCCCTACCAAAATCAAAAGATGAGCATCCGATAGCATTATGGTCTTTATTATCATTAACCTGTTTATCTACTCCCTGAGATTCTTGTTGAACAGAGTTTGTCTGTTGATATTTTTTTTCTCTTATGTTGCGATCTACCGCGACCATTATTGCCTCTGCAATTATCATTAAAGTCCCTACTGTAATTTTTATCCTGGTTTGAGTTCCAGTTTCCATAACTGTCATTACCATCTCTATACTGTTGAGAACCTCTATTATCCTGGTATTGAGGTCTCTGAGAAAAATATTTTCCTCTATACCGATTACCTTTGTTAAAATTTCTAAAGTTAACCGGAGTAGAATAACGTGTAGTATTAGGATGTCTCCAGTTCTGGGAAGAAGAATCACCCTGGAATTGATTACTATGATTCTGGGCATAATTACGGTTACTCTTTTTATTGAAATTTTGCTGGCTACCCTGAAATTTACGCATAAAATTTGGGCCATAAGGTGCTGCCGAAGCAACTGGCAGACCTTCTTTTACTTTAGAGTTGCTAATGGTTATGTGAGGATGCGCAGTAACATACTGGCTACAGTATTCTTCCATTTCTTTTATGTTTTTAGGCTTACGCTCATGAAGAAAAGCTTCATTAACAGAAGACATAACCTTGTCTCTAAGTAGTAAGTCCATAAGAGCTTCAAATGTACTCTCTGTTTTAGACAACTCAACCCATCGTAAAAAAGTAAGACGGATGCCTGAGATGAATTCAGAGAATTCAACTCCAGTTTCTGGTAACATGTTTTTAAATTTAAGACGATATCCGTCCTCGTTAAGTTGGTACTTCTTTAACAATGCCGCCCTGACAACCTCATAGTTGTTTTTGTCAGGCACATCTACCATACCCAATAAAGTCAAAGCATCACCTCTAAGTATCTTGGACAGATGATAAACATATAATGTTTTATCTATATTATGCACCTTACATGCACTTTCAAATCTATCTAGATAAAATGTTATATCATCAATTGAAGCATTGAATGCTGGTAAATTAAGCTTGAAATCAACAGCATTAGACTTATTAGCAGATGATACCTTATTAGCATCATTAGCATTACTAGATAACTTCAACTTTTCTAACTCCAAAGCTAAGAGTTTTTCTTCATGCTCCATTTTTGCTTTTCTCTCATCAGCTTCTCTTTGTAACCTTCTTTCTTCAGCCTCAGCCTGTAACTTTCTTTCCTCAGCCTCAGCCTGTTTTTCTAATCTTTTATTTTCAGCCTCTATTTCAAGTCTCTTAATTTCAGCTTCTTTTTCAAGTCTCTTATTTTCAGCTTCTTTTTCAAGTCTCTTATTTTCAGCTTCTTTTTCAAGTCTCTTATTTTCAGCTTCTTTTTCAAGTCTCTTATTTTCAGCTTCTTTTTCAAGTCTCTTATTTTCAACCTCAGCCTGAAGTCTCTTCTCCTGTGATTCTGCTTCTCTTTTTTGTTTTTCCATTTCCATTTGTAATCTCTTTTCATCTACCTGCATCTGCAGTTTTAAATTTTCAGCATCTATTCTCTTTTGTTCAGTTAGTTCTTTCATTTTCTTTTCCTCCGACTTCAATGCCTTGGCATATTGAACAGTCGCAAATTCTTCTAATTTATCACCTGTCTTCCCAAGGGCTTTACCCTGCTCAATAAAGTACTCAAATGTAGACATGATGTCTAAAATGTGAGTACAGAACCTGAAATAATTAATTATCTTATTTCAATCTTAATAGCAACAAGACTTAATAAAGTGCTTGTGTAATCAATATGTTTACTCCAATCTCTGTGGGCAACAAGACTTGACACCAACTTGTATTATCAAATGTATAATAATATCACAAGTCACCTCTTAATTATCAGTGCACTACACAAATCAGTGCATAACCATCAGTTATTTATCATAACTGCACTACAATAGTGCATAAGCAAAAAACCACCAGTTAGTTATGATAAGTGCACTATAGATCAATAGTGCATGAGCATATATGTAACAATAGTGAAAGCTAACTATGCAAGAACTATGCAAACAATAACAAGACAATGTAAACAATAACAAAGGTCACCAACAATGTAAACAATAACAAAGATCAAAGTCAAATGTAAACAACAACAAAGATCAAAGTCAATGTAAACAACAACAAAGATCAGAGTCAATGTAAACAATAACAAAGATCAAACAATATGAAAACATTCGCATAAGTCAAATAAATAAACAGCGAAACTAAAAAGAAATGTGATGACAAAATGCGAAGATATGACAAACAAATGACGCTACAGTGTATACACAAAAATATACTTAAAGAACTGAATAATAGATAGGGGAGACCTACAAATACAAACAATCGAAATCGAAACTAAAAAAACACAAAGAAAGAGAGAAAAGAAAAAGAAAAAAAAATATACAAGAAACAAAAATAAAGCACAACTCGTCACAACTAAACAGATATAGCAACGATTGTCGCTAGCAAATTTCACAGTAGGAAATTCGCACAGTCCCTAACGAAAACGCTAACAGTAGAACCTCTGTGACGTGGTATCTTCTACTGAAAGACACCGCCCAACCGAGAAAACCCGCTGAATATAAACATATAAATATACAAATACAAATAACATATAACATATAAACAAACAGCAAAAAGTGTGAAAGAATTTAGAAGGCTCAGCTAGAACATAAGGGCACAGTTCACAAACAAAACAGGCCACTTAACTTCTATATGTCCCAAACGTCAGCACGGTGCAGAACAGGATGTCGTCAGCATTCTGAGGATAAAGATCCAACGTTGATTAACATCTGCTCCCATAGACAGCCATGACGAGGGAAATGAGCTTCTGACAGGAAACAGCTTCTGAACTTGACCTTCTGAATTCTACAAATTGACTTCTGAGACCGGAACAGTTGTTACGGCACTTGTCCTTCTTCTTAACAGATCAGGAAATCCATTCGCTCGGTACTTGTCCTTCTAGATGTAGACAAACTTCAATACTGCCGAGCAGCGCCGGGTAGTTTCAAAATATCAACAACTGTCAGTACTGCCGGGTACTTTCAAAATCTTTCATCAAAAGTAGCTTTTCTTGAAGGAAGTGAGTTGAACTGTAATTTTGAAAGCTTGATGATGATGTCTGGGTTTGTTGACCCCCTTGATAGCTGGTATCAGAGTAAACCAACCTATGGCCACCAAAAATGATAAGGGTGGATTTAGGCTAAATGATAATGGTGCGCCACAATGCCAGGTACGTTAGCTCCGTATAAGATTGACGACCACTTGCCACCCCTATCGACACCTGGTATTAAAGTGCAAGATGTAGGTGTCTTCTCTGATTTTAGGATGTTGCTGTGTATGTGGTAGTAGAACAGTTCACAGAGTATAACACAGGCAACATGATGTGTAGAGTCATAGAAATGGTAACTTCGTTGTATAATTTTTTTCCATTTATTGCACGCCACAAAACAGTCAGGATATTTATATCATCAACATAGTTCAACGAGTTCAGCATTCAAAATCATAGAGTTCTAGTTCGTGAAGCTGTATAAATAATATATATATAAAAATTCTGCAACAGTGTCAGCTGCAGATCATCACTGTTCATAGACAATAATAAATATTCCCTTTCTGATGCTAGCAGATCAGATGTATACAATCAGTCCGTTTACTGTCTGCACGTGAATAGCATACATGGATTACAGGTCAGCTCGACCTTTATAACCTTCCTAAGTCTAACCATCTGACTTGGACGTGATCTCTGATATAACGAATCCTGGAACACAGACAATAGTCTTGTTGGTCTAGAGCGACCCATATATATATAACTAGTTCAGGTATAAAGATACCGGTGACTTAATCCTAGTCAAAGTACCTCTCCATTTTGAATCACACAGGCGAGCAAAAAGGCGACAAAATGACGAACCTCTAGATGATAGCATAAAGTTCGATACAAGAGGAATTACCTTATTTCGGAAAATCAACCATGAACATATGCCTCCAGGCAGGCTTGAATAATACTGGGAAATAGTCTAGTTAGCTAACTAACTCACAGAGACAATGTATTTCCCTCAGAAAATCACAAGACGCAGGTCGCGTCTGCTCGCGACTTAGACCATTTCTAAACTCCCCGAGCTGGCCGGAACAACAAACGAAAACCAAGTCGAGACATGCGCAGAACGACAATCTCTGAGTCGCCGTTCACAATAAGACGATTCTAAGAACATTCGAGATAAAAGTCTTACACAGTCGCGCCTTTTATGGTCATGAAAAGAAGCGTTAAGAAAGGTTTCAGGCATCTACAACAGTTGACTGATACTACCAAATAAGGAGATATGGTCACGCTTCGTTCAAGAAATTATAGACCGAACGTGTCTCTATACAAGAGAAGGTAAACTCCTAAAAAATAGCAGTATCAATATTTCGGGTTCTGTCCCTTTGACTGTAAATATATATAATATACATTTCAATCAAAAAATGATCATACATACGAAAAATGATCATACAAACGAAAAATAATAATGATCCGTGCGTAACAGTCCCCTGGCCTGATCCTGAAACATATTTCTATCATAATAACCTGCAATAAAACAATTTATTTATTATTCATAAATGTACATACCCTCTAGAATAGTTGGTAAGTACAAAATCAGACTCAGTCTTGGAGTAGTTAAAGCTATACCGGCCATACAGATGGTAAAGAATTATAGCCTTAGGCAAGCAAGACTCCTTCTTACTGACTGTTCTGTCTTCTACTTGTGAGTGTGTGTAAATTTTGAAAAACCCGCTGACCTCATTTATAGAGAGAGCGCAGCTGTATCGGAGGCCAATACGATGTCAGTTTTGCAGACTGCTTATTACTGCATTTTGTGTGCAGATTCGAGCAAGTTGTGTTAGATTGGTCCAGAAAACATATTCGTTCTTCTCAACCCTGGCATCTACTACTTTGATATATATCTCCTTTTACTAAGACGATCATAAGCTTCCTTTACAAGTCTGGATTGTAATATTATGATGTATGTATATAAGCATTACCTCGTCATCTACACAAGCACACACATGTTTCAGAGAGCACTCAGTAAAAGCATGTTCAGTTCGTAGCCATGTTTATTTACAGAATATCGTACATGTCAAGATTCGCATTATATTACAATGTGTGGTTCGTACTTTAATGTATTCATATTACATCCCCCCTTTTTTGAAAAAAAAAAATGTGTGCAAACATTTCCAACGAAATGTTTCATGTGAGAAAGGATAAGTATGTGTAATGCTCAGTGTGAGTATATATGTCACTGTCTGTATCGGCTGGGAGGTGTCACTGTACGGCCAGAACGAGTGGTGTAAAGTGCTGGTGGTTCTGCGGAAGTCCCTTGTTTAGCTTGAGTTGGTTGTGATTTCGGCCTTGACGCTTGTTGGTTTTGTGGGGCACCAAGGTCTGGAGTTACTGCATTGTCTGTTGAAAGCATGGGAATTCTCTGTTCTGTTGTATTCTGTGGGATTTCTCTTATGTCCACTCTGTTTCGCCTCAGGAGGTTGCTGCTGCTGTCTGGTCTTAAAGTATAGCTCCTGGGTTCAGGGTTTCTGGAAATGATTGTTGCTTTTGACCATGTGTCATTGTTGTGGTTGTAGGTAGTCACATGCTGACCAGGATATAATGGTGGTAAGTCTTTAGCACATTTGTCATAGTTGAATTTCTGAACTTGCTGACGATGCTGAAGTTGATCATATGTGCTGTCTCTATGTTGTGGACGGAAGTGGACCTTAGATGGTAGGAGGTCTTTAATTCTTCTATCAAACATAAGTTCTGCTGGACTGTCGATCTTACTGTCTACCGGTGTTGTTCTCCATCTCAAGAGTGCTAGGTGTACATCCTCTGTTCTTGTTTTCTTCATGATTGACTTGATAGTTTGTATCTGTCTCTCAATGAAACCATTAGATTTAGGGTATCTAGGTGATGATGTTGTGTGTTTGATCTTCCAGTCCTTAGTGAAGTTTCTGTATGCTTGACCTGAGAAATGTGGACCGTTGTCTGATCTAATTTCATCTGGGATGCCAAACATGCTGCAATACTTCTTTGTAATGTCTGCAATAACAGCTGACGGTGAGGGTTGTGGAAGTTTCTCAATGATGGGAAATTTGCTGTAGTAATCAGCAATAATAAGATAGTCATTATTGTCGATTGAGAAAATATCAGTTCCTATAATGCTCCAAGGGCTCAATGGTATGTCTGATGGTATGAGAGGTTCTCTGCACTGCCTATTTGCATGTTCTTGGCAAATTGAACAGTTTTTACATAGTGTTTCTATGTCCTTGTTTATCTGTGGCCAGTAAACATCTTTCTTTGCTCTCAGTTGTGTCTTCACAATACCAAGGTGACTATTATGGAGCTGTTTAAGGATGATATCGCGTTGTGTTTCTGGTACAACAATGCGATCTCCTTTAAGGATCAGACCATCTTCGATGCTTAACTCGTCCCTCATCGAGTAGTATGGACGGATGTGTGTTGGAACTTCCCTGATAGAGCTTGGCCATCCATGGTATATCAGTTCTTTGAGAGAGTTAAGGATAGGATCTCTCATTGTGTCTTCTCTGATGTGTTCAAGCCGATTATCGCTAAACTTGACAAAATCAACTTTGATGTTTGGGGTAAGATCTGCTGTCTTGTTGGGGTTTGGTAGTCTGCTGAGAGCATCTGCAAGACCTATATCCTCTCCTGGGATATACTGAATATTAAAATCATAACCTTGTGTTTCCAATAACAGAGCTTGTAGTCGTGGTGGTGCTGAAGCTATTGGTTTTTTATGAATCATCTCAAGTGTGGCTTGTGATCTGAGAGAATTGTAAATGGGCGGTTGAAAAGAAATGTGTGGAAGCGTTTGATTCCAAAACGTACAGCTAGCATTTCTCTTTCAATGTTTGCAAGTTTCTTTTCGCCAGAACTTAATGATTTGCTTGCGTAAGCTACAGGACGAAGTTCTTTGGCATAGTGTCCTTCAGGATTTTTGTCTGGTTGCAAAAGTGCTGCTCCTAGGCCTTTCAGACTGGAATCAACCATGAGAAAAGTGGGTGCTTGCATGTCATAGTATTTCAAGCATGCATCAGATGATATGAGGGTCTTCAAGTGGTTGAATATGTGTTGGTAGTCTTCTGACCATTCATACGGAGTTTCATTCTGTAGTAGAGATCGCAAAGGTTCTGCAGCAGCTGACAAATTTGGTATGAATTGTGCTAGGAAATTGACAGCACCTAAGAATTGTTGCAGTTCCTTCTTTGTAGCTGGTGTTGGCATGTCATGAATATCTTCAACCTTTTTAGGGGCTGGTTTTACACCATTCTGGGTGTACAGCAATCCAAAAAATTGTATCTCCGTTGCCTTAATTGTACACTTTTTGCTGTTGAATGTTAGCCCATTGGCCTGTGCTACATGCATCAAGTTAATCAAGTTACGGTCGTGTTCTTGTTCTGACCTGCCGCAGACTACAATGTCATCCGCAATAGCCACTGTACCAGAACATTGCTCAACAATGTTGTCAATCTTCTGTTGAAAGATGTCTTGTGATACATTCAAACCAAATGGGAGTCTCTTGAAACAATATCTGCCGAATGGTGTTCGAAAAGTTGTAAGGAGTTGACTTTCCTCTGCTATCTCAACACTCCAGTATCCGTGTACAGCATCTAGTTTAGAAAAATATTTGGCATTGTGGAATCTGTGAGTTATCTCTTCCACTGTATGCATTTTGTGTGGACAGCGCTTTAGACTGTTGTTTAAGTGTTTTGGGTCAAGGCAAACCCGAAGAGAACCATCCTGCTTCAGAACGGTTGTGATACTACTACACCAATCAGAATGCTCTTCAACCTTTCTAATAACATCATTCTGCACCATCTTTTCTAGTTCTGTGGCAAGTTTCTGTTTAACATGTATAGGATACTTTCTAGGTGGGTCTATCTTTGGCTCAGCGTTGTCTTTTAAAAATAATCTTGCCTTTCCTGGAAGTTTGCCTATTCTGTCGAACTGTTCTGGGAATCGCTGTTTAAGGTCATCTACTCCAGTGACGTGTAGAGTAAGATGTTCTTTTTTGTCAGCTTTAATGTTGTTAATAGTTACCACACTCAGCTTTTCGCACATTGGTAAACCCAAAATTGCAGGTCCTTCAACATCTACCAAGTAAAATGTTGACAATGTCCATTCAGAGCCTCTGTATGAACATTCAAGTGTTACTGCTCCAAAACAGTCTATACTTGTTCCATTGTAAGCTCTTAGCTTTGTCCTGCCACTCCTACTTTTTACATCCCTTGTGGGAAATCCTTGCTCATCCACCTTGTCAGGCATGATCTGTCTGAATATTCTTAAGGGTAGAGTGTTACCTTGGGCACCTGTGTCTATCTTGAACCGAATATATCTTTCTTTGTGCCTTTTAATTCCTGGTATTCGGAATTGTACCTTGCAGAAAGCCTGCGTTCTCTTTGGTTCATTGCTGAAAGTTAGTATCTTCACAGTATCAAAACTGGAAGGATCACTTTCTTCACTGGAGTCAAGGTCCTCAGTCATCATAGAGTGTGTTTGTTTTGATGACTTTCTGCTGTGAAGTTTGTGTTGAGCACTGTCTTGTTTCCTCTTGAAACATAATTTTATCCAGTGGCCCCTCTTTCTGCAGTAATGACATGTAGAGTCTTTAGCTGGACAGTGGTTTTGTATGTGGTTTAGGCCACAACATTTACACATAGCACCTCTGCTTGTGTTGTGTTTTTTCTTGTTGCTTCGAACCAGTTGCTTTGTTTTGTTTGGGTTTATAGCTTTTTACTGCATCCACCTGGGCTGTTACTGTACCTTGCTGAATTTGTTTAATGTTTAGTGCTTGTGCCTCATGTTTCCTGCCTTCATCCAGAAGTTGTTGTAAATTTAGTGTATCACTCTGGCTCAGTATCCATTTCTGGAACTCTGGCATTGGTGTGCTGAGAAGGATCTGTTCGATAATTCGCTCTTTTTCTTCTTCTTTGTTAAATTTACATACACTTGTTTTCTCCTTGATGCGAGTGAAGAAATCATCTAAACTTTCATCAGGTTTCTGTCGCAGGTGGTGAAGTTCTAATCTTGCCGCTCTAAAGTTCGTGTGCTTTATTATCAGACGTTTTTCAAATTCGTCCAATATGGCTACGGGGTCGGTCGCTGACTCAACAGGCATGGCGGTAGCAAAACTGTTGTAAATTTTCAAACCTTCATCGTCCAATGCTTCTAGGATATATGGAGTTAGGGTTTGTCCTTCCAGACCAGTGGTCTTGGAATATAGATCTATGCGTTGGCGCCATAACAAGAAAGCTTCACTCTTATCGTCTTGACCGGCGAATCTCATTTGCGGTGCGCTGCGGTAATGTTTAGCTGCCATTGTTGACCTCGATGACGAAAATTAGCCGAATAAACTGTACTCACGTGTTATCGTGTAGCTGTTTTGCGTCAGTCCGGTATCGACCGCTGCCACCATGTAATGTTATGATGTATGTATATAAGCATTACCTCGTCATCTACACAAGCACACACATGTTTCAGAGAGCACTCAGTAAAAGCATGTTCAGTTCGTAGCCATGTTTATTTACAGAATATCGTACATGTCAAGATTCGCATTATATTACAATGTGTGGTTCGTACTTTAATGTATTCATATTACATGGATTTCCTTGAAGAGTTACACGCTAACTTTTTACATGTTGGCCTACTTTACCTCGAATATATCTGGAAATAAGGCACACAGCAACTATTCCTTTTGAATATAACTGCCTGGTCTTCTTCATAAAATGCAATTCATTCCATTTCTTTCAATCACTCCATTCGTTTGCAATTCACTTAAATCCATGGTACCTTACACAAATTCCTGCTTCCATACGCCACTGCAAAACTGTTCGCGATACACACAAGAGTGTGTGTTGATTTCACTGGACGATATATTTCCATATACGTTGAATGGTAAGGCATTGTTTCATCACGCTACAAAATGCAAACTTAGATACAGCATGGAAAAATTGAAAATTTCACAAAAATGCACTATGTGAAAAAAGAAATCTATTTGATAAGCATGGGAGAAGAGAAAGTACAATAGAGTCACGTGCTTCTGGAAAGAACATCAAAAACTTGCTTCTGCGCACTCAATCAGTATTAAATCATTCATTTCAAATAAGGTATGTAATAAATTGAATTTTCTTTTCTTCCTGTGTATAATATTAATTAATCACAATTAAGAACTGTGTGATTGTTATTATGACTGCCATTATTTTCTTGTAGTGCCAAACCTAAATTAATTGAATATTTATTTCTAGTATCACTGATTACGTTTCCAGCTTGTTGGGGGCAAGTTGCTCCCCATTTATATTTATAAAACATTAAAAAATCCCACCTCCACTGGGAATCGAACCATGGACCACCGAGCTAGGAAGCCAGTGCACTAACTACTGTGGCTCCCGATTCAAAAGTAGTTTCTTTAAAATTGTGCTCACATAGGTGGCTTGAAAATTCTAAAGTAGCAAAAAAGAGCTCTAGAGATTTTACGAAACTGGAAGAAAATTTTGATCTTATATCAAAAATAAAAATTCCTGAGCCCAAGATGGAATCCTTACTGTAAAAACAGCCGTCAACCAATACTTGTTTTTACTGGCTAAATTAGTTTTTTTGTTTCTTTTTGAAAATAGCTTGAACCTTTTCTTCAAAGGTATCAAACTGATAGGCCTATGCTCCCTTTTATGTTCACTGAAAGGCTCTTTGCACCATTTTACGGAGGTTCATAAAAGATGAAAAACTCTAGCACTAGCGACATTTTGCAGTTCACTATGTCGGTGAAGCACAACGCCATGTCACTAGCCACAAAATTGATGTTGACTTTGTAGCTGAAACAATAATAAAGGAAATGAGAAAAGAAAAGAAAGTGACCTCCAGATACTCGCTTTCAGAAATGATTGCAAGAAAATACTGACAAGCTTTATAGAAAAATCTTTAGCGAAATTTCCACTGCACTATTTACTAGTGAAAGACTTGTCTTGTTTGGATCCTTCTGCAATAATGGCAAATAAAATCCATGTCATAATCAAGCTAAAAAGGGTGTTGCACATTCTTGTAAAGTCATGAAAATGTAATGCCTCTGAGTGTGACTCTGCATAATCAGAATCATCATGAGCCGGTGCCATCTCCACATCACAGGTTGGCTGCAACCAATGTCTTCTGTATTGATGCACCACTCTGATAAACTTTTTCCTGTCCATCTCGTGATGTTATCTTCCCACTTATAGCACTGTCTTCCTCTTGTACATTTACCTTTAACTCTTCCTTCTATCAAGGTATTCAGTAAGGTGTTAATTGTTATGTCTTTTTACGTGGCCAAAATATTTTGGCTATCTAATTATGATCTCCTTCATTAGTTCTCTTTTCATTCATAGGTGTCTAGGTCCTCTTTATTCGTTTTCTTCTCTTTCTATGGCATGAGATGTTCCCCATTCTTCGGTATATTCAAATCTTAAGGGCCTTAATTCTTTCTTCTAATTGCTTGTTCATTGTTAATGTTTCTACACCATACAGTAATGAAGAATATATTTAGCATTTGATGATTCTAGTTTGAATTTGTGAGTTACTTGTTTAGATGTTAGTTTCTGTCTCAAGCTGTTGAATGTAGCTTTGGCCATTCCTATTCTCTTCTTGATTTCTGTTTTGCATCTACCATCTTCTGTTATTTATTATATGACCAAGATATGAGAAACTTGACTTTTTCCATGATTTTCCCATTTATTATTATTATTTATAACGTCTGCTTTGCGACTTAGTTTTTGTTTTCTCAGTGTTAAATGTACTATTCATATTCATGACTTTTGCTGCTTCACTAACTCTTTGCAACTCCTGTTCACATTCAGCTAACAAAACTGTACCATCTGCATATCTAAGGTTGTTTATTGATCTTCCACTGATCACATCAGAATACTCCTGCTTTATTGATGCAGTCTGCTTTTTCAAGAGATGGGGTCAGTGAGGCTAAGAGGTATGGCATCCGCCTTGAATTCTAGAGGTACCAAGTTTGATTCCCAGTAGAGGGAATATAATTTATGGAAATTTTTTCAGAACCACAATGGTGTCATACTACCCCCTGGTTTCATGGGTTGTGAGATTGGATGCCTAGCCTTCTTGGATAAGTTGCGCACGTTAAAAATCCAACGGCAGTTGGAAATCGTAAAGAGTAGGCCATAGTGCCGCTGCCCTGGCTAAAATTTTAAAAATGAGAAACCTACACCAAATATATTTATAGAGTGTGTGATTCCTATATACACCCATTGGGATTCTCGCTGAGATCCTCCTTGTGTGATCTAAGGGAGGAGATTGGAGCACTGATGGAGTTGTCCGTGTCCAATGAAGATAGTCCTTCAAACCAAACCAAACCAAGAGATGCAGATCGTCTTGACACATTTTTCATTGACATTGTTTAGGTAAAAAGCAGTTTGAAAATATTTGGAAAGTGATAAAGTTATAACTGATTTAGTCTCAATGACAAGCAAGTCTCAAAAGAGGGTTTTCAGTTAACAAAGCAGTGGAAGGTTGCAACATGGCAGAAAGAACCTTAATTTCTAGAAGCATCATTGTAGACAACATCAGACCTATGGAAGGAGTTGGAAATATTGAAATCACCATAAGATGTTAGATGGTGTGAGTAGTGCTTATAGCAGATACATCATTTATCATTGACAGCCAGTAGCATAACGCTGAACAAGAGAAACATAATAAAAGAAAAATTCTTGATGAGATAGAGGAACTGAAAAAAAAAAAAAAAAAAAAAGCTTTAGACCAGGACATAAATCCCTGACTGCTGCTGCGCATGATTTCATTTATTCATGTATCCAATAGCTTGCGGAAATGAGAAAGAGAAAAGGGAGAGGAGAGTAAAACTGTTGACAAACAAATTGATGAAAAACTGTTTGATCTAAAAAGAAAAGGCTTCTAAAATTGGACAGAGTATTTGTATATAAACAGTATATTACTTAAGTGGTTCAGATTATAAAGTGTACATGGAACTTTAAAGGTACTTCTATTTAAATTCGAGTGTTTGATTTAGATGAAAGAAATTCACAAAGGAAGAGGTTTTTTTCTCTATGCATTTATGGAGATTCAAAAGAAATTCAGCGTGGCGAAGTAATATTTGTTACTTTTGGTAAGTTTTCAGTACAATTTTGTTGTTGTATTAAATATTTAGCATAAGTTTTTTTATTGAGTTTGTTGTTTTTGCTGGAGGTTTTTTTTTTAAATATTGACACGTTCATCACATATAGTGTGTTGCTCCTATCCTTGAAAATCATGTACTTAGACCTGGAAAAACCTCGGAAAATGTTTGAAGAAATTTGCTATGAGCCCTGGTGTTAACAATGTGTGCAGAGCAACTGAGTTTAAGTTTACAACCACATGGAACACACATGAGGATGAATGATAACCATAAGCATCCTAAAATGACCAAGTCCCACTCACATACACATTAGAATGAAACATGTATTATCATTAGAAAGTGATGAACTAACGGGTATGTAGTAAAGTGAATCCGTATCACAACACGCTCAAATTCCCCGCTCAAAAACGAACTAGCTAACGTATTTTAAATCTATAAATAACTACAGTATTTGAAATTTGTCTGAGGGTCCAGTCAAATTTACCGCCAACAATTTGACGAGTATTAGAATTTTTCTAAGAAAACAAGCTAAAATTTACCACCCACCCCAATATTTATCGAAAGACGTAGTAAAATTTAACAACCAATCAAATCGTTACCTCTTTTTGTGTAGGGACAAGAAAATTTTGTTGAAGTGGAAATAATGCCTATTTTGGATTTTTGACCGAACTTAGATAATTTATTTCTTGATAACTAAAGATACTTAAAATGCAAGGGATATCTCAAATTATAGCGCCGATAATGCTTAACATATACACATAGAGATTCCCTCATACAAAATTATCTTATCTTAGAAAAATTTAATTTAGTAATATTTTCACATCAGGTTAAGATCAAATTTAATTACAAAAAAATTAACCCCATTTGAATGCAAAGGAATAACTAAAGGAAAACTATATAGAACGATAGAGAATAATTGGCTGTTTAATTATCACTTTTGATAATTAAAATCGGTTCACAAATAAATATGATATAAAATAAACAAATTTGGTCAGATTAGACAAACACGCTTAAAACTGCTCAATTCTATAGCCTCGAAAATAGTTAACTTTTTTTTTTGACTCGTCATTTAATTGGTCGGGTGTAGTTTGGTAAAAATTAACAACTGCTTGTAAGTTCCGCCATTAGACCATAAGCCTGCATGCCAAGCTGACATATTCAGAAGGACAAGCCTTTGCCGTCTGTACTGAAAGATCAGTGCTATAGCCCTTTACGGCTGGTCAGCTTGTGTGTGTGAATATTCTTTACTTGAGGGTAAGACAGATAATTTTATTTGCATATTTTATTAACCTGTAAGTAACGGGCTATTGTGTGCCATCTTCGTTTTCGATACTGCCGAAAGGGATGTGTTGTGTCACGACGACCTAAGTAGGAATGTGTATAGGGCAGGCTTATTCTGAGTGAAAAAAAATGTGTAAAATATTTGCCAATTGGCCTTACAAAGTTGCAACTGTAAGTGCAGTATAAATAAATTGATATTGTCTTTTGGAATGACTCACTGTTCAAATAACATGTGAGAACATATAGGGAATGTTCGAATGAAGTAATCAACGGGTCACAAGCAATGTTGTACACACCCTGATGATTGTATGGAAGACAAACATGAATGAGGGACATTAATGTAGAATCAATACTGAAGGAGACTGATTACACCAAGCTGAGTGTAGACAACTGAATTTAAGGTCTGGTGCGACTTGTTAGCACAAGTGGCTGACCCAGGTGGGTATTAATAAGGATTAGTGATGAAATTGATAGAGGCAGATGTTACATAGAAGGGATTGTCCTTCTTATTTCAGGTTGTATTATGAAGTTACCTCGTTGCTGCAGTAGCCTGAGAGAGAAGAACGTGTGGGAGTTGAGTGCTCATGCTACACCTTGAAGCTAGACTCCTTTTCTTCAGTCAGGAGGCACAACGTTGGTGTTCAGGTCTATGATCGCCAAAACAGCTGCAATAACCCTTTAAAAGCTAAGTCCTTTAGACAGGCACTGACACTTCATCCAACCACATAATTTCACCCAGTAAAATATACCTCCTGGGAGTGATGAAAATAACAGACCTCACAGTATTAGTGATAATATCAAGAACTGTGGGTATAGACTTTCCAGTGACTTTTTGCTGTACACAAATGGACAGAGTTTCCAAAAATATTAATTTTATCATGTAAATAAAACCTTTTCTTGAGTTTGATAATTCCTGACCCAAAAGTTTGAGGTTCAGGAAAATAAAATTGTAGATATACTGTTCAGACAGCCTTGCTTAATTTTCCTTAAAGTTCTGTTTTGAAATTCATAACTGTTATAATACATTACCCTAGACACTTTGCCAAATACCAACACACAGATAACATACTCTTGGTAAGATCTCAAGAGGTAGCGGATAGGGACCCAGAGAACTTTATCATCATCATTCCTTACTCTGGGAACTTAACATAGCTGGACCTCACCTTGATTGTCTATACACCCTTGCTCTTTTCAGAGAAGGGGGTATTTCTTGTAAGACCAGTCTCTTATCTGGCACTATCCTGGTATCCTCTGATACATCTATTTGTCCAGGATATCCTATAATTAATAACATCAAAACTTCTTATCACAAGGTATATGAAGAAAAATAATTAATTTTTAGACACTCATTGCAGGCATTTTCTTGCCATGCCTATGCAGGTAGCAGTACTGACATTTCTCCTGTCTCACTCCACTAAAAAGTGTGAAAATTTTTCAGAAATTGTTGCAGGATTTTCTAACGCCTAATTGCATGTCAGTTGTTATTATCACAAGTTTTTTTTTTTTGTTGTTGTTGTTCCCTTGGAACATGGGCATTTTCAGTTATTTATCACAAATTTATATTTCAGGCAATCTGCTCATGATGTCCTGGCTTCTTCTATAACCATTTATCTCCAGGTTCTCTGTGGCCTTCCCATTCTTCACAGTCAGGGGCGTGTCAGGTTATACTGAATATACATCTACCCTGTTCGACCATATTGTCGGACATAATTAGGGTATTTAGTGTCATTTTATTTTCAATACAATTTGTCATTTACAATTTATTACTGCTAATAATGACAATTTACATTAGAATTTGTTGTTTACTTACTTCTTGTATTACTTTATTTTTCATTACCTTATAGTTAATAGTGGTGTTTTTTTGTGTGTTTCTTTTAATGTCTGTTTTTCTAACTTCTTTAGTTCGTTCTTCTTAAATTGTATTACTGTTATTACTAATAATATTATTATTAGGTGTACATGGAGAGGGACTGGGAATCCTCAATCAGTGTACAACCAGGATGTTAGTATTTCCAGAAACATCAAATCTTGTGTATCAGATTTGGGAACATCCAGATGCTGGGATTTGGTGGCACCTGATGTGTGACCAGAGACAGTTGGTTCTGCTTATCCTTGACTTTGTGTCAGTCCCAGAGCCCGCATGGTGTTTGCAATAGTTGACCCTTTTGACATAGGTGACAGTCCTTCACTTTATCATTTCATATTTGTATCATTCCTATTTTCCTTCTTTGCATTTTTAGATTGCCCTGGACTATCAAACCCTTCTTGCAACGAATCTGCACCACTCTCGTCCTGCTACTTTTTTTCTGCTTCCTTCCCCCATCCACAGGATTTGAGGATTCTATATTGTAAAGAGTGTGGAGTTCCTTGTATGCCAGAGAGAGTTAAGGCAGATTTGAATTTATTAATAATGGCGTGAGGTCAGTTACTTCTGATATAGGTAGAACTGTTTACTTCTTCACTGATCTTTATTGAACCTGCTTGCCATTATTTGTTCTATGTACGCCAGATAGTTTACTTTCTGTCACTATTGTAATGGGACAGTGCCATCTCCACATCTAAACTAAGTCTGGGACTATTTCCATACCACATTTGACATATGTTTAGGTGGGAAAAATAACTAAGGTTACATTTGTTGATCAAGAAAATAAGAAACTGCAAATTTACCGAGTGGTACACACTAATTTTAATCAAACAAGCATAATATTTCATGTCAAGTAGCCAGGTGATAAACAGCATCTATTTAATAATATATTAAGGTCTCTGTGGGTTATACACTCAACCCCCATTTATGTGATTCCTTAAACGCGCGAGCTATCGTTTGTACCCTTGATTTTTTTAACACAAGCTAAACTCAATTATACGCGAGATCAGTAATCATATGGAAAACTGGATTTATATTTTTTCTAAATATTATGAAAAAATATTGCAAAGGAATGAATGCACTGATTTTAAAATAATTTGATATAATAATTTTTTAGCTTCCATAGTAGACTAGTTCCATCCAGTGCCATTTAAAAACTTTACAAATCATCAAATTCATTCCAGTGCAGTATTTTCCACAATTTAATAAAAATACAAAATCGTTCTTTCACTACATGAATATGGTCAGATAGAAGGTATAAGGTGGGGTTGATTTTTCCACAGTTGTTTCTTACAGATTTTTATATGTTTTGCAAAGTAACTAATAAGTGTTATTATGTCTATACCCATAAAGGAAAATAGAAAGATGTTAAGTTTGGAGAAGTAGTTATAGATCATTTCAAGAACTGAAGCAGTGGAAAGTGCATCGGCTGTAGGGTGCACATCTGGAATTAACTAATCCACAGTGTGCACCATTCATGCAAAAAAGGAGGTCATCACAGCATCTTTACAACAATCAAAGCCTATGGTGGATATGTTGACAATTCCTAACCTGCAGAAAGCGCTAAAGGAGTTTGAAGGTAGCATCACTTATATGCAGAACGTTGACGCCAACTGTGAGAGTGGGTCTCTAATGAGAAGAAATGCCCTTAATGCAGTGGCCTGATATAACTAACACAGCCAACCCTTTTGAGATTTTTAAATTTATTCATAAGTCTATCTTCAGAATAAATAATGAGAAAACAATCATAAGCTACTGCTTCATCAGGCAAATTATATTTAGGCCTGGGAGCTAATACACCCAGAATATGGCGCTTATATGCAGAGCCTTGATGCCAACTGTGAGTGTGGTCTCTGATGAGAAGAAACCTCCTTAATGCAGTGGCCTGATATAAACTAATATTGGCGGTGAACAGGAAAAGGACAACAACTAACAGTATGCCCTTCTGCGATGGATGATACATAATCTGCTGCTGGTTAGGTCTGTGTGATAGTTCTGTAATATTCATACACTTTTTAAGTATCTATTAAGTGCATTAATAACGAAAATAAGCGTATTTATGTAAAACATTTGTTTTAGTCACTGTTTATTTGCATATTTACCTTAGTATTAGTACATACGTGTAGTGTTGGGCAGAGCAACCTAACCTTTGAGGTGAAGACAGGAGTACGACAGGGATGCCCCTTGTCAACCACTCTATTTTTAAGTCATAGACTGGGTGATGCGCCAGACAACAGAGGGCAGTCCAAGAGGAATAAGATGGACAACATTTTCTACATTGGAAGATCTGGAATATGCAGATGACATTGCACTACTAGCACATTCACATCAACACATCCAGGAAAAAACGGATAGACTTAACAAGTTAAGCCAGCAGGTGGGCTTGAACATAAATTTAAAGAAGTCTGAGGTCATGACGCTCAATGTGAGCAACCCTGAGCCCATATCAGTAAGGAATCAGCAATTGGTACAGACAGATACCTTCACATACCTAGGAAGCATAGTAACACCAGACGGCGGGGCAGGCAAAGACATCAACATCAGAATGAATAAGGCAAGAACAGCCTTCTTTAGCCTAAACAACATCTAGAAGTCCTCCCAATACAGCACAAGCACAAAATTAAGATTATATCAGAGCTGTGTGCTTTCTGTGCTTCTCTATGGTGCGGAATGCTGGAGAGTTACAGAGAAGGAAATGTCAAAATTGTCCTCCTTTCACACAACATGCCTAAGAAAAATTCACCGAATCTTTTGGCCGAATACCATCACTAACCAAGATCTGCTTACTCGTAGCAAGCAAGAGGACATGCACACCATCATAGCTGGCAGACGCTGGAGCTGGGTTGGCCATGTCCTCAGAAGAGACCCTGATGCCATCACAAGAACAGCTATGCTTTGGACCCCTGAAAGAAAACGAAAGAGAGGCCGACCAAAAACAACCTGGCGGAGGACTGTGGAGGCTGAGATGCAGGGAATGAACCAGAGTTGGGGCACTGTACGAAGGATGGCCACCGACCGAGCAAAGTGGAATCAATTTGTTGTTGCCCTACAAGACGCCACTAGGCGCGATGGCCACTGACTGCTTTGACGGTCGGCGGCTACGGATCAAAGAAGAAAGAAGAAGAAGATTAGTACATAAAAAGTACACAAATGATGCTGTACCTAAGCCTGTAATCTAACCCATCATTTCCTACAGCTTATGAAGCTCCATAAACGAGAATTTTATGTAAGTGAGGTTTCTGAAGAACCGAACTCTTACGCACCTCAGGATATGAGTATAGTTGGAGTGCTTACGAACACCAATAGCCTCACAGCACAAACACTGCAGAAGTATGACAAAAATATAAATGAACAATGGAATTATTTTTGTGTTGTCTTTACACATTGCTCGTTCTTTGTAGTGTGTCATCATGATACTGTGATGTAGAAATTTTAACAATGCTAAAAACAAATTATTTCGTTACCCTTCATCTTCTCAAAGAACATAGGCCATCAACAAACTCATGCAAAGTCCACCTGTCAGAGTAGCCAAACATTGTAATTCCCTCTGTGGTGAAACATGTTGAGAACCCAACATTATACACTAAACTTGGGAGAATCAAGTGAGCCCTGGTAACTTTTACCTGGTTGGCTGTGTGCAGGAGAATCTCATAATGGGCAGAAGGCGGGGGGAAGTGGTTGTGTGCAGGACATGACAATTCTGTGAGACAGTCTAGACCCAGAGCACATTAGAGATGGCTACTGTGTGTATGTATCGATACAATGCGTTGAAACTGCATCGTACCCGAACGCTTCGAAACACAGTTTTCTTGCGGTGTCGATACAGTGTCAATTCCTGACTGTTTTGCAGAGACGCACTGTCTCACGCAGATTCGATACATAGCCTGTTTCGTGTATTGAAACTGCAGTTTCAGTTCCCGTCCGCTTCGCTGTTTTGCAAAGAGGCACACTGTATCATTGTCTAACCTTCAGGGGCCTTTGTAAAAATGTGTCAAGCGTGCGGTACATTAGGCGTTTATAAATAGTATGGAAAATCAAACAAGTCATAATTTTTTTTTTTTAAATAATTCCTCAGGACTGAAAGAGGCTTACTACTATTAGGTGTCTGCTCGGTTTGAGTTGAATCATTGTCGCTGACTGTACCTATTCTAGTTTTATATAATGTGTCATTATTACTGTTATTATTATTATTTTTTTCACTTTTACTGCAGCTGTCAGCATGTTCCCCTTGCATATCATCATAATGAAAACGACTGTGTAAAATTCTTAACAGTGGTCACACGAAATACCATAGATTTGTACTAACGAGAATAAGTAAATCTGCATACTAGGGTGTCACGACTCATGTCTCATTGTTTCAGTTAATTTACTTGTAGTCTGCTGTTTCGAAACAGTTCCATAGTTCTATTTCATCCAAGCGCTCATTATACGCATGTTACGGTACTCTTGATTCGGGCGCTCTCGTAAGAAAACGTGTTTTGTTTATACATAAAATAGTGTTTCAAACTTGTGTTCAACATCATTTAATCTTCATTTATGGCGGGGAGAAGCCCTGTTTGGGATTATTTTGTAAAGATCAAAGACAACAAAGTAAAATGTAACGTGTGTTCTGGTATTTTATCATTCAAGGGTCGAAAATATGCTTCGAAACAGCGAGCGATTCGACACTTCCTGCTTGTTTGTTTCGTCTGCCTCGCTGTTTTGCAGCGACACACTGTCTGATCCTATGTAAAATTTGAATCAACCGTTCGGAACATTAGTATGGAATATCAAACATGTCATATTTTTCAGGGATGTGTTATGATGACTTGATTTTACAAGTGATATTATTTTTGCTGAGAAGTTATAGACACTGGAAATTGTGTCAGTGCTGCAGTTGTCAATGTTTTAGGCGCTATGTTAAAGTTTAAAGTGTCCGTGTGTTCGTATAAATGTAATGGACACTTTATTAGTTCTGCTGATATATGTGTAGGCCTACTCGGTGTGGATTTGAATCATTGTCTACCAAAACTAGCTTACTCTAGTTTGATATCATGTGTTATTATTACTGTTGTTATTATTATTGTTGTTTTTTATTATTTTCCCATATACTGCAGCTATCTTCATATCTACGTTTTATTTCATCATAATGAAGACTTGTGTAAAAATATTGAATTGTGGTCACACGAAACGCCATAGATTTTCACACACGACAGTAAAAACAGAGGAAATTGTCTCACACAATTCATGTATACCCGCCCCGGTACTGTCTATAAGAGACTTCTTTCTCCCCTATACGGGAAATTGTGCCGCCGTGTCGACACACTGTTTCGACACAGTATAATTAATTGAGCCGACTGTCTCGAAACAACGGAGTGTATCGATTCGCCCACCTCTAGAGCACATCATTTTAGCCCTGCATATTTGAAGAGCCCACATGGATGGTGGGGATTGCACAGAAAAGCCCCCCACGCCCCTTCGGTGGGGGGGGGGGGGGGGGTGGGGGGGGGGGGGGGGGGTGTTTGTGGGGGGGGGGGTGGGGGGGGTTGGGGGGGGGGGGGTGGGGGGTTGGGGGGGGGGGGGGGGTGTGGGGTGGGGGGGTGGGGGGGGGGGGGTTGGGGGGTTGGGTGGGGGTTGGTGGGGGGGGGGGGGGGTTTGGGTGGGGGGGGGGGGGGGGTTGGGGGGGGGGGGGGGGGGGTGCGGTGGGGGGGGGGGTTTGGGGGGTGGGGGGGGGGGGGGGGGGGGGGGGGGTGTGGGGGGGGGGGTGTGGGGGTGGGGGGGGGCGGGGGGGTGTGGGGGGGGGGGGGGGGGGGGGGGTGGGTGGGTGGGGGGGGGGGGGGGTGGGTTCGAGGGGGGGGGGGGGGGGGGGGGGGGGGGGGGGGGGGGGGGGGGGGGGGGGAAGGAAAAGAGGAGGGAAAGGGGGTGGGGGGGGGGTGGGGGGGGGGGGGGGGGGGGGGGGGGGGGGGGGGGTGGGGGGTGGGGGCGGGTGGGGGGGGGGGGGGTTGGGAGGGAGGGGGGGGGGGGGGGGGGGGTGGGGGGGGGGGGGAGGGGGGGGAGGGGGGGGGGTGGGGGGGGTGGGGGAGAAGGGGGGGGGGGTGTGGTGGGAGGGGGGGGAAGGGGGGGGGGAGGGGGGGGGGGGGGGGGGGGGGGGGGGGGGGGGGGGGGGGGGGGGGGGGGGGTGGGGGTGTGGGGGGGGGTTGGTTAGGGGTGTGTTGGGGTGGGGGGGGGGGGGGGGGGGGGTTTGGGGGGGGGGGGGGGTTTAGGGGGGGTGGGGGGGGTGGGGGGGGGGGGGGGGGGGGGTTGGTTGGTTGGGGGTGGGGGGGGGGGGGGGGGGGGGGGGGGGGGGGGGGGGGGGGGGGGTGGGGGGTTTTTTTGGGGGGTGGGGGGGGGGGGGGGGGGGGGGGGGGGGGGTGGGGGGGGGGTGGGGGGGGGGGGGGGGGGGGGGGGGGGGGTGGGGTTTGAGGGGGGGGGGTGGGGGGGGGGGGGGGGGGTGGGGGGGGTGGGGGGGGGGGTGGGGGGGGGGGGGTGGTATTTTTGGGGGTTTGGGGGGGGGGGGTTTGGGGTTGGGGGGGTGGTGGGGGGTGTGTGGGGGGGGGTTTTGTACAATTTTTATTTGAGTTGTTTTATGTGTCTTTAAATAAAAGAAAAAAAAGGTGCAATGTATTACTAGCAAATGTGGATTTTTATTACATTACATAAAAGTTAATATTTTAATCGACTACTGGTGGGCCATGTTGATTTACTCAAAGGTTAGTTGCCATAAAGAGAAACATTTGTTTCTTTTTCTTGTGAAGTTCTTGTCTTGAATTTATCCAAAATTCAGTTAATATAACTGACTAAAATTTGTTTTTGCTGCATCAAGAAACCCTTTACAGTGCAAGGCTACTGCAAATATTTCTATGAATGGCCAAGCAAAGAGAAACAAAATCTTTTTCTTTTACTTCTTGTCTTAAAAAAAAATTATTTATAAAAATCTGGTCAAAATAAAATATTATCAAACTTATCTGTACTGTAAAATGTACATATTTTAATAACAGTATATTCTCACTTGATTCTCCCAAGTTTAGTGTATAATGTTGGGTTCTCAACATGTTTCACCACAGAGGGAATTACAATCTTTTGCTACTCTGACAGGTGGACTTTGCATGCGTTTGTCACATTTAAATGTTTTTTCTCAATTTAAATAAATGTCAAAACTGAAACATTATTTTTGTTCTTTCCTCATTTTAAAGAAAGCTTACACATACACTGTTTTTCTGTTTTCTACTTACTACATCATTCCTCTTCTACTGTGGGGTATAGAGATTTTCCAAATAGGGCGCCATACTAGTCCTCGATCATAGATTGTCAAATGCTGTTCTCCCAGTGGACTCTGGGTCATCCTGGATCCTGGCTCTTAGTTTCCCATACTTGTCGTGGTAGCCGATCTTTGCCCATTCTGCAGACATGGCCAAACCATCGTAGTTGGAACTGTTCTACTAGGGTCTGGGTGTTGATTTATAGGTTTCCATGAAACTTATTAATTATCAGACATATTTGCACTAATGTACTGAATAACATTTGCAACCATAAACTGTCTGCAGAGTTCTACAAGTGTTAGTTGTTTTTTTCTTAATTTTTCCTACCCAAGAGTCTCATCAGTGCACGCTTGTTGGGTTTGAGCTCCAACTGATACAGCATACCTAACCCTGTTGAGATTTTTGTGTGCAATTTATTCATAAGTCCATCTTCAGAATAAATAATGAGAAAACAATCATGAGCTACTGCTTCATCAGGCAAATTATATTTAGACCTGGGCCTAATACATCTGGAATAATTCTACAGGAGAAAATGGGCCCCTCTATCCACTGTCAACAATTTTATTAGTCCTGCATCGATTTCTTCACGTTCACTATCATCAATAATTGGGTCACAGTCAGATTCATAATTTTTATTATCAAAATAATCCAACGTTTATCTATCCCCTCTAAGTTCATTGAAGATCTCTTTCATTGCTTGAAATGCCATTTTTACAAAGTATAATTTCCAAACAAGAAAAACACACTCAACTTTGAAATGGCTGCTATCAAGTGGAAACTAGCAAAATCTCACATCCGTGAGACTTTGTTGTTACACAGCATAGTGAGATGATGACTGCTGTAAGACGTGGTCACCCGTGTGTTACCGGGGCCCGAAAGGGGAGCAAAGAATAGTAACACTGTCCCCTGCCAAGCATGTCGTAGAAAGCGACTAAGGAGGGTTGGGCATGGGGCCGGTTACCCCATCCTGTAAAAAATTTAAACCACAAAAAACTTCAACAAATATGGACAAGTCAAATAAAGAAAATAAAACACAGCCATCCAAGACAGGGGAAGGTCCTCTCGTGGGGAGGCGTATGATGCAACACAGAGAAAGCCGAAAGGAGTCTGTGTTGCTGACTAACCTTCTTTCTTCTAGGAGAACTTCCAGATTTGGCACCTGGAATGTTCGGACATTAAACGAACAAGGGAAAGTGGCGCAAGTAGCAGCAGAAATGAGGGAATACAAAATCGAGGTTCTGGGAATGTGTGAAACAAAGTGGAAGGGGGTAGACAGGAAGAAACTCATCACAGGTGAATTGGTGCTGTCCTCAGGACATGAAGACGAAAGTTCACACCACAGTGAAGGGGTAGCTCTTATGTTATCTAAAGAAGCACAGAAAGCACTCACTGAATGGGAAGCTGTTGGACCCAGAATAATAACAGCTACTTTCAAAACAGCTAAAAAGAAAATTCATGTAAATGTCATCCAATGTTATGCACCAACTAATGACAAAGAAGAGTCTGTGAAAGAAGCATTTTATACTAAACTACAGGAAATTATGGATAAAGTAAAAAGAAGAGACATCACAATTTTGATGGGTGACATGAATGCAAAGATAGGTACAGTCAACACCGGATTTGAAGAAGTCATGGGAAAACATGGGCTAGGAGTAATGAATGAAAATGGAGAACTATTCGCAAACTTCTGTGCTTCAAATCAACTGGCTATAGGAGTAAGCATGTTTCCACATAAGAGAATACACAAGGCAACATGGATATCACCAGACCATAGAACAGAAAATCAGATTGATCATATATGCATAAACAAGAAGTTTAGATCATCATTGCAGGATGTAAAGGTATATAGAGGAGCAGATGTGGCATCAGATCACCATCTTCTGATAGCCAAAGTGTTACCTTATACTTATTGAAGGTTATTGGGTAACGAGTATATTAATGTGCTGCACTGGTCTTGTAATATATTTTGATATAATAGACAACAGTCTCAACAGTAACGTATGGAATGGCCAACTTGAATGATCTTGATCAACAGCTTGTTGTACGTTTTATCACATTTAATATGTCACAATACAACATAAGTGTACTTCACTTCTTTTGAGAGCATATGATGATATGACGTTACACTAGTAATACAAATGTGATCAGTAGCAGCCATAAGCAATAATGTCGTTGTGCCGGTTTAAAGTCAGAATGTCTATGTATCGTCTACAACGCCTTCATGCTTTACAAATCCATCTTGATTCAAATCACTTACTGTCCATCTCCTTAAGCCACACATAATCAGGCACACATTCTTAATGAATTGAGTCAATTATCCTGACTCTGAAATATTTTATAACAATAAACACTGGTCTGTCGCTCTCACATAAAAATCCATACACTTCGAAAAACACCAGCCAGACACAACTGTCCTAACGATCACCTTCGTTCCCCCCGCAGAAGACCCGGTCCACGTCATACACTAAATACCTGTGTCACACACATACCACAACTCGCACGCTTTTACAATCGGAGCGTATTTGCGTTCTGCTCCACTGCGCACAGCGATGAATTACCAGCCTGTGAGCAAAGTGATAGGTAACACTTTTACCCCGCCCCCCCCAGCGAAAACTGAAAGTTTTCCATACAGGAAGTCATTTTTAGAAAATGCGAGAAGTTACCGTCCAGTCTATGTCATACCTGAGCAACAGTCTATGGAATGTAGTCAGCATCATGGAAAAATGAGAAAAATCAATGAAAATGTGAAGAAATATGATAGTGAAATTGTGAAGTTTTGGAAAATGAAATATCTGAATGCATTTAATTAAAAGATGAATGAAATGAAAGATCTAACTAATTAAATAGTATTAAGTAAGTATAATAATTACGTTAATGTAAATGTCCACATGATCGTGTGTGTGCTGTCTGTAGCATTGTGTAAAACTAATTAACTATAGTTACTGAGTGTCTTCAATGATAGGTTCTTCTTTCATTAGTGTGAAAGCTTACTATTTGCAATTTTAGCACTTTAGAGTCACATAACTGGTTTAAGTAATAACACAAAAAAAAAATGTTCAAATGGCGAAGTTCTCCATAGGCGTATCGAATCGATTGTTTCTTGTGTGAGATTTCTTTTCATATGTTGCCTCTTGAGTGTCACAGTCTCTGAGCCCCAATATTTGAAGTTCGTTTGCTGGAATAGGACATATGATCTTTTTAAAGTTCTGCATCCCAGTCATTTTGTGAAGGATTGCCATTAAGATATGACAAAGAGCCTTATACTGTTTACTTGAGATACTGTTTGATTTGGTTCCTTTACCGCATACGTCATGACTGTCCGGAAATCAGATCTTATGTACTGTTCATGGAACTTGATGTAGTGTGAAACGATTTGAATGTATCCACACAAAACGTCTCTTATCTTGTCTTCAAATGACTTGAGTTGTTTCTCTTGATAACGATGGTAATATGTATCTGGTTATGGATATTGTCAAGATAGCGTTTTTAAGTTATCGAGGTATCTGTAGACTATCAGCAGTGTACCTTTGTCAATGGGTCGCAGCAATGTCATATCCTTGAGAATCGGGCAGGTCTGTCTGTGTACATCTCGACAGAACATCTGCAAGCACATTGGACTTGCCCTCAATAGGTCGAATGATATAGTCATATATTTGCAAATTAATTGCATAACGTGCGACTCGTGCGTTTTTCATGTTGGATTTTTTGAAGGAACGACAGGGCCTTCTGGTCTGTCTCAATGATGAAACGAGAACCAAGAAGGAAACGCTGAAGCTTTGTGACAGCCCATATGATCGCGAGAAGCTCGCGCTCAATAATTGGATATCTGGTTTCTGTCTTTGTGAGCTTCCTCGACACATACATCACTGGATGAAGCATTCCATCTACTTCTTGCATCAAGGAGCCACCAATACCGTACATCGAAGCGTCTGTCCTGAGAATAAATGGGAGATGAGGATCAGGGAGTTTTAAAATTGGTGCACATGAAAAGTAATGCTTTAAATGGACTAGAGCTATGTTGCAGGCCTCCGTCCAGACAATTCTATTAGGGGAGCCTTTCGTAGTTAACTCAGACAGGACTGACGTAACTGAAGATAAATGAGGCATAAATTTATTATAGAACTGTATAAGGCCGAGAAGACTCCGCACCTGCTTCTTAGTCTTAGGAATTGATAGGTTAAGAATCTTCGAGATAGTTTTATCCTCAGTTTTCAGAAATCCATGGCCCACTCTGTGACCTAAGAAAGAAATTTCTTTGAAACCTATTTGAACTTTCGAAGGATTCGCTGTCAGATTATTAGAGCGAAGAATTTCGAGAAGAGATTTCAATCCAGAAACATGTTCGTCCCAAGAGTTGTGGAACAAACAAATGTCATCTATATAGGAGATGATATCAGACCTATGAGAAAATAGTTTCCTCATCATCCGAACGAAAGTCGCTGGTGCGTTTACCAAGCCAAAGCACATGAAATTATACTGAAGAGACCCTTAGGGGTAGCAAAAGCAGTGAAAGGTTTTGCGTTTTCCGTGAGAGGTATTTGCCAATAACCCTTGGCTAAGTCAAATTTGCTAAAGTAGGTTGCTTTAGAAAGTTTTGACAGTAATTCGTCGAGAACTGGCATTGGCTCTGCGTCAGACTCGGTTATGGAATTGAGTTTACGAAAATCCATGCATAATCTGATATTATTATCCTTCTTCTTGACTATAACCATTGGGAAAGAATAAGCAGACTCTGATGGTGCAATAATGTTAAGCTGTAACATTTGACCTAATTCTTTTTCAACCTGATCCTGAAAGTGGATAGGGATAGGGTAAGGCTTTAATTTAATAGGTTTGTGATCTGTGAGTCTAATATCGTGAGTGATTATAGACGTTCGGCCTGGAATATTAGACAGAACTTGCTGATATGATTCTAGAATAGAAAGAATTTGAGATTGTTGTTCGTTGGATAGATCCGGACAAATAGATACATTTACCCATGATTCTGTCGGATAAAGAGACATGACAGGAAGTTGCAAAGGTACATCATGAAAAGAAGTGGGTTCTTCTTGAATCACTGACAATGAAGAGTAAGATGAAGGATGATCAGTGATTACTTCATTAACAGCATCTAAGATAGGTTTGAGATATTCAGGTCTATCATGGAATTGTTTGAGCATGTTGATGTGAAAGGTTTTATTCTTGCCTTTCACGTCAAGAATGTAATCAACATCTGTCAATTTTGAAATAATTTCATATGGACCACTCCACGAAATGAGAAGGCTATTCTCTCTCGTTGGTAGCAGGACGTAAGCTTTGTCTCCAGGAAGTAATTTCCTTAACTTTTTCCAACGGTTTTGAAGAGATCTAGCTTTTTCTTTTGCCTTTTCAGATGAATCAGTCGCTATTTTCCAAGCGTCTATAAGTGTCTTTCGTAGATTCACCACATACTCATAGGATGACTGGCATTCCTGAGTCATCTCCGAACCTGTAAGTAATTGTTTTATTATCGACATGGGTCCTCGTGGTGGAGCACCATACATGAGCTCAAAAGGCGAGAACCCAGTGTGTTCGTTTGGGACTTCCCGATAAGCGAACAGCACTGCTGGGAGCACTCTATCCCAGTCTTGTGGATACGTCGTGGTAACTTTCGCCAGTATTTGTTTCAGCGTTTTATTTAAACGTTCTATCATGCCATTTGACATAGGATGATAAACAGAGCTAAGAGATCTATCAATATTGCATAGTTTCATGACATGCGACATGACATCTGACACAAACTGTGTTCCCCCTATCTGATAAAATATTGTCAGGGAACCCCACTCTCGTAAAAATGAGGAATAGTGCATCAGCTACATCGGTGGTAGCAATGTGTTTAAGAGGTATTGCCTCCGGCCACCTGGTGCACATATCAATACAGGTGAGGACATATCTATGACCTCTGGCTGACGGAACTGACAGTGGACCTATTAAGTCTATGGCCATTTTTTCGAATGGTCGCACCGAAATATCCGCAGCCTGAATAGGTGCATTATGGTAAGCACCCTTTGTAGCCACTTGTTGGCATGTCTTGCACGAACGACAAAATAATTTGACATCCCTGACTACTCCAGGCCAATAAAAATGCTGTAAGACTCTATATTTCGTTCGTCCTAGCAAAGCCCATGTGGCCTGCACAGTTTGTATCATGCGCATGTCTGAGAATGTAAGGTCGAATATTGGTTGGTACCATAATTTGCTGCTGTACCGATGTAGCATCTCTAGCATTACGAATTAATATGTCATTTTTAATTGTATACCAAGGTTGTGACCTTTCCGAGCAACCGACATCATCTGATTTTACCAATTTGAAAAATCTTTTTAAAGAATTGTCATTATTTTGCATATCAATAAATGATGTCTTCGTTAACATCGGTATAAGATGTTGATCTTCCTCCTTGTCATGACTGTTAGTCATTTCTTCTTCCTCTTGAGCCTGTGCCTGTGCTCTTGTAACGACCATATTAGCGAGTAGTATATGCTGACGTTCCCAGATTTCTATATCTTGGAGTGAACACGCTTTTATACCCACAATATTGCCCATGATTATGTCAGCAATTGGTTCCTGTAATAAACATGCTTTCACTTGACCTGAGAAAAATGGAGTATCAATGTGCACAATGGCCACAGGATAGAATTCCACCGTGCCTCCAAATAGGACACATTTTACATTCTCCCCGGTGCAGCAAGATGGGTCTACCAACGATTTGCGTACTCCAACAGTTGTGCAACCTGTATCACGCAAGACTGAAACTAGGTGATTATTTAAAAAACCCCTGTGAAACATTAGCGAGCCTTTCCCATCATGCGAGGCTAATGCAGGTAACAACGCGGGCACAGGATGACCGCAGGAAAGTCTGGAGACCACATCTGGCTGAAACAGAGTGCTGCATTCTGAACAATTTGATGGATTAAATAAATCAGCTGCACACGCATTTGCAATATTTGTGTTTTCCCCATTGGGATTAACTGCTCCTGTGTTACTACTCGTATTATGATTCCAGTTCGAGTTTTTTCGATCCATGCTCCGAGAGCGATTAAAGTTGTTATTACCCCGGTAATAATTCCGACTCTCTCTACCATTCTGAGGATTATTAGAATGTTGAGGACACGTACAACCTGGGCAGTGTTGAGATGGAGGAGAGTTTTGGTTGTTCTTTGTATAATAGGATCTGTCTCCTCTGTTCATGTAGGTATTATCAGATCTACGCCATCCTCTGTTAGATTGAAAGTAACCCTGTGATGGTCTATTTCCATCAAAATATCGTTGGGAGTTTCTCTGATATTGATAAGGTTGATTGCCAAAATTGTACCGTCCTCGGAAAGATCCACTATTTCGGTCATTATTCCTGCCAAAATTTCTATCCATACTTTGCGATCGAGCTCTAGGGTTGTTTATCTGCACTGAATGAGCTGATGCAACAGGTAATGCCTCTTTAATAGTAGAGTTGTTCACACTCTTCCCTGGGTGTGCCGTCATAAACTGGCGCCCTAACAACTCAAGGGATTGTAACGATTCTGGCTTCCGTTCATGTAAATAGGCCAAAAAAATCAGGGCTAATGGAAGAAAGTACTTTGTCTCTCAAAATAAGGTCCATCAAGTCCTCATATGTATGTTTGATTTTAGCCAACTCAATCCAACGATTGAAGCATAACTTTATAGTTGAAATAAACTCACTAAAGTCCTTGTTGCTTTCGGGTGTGAGTTTTTTAAAATCTTAGCCTGTATCCATTCTCGTCTAATTGATACTTTCTTAAAAGTAATGTTTTAGCTGCCTCATAAGATTTTATGTTTTCCTCATCCATTGTTGACACAGCTGTCAACGCTTCACCTGTCAGTAATGACATTAAATGTATCACCCATGATGATTTTTCCAGTTTGTATTCCTCACACACTGTCTGGAATCTGTTTAGGAAGCACGAAATGTCGTCTATATTTTGATTAAATTTAGGTAAGTGAAGTTTAAATGATGAAGCATGTTCTCTCTTGACCGAACCTGCCCCTTCTTGATTACTCTGTTTATTACTAGCTTCCAATTTGAGTCTCTCCAACTCTACAGAAGCCATTTTTTCTTCATGCAGAAATTGGGCTTTCTTAGCCTCTAAATCTATCTCATCTTGTCTTTTCTTTTCTGCCATTTCATCTTGTCTTTTCTTTTCTTCAAATTCTTCTTGTTTTTCTTTTCTGCTATTTCATCTTGTCTTTTCTTTTCTTCAAATTCTTCTTGTCTTTTCTTTTCTGCTATTTTTTTCTAACTGAATTCGTTCATCTTTTTCGATCTCTCTCATTCTTGCTCTCTCATCCCTCTCCAGTTTCTTTTCTTCTCTTTCCAGTTGCTCCATGGCAAACTCTTTAAGCTCCTGGCCTTGCATTCCCATCTCTTTACCTAGCTGGATAAAATGCTCCAGACTAGACATTATGTAAGTTTAAGTATATATATATATATATATAAGTTACTTAGTCTGAATATGAATATGGGTACTGATGAGCGATAAGCAGCACCAATGCCAATTCGTTAAAATTCAGTACTCTGCAAATGTGACTTAGCAAGTAATCAATGCAAACAAAAAAAATAGTGTCGTACACTATAAGACAGAACACGTAGTACAATAGTGTAGCAACAGAAGAAAATACTAAGGTGTAGAAAAAAAGGATAATGTTTGAAATATATGCTTACACTATAAGGTTAGACTAGACAAGACGAATTTACAACGTAAAATCCATATATCAACATAATGATAGCTAGAGAAGACCAACAATAGACGTACAAAAATGCAGAAAAACTGAATTAAAAAAACAACTGACAAATACAAACAACAGTGAAAAAAAACAGGACAGCACGTCTATAACATAAAGTAAATATAGTATATTCACAAAGAGCGCTTTCCACACAGCATTTTGAGCCGGGCCTCTTTGAGAAAATATTACATAAATTTCCCTACTGACACCCTTGATTGCAGACCCGTCCGAAGATGAGATGTAATTCTGCTTATCAAGGTCCCACAAACCCCAACAAACATAAAACAGATAAACAAAAAGGCTCTACTATAGAATTGTGTAAGACTAAGGCTACAACAAACTAGTCCACTTATCTTTTTATGATCCTTCCTCCGAAGTATAAATGCACGTGACAGTATTGTTGCCTCCAACATATGCAATAGGTAGAGCGAAATTTCATCGATGCAGATTGCTCCCACATGTAGAACTATCCATCTTGTTTCACTGGTTGAATGACTGTGCTTTGTCTTGACTGCAGAAATGTTGTTTGATTACTTTAATTTTTCCTGACGAATCCAACCTGGAACTGCGTAGAGTGATGATAACTTTCGTCTCAAAAATGTTGATGAAGAAAATACGAACTTCTATTGGTAAAGTTCAGCAAATATTATGATTGAAGTGTGCTGTTTACTCTTTAAGTTTCTTCTTGCCGGCTCTAGTTTGAAGAAAGCCGGTTGGCATAGGTTGCGCAGAAATTTCTATTGCTTTCCGATACTGTAAAATTCGTCGATGTGGCTAGGGACAGTAGTATCATTTGATAAAATCTTGTGGGTAGAACGAAATCCCGTGTATACTGGCCACCACTTTATACTGTTACCTTATACTTATTGAAGGCTATTGGGTAACGAGTATATTAATGTGCTGCACTGGTCTTGTAATATATTTTGATATAATAGACAACAGTCTCAACAGTAACGTACGGAATGGCCAACTTGAATGATCTTGATCAACAGCTTGTTGTACGTTTTATCACATTTAATATGTCACAATACAACATAAGTGTACTTCACTTCTTTTGAGAGCATATGATGATATGACGTTACACTAGTAATACAAATGTGATCAGTAGCAGCCATAAGCAATAATGTCGTTGTGCCGGTTTAAAGTCAGAATGTCTATGTATCGTCTACAACGCCTTCATGCTTTACAAATCCGTCTTGATTCAAATCACTTACTGTCCATCTCCTTAAGCCACACATAATCAGGCACACATTCTTAATGAATTGAGTCAATTATCCTGACTCTGAAATATTTTATAACAATAAACACTGGTCTGTCGCTCTCACATAAAAATCCATACACTTCGAAAAACACCAGCCAGACACAACTGTCCTAACGATCACCTTCGTTCCCCCCGCAGAAGACCCGGTCCACGTCATACACTAAATACCTGTGTCACACACATACCACAACTCGCACGCTTTTACAATCGGAGCGTATTTGTGTTCTGCTCCACTGCGCACAGCGATGAATTACCAGCCTGTGAGCAAAGTGATAGGTAACACAAAGTAAAAATGAAACTCAAGAGATATGCAACAATGCAAAATTATAGACAACAGTATAATGTAGGACAGCTAAGAAATCAAGAAACAAGAGACAAATTTGCGGTCACAGTATCCAACAAATTCCAAGTGCTCCAACAGCTGGAAGATGTAGAGAATACAGAAGACTATTGGCAGCAGGTCAAAACTGTATGGAAGGAGACATGTGAAGAAATACTGGGGAAAAGGGAAAGACAACAAAAAGCATGGATAACAACAGAAACCTTCAATAAGATAAAAGACAGAAAAAACAAGAAAGCAGAGTTAAACACAAGCAAAACCAGAAGTTCCAAAGCCAAGGCTCAAGAAGTGTACACAGAAGCAAACAAAGAAGTAGGTACCACAAAGTGATTTTTGTTTGCACAGAAGCACCAGAGAAAACAATGCAGTTTGGAAGCTCTAGGAAAACCATGAAATTGGGTACTTAATTTTTAAAAATCGGACAAAAAATAAAAAAGTTACGGCATTTTAAAATGTGTATGTACTTTCACAAAGTTAAAAAAGTTACATCACACCAACTTCGGAGTGCTCCCGTTTTCTTAAATATAATCTTAGAACCTTCTCTGATAAACAGCATACAGTCTGCAATACACGGATCACATACAGAAAACTATAGGGCTATATCATGAATAATTATCAATATATTTTAGACCAAATATTGCAAATCATTACCAAAAAATCTAGTATTTTGCATGATCATCAATTTTCACATCATATTTCAAAAAATATAAAAGGTACAAGCTTTAAATTTGTACATATCAATCTGCATACTACACACATATATCTCAATTTTTTTCACAGGATTTAAACATCTATTTGTTCTTGTATAATTTTTTAAAAATGTGTCCAGAGGCCAATTTGTCCCATGGGAAGAAAAAAATGTGAAAATGAAGAAAAAATTTTTTTTTTAAGATACTGTCCATATTTCATTTAAAAAAATGTGTAGGCAATAATTAACAACATCTAAACAATAATTAACAACATCTAAACGCTATATTTATTTTTAAACAACTGGTTATTAGCATTTAAAAAGACATTTTTAAACTGGAGGAGAATGATCGTGGTGCACTCCTTCCCTGCGAGAGGGCAATGACGCCTCAAAACCTAAATGCTTCAGAAGTCCAAAATACAATTCTTTGATATTTCCTAAAAGTTTAATGTCCTTATCATTCAATATTAATTTTCTGTATCTTAACTGAGCCTTAAGATTTCTATTCTAAGGGCATTTCGTCCTTTACAAATTGTATCCACATCCTCCTTTGTGGTGCACAGACCCCTATGGCTAATGATTGTGTTATATAACTCTAACTTCTTCTCTGCATTCTTAACATCTTTCTCTTTTTTCCTCCTATTGTTGTCAGTTATTCGCTGTTTGATTTTTTTCTTTAACTGCCCTCTCTGATTCTTTACTTCGTTTCTTCCATTCCAGTCTATTATAGTATTACATTACTCGTGTTTAGGGTTAACACTAACTTTAGGGTTAACACTAACCCTAATCCTAAACCTAACTGCTACGAAAGAACACATAACTACACATATTCACTATGGAGCAAAAAGGTACGAGTAATAGGAAATTACAATATTATATTATAATATATTATATATAGCTACTGCGGCTCATATTTTATGAAAGCTGTTTATATATATTTCTTCTTTTTGGGGAATTTTAAGACTATCAACTATTGGCTGCGAGTCCGGACATTTCAGTACAGCATCAACAGCTTTAATTATGGCATTGTCCGGTCTCCTAGCCTTGACTCGATATGTCGGCAAATGGCTTTGCGATATCCTTCGCTTTTGAGATATAATTCACCCTATTATGTTGCAAAATAAACCTTCAGTCAATTACACATTAATCAAAACATGCATTTTTTATTCAGATTGGTAACTTTCTTAGCTTTTCAAGCTCGTGAAATAATTAGATTGATGCGTGAATGTCTGAAGTGTTGATAACACATTCATTTCACGCTGTTACAACAACTATGTGATCGTGTTAAATTGCTAAATAATATTAAAACTATTGTAAAGTTTACATTTAAAGTTCAAAACATTCTTAATAAGTGATATACTTACGTATAGTCATCTTCAAATCAGAAGATGTGATGAAGTTTGAGCACGAACCAACATAAGTGGCATGCCGAGATTGATCGACATAGGGACTTATCACGGTCGATGTAACAGCCTCGCTCTGCATTTTTCGCTAAAATTCTTGACTGAGAGAGCGTTACTAAAAGTCAAATCGCTTCACCAGCAAACATCAAAAGTCTTTGATATTTTACAGGAATAAATAAAAATGGCTCCCGAATCTTCTCATACCATGCAAGGAATTATAACACAACTTAAAATGTCAAATCTTGTAAAATTGCGACTTCACTTCGATAAATCGACGTCTTCCACTTTGTTTTCTCCAGCTTGCATTATACGAAATTAATGCTGTGGATCTGACCCGCCTAATGGTGAAAACCGTATGCAAATCAGACGTTTGCTGGTCAAGTGATCCTCATTTGAATGAAGCGGGGTGAGACGAAAACGTTCGGAGCCGTAGCAAACTACGCGTAACGCTGCTGTTCGTTTTTATTAGTAAAAAAATACTTCAATAGCTTTTATTTTTTTTTAATTAATACACTTCAAAAGAGAAGAAGATAAAGAGTATCGTGATCTAAATTTTATTACAATCCGCTTAATAGCAAAGGGACAGTGACGACTTAAACTTGACGAATTTCCCTCAGTTTTCTCCACCGGCAACAGCTCAAAGCGGGCGGTTTGGGGTACCTAAAAGAAGTAAAAAGAAGTATCAAAAGAGACAAGAGGAAGTATATTGAGGAGTTGGCAAGAGAGGCAGAAGATGCTGCAGCCAAAGGAAATATGAGAGAACTGTATAGCAGCACAAAGAAGCTACAGTAACAGGGAAATACAAGCAAACAAGTTGCCTCATAAAAGACAAGAATGGGAAACTGCTCAGCAATATACAAGAGCAAATGAAGAGATGGACAGAATATTTTGGGGACCTTCTCAATAGACCAGCTCCACAAAACCCGCCGGACATCCAGCCAGCAGAAGAAGAGCTACAAATTAACGGTGAAAGACCAACGAAGGAAGAAATAAAGAAAGCCATAAAGCTTCTAAGAGATGGAAAAGCGTCTGGACCTGATGGCATTCCAGCAGAGGCCATCAAAGCAGATATCGACACGGCTACAGAGATGTTATATAAATTACTTGGTAAAGTCTGGGAAAAGGAAGAGATACCAGCAGAATGGAAGGAAGGATATCTGGTTAAGTTGCCTAAGAAGGGAAATTTACAAGAGTGCACAAATTATAGAGGAATAATGTTACTATCAGTGCCAGGAAAAGTATAAACAGGATTATCCTTGAGAGATTAAAAGAGTCCATAGACAAGAAACTGAGAGATGAACAAGCAGGTTTTCGACAAAACAGATCATGTACAGACCAGATAGCCACTTTGAGAATAATAGTTGAACAAAGTCTGGAATGGAATTCACCACTATACATCGGATTTGTGGACTACGAAAAGGCATTTGACAGTGTAGACAGAGAATCACTTTGGAAATTGTTGAGGCATTATGGAGTTCCCCTGAAGATCATTAATTTAATAAAGAAAACATATGAAGACATGACATGCAGAGTTCTTCACGAAGGACAGCTTACAGAACCGTTTGGGATAAGAACAGGAGTGCGACAGGGATGCCTCTTGTCTCCATTTCTTTTCTTGCTGGCAATAGATTGGGTTATGAGATCATCGGCAACACACAACAGAAATGGAATCCAGTGGACTCTGACTAAGCAGTTGGATGATCTGGATTTTGCTGATGACTTGGCTCTTCTGTCCCATAGCCGTAATCAGATGCAGGACAAATTGAAAACACTCGATGAGAGGTCACAGCAATTGGGTCTGAAAATACACAGGGAAAAGACAAAAATAATGCGAATAAATGCAGGTAATGATAACAGGGTTGAACTTGAAGAGACACCAATACAAGATGTAGAATCATACACATATCTTGGCAGTAATATAGACAAAGTTGGAGGGACAGACAGCGATGTCAAGATAAGAATACAAAAGGCAAGAGGAGCTTTCATTGCATTGGGAAATATATGGAAATCAAGAGAAATAGGATCCAACACGAAAATAAGAATCTTCAACTCAAATGTGAAAGATGGAAGAACTGAGGGCAGCACTAGAGAAAATCAAGATGGGCAAAGCAGCAGGCCATGATGGTATAACACCAGAAATGGTTAAGTACATGGGAGCATCAGGCGACCTATTACTCCTAAAGGTCCTACAGGCAGCATGGTGCAACAAGACCATACCAAAGGATTGGGAGATTGCCATCATAACACCAATTTTCAAAAAGGGTGACAATCGACAATGTGGAAACCATAGAGGCATATCCCTTCTCAGTGTCCCTGGTAAAATCTACTCTAGAATCCCAGAGCAGAGACTCCGACGCCTAGCTGAGCCACAATTGGATGAGGTCCAGTGCGGATTCCGAGCAAACCGAAGTACTCAAGACCTAATCTTCACACTCAGACAGCTGAGTGAAAAGGCCCTTGAGTATAAGAGTGAGATCCATCTTTGTTTCATAGATCTGGAAAAGGCGTTTGACAGGGTCCCCTGGAGCAAACTTTGGGACTGTTTGGCAAGGAAGAATATTCCAGCACCTCTGATTCATGCTATAAAGAGCTTCTACAAGTCTTGCAGAAATTATGTGAGGACAGCAAACCATAAGTCAGAAGAGTTCAGGACCACCACTGGTGTAAGACAAGGTGATATCCTATCACCTTACCTCTTCATACTCCTTATGGACGATGTCATCAAGGCATGTAAGGAGAGAACAAGAAAGTATTCAGTGGGGTACTGGAAGATGAGACAGGTCTATATTTCGGAGCTGGCATTTGCTGATGATGTTGCCCTGATTGCTAAATCAGAGGCACATCTCCAATCCAACCTGCAAGTCTGGAAGGAAGAGCTGGAGAAGAGAGGGATGGTCATAAGCAGCTCTAAAACAAAATCCATGGTGATATCACGAGAAGAAAGAAAACATCAGATTAAGTTGGGAGAACAGGTCCTGGAGCAGGTCGACCACTTTAAATATCTCGGAGCTATTATAGACTGAAAGGGAGGCATCAAAGAAGAGTTGGCCACTCGAAAAGCAGCGGCTGGGAGACTTTTTCAGGCCATAAATCGTGGATTCCTCAGCAAGAAAGAGGTTGGTAAGAAAACGAAGATGGCTGTATACCGCTCCACCTATGTCCCAGTCTTGACATATGGATGCGAGTCGTGGGCAATGACTACAACCCACAAAAGCCAGATCCAAACCTCAGAAATGAGGTATCTGAGGAAAGTGGTTGAAGTAACAAGAAGAGACATGGTCCGCAACCAGACGATCCGTCAAGGCCTAAAATCCCATCCGCTGCAGACCCAAATAGAACAGTCCCAACTAAGATGGTTTGGCCATGTCTGCAGAATGGGAGAAGATCGGCTACCACGACAAGCATGGGAAACAAAGAGCCAGGGATCCAGACCTCCAGGACGACCCAGAGTCCGCTGGGAGGACAACATTAGACAATCTTTGAAGGACCAAGGACTAGAATGGAACCAGGCCAGGAAGAAGACAGCTGATAGAATGGTCTGGCGCTCTCTCTTCCAAACCTCTACACCTCACGGTAGAAGGGGAACGACTAAGTAAGTAACTCAAATGTGAAGTCAGTCCTATTGTATGGCTCAGAGACATGGAGAACAACAAAGACAACAACCAAAAAGCTACAGACTTTCATAAATGGGTGCTTGCGTAGAATAGAGGGATTAAAATGGTATGACAAGGTTACCAACGTGGAACGGATGACAAGAACTAGACAAGTGCCAGTGGAACAAGAAATGAGAAGAAGACGATGGATAGGACACACACTGAGGAAACCTGTTGATAGCATTACAAGGCAATCCTTGTTCTGGAACCTCCAGGGCAAGAGAGGCAGAGGAAGACCAAGAAATACATGGAGAAGAGAGTTGGAAACAGAGGTGAAAATGATGAGGAGAACATGGAAAGAACTTGAGATGATGGCACGTGACAGGAGGACTTGGCATGTGTTTGTTGAAGGCCTATGCTCCTTTGGGAGTGGAGGGTTATGAAGAAGAAGAAGTAAGACGTGGTGAAGGGTGAGTTGATTAAAATAAAACTGGAAAAAGGTAATTCTTTTCACTAGGACAAAAGACAAAAAATACTGCCAGCGTTGTGGCTATAAGGCCTTTGTCAGGGACAGGAAAGAAAGCAAGACCTACATAAGAAAATAAATAAAAACAGATACAACTCGTAAGATATTCTATAACAAAACAATTTTTATTTAATTACCGAGTCATTCAAAGACAATTGATAAATTTCATAAATAATCATTGTATCACTTCATGCTTACAAAAAAATAACCTCAAAAAAATGTTTCAAATTTGTATGTACTGCAAAAAGCTTCCCTTTTAGTCTACATGCTAAACTCTTAATGTTCATTAAGTTCTTTTAAGAAAGTTGACTCAGGAAGAAGAAATAATTGAGTTATTAATTGTTTAAATCCAGTATAAAAATAGCAAAGTACCTTTAAACTGGTTAAAACAAAATTAAGTTCTAGATAACAAGTGTAACCTGTTTACTTTATTTATTCTCCAACCATCAGAACTGCAAGTTCTTTTACATTGTATGTATCACTAAGATACGACCCATGACGGGTTACGGGCTGAGATGAGATGATGATCACTAAGAGTTGTACAAAAATAGCAGTAAAATCAGTGTGTTGCTCCAAGCTTAAAGTAACATTCTTGATCAGCAGTGTTGTTAACTTTCACATACAACACATTTTCTGAGTCATAGTTTTCCTCTTTTTCCATAAAACATATATGAACCTGGATACTTATATTTAATTTTTGCCATGTGTTTACTTTGCAAGCTGGCTGCTTGCAAAATATATCAGCTTTCTGTAACCCCAATGACGCTTACATAAATTATAATAACCACAGAACTGACATTTACAGTATAAAATAACATAAAAGAGTTAGTCAGAATCACTCCCATCTGTTGCTCTTTTCTCAAGACGTTCAATGTTCTTCTTATGATGCTCAATAGCCTCCTGAAAACAGACAGAAAATTAACTTTTATTTCACTCAGAGCTCAGATTTCTTTTATTCAGCCAATTTTATTTGATTAATCTGACAGAATTTACCAACACTTTGAAACATAAATTATATAATATCTTGACAATGGTAGGCATTTTTCATACAGAGCAATATGAAAAGGAGTCAAAAAGTACTTACTTACTTAGTCATTCCCCTTCTACCGTGAGGTGTAGAGGTTTAGAAGAGAGAGCACCAGACTATCCTATCGGCTGGCTTCCTCCTGGCCTGGTTCCATTCTAGTCCTCGGTCCTTCAAAGATTTTCTAATGTTGTCTTCCCAGCGGACCCTGGGTCGTCCTGGGGGTCTGGATCCCTGGCTCTTTGTTTCCCATGCTGCAAACATGGCCAAACCATCTTAGTTGGGACTGTTCTACTTGGGTCTGCAGGGGGTGGAATTTTAGGCCTTGACGTATCGTCTGGTTGCGGACCATGTCTCTTCTTGTTACTTCAACCACCTTCCTCAGATACCTCATTTCTGAGGTTTGGATCTGGCTTTTGTGGGTTGTAGTCATTGCCCATGACTCGCATCCATATGTCAAGACTGGGACATAGGTGGAGCGGTATACAGCTGTGGTAAAGTGGGTTGTTATAAATATTTATAGGGGACTTAGTGTACTGACTGAGATCAGCTGTGAAGGTATCTGTATCTAATAAGTGTAGTGTATTACAGATGACCTTACTTGCTACCACATATTTATACCTCAGTCAGAATTATTCTGGAATGTTGTGATGACTACGTTGAATGTCTAGGGTTTTGTAAATGATGAAGTGTAAGTCACAACAATAACCGACAGATAAACAATTTAATTTATTCCACCACACTTGACAACAGTTTGACACTCACATACATATAACACCCTATGATACTATCTTAAATGAGTCACTGGTAAATTTTCAAATATATATGTATTAAGTACTTTCACTAATAGAGATCCTGATTCAATTACACAGTGAACCAGGAATCATAATAAAATGTAATCACAATTTATATGTACATAATTTATAACTATGAATCTTGTAATGACATATTTTATTAGTATTATACTATGTGTGTCAGTTGTGTAGTGGTACTATGAGGTAATACTGGTTTTGTATTTTCAAGCTATGTTGGTATTTGTCATCATGACTTCAAGTGTTTGTTTCTGTTGGAACTAGTATTGGAGATGTTCTCAGTTCCTGGCATTAAAACAATTAATTTCCCCTCTTATTTTTATAAAATGTCAGTTTAAGATGGGGTTACATAATGTTAAGCTCCGCTGGCCACATAGGCTTATCTTTCGTGATGGCGGCAGGAAAAGACTCCTCTGCTCGATTGCTCCCCTGTGTTCTGGAGACACCTCACTGTTTGCTATATGGACCAAGGAGTATGCTGTCCGACTCTGGATTCAGCAAAGCTCTGACCAGGTGCTGCTCAATAACTTTAGGACCACAGTCCCACAATTCATGGAAATAATAAACAGATACGTTGACTGGTGAAGAATAATGGCACAATTTATGGCACAAATTCCGACCTGCCTCTGTCTCAGGCTTTTATTTAGAAATATATAACCTGATTCTCAACGCACTGTTGCTTTAGAAAGTATTTTTGAAAATCTGGTGTTGAACTGACGCGTCTAAGTGACTATATTGACGGGTCTAACCAATCGTGCCATGTTTACCCAAGCGTTTGAAAAAAAAGTACCCCTTCCATCCGTCTCCCCTAACAACTAAAAATAGTATTTATAGTCCGACTAATCGTGTTTAGCCTTACATTTATTTCTATCCAATCAAATAGGATTTAACATGGGGACCTATTTCCCGTACACTGGTGGTTTAAAAATCTGCCACTGAGCGATTCTGATTTTGGTGTTGTCTGACAGCACCATTATTTTATTTTGGCTATAACTTGTTAATTCCCAGACTATTTGCATAACACTTAACATATTCTTTGTCAGCAAGTCCTAAGGAACCCAAATATATAATTTTAATGGAGCCAGGAGGTGGCGTTCAAAATATGTATTTTCCAGGATAGTCGTGCTGTTACCACCTCCTCACTTCCAAACTTTTAGGGTGTCTGCTGTACTGTCATACTAATGTCAGGATTTCGGACATAAAACAGTAGAATGTCATGTTTCCCAATAAGCATTTTTCAGGTTTTTAAACATACTCTCGTAGTTGTAGTGTTTTTTATCACTGTCCATCTGAAAAAAAGTATTGCGTCTGGCCTTACGCTTGTTAGGGGTGGCATTAATATCACGAGACGCGTGTTTAGTGTTGCATGTGTTCCTCCGATCAGCCCTCCCTTCTTTCTATCCTAAGTCCATCTGTCCGTTCGTTTATGGTAATGTAGTGTAATTAATGCTAGTATTGATTTAGGTCATTAATCAGCTTGCGTATCTCAAGGTTTTTCTTAGAACTGCAGTACCCGTTTTATTGTGTTGTGGAAACGCTTGTATGATGCAGTAGGCTTACTATCAACGTGAAAGCGTTACAATTTTGCAGACGGAGCATAAAAAGGGGGATCTCGAGTACCGTCATTGTGACAGCACTGTTCTGTACCATTCTTCTTTCCTTTTATTAAATTTATTTGTTAGGCTTTACATTTACGTTTTAATTTATATATGTGGATTAGAATTTCTCACGACAACAGCCATCTTCATTTTCTTACCAACCTCTCTCTTGCTGAGGAATCCTCAATTTATGGCCTGAAAAAGTCTCCCAGCTGCTGCTTTTCGAGTGGCCAACTTTTCTTTGATGCCTCCCTTTCGATCTATAATAGCTCCAAGGTATTTAAAGTGGTCGACCTGCTCCAGCACCTGTTCTCCCAGCTTAATCTATTTCTTTCTTCCCGTGATATCACCATGGATTTTGTTTTAGAGCTGCTTATGAACATTCCTCTCTTCTCCAGCTCTTCCTTCCAGACTTGCAGGTTGGATTGGAGATGTGCCTCTGATTTAGCAATTAAGGCAACATCATCAGCAAATGCCTGCTCTGAAATACAGACCTGTCTCATCTTCCAGTTCCCCACTGAATACTTTCTTGTTTTCTCCTTACATGCCTTGATGACATCGTCCATGAGGAGTATGAAAAGATAAGGTGACAGAATATCACCTTGTCTTACACCAGTGGTGGTCCTGAACTCTTCTGACTTATGGTTTGCTGTCCTCACATAATTTCTGCAAGACTTGTAGAAGCTCTGTATAGCATGAATCAGAGGTGCTGGAATGTTCTTCTTTGCCAAACAGTCCCAAAGTTTGCTCCAGGGGACCCTGTCAAAAGCCATTTCCAGATCTATGAAACAAAGATGGATCTCACTCTTATACTCAAGGGCCTATTCATTCAGCTGTGTAAGTATGAAGATTAGGTCTTGAGTACTTCGGTTTGCTCGGAATCCGCACTGGACCTCACCCAATTGTGGCTCAGCTCAGCTAGGCGTCGGAGTCTCTGCTCTAGGATTCTAGAGTAGATTTTACCAGGGATATGCCTCTATGGTTTCCACATTGTCAATTATCACCCTTTTTGAAAATTGGTTTTATGATGGCAATCTCCCAATCCTTTGGTGTGGTCTTGTTGCACCACGCTGTCTGTAGGACCCTTAAGAGTAATAGGTCGCCTGATGCTCCCATGTACTTAACCATTTCTGGTGTTATACCATCATGCCCTGCTGCTTTGCCCATCTTGCTTTTCTCCAGTGCTCCCTTCAGTTCTTCCATCTTTATGTCATCTTCACCATCATTGGTTTTCTCTTCTGTGCTAGTGATTATCATTTCTGATGCTTCACCATGCTCACCATCCAGGAGTTCTGAGAAATATTCTTTCCATTACTTCCTTCGGGGCAGTAAGCAATTTGCCTTGCTTGTCTTTTATAAATTTGAGAGGGCATTGTTTTTCCTTCCTCATGTTCTTTAGGGTCTTATAGAACAATTTCTGGTTTTCTTGCGCATCTTTTTCTAGCTTTTCTCCAAATTCTCCCCAGGACTTCTGTTTTGCTGCTAGCACCTTGTTCTTTGCTTCTGTTCTGAGTGTCACATATTCTCTATATTTCTCCATTTGTCCTGTTCTGTTTTTAGCTCCTAAGTATTGTTTCCATGCCATTTTCTTCTCTCTTATTTTCTCTTTGACTTCCTCTGTCCACCAAGGTGTCCTCTTTCTCTTGTTCCCAAGTCGGACTTCACCACATGCTTCTGCAGCAGCTGTCTTTATGACGTCCTTGAATTTAAGCCAGAGGGTTTCCAAGTCATCAGGTTGTTCTTCTATGTTGCTCACCGCTGCAGCAATAAGCCCCTGATATCTGGTCTTAATTTCTGGCTCTCTCAGCTTGTAGGTCTTAATGCTGATTTCTCCCGTTCGTTTACTTAGTTTCTTGCGTGATGTTGGGCAGTTCCTAGGCTGAGCAACTCTTTCAGTTGTTCTTTTGATTGTAAGCAGGTAGTGATCACTTCCAATCTCTGGCCCCCTCCAGACTCTAGCATCCCGGACATATTTGAATGAGCTCCTCCTAACAATGGCATAGTCGATCACTGACTTCTCATTCTTTGTTGGTTCACATCTAGTGTATGCATGTATGCGCTTATGGGGGAACTTTGTGTTTGTAATGATTAGATTCTGCTCACTGCAGAATCTAAGGAGTCGCTTTCCATAGTCATTGAGAGTATCTTCTCCAGATCTTCCGATAACTCCACCCCATTTAGCATGGTCATTTCCAACTCTGGCATTGAAATCTCCGAGCATGATAATTTCATCTAGGCAGTCAGCCACTGTCCTTTGAATCAGCTCAAAGAATTCCTCCTTGACCTCTGCTCTTTCATCCTCATTTGGCCCATACACTATGACCAGGTTGACCATGGTTTCTCCTTCTTTTAGTTTTACAACCATAATGCGCTCCGAGACAAAGTTCCATCCCGTGATACTATCTTTTTGATTTTTGGCCACGATGAAACCCATGCCCCCTTTAGCTCTTTCAGATGTGGGTACACCACTGTAGAGCAGCGTGTTGCCATCGAGATCCACGACTCCTTGTCCTTTTTTCTTTGTTTCGGTAATAGCCAGGATTTCTAGTTTTGCTTTCCTCATCTCTTCCACCAGCTCCTCTTCTTTCCCATTTATACTTCTTGTGTTCCATGCTCCGTTCCAGTTCGTCGCCTTGAGAATCAGTCCGGTTTTCTCTCTTGTAGTTCTCGTAATCAAAAGTTTAAAGCAAACAGGTGATTGGCCTGTTGTGCCTTTGCATGGTGGAGGGGCTGCCCTCTTCCTTTTCCAGCCGGGCTTGGGACCGACCTAGGCGGAGATGAGTCAAAAAGTACCAATAAAAATAAAATGATACACACATTCATGCATACAGATACCAAGAATAATCACGCTTGATTACTGAAACTTAGAAAATTATATTTCCTAATGCACTTTAAAGAACAATTAGTAAAAAGTAACTGAATGCCCAGTGTAGTTGGGGGGGGGGGGGGGTGGGGGGGGGGGGGGGGGGGGGGGGGGGGGGGGGGGGGGGGGGGGGGGGGGGTGTTGGTTCCCTCTCTCTCTGAGGTGAGAAAGAATACGACTAGTGCTCCCTCAAGCATGTTGTAAAAGACTACTAATGCAAGGCTGCGCAGGGGGCTGCCAACCTCATCACCTGAAAAACATTTCTACAGACTACAGCTGTGAGCATGCACTTCACAGCAGGCTTTCTGCAATGGGATCTGCTGCTGTGGTGGTCTCAATGCTCTTTGACTCTAGAACAATGCTCAGAGCATTGCAAACTTGTAACTGCCGTGCCAGTGTAACGCCCAAAGCGTTGTTTTCAGGTTATCATGAATAAACCCCAAAAATCGTCTGTTTAATGCAGTTCATATTTTAAAACTCGTAGAATGACTTCTGTTACTTTTTAACAACTAATTTGAGTGTAGTTAAGCAGCACATGTGCGTGTTTTGATGTTATTATCAAAATTTGTGTGGCGATTCGCGTGTTTGCAATTTTTGTTGTTATTGCTACAGAAATATGTCATGCTTTATATTTCCATTTTCTAAGTCTCCTAAGTGAATAATTGTGTCAAACTACTTAAAAACATTGCTGACAGTGACGATGATTGTTTGGCAGTCACAGTTTGTTGTCAAATAACGGAATCGGTGAAGAAAAGCTAGACACATTAGATTAAGTTGATGAGTGGGCACAGTCCTATTCTGGCCGATCGAAAAGCAACAGAACTAGACCTACAGTAATATCTAATCACTAGTCCTAGGTAGAAGATGAAGCTAGGGATACTATTAAAACATTAAACAAATGTAAGCAGATTTATATTATGTTATTCTTCCTTATTTGGTTTGAAAATAATGTAATGCAATATTGCATAATTTTTTTTAAATTCTTATAAAGGACCACAGTAAGAACTGGTGTGAATAACACTAAATGTACTAATCGTGGCCTAATCAATGTTTTTTACTTCGTAAATGGATTACCTTGATGTTTGAAGACTAAAGAGAAAGTTTTACTGTCTACAACAGTAATTTGTCCTTGGTAAGCTCATATTCTACAGTTAACTTTTTAGTGTTTTTCAATTTTACATGCAAAATGTTTTAAGTATACAGAACATATTTGTGTTAATACTACCAAAGACACTATATATTGCAATTCTCTATCCATTTTCCTACAGTTTGGTATATAATAAGTACATGTTCACAGAAAAGATTAACATAAAATTTGCACTAAAAGATAGTACACTTTACCGTTTAGAATTCTTAAAAAAATAATTACGGCACAGGGTGGAAAATAATTACGGAGTCAAAGAGTTAAGGGGTAAGAAAAGGAGATGATGAATAAAAATATAGGAATAATGGATTCTTTTTTGTCAAAGAGTTTCTAGCTGTTTGTTGACATTAGTATCAAACTGGCCAATCATTTCCCCCACAGCAATGTTTTAACAAAAGAAAAGAGAATATGCATGTCAAGCACAACTTCATCACAGGAGACTGTGACAAAACATGTTGTACATGTACTTTTGCGCCCTTCTCTCTCTCCTTCATCGTCCTATTATTTGGCATATTTTATGCCCTTACATTTTTTGCTCTGAGCCACTCCCAGACTTGTTTACTGTTCGCCAGGTGAATCGTAATACCATGTTAATTAGACAGGTCAGGGGATAATAAGTTTATCACCTAAGTTGTCTAGCCACCTTTGATGCAGACGGTAAACGTGAAGAGGAATAGCAACTTTGACGTAACTCATTTCCGGGGCCAGCAACAAACAGGCAAGTGACCACCTGGGTTCGCAATCTGTCTGTCTGAGAAAGCCGTCTGGGGTGTGCGAAGACACGTGATAATTAGATAACTGTTTCAGCTGGCCCATCTTTGTATCAATATTACAGATAATCTGAGGAGACAATATGATGGGAAAGTAGCTAGACAGGAAATGGGTTCACAGATTTGTTTGTAAGTTTGCATAAAGATGCAATCGGAAGTATTACTGCCTTATTAGAAAGAGGTCACGCGTTGGAATTTTAAAACACGAGGGGGATATTATGATTTAGCACACCGACCCATATAGTTCTAAAGAGCTTATCATTGGCTTGATTTGAGAGCCGGAAAAGACTTTGACTTTCATTGGCAAATTCATCGGAAGTACAATCTGGGATTTGAACTGAGAAATGGAAATATAATCTAGCGAAATCGGAGACACAAATCAGGCTGCATCGCCACATCAAGCTAGCAATTCACCAGAGCCATAGAGAAGGATCAGACAAAGGATTCCAAAATTATAAGTGCCAGATCGAAGCATTTGGGCAACTTTGAAACTTAAAAGTAAACGCGCAATTTTTAAATACAACGACTGGAAACTTAATACATTAACTACCGAATTGGAAAACACGCTGTGGTGTAACCTTTGGCATGCAGCGGTCGCAATATTGCGCCAGAGCTACTATATGTTCTGCCGGCTGCTGGTGCAATGCTGCTACTTTTGGATACAGTTGGTTTCCTGCTATATAAGATGTGTCCATGTCATATTATCCCCGGATGTTTAATATTAATCTTCTTTGCGAAAGAGTTCACTTCCTATTCTGATCTATATTTAGTGATGGGTGTATACGCGTTTATTTTCTGTGCATTTTTAAAATCGAAATCAATCGGCATGCTGCCATTTTCACTGAAATTTTCATGGATTCTGACTCCGATGATGAGGAGTTTGTTGGCTTTACTAACGTTGATATCGGTTCCCAGAATATGGGTGATGGCGGAGATGGGGATGACAGTAGTATGTCTAGCGTTTTTGACGACAATTTTGATGAAGTTGATATTCCCAGGGCCCCTTCAATACAACTGCACCACGAGGTGCAAAGCTTTCAAAATCAAATCGTTCGTCGACACTCTTCTCCCTCTATGGCAAAGCCATTACATACCCTCTAAAGAGCTTAGTGTTGATGAGAGTATGATAGCTTTCAAAGGTAGGACCAGCCTTATGCAGTACAGTCTCTTCGTTTGTTGTTGTTTTTTTTTTTCATCTTTCCATTCCTCTCTTCCTATCACATCTAACATATACAACAACAAAACTTATATCATCAGAATCATCATTCATTTATTTATATACATTCCAAAAATTATAGCAATTTACCAAGAAACTATAGACGTTACAAGTCACCCACTATAAAAAAGGGGGCATTGTGAAAAAGAATGCAACGGCAGGGCAAATTTCCACAATTTTTAATGCAGCGTGCGTAAGGTTAAATTGTGCTCCCATTTTCACCCTGTAGGAGTATGCACAAATTAAGCTGTAGTTTTCGTAATTGCTTACAGATTTTTATGAATTATACGTCATTTTAAAGATAAATGAATGTACTAATTATTTCCTGCACCATTTGCTACTCTAATTGAGGTCTTTGCTATTTTACGGCCCTCCGATGGCCGAGGACTTGCAATATTTTCACTATCATCACTGCTTGCACTCCACTACTATCAAAATCACTATTTCAATCAATGTGCACACCGTTTTTACTCTTGTCCTCGTCGCTAGATCTATCAGTCAATTGTTGAAACAAATTTCTAGCTTGTTCAGCTGTTATTCGAGATGAACAAGCATTTTTTGAGGTCCTATGACTAGTTGCATGGTAAACAGTTTTACACGATTCGGTAACTAACCCAAAACGGTGAAAAATATGAACATAATATAAATTTTCCAGTGTTCTACAACAACCATGCTTTGGGAATTTGTTTTCCGATGGCAACTTAAAATCTCAAACCAGATCAGAATGAGTTTCAGTACATTTTTCATTCGTTTTATTACTAAACATAGATTTCATAAGCCGGTCTCACAGGCTCGCGGTAGTTAATGTGTTAAAGGACCAGGACAGAGTATTTGGGCAACTTTGAAACTTAAAAGTAAACCCGCATTTTTAAATACAAAGACTGGAGACCTAAGGAATCAGATCACTCGTCATAAGAGGAATACTAAAATTTCACAGACCAAGTGATTCAAAAGCATCAACGTGCTGTGTCCATTCTAACTGCCAGAAGATTGTGTTCCCAAAAGTTACTTTGGGGTAAGTGTAAACATTTATTTTACAAATGTGAATTTGACATGTTTTCCTTGCTAAGTGGTTATATATGAGACTGGCAACCTCAACATATGAAAATAGTATATTCATTAACCAATACAGCAAGCGCTGGTGTTTGTTTTATGCTAATTCGCTCAGAAACGCAAAAGCAGCAGCAACCCCAGACTCCAAATGGAGAAGTGATGAGTGATGATTACATCACATGTGCATCAAGTGTATAGTATCATTTTGTGAGATATACGAGGGGCGTTCAGAAAGTAATGCACCACATTGTTTTTCTCAGCTAATAATGAAGATAGAAGCATGAAATTTTGCACACTTCAAACATGGCATGTGCCAATTGTGTGCACCAAATTGCACCGCAACCGGCCAAATAATACGGCTGCCCTAAACCGTTGAAATGGAGCCTGTTAGCAACTTGCGTTATAAGCAGCGAATTGTGATAGAATTTCTCGTTGCAGAGAAGGAAACTGTTTTGAACATTCAAGGAAGTGGAGGGGAACTGCGGTAAGACGTGGAATACGATGGATGGGTTTGAAAAAAAATCGAAAAAAGGTGATTCGTCTTACGAGGACAAAAGACAAAGAAAATGTCTACGTTACGGCCACAAGGCCTTCGTCAGGAAAGGAAAGAAAGTGAAGGCTAGATAGGACACATAAAAACTAAATAAAATAAAAACTGGGTACTTCCCTGAAGGCAAGAACCGAAATTCTATCAAAATCGCTGTCTGTTTGTAAGCGCGTGGCTGAACAGAAAAATGACTTCCGCCGCCGGATGTACACAATGCATACTAAGAAACTAAAAAACGAAACCGGAAAATAAACTACCCAACGTGATAAAAGTGGGGACTGGAAATAGAAGGGGACAGAATGAGTGGGAGATAAATAAATATGAAATAAAAAAATGTATATGGCATACAAATAGAAGAATAGGATAAGAGTGGAAAGAGTAAAATAGAGCAAGAGAGGAGAGGGTGACCTCAGACAAAGGTGTGAAAAGTGTTGAGACCGGCTGGTTTTAGACACCCCATGCGGTGGATAAGACGGTTCTCAAGCTGTTCTCGGCTGGCAGTGTCAGAGGAGCAGGATCGGATCGCTGTGACCTGGATGTCGATGGGACCATGGTGGTCAGGACCATTGAAGTGTATAGCAACTGGTGTGGACTTTTGCTGAGCGATGTCATTTAAGTGCTGGCTGAATCTGTCCCCAAGTCGTTTGCCTGTTTGGCCAATATAAGTTTTGCAGCAACGTTTACATATGATCGTATAAATGACATTGCGCGATTCACACGTGAAGCTACTAGTGATGGTGTACGTAGCCTTAGGAAAGGACACCTTCTGGGTTGATATGACATACTTGCACGTGTTGCATCGTGTCCGACCACAGGGTAGTGTGCCAAAGTGAGTGGCATTCTCCTTTGGGAGACGGCTGTGAACAAGAAGATCCTTCAAGTTCTTGTCACGTCTATATGCCACCAAAGGTGCTTCACTGAATACTTTTTGGGTCAGAGGCTCAGCTTGGAGGATAGGGAGGTGGCGGAAAAGGATCTGTTTGACAGTAGTACTGTGAGGGTGATGGGTCAAGATTAATTTGACTCTATCCGAAGTGGATTTATGGTGAGGTTTGAGGGCCTCCAGACGAGAGATGGGGAGCACACGTTGGAGAGCAGAGGTGAGAACATGTTCTGGATAAAGTCTGTTACGGAAGAAATCCAACATCTCATTTGCTCGTAAGTGGAAGTCATCGTCGTCTTGGCATAAACGGCGGAGGCGGAGAAGTTGTGAAAAAGGAAGGGAGTCACGACAGGCCCGAGGATGAGAAGAGGTATACAGGAGGTAGCTGTGGGCATCTGTCGGCTTGTAGTATACTGAGGTATTAAGGCCGGAGGGCGTGATAGAAATAGTAATGTCAAGGAAGTTGACAGATACTGTGGAGACGAGGGAGGTGAACTTGATGGTGGGGTGAAAGTGGTTCACAAAGTCGATGAAGCGGTGTAAATCAGTCTCAGACATATCTGTGAGACCTATGCCATCATCGATATATCTGCGGTAAAACCCAGGGAAAGGACCGGAGTATTGTTGCCATATCTGATGCTCCAAGTGGCCCATGAATAGACAGGCATAGCTGGGACCCATCTTCGTTCCCATGGCAACACCACTAATTTGGTCAAAAAACTGACCATTGAATTCAAAGGAATTCAGTTGAAGGACCAGTTCAGCAAGACGGAGAAGAGTGACAGTGGATATAGAAGGGCAAGTGCGTTGGTCCAGAAAAAACTGAAGAGCTCGGAGACCATCAGAGTGGGGAATAGAGGTATACAGAGAGCAGACGTCCAGCAAGAAAAGACGGTAGGAGCGGTCTGCTGGGAGTCGGATAGAGGAGAAAGTTGTAAGAGCGTGATTGGTGTCTTTGATGAAGGAGGGAAGATTCTCAACGATAGGCTGGAAAATGCTATCGAGGAAGTCAGAAATGTGTTCAGTAGGACAAGAACAGGCTGAGACAATAGGTCTTCCAGGGTTTTCGATCTTGTGAATTTTGGGGAGCATGTAGAATACAGGCTTGCCCAAAGAGCTGTCATGAATCCTAAGATGAGATGCTTCGGGAGGAAGATCATTACTAGTGATAAGCTGTTTAATCGTGTTGTGTACAATGCGATTGTTAGAGACAGTCGCATCGCTGGTCCTGGACCTGTAAAATGTGCCATTGGTCAACTGGTTTTTACCTTCACTTAGGTACAAGTCCTTCTGCCAGACGACAATGGCTCCTCCCTTGTCAGCCGGTTTGATGACAATGTCGTCTCTACGGCGAAGAAGGGAGAGAGCACCAGACTCCGCCGAAGTGAGATTGGAATAATGCAATCTACGAGGGCGGAGCTGCTGAATGTCATGGATGGTGTTCTTGATATACAGGTCCAGGGCATGAGAGGCTCCAGGTTTAGGTGTAAAGGGAGGTTTAGTAGAGTCAGAAAAGCGTGCGAAGATGTCGGATTCAGCCTGAGACTGCGGAGTGCTGTCTTTCTCTCTAAAATGGAGCTTCAGCCTCATGCGACGGTGAAACCGATGAACATCCTGGAGGAGATTGTATTGGTCTAGGGTCGGACGAAGAGGAACAAATTTTAGGCCCTTACTGAGAACAGAGCGCTCTCCCTCAGAGAGGGGTAGATCTGGGGGGATGCAGACTACCTGAGTGCATGATGGAGTGGAGGATGGAGGGGTAGCTATGGGGGTAGGGATGAGACGGGATAGTTTAGCATTCACAAGCGTCTATGTGATGTGTATGGAAGTTTTGCAGTCGACAGGAGTACAGTCAGTCGCTGGGTTCAGAGAATCAAAGAATCAGGAAGTGGAGATACGGAGCTGCTTGATTGGCCGCGCTGTGGACGTCCTGCCACAGCCACCATCGCAGAAATGTGCTGAGGGCATTATTCTTACTGATAATCGAATCACTACTCAACAATTGGCCTTACAGCTGTCAATCAGCATTGGTAGTGCAAATGCAGTTATAAAAACTCTCGGATTTTCTAAGGTTTGCGCAAGATGGGTTCCTCGAAGTCTCACAAATGACCATCGATTGCAAAGGAAAGCAATTTCTTCTGAATTGTTGGAGCGTTTCAGTGTTGATGGAGAGAATTTTTTAGCTAAGATCGTTACAGGTGACGAAACCTGGGCACATCATTTTGAACCTGAGACAAAAAAGACAGTCAATGGAGTGGCATTATCCCCAATCACCACGAAGAAAGAAATTCAAGACAATTCCTTCAGCTGGAAAGGTCATGATCACTGTCTTTTGGGACATTGAAGGTGTGATTCTTGTGGACGTTATGCCAAGAGGAGAGACAATCAATTCGCAAGCTTACATTAAGACATTGAAAAAACTCAATCAACGTTTTTGCAGAGTTCGGCCGCACAAGAATCCAGCAGCTTCTTCTTCATGACAATGCGCGACCTCACACAAGTCTGGCAACACGGGAAGCAATCACCAAATTGGGTTGGACTGTACTACCCCATCCACCCTATAGTCCCGATTTGGCACCCTCTGATTTTCATCTATTTGGTCCACTTAAAGATGCACTCCGTGGGACAAGGTTTGAAGATGATAAAGGAGTGATTGATGCAGCGAAGAAATGGCTACATGATCAAGACAAAATCTGGTACGGGCTTGGAATACATGCACTTGTTTCGCGCTGGCATAAAGCCGTACAAGTTGATGGGGATTATGTTGAATAATACCGATGTTTACATGACATATCCATGTATCATCATCATGTGACGTATTCTTTCCAGAACGTTGTCCCCATTACAGCTGCTCTGAATGCATCACGATTCTGGGCAAGTCGGCCTGCATCAGCCAAAGACAAGTTCAGACTCTCTGTGATCCATGTATATTGTGTATAAATTTCATGCTTTTATATTGTTTATAAATTTCATGCTTTTTGAATAAACAGCTCCTGAGAAAAACAATGTGGTGCATTACTTTCTGAACGCCCCTCGTATGTATCTTGTTAATTGTAGTTCAGGAACAAATCATTGCATTCACGCTGTCCAGCACATATTTTCCCAGTTTAATATCCAGAAGAATATTGGTGATTTCTAATCATCTTCCCTGAGTTACGCTGTGTATACTCAAGAATTTAATTATTCAAAGAGGCTAACATTGGTGGGTGGACAGTTTGCAGCCCACAAATGTACTTAGCAGAGGCATTTGTTTTTTTTATTTTGTCTAAAGTTTGTGGAAAGAAGCTATCAGACTGTTTGTGGTACGAAGCTGCAAGACTAGTTTCGACGTCACTAGTTGTGAGTTAAAAGCAGGGAATCAACACTAACTGCCTACATTGGACGAGTTGTGTGAAGACGTGCTCTCATCACAAAAGAATTGACACAACCATGGCGCAGGACTCACTTAGACCAGCAAAGTTATTAAGGAAACGGCAAAAGGACAATTGTTTTATCAATCCTCAAATCAAGTTTCAGTGAAGACAATTTTATTTACATCTAAAATTCACCATCATTCCATCGCTATTTTAACCAGTTAAGACTAACTGATTATTAAATTTGTTAAAACAAAACAATCATAGATGATTTAGTTATTATAGGTATGAAAGCAAACGTATGAGCAAGACTCCTTAATATATATATATATCTGAACCAAAGTACATGGGAGCATCAGGCGACCTATTACTCTTAAGGGTCCTACAGGCAGGGTGGTGCAACAAGATCATACCAAAGGATTGGGAGATTGCCATCATAACACCGATATTCAAAAAGTGACAATTGACAATGTGGAAACCATAGAGGCATATCCCTTCTCAGCGTCCCTGGTTAAATCTACTCTAGAATCCTAGAGCAGAGACTCCAACGCCTAGCTGAGCCACAAATGGATGAGGTCCAGTACGGATTCCGAGCTAACTGGGTTACTCAAGACCTAATCTTCACACTCAGACAGCTGAGTGAAAAGGCCCTTGAGTATAAGAGTGAGATCTATCTTTGTTTCATAGATCTGGAAAAGGCGTTTGACAGGGTCCCCTGGAGCAAACTTTGGGACTGTTTGGCAAGGAAGAACATTCCAGCAACTCTGATTCATGCAAGTCTGGAAGGAAGAGCTGGAGAAGAGAGGTATGGTCATAAACAGCCCTATAACAAAATCCATGGTGATATCACGAAAAGAAAGAAGACATCAGATTAAGCTGGGAGAATAGGTCCTGGAGCAGGTCGACCACTTTAAATACCTCGGAGATATTATAGACCGAAAGGGAGGCATCAAAGAAGAGTTGGCCACTCGAAAAGCAGCAGCTGGGAGACTTTTTCAGGCCATAAATCGAGGATTCCTCAGCAAGAGAGAGAGGTTGGTAAGGAAACAAAGATGGCTGTATACCACTCCACCTATGTCCCATATGGATGCGAGTCATGGGCAATGACTACAACCCACAAAAGCCAGATCCAAACCTCAGAAATGAGGTATCTGAGGAAGGTGGTTGAAGTAACAAGAAGAGACATGGTCTGCAACCAGACGATACGTCAAGGCCTAAAATCCCACCCCCTGCAGACCCAAGTAGAACAGTCCCAACTAAGATGGTTTGGCCATGTCTGCAGAATGGGAGAAGATCAGCTACCATGACAAGCATGGGAAATCCAGACACCCAGGATGACCCACAGTCCGCTGGGAGGACAACATTAGACAATCTTTAAAGGACCGAGGACTAGAATGGAACCAGGCCAGGAGGAAGACAGCTGATAGGATAGTCTGGCGCTCTCTCTTTCAAACCTCTACACCTCACGGTGGAAGAGGAACGACAAAGTAAGTAAGTATATCTGAACCAGAGAGTACACAACAAAGTGGATTGACCTTCAAGTTGGAATTGCGATGGGATGCACCATCTCTCCGATACTATTCGTGTTGGCTATGCAGGTAAGCCTCAATGCAGCTGAAGGAGTGGCTATAGGTCCAAAGCTCAGTGGAATGTGTCACATGCCTCCGCTCAAAGCATTCATGGATGACACAACAATTCTGACATCAGATGAACACCAGGCCCGGAGAATGTTAGCATGCCTGGATGAACTAGTCAGCTGGTGCAGAATGAGCTTCAAACCTAAGAAGTCGAGAAGCCGATCAGTCAGGAAAGAGAAGATAGCGGAGGTCATATTCATGGTTTCCAACCAAAGAATCCCTACTGTCATTGAGGAACCTGTTAAAAGTCTTGGCAGGGTGTACGATGCTTCATTAAAAGACTCGAAGGCAGTGCAACAGACAATAGAAATGGCAGACAGAGGGCTACAGATCATAGACTAAAGTAGACTCCTAGGAAAGTTCAAACTGTGGTGCCTCCAGTTCATGTTGATACCTAAATTGCTGTGGCCACTGCTAATAAATGAAATAAGCACCAGTACAGTGGAAGCTATAGAGCAGAAGGTCAACAAGTTTATGAGGAAATGGCTAGGGGTAACACCAAGTCTGTCAAACGTAGCACTGTACTGCAAAGAGTCAAAACTTGTGCTTCCTTTGAAGTCAGTTGTTGAAGAGTACACAGTGGGAAAGGCAAGGCTCACAATGATGCTGCGTGAGTCAACCGATGATGTGGTTAAGTCCATTCAGCCCTCACTAAAAAATGAGAAGGAAGTGGAAAGTGGAAGAAGATGTTGATGTTGCCCAAGAGTTGCTCAAGCTGAGGGAGGTAATCGGATACACACAGACACACAGGTCCTTGACATGGAATGATATATGGCATATGGCACCTCTTAGACTCAGCTTCATTATTAGATCAATGTATGACCTCCTGCCATCGGCCACAAACCTTGTGAGATGGGGAAAGTCGGATGATGAGCAGTGCCCCTGTGCCATGAGAGGCAGACACTTGAACACGTGCTCTCAGCTTGCAAGGTGTCATTAGGGCAAGGGCGATACACATGGCGCCACAACAAAGTGCTAAATGAGCTGGCTGCAACAACAGACATGGCAAGGATGAAGGCGAATAGCAAAGTCAGGCCGAGTACCGCAATTACATACTTTCTGAGAGCAGGAAAGTCAGCACACCCCAAACCGATTAAGTCAGGTAGCAGTTTACCACCTCTTCTTGACTGTGCGAATGACTGGGAGATGGCGGTAGACCTACCTGGATGAGGGGCATATCCAGAGAGTTTCAGAAAATCTTGAAGACGGCCGGATATAGTGCTGCATTCTTCATCATCGCATCAGGTTATATTGATTGAACTGACTGTGCCATTTGAATCAAGATTGGACGAACAACATTCGTTCAAAGCGGCAAAGTTTGTGATCTGGCCGCGGGTCTGAGACACGATGGGTTCACTGCAAGGGTCATGGCTGTTGAGGTGGGTGCAAGAGGGCTCATGGCTGCGTCAGTGTATGATTTATTGAAACTGTTGGGGCTGAAGGGACAGTCGAGAACAAGGGCACTGAAGAGGCTTAGTGAGACTGCAGAATAGGTATCATGCTGGCTGTGGAACAACTGCAATAGGCTATGGAACTCGAGACAGTAAAATCTAGCCCTTGAAATTTTTTTAAGTCCGCAATACACCGGGTTTTTCGTTGTACTGGTGAAAGGACGGTGGCTCTACAGGTAACCTGCGATGCATATTATAATATTATAGGAGGTGTCGGGTGAAATTTCAGTTGCCAGCTTGTAATGGCTTCACGCAAGCATGCCAGTGGTGTGCTGCGCAACGACCGCACTAATTTGTCTTCACTTTGTTACTTTCACAATTGCCTCCGGCTGGCGGAGTTGTGGATTTTAAAGCTGCAGCCAAGGTGGAATGGGTTCATTTTCTGCACAAACAACAGGAGGCTGAGACACTTGGGAGTCATGACCCAGGTGCCCCCACCCCCCCCCCCCCCCCCCCCCCCCCCCCCCCCCCGGCCCCCCCTCCGCCCCCCCCCCCCCCCCCCCCCCCCCGAATGTAAAGGAGAACAAAGGGCCGAAACACTTGATCGGCGGGGGAATTTCTTCTGATGATCAGATTGCCTCCTGTTGTATCGATTTGTATAGAGTTTCCTATCATATCTAGACATATATTTACATCTATAGAGCAAATACTTATAAAAAGAATTTCGCTGGATTTACACCAGCTGGGGGCTTGAATGGGTTAAAACCATTGCTTATTTTTTCACAACAGGCGATGGATCAGGTATAAGTTAATAGTGCTCTGACCTATGCAGCATTGTTCTTGACTTCTGAAAACATCATGTGAACACTCCCTTGAGATAGAAGCGCCATTATCCTTCTATCTACAACTCTGCCAAGAGTAATCTTGTGCGAAGGTAGACACTTTTGAAGACCCATATTAGATACTCTTGAGTGTGGACTGGTGGACCACTACTGCAGAGCTAAGGGGAGGCAATCCGTGACAGAGACATGTAAAGACTTAGGATAGCAATATACGCATTTTAAAAAAGAACAAAAAAACAACTTTACTAATACCCCCAATAACTAACAATATGAAAATTAAAATCATCCTGCCATGTGGAAGGAATAAATGAGTGGCAGTATGGGCAACAATCTTAGACAGATCCTACTAGACCTAGAATGAGAAATGAAAAGGAGCAATCAATAACACTTAAAGAAAGCATGTATGCAGAAATAATTTCCTTGATGACGGAAGCTGAAAATAATGTGCCTGTAAATTCTCACCAGATCTACATCTGAAGCAGTATTTCTCAGATTCTGGACACTGTCAACATACCTATATTTAAACCATAAAAGTAATACAGCTTCCCACAATCTACTAAATTAACCTAAACCTACAGCTGCCACAAAGAGCTCACCATGTGCTGTCTGATCTGAGACTCATGGTGAGAAACTTCATCTTCCATCATCTCCTTCATTTTCTCCAACTGTTCTTTTTGCTGAAGTGGAAAATGAGAACAAAAAATAGAAAATAAAAACAATTCTAGGCCTTAGCTTTCTAAATAGGTGAAACTCTCAGTTCCTCCTCTTCACACCCCCTCCCTCAAATTCATTACATTAATGATGCAGTTTCCTATGCATGGATTCTGAAATAAACTTGAACTGACAACTTATATAGTTAATGTCCTGGAAACAATATATATGATTACAGCAACACAATAAAATACAAGTTTTAAAAAACGTAACACACACATTTTTTAATGGAAATAAGCAAACATAAAGGCAGTTAGTGCAGTAGATGACATCATCATTACGGGCAGCCTGGTTATACTAGTAACCATCTCGTAAACAGTCTTCACTCCATTTATAATGTGGGCTATGCATAATGTCATGTGTGATTTAAAGTTGCTATTATTATTCATGTTATTGTCTTATTTTCCCTTGTTTGCTCCTTATGGAGCACTGTGCCACCTCTGTAGCTGGTTACTTTCTAGGAATCCTGCATGTACTCTTGCAATGGTGGTTTATGTAGCTACTACTGTTAGATGATGGAAGTTACCAACCATTTGTACAAGCTCATATCAGCTGCCTCTTATAACTTGCCTCAGATAGTGGTACTCCTATTCTTTTTGTGTCTCCCCAGAGACATCACCCCCCCCCCCCCCCCCAGGAAATACACAGGGCTTATTCAAGTTAAACTCTGATAATACAGTGCAGGACAAGACAGTAAATAAGAACATTCAGACTTTTAAATGTTTTTGTGCTAGCAACCACGGTACTAACAAATAACATGATACTAAACCCTACGATTTTGTTCATTTGCTTTGGAAAAGTGGAAAGTATGCAAAATTGTTAATTTAACAATGACAGCTGCAATAAATAGTTAAAATAATGATTTTATGCTTTCTTTCTGATTCTGGCAGCAAAATGTCATTCTTTGAGCAAGCAGAAATTATGATAAGTAGAAGTATTAAAAAGATGGTCCCAGCAACTTACTCAGACTGCACTGAATCTTAATACCATAAAAAGTTTAATCACTAGTTGATCACTAGTTTATAATGTGCATATTTTTTTGTTTTAGCATAACAAGAAAATGCAATCTGCAGCAAACACTTTGGCTAGTGGGTGTCGTAACACGGTCTATTCTTCTCTCCATCTTTGTCTCCCTTCTCTTCTCTTTCTCTCTCCTTTATTCTCAGTAATTTTTACGTTACACTACGGTATTTTTGGCGCAGCAGTCAGCGTTTCTCTTTCTTAGATATCACGGCGCTTACTAATGGTTACTGAGCAAATATCGCAAACGCATCAACACCAGGTTATAACACATGGCCAGAGGATATGCCTTAATTAAGAGTAAAAGGCGTCTTAAAGTCTAGAGATCCATTGCTTTATTGCACCTTATTTGAGGGACCTGACGGAAAACGCCCCAGTGTCAAATTTCATTGCATCAGCCAGCACGTGTATGCCTTCTAGGATTAACCACTAATTACGGCGTGGTGAAGCTTTCTCACGCAAGACGAAGTTCAAAATTGCGTCACACAAGCTCAGAGGTCAGGGAGAGAATTTACGTGTGATTACGACGGAACACCCACCCCTCACAATTCAGTGACATCAGCAACGGGGATATCCCATCCAATGATTTAGAACACGTGAGAAGAGATTCATAAAATCTAGAAGCTTAGACGAAAACTTCACTTACACGCACGACTTGTGGGCCGAGTGCATCTACATGGCGAGGAATTCTACATTACAAGCACTTTGGTATTAACCAAGCGGTGTTGTATGATTTCACTCTGTGCAGGTTCGTATAGACTTCGCAAAATATGCACGTAGAATATTCATTGGTATAAATGTATTGTTATTCTTAATATGATCTAAACATGCGCTATGTGAATTATTCATTGGTATAAATGTATTGTTGAAGTTTTTTTTTTTGTGGTTTAAATTTTTTACAGGATGGGGTAACCGGCCCCATGCCCAACCCTCCTTAGTCGCTTTCTACGACATGCTTGGCAGGGGACAGTGTTACTATTCTTTGCTCCCCTTTCGGGCCCCGGTAACACACGGGTGAAATAGAGGGATTAAAATGGTATGACAAGGTTACCAACGTGGAACTGTTGTCAAGAACTAGACAAGTGCCAGTGGAACAAGAAATGAGAAGAAGACGATGGCAATGGATCGGACACACACTGAGGAAACCTGTTGATAGCATTACAAGGCAGTCCTTGTTCTGGAACCCCCAGGGCAAGAGAGGCAGAGGAAGACCAAGAAGTACATGGAGAAGAGAGTTGGAAACAGAGGTGAAAATGATGAGGAGAACATGGAAAGAACTTGAGATGATGGCACGTGACAGGAGGACTTGGCATGTGTTTGTTGAAGGCCTATGCTCCTTTGGGAGTGGAGGGTTATGAATGAATGAATGAATGAATAAATGTATTGTTATTCTTAATATGATCTAAACATGTGCTATGTGGATGATTGTTGCTTGTACAAAAACTTATCACAACTAGCCCCACAGCCAATAGAAGATACCATCTATCATATTAATTGCTTTATCCATGACGAAGATAAAGGCAGTCCCATGGCAGAGATTGTCATAGGGAAATGAAGTGTTAGAAGCTGCATCATGAAAGATCCCGCTTTTTCGAGGTTAGGTGAACAGTTTCCTTCCTCGCTGCCTTTTCCTTCCCTAGCTCGAGAGCACAACTGAGTGCCCATTTACAGCTGGTAAACTGGAGTGTTCCACAGCCAGGTTTCAGTTCCAAAACTATGTAGTTGTGCTACAGAAGAAAGCAACCTGATCGCTTGGCCAGTCGGTCATTCACTTTATCTATTTGTGTAATATAAATGTATTATATGTTATTGCTATTCATCATTGTGTGAAGGAACGGACTATGATTGTAGAACACAGTTCTTGTGAAAGAAGACGGACTAAACCAAGTAACGCCTGAAGTTACATAGGTCTAAGTTTACCTATCATGTCTTGACTGTGAGAAAGGAAGTCAGATGAATATAACATTGATATGCCTGACGTGTGACTGTATGAAAGTGAAGTATAAATATCTTATATAACATGGAAAGTTTGCCTGTAATCTTTAGATTGTATGACATAATAGTCCTCTTATTGTATGAAAGAGGATAATTCTGATATGCCTGGTGTGTGCGGTTTGAATGGGAATGATAGCTGTTCCCATATGACAGGAAGACTCATGAAGCCACATTTGTGTCTTCAGACTTTTAGGTTTCTGAGCAGACAACATTCGCAGTTGCAGAATTCAGTGTCCGGCGCCTGACGGTAACAGACAGCCAGTCTTTTGACCGAGCAGCAGAACCAAAAGCCAGAGATCTCGTCAACTCCTAAGCAGAAAGGAGCATAGATCAACGCTCGCACGTGTAACGTCATATCACTGCAGGAAGACAGCACCTAACAACCTGCGCCAGGGCTGACAACACAGGATTACAGATAAGTCCAAAAGCATAAGGATTGTTTTCCTCAAGAAATCTCAGAGATCTTATTCAAATTCCAACCAGAACTTTCACCTAAATACTAACGGAACTATATTTAAAGTGCCTTCCAGGGTAGTACAAAGTGAACATTACAATCAACAACGTTAGGCAACTCTCATGATAGTCACACCAGTGCTAATGATGATTAGTAGGACATACTAAGACTTTTAGTCATTCAGTGTTTATGTCCATATTATTATTTTCGTTTACCTTTTCATTTTCTTTGTGTCATATATGTGGTTTAGGGATTAAATATCTGCACATAAGTTATATCATCTACCAAGTGGTCGAGTGAGTTTCTTACATGTACTGTCTCTTAAATCCATATATTTGTCATTTCCTCAGAATGAGAGGATGGGGGCTTAATAACAATTATAATATTCAGTAAGAATAACAGGGGAGATTTGTCGCAAGGAAACAGAATCCATTCTCATGTGCCCTTCTGAGACATTATCTCTTTGTGAGAATATTCGCCTTCCTTTCACCCCTTACTTGTATAGAAATCTAACAATTAACGAGCCACTTCTGAGATCCTATATATCTTTCTTACATTTCTCAATTTACAACTTTCTTATCCAACTGTGCTGTGACAATTGATGTCCAGTTCGGGATAATCGCGCGACAGTGGGGTCAAATGCAAAACAGATTATCAACAAACCATCCCTGCCCGTATTACTGTTATTGTTGAACAGAATAAAAATCATTGGACTCTGGCAAACCCATAGGTGCTCAGTCTCCCTCAGCATATGTCCTAGGGTAAGAAGGCTAACTGTCCATGTTGTGCATAATTTGTATACATAACGGATGCATCCTCTCATATGTACATCCATGCTTGATGCCAAATTGCAGCAATCTTAATCTCCAACAGGCAATCATTAACTGTCCTCAGTATCTCTCCCTTATCCATATCCAGTGCACCCACTATGGGTGCTCTTGAGGCTAGTCAGTCAGCTCTCTTATTATTAGCCCATACCCCTGCATGACCAGGAGAGTAGATCCACAACAGTTCCTTAAGATTTGAAGCTTCTATGGATGTTTTCCATTTATGCAGCGGCCATCAATTTTGAACCTTCTATAGCATGAACTGAGAGTCTGACATAATAACTGCCCTGGTTGACGGAGTCTCAGACAGCCAGCTCAGAGCAGCAGTAACTGCCTGTATCTCCACTCTCATGCTTGAGGTTGTTGTCATGTAAGCTCTACTCTATTCGGCAACAATCCAACCCTTTACTCTGGCCAAGAAGCCCCAGCCTGATTTCTCACCATGGACCCATCGGTGTACACAACGGCATCATTTCCCGCATGATCAAGTAGCAGCTGATTAATTTCCAGTTCTGCTTTCCCACTGCCCCAAGCTCTGCACTCCCTGCCAAGGTTGATGATGACTTGCTGGTAGTTTGTCCAGTTATCACCTGACTTACTCCATCAATTCTTCTACCTCAGATATATTTTCAACTGGGGTCACCTGTCTAATCGTAGTCTCTGCCGGTGCCATCCATCTCTTTATTCTTGATGTCAGCTGTGTTCCTATGCAGGGGGTGACTTCAGTCTGTGGTTATTTGCATGTAGGCTTTAGCCTGGCCCATAGCATATCTGGATCTAATCGACAGCAGTCCAAGCATATACATCACTGTCACAATGGGTGTATCTCAGATACAGCACAATACTATACCCATCCCTTCATTTAGAGTGCGTTACTGACAGTGTGAGTATTCCCAATGCAAATTTGATTACCAACATTAGAATCTCTGTTCCAAGTGCACAGCGGCCATGGTTTTTAAGGCTGCAAGACCTTGCTTGCACTTCTGTATGATTCACTCAACATGGAAGTTTGCGATCAAACGTTACTCCAGGATATTTCAGCATGTCTCACCTTTCAATTTTCTGCCCACTGAGAGTAATATCTGGAAGGTCTGCTTTCACTATGGAGTTGTTCAAGGAGCATCACACAGGCTTCTTCTTCTTCTTCAATCCTTAGCCGCCGACCGTCAAAGCACACAGGCCTTTTGTACTTTTTCATGTGTTATACTACTGACAGTAGTTTGTATTTATTGAAAACCTTCTGTATTTATCTTTTCACCATTACTATTACTGAGATGGAAATCTTGAATCTTTAATTTTAAATTAATAAGAAGAGTGCTACTGGTCATACATGTTTAAATTATTATATGCTCATAACATTTATCAATACATTTTGAAGAAAATAAAAACGGACACAAACATTGTAATCTCAAATAAGAACGATATTTGGAACACTGGTTAAGAAACATTGCCTTACCGACTCAAGGATAGTTTTTCTTCCTCTTTGTAAGAAATTAGAATACTTGGGACATGTCCCATTTCCAATTATTTGTCTGACTTTTGTTATTCTGTAAAGTTTAACTGTTCTATTTTCCTGACACTTTCTGCACAATTAATAAAAAAACCACTTTACTGTTCATCAATACTTCTCATTTCAGGTGGAACTTAGGGCTCCAACTGTTGCTTGCAACAAATTTCTATTTTGTGGCGTCAACCCTTTAGATTCCTGGAAAAACTCTGGAGATACAAATAGCCTCAAGCTGACCACTGTGCTTTCTTTCAAAATATTTAAGTAGACGTCTGATAGTGTACTAAGAAGATGATATCTTGCCTTTCTCACAGGTTCTCTGTACCCTCCTGTTCTTCTCTTTCCCTGTGGGTTCCAGGCAAGGCATGTTATTAAACTGTTTTGTTGTTTTTAGAAGTGTGTCCTTTTTCATCTCCACTTTCTCTATTTAACTTTCAGCTGTCCTATTTGTCGTCAAGTTCTATTGCCCAGATCTGCGAGGGTTATAAAATTATATACTTTGATACTTCTTCTTCCTCGTTCGCCTTCAGACTTCCACATTTATGACTCTAATAAAGGCAGTAGTCAACCCAAGGCTCCCAACATCTCCAAACAGTTTTTCGTTGACAGAAGTGGGTTGTTGCCATATGCTACTCCGTTCATTACTGTAGGTTGGGCAGTATTGCAGCAGGTGTTCGACTGTCATTGGGCTGGTACCGCAGGTGCAGAGATCTGTTGCACCAATTTTGTATTTGTGGTACAGATGGTATCTCAATTTGTTGTGACCAGTGCGTAGCTGAAAAATGATGACCTGTTCTTTTCTGGATAGTTGATGATATGCATCATTTTTCAAATGTCCCGGGTGCTCTCTTTCCCATTTGGACTTGAATGTAGCCTTTATAGTAGTCTTTGCCGTTGCGTAAGTTGTCTCTATATCATTTTGTTGTAAGGCACCTCCTTCCTTAGCAAGTCTATCTGCCTCCTCATTTCCTGGTATGTTGCAATGGGCTGGTATCCACTGGATAGTGCACTTCTTGAAGCATTCGGCTAGTCTTTCAAGGGAGATTATCAGATCTTTCAATCCTTTAGTTTGGTGGCTCTTCAGCGCTGATATTATTGAGAGGGCATCTGAAAAGATTACTATCTGTTTTTCTGCCTGTGCTTTGCATTCAATAAGAGTTTCAGCTGCCTGTTTCAGGGCTTCTGCTTCAGCACAGAAGTTATTGCAGTATTTTCCAGTGGCAACTGCCATAGAGTGAATTCTATACTTTAAGGTAGTAGTATACCTTGATAGGGTAAAAAAATCAAATTTTCCTTTCAGAATCAAACAACCATGGGTATAGTGTTAGTATGGACTTAAAATGTTTGTCCACATAATGACCTCATTAATTATGCAAATTAGCTATCCAATATGGCCGCCGTAGTGAATAAATTATACACCTTTTTCAAAACATCATAACTATGTTATTTGTATAAGGATCTGACTGAAACTTGGCAAATTGAATCATTATATATAGCGTGAGGTCATGAACTAAAATGACAGAGATTGATAGAAAGGTTAATCTTTAATGAATTTTCAAAATTTATATTTCTGGAATGTTTGATATTTGTGCCTCATTATATATGCATGATGGTTATAAAACTAAAACTTTGAATTCAATTGTATCCATTTTAGGTCAGAATCTGTAAGATTGTATGACAACCAACTGTGTTAATTTTCATGTCAATTGAATGTACAGATCCAGAGATATCTTGTTTCAAAGATCACCAATTATGCTAAAAAGACAATTCCGAGAAAACAATGAAAATCAGAAAAAGAACTCACAAAATGAAGTTTAATGAGCTCCTGTTGAATAAAGGTCTCCTTCTACTGCAGCTGCAGTGTCTATGAATCCCCTTTTCAGTGCTCTCAGAGTCTTTCCATTGCAATGTCCTTACTTGCTGAATAGATCATGTGCAGCGTTCTCCTGTATGCTTTCTTTGCCATGGGTTGACTTGTGTTCATGTATATCGAAAAATTCTGCAATGCACTGTGGCCTTTCCCAATAGAACGCACAAATGCCACCATTCACACATTTACTTCTTTGTGTTTGTGAGTAGCTGAAGATGAAACATCAGAAGTATTGAAATTGGCATTCCATTCGCCACAGTTTGTGCACTTGATACTGATTTCATGACAAAAGCCATTCCGAGTCTCTTCGACGATCTCACAGGTCAGTGAGTACTGATAACATTTGTCACATCTAAAGTTAGCGCATAAAAACCCAAACAGTAGTTTTACATCCATAAGGATAAACCCATTTCCTCTGTTGCCATTTTTAGCTTGTCCTTCACTTTCTTGGACCTTTATGACCTTTATTTTCTTTGCTGAGGAGCACAGAGGCTTTATAGCATCACTATCGACAATAGGTGTCTCATTTTCAGGCAACGGTTTGTTGGTGTACATGCCTCCCAGTCTTTGTCTTATTTCCCATTGTGAACAAAAGAAGCTCTGCTAACTACTATTATACAGAATCAGTATAAAGCTAGCAATAAATAGAGTTGATGTTGGTGAAAATGCACAATGCATGTAACAAATGTTGAAATTTACGATCTAAACTTTCTAGACACACACTTTTGAAAAATTCATAAGAAATCATTGAGTGATTTTCCGTGGAAAAATTATAAATATCTTTTTCCTGTTGCCTCAGTATAATTGTAATTTCGCAGTTTTACAATTACGCACCTTCATGTTGGGTCATTATTCACATGGTAACCAACTATAAACATTGGTTGCTATGCAAATCACTCAAGGGGGTGTGTGTAGAAAAACACTGATTCCTATCAAACCAGAATATCTCTAAGCTTCTATGAATTATTTTTAGTTCAAGAACATGTTGCCGATGATTTAAAGCATGAAAATGAAAATTGTTGGATTTTTATTTTTTTAAATCTTTGTGGGTATACTACTACCTTAATTTTATGAGGATGCCGGCACCCCCATTTTCATATACTTTGATACAGAAGATGTGATGAAGGATTGTTTGTGAATGTCTAGAGTTTCAATAAGATATTCTTGGTGACATTTCATGTTTCTGAGTCACACTATGGGCAGATTCCCGTCTGTGTTGAGCAGGTTTCAGAGTTCCTTATAGATCAGAGAGACCTGAAGGCCAATCTAGCTTTATTTACCCTGGTATTAACATAATGATTTGTTACTTCCAAAACAGAAAAAGTAGTGCTATTCTTCAAATCTTTATTGGATCTGTTAACCTACTATTTCTTATCATTTCTGTTATGACGCATAACCCTGACTGTGCTGCTTTTGTTAGTTGTGTATCTTGTTCTTTATACTATAGTATCATACATAAGATCAAGATTCTGCAGTAGGGTGGCCACCAATCGAACAAAGTGGAAACAGTTTGTTGCTGCCCTACAAGACACCCCTGCTTTGTTAGTTAGGGGCTAAGGGTCCAAGAAGAAGAAGCTGCAGTTCAGCGTTTCTCAAATGGTATTGCATGTCACAAAAGTGTGCCGCAACGTGGAAGTGTGCAACACAACTTTTGTACATTTACTAAATGAAATGAAGAAACACCACAAGATGTAGAATCATACATATACCTTGGCAGCAATATAGACACAGATGGAAGGACAGACAATGATATCAAAATAAGAATACAATAGGCTAGAAGAGCTTTTGTTGCATTGGGAAATATTTGAAGATCAGAAGATAACACAAAAGTTAACAAATGTTTCAATTCACATGTCAAGTCGGTACTATTGTATGGATCATCAACAAATGCAACAGAAGATGGAGGTGTTGGTGTGCTTATGCACCCTGTACACACACAAAAAAAAGATGTCAGTGGCAACAGGAAAATTCTCAAGTAACTCCACAGTAGAGGCAGAGGCCTTAAAAACTGCAGCAGAGGTTCTATTGGGGAAATGAATGCATCAAGAGACAAGTTGTTTTCTTCACAGTTGCACTGTCAGTAGTTGCAACGCTGAGTATCCAAAATAATGCAGACCTAGATGACCTAACAGGAGTGCTCCACAAACTATGTCAACGATTCAAAAGGTTTGCGATACAACGGATCCCATCTCATTGTAGCATCCCCGGCAATGAAGAGGCCTACAGATTGGCAAAGGAAGGTGGAAAGCTGCCTGAAACTGATACAAGCATAACTTTCAAAGAGTTTTATCAGAATCAGCTACAGAAACAAATGTGGTGCAGAACATCCAGGACACACTCAAAATGATGCATACTACCAGCTCAGCAGAAGAGAACATGTGATAATCTTCAGACTCCGCACGGGCCACAACAGATTGAGATATCATCTATTCAACAAGCTAAAGATAGGAACTACCGATGAGTGTAACTGTGGTACCGATAAAATGACTGCTGAACATCTGCTTGAAAGATGCCCATTTTATGAGCAACAAAGAAAGCATATATTGCCATCATCACTACCATACCTGGAAAAACTCTATGGACAAACAAACTGCCTCAAGCTGACCACTGCTTTCTTTGAAAATATTCAAGTAATCATTTGAGAGTGTATGAAGAAGTATGGCTCTGAAACATGCAGAACAACAAAAACAACATCCAAAAAGTTCCAGACTTTCATAAATGGATGCTTGCATGCAATAGAATGATTTAAGTGGTACGACATGATCACTAATGTGGGACTGATGACAAGAACCAGTGGAATAAGACGCGAGAAGACAATACTGGAGATGGATAGGACACATATTGGGCAGTCCTGGTTTGGAATCCCCAGGGTAAAAGAAGTAGAGGAAGACGAAAGAACACACGGAGAAGGGAACTGAAGACAGACATGAAAGGGATGAAATAGACATGGAAAGACTGATGTCATCTGACAAAAATACTTGGCATAAGTTTGCTGAAGGCCTATGCTCCTTGGGGAGTTGAAAGGTGATGAGCTATATGATGTATGTTTTTCACGATTACATAAAACAAAACTGATTTTACAATTCAAATTCATTCATCAATAATTTGAACTATAAACTGAGTTGAACAAAAATGGATTTGCTTCCAAACTTCAGGACATCTAAAAAACACAAGAACATAACATTTAAAGGTCATGTATGACGCATCATAAGACCATGTGGATATAATTAGACTCTGTATCATAATAAAATGTATAAGGTAGAGGAAACTGAGCATTCATGCATACTCATTCCCTTGGCGTTACATCAGTTTATAATTAACACAGCGATCAGTGAGTTGTTTCTTGTTCATGTTTGATTTATAAAACTGTGTAGTACATTCCATCTGCTGTCATAAAACTTTACTAAAAGTAGTTACCCTAAAATGGGTAGATTTATTCCAAGTAAACAAACAGTGAAAAGAGAGACAATGACAATAAAGCTAGTATTTGCAGTAACGAAACTTCAATTTGGATGAAGTCACGCCAAGATAGAGTAAGACTTCCAAAGTTTGCAGACAGTAAATGGACAGCTATTCAAGTCTTGAGATTTTCTTAGTCTGAAGTCAAGGCCTCTGTTACTATGCACTGTGTGCTGTAACAAACTTTTGAATTAAGCCCTAGTTTGAAAAGACATGTTACAACTAAACATGCACATCTCAGAAATAAATATTCAAATTATTTCAAAGTTGGTAAAAAAAAAATTTTTTTAAGTAGTTAGCTATTTTGAACCAAGAGTAAAAGTATCTGATCAAGTCTAAAGGACTTCTTATGTAGCTGAAATCATAGAACAGCAAATGCAGTTACATACTATAGATGAGTCACTTATTATGCCGGCCTGCCTTTCGACTGTAAGAACAATATCTGATAATTAAACAGAAATGAAATTACCAAAATTTCGTTATCTAATGATACAATCAGAAGAAGTCAAAGATGTTTTCTAACATAGACAAATATATTTCTATAATTTTTTGAAGTCAAGGCCTCTAAAGACCCGACTCTTAAAACACCTTCGTAAAGCTATGGACTCGTAAAATGAAAGTCTAATTTTACACAAAGAAGTGAGTTGGTTATCAAAGGGAAAAGTGACATCTTGTGACATCCCTGAAAGAACTGAAAGGATATTGTCCAAAATGTGTTTTCCCGTGATCTCTTCAAATGCTTTGTTGTCTGATCCTATCTTTGCAAACAGGTCACGCATGAAAATGTCATCATCTCTGCTTCTTTTTTTACCTATGATACTTTGATTGTGTAAAATAGTTCTTTCATGATTTTTATTTTGTTATTAGTTAATGCATACCACTGGATGATGTTCTCCTTTTGGCAGTTTGAATGTTGCAGATATTAACCAGGGTTCCATTGTTTCCCATTCAGCAAGTCCCTTCTGTGCTTCCTTTGACAGCATAAGAGCCACACCTGCACAATGAAGTGTATTTCTTGTAATCTGATATTTTCTATTCACTTCTGTCTTGTTTCACACAGCCCCTGTATGTCATGTTTATATTTTCCCATTTGTGTAATTTTCCACTGTTTGTTAATGTTCAAACAGTCCAGGTGCTCAATCAAGAGATTTTTTACAAGGGAAAACGTGATTTGCGGTCAAAAATACTTTAGGTTTTTTTCTAAACTGCATCAGAAACTTCCTTCTTGGATGGCTTACCAAAACAAACTTTGGATTATTTTTTCTTTAGATGTATAGGCAATGTTACAAAAAACCTGAAGAATGTGGTTTCTTGATGATGCTAAAACCACACCAGTATCGTGATGATGCTAAAGCCACAAGCTTCACATAAGAACAAAAACCATTTCTCACTGAGACTTTTAATGGCACAAGTCAAATGAAAAAGTAAGAACTCTGACCAAATCAGAGATTTTTGCTTATTGCCATCAAGCTCAACATCATCCAATCTTTGTTATCTAACTTTCCATTCACTCCTCTCCCAAGGATACACAGCAGCTTTTTCTAGTATCTATAACACAGCATTGCATTCCTTTGTTGACACTGATATTTCTAAAGCTTTCCAGGCATCTAATACTATCAACAATGTGCAATATGGGTTGAATTAATGAAGAGACAGCTGATTCAGACTGTCTATAATGACTCCCTTTTTTTTTATATTAAACGTTCTTTCAACATTTGCCTGTGAGAAAGGGTTAACAGTTTTTTTGTGATGGCTAGGCAACATTTTCTCCACTTTTCGCCAACTGGGTTTAAAATAACATATGTAATTAACCTTTCTGTATTGAAAATTGTGCTAATTTTAAAAAGTCTTTCAATTTCCCAGTTTTTTAAATAATTTATAGCTCCCAATAATCAAATCACACTGGTTTAGTTAGATCCACCATTCGTCTTCACAACTTTGAACATTATTGCAATTTCATAAGAGCTTAGTCTTAGGTTCAAAGACTGCAATTTAAAAAAAAAATTAAAATAAAACAGAAACTTTACATCCAGCATTATGAAATTACTTGGTTTTTTAAATTTATATTTTAAAAACTAAATTTGGCCAAATTCCATGACTGCTCCAAATCATTTTTCTTCTGAAATTTCACAACTTTGTACGGCAATAAACTGTATTATCTTCTTTTTTTTTTAAATTCCTAACACTTTTTCGGGATTCCGAGACTTTCAGCGATCAAGTAGCCACTGTTTCCACAAATATTTTTCTCAAAATAATACAAACCAATTGACGGAAGTACTGTTCCTCTTTCGTGGATTCCATTTTACCAAATGAACCACCAGCTTCCCTGTTTTTTTTTAAATGAAACAGTGTTACGAATTTCAAAAGTAGCATAACAATGTGCATAAATAAAATAGTGCAAAACATATTTTTACTGTATTTGCTGACTAGCCCAAAGCTTTCAATGAAGCAGAAATCATTAAAAGTGTCATGTTCATTTAAAAGCATGAAGAAAGTGTTATATGAATAATTAATAACAGATCTAATACATATGATAATGCCAAGCAAAAATTGTTTCACATAATGTTAATGTTTTATAATTTAATATTTATACATATCTGTCATATCATTTCTGTCATTCCAAAAATCATATTATTAAAAAAATGTTCTGTTTACAAACCTGATTGCTCCACCACCTCCACCTCCCTGAAAACGTAAACAATGAAATGTAAGTAAGCATGAAAATCAAAAAATCATTTTCTCCAATTCTAGTGAATGTTTCATTTTTTTAAAGACAGTACTGGATTATTGAATATCAATACCCTTTAGCTCCTCAAGGAGCATAGGCCTGCAACAAACACATGCCAAGTCCTCCTGACCCGTGCCATCCGTTCAAGTTCTTTCCATGTTTTCTTCATCATTTTCACCTCTGTATCCAGTTCTCTTCTCCATGTGTGTTTTTGGTCTACCTCTGCCTCTCTTTCCCTGTGGATTCCAGAACAAGGACTTCCTCAATGTGTGTCCTATCCATCGCTAGCGTCTTCTTCTCAACTCTGATGCAAAAGAATGAACCAGAGTTGGGGCACTGTACAAAGGATGGCCGCTGACCGAGCAAAGTGGAATCAATTTGTTGTTGCCCTACAAGATGCCACTAGGCGTGATGGCCACTGACTACTTCGGCGGCTAAGGATCAAAGAAGAAGTGTCCTATACATCGCCAGCGTCTTCTTCTCAACTCTTGTTCCACTGGCACTTGTCTGGTTCTTGTCATCAATTCCATATTTGTGACTGTCATACCATTTCAGTCCTTTCTATTCTACGGAAGCACCCATTTATAAAAGTCTGTAGCTTTTTGGTTGTTGTTTTTGTTGCTCTCCATGTCTCAGAGTCATACAATAGGACTGGCTTCACATCTGAGTTGAAGATTCTTATTTTCGTGTTGGACTTGATTTCTCTTGTTCTCCATATGTTTCCCAATGCAATGAAAGCTCCTCTTTCTTTTTGTATTCTTATTTTGATATCACTGTCTGTCCCTCCAACTTTGTTTATATAACTGCCAAGACATGTGTACAATTCTACATCTTATGTATTCTTTTATGTGGAAATATGCTTCCTCCTATAGCTAGTTGATTTGAAACTCAGAAGTTAGCCAATTGTTTGTTCCCCATTCTCGTTCATCATACCTAATCCATGCTTTCCCATGATTTCTTCAAAGCCGGTGTTGTCTGTTCCTATTTTCGCGTTTAGGCCCCCCATCACAATTGTGATGTCCTTTTCTTTTTTGTCCATGGTGTAAAAGTCTTCTTTCTCAGATTCTTCTTTATCATTTGTTGATGCATAACACTGGATGATGTTTATATTTACTTTCTTTTTGGCTGATTTAAACCTTGCTGTTATAATTCGGGGTCCCGTTGCTTCCCATTCTATAAGTGCCTTCTGTGCTTCCCTAGACAGCATTAGAGCCACCCCTTCACTGTAGTGGGACCTTTCCTCCTCATGTCCTGAGGACAACACCATTTCTCATGTGATCAATCTCCTCCTTTCTATGCCCTTCCACTGCGTCTCGCAGAGACCCAGGATATCAATCCTGTAATTTGTCATTTCTGCTGCTACCTGTGCAGTTTTCCTATGTTCATAAAGAGTGCGAACATTCCAGGTGCCAATCCTGGAGATTTTCCTAGACGAAAAAAGGTTAGTTGGCACACGGCTGTTTGCGCCTTCTACAAAGTCGCTACTTTAGTTTCGCGCCCTTTCTCCTGACCTGAAGGCAATAAATCTTGTTAACGGGCGAACATGGGATCGTTTAGGTTGGCGGGAAATATCAGCTGACTTTGGCGTGAAATGTAAACCAGTTTAAGCGCATTCCTAATAATTGCAGGACAAAAGTAATAAGCTAGAAAATAACTTCCTGCAAAATACAGTTGACATTCAAAAATCCGGCAACCTCCGCACCTGAGGAGTGCCGGATTTTTGAAAATGCCGGATTTTTTATGGTTATATATTCTGTATACATTTAACAGAAAATGACTACCTGTACACTTTATCTGCGATCGACAATGCACGATGTTTACGTTTTACACCACTTCTTTTATTTGCTGAATCCATAATGGGGCTAAACAGCAGCAAATAAATGATAAAATGAGAAGGAATGAGCAGGAATGCCTGTTAACACGTGCAAGCAAGACCCAACAGCTGCATCAAAACATAAACTGCTCCAGAAAACTGTGGCGTGCCAACGCGGTAAATTTAAAAATGCGCTCCGAAATCCTTGCCGGAAATCTGAAGGAACCGGATTATCGATGGCCGGATTTTTGAATGTCAACTGTACTATCGCTCTATGGATTTTGGTTGCTTTTTTTGTATTATTTGCTTTGTAACAGCCGTTACAAAACAGCATCATCATTTGAGGAAAATATTACCAAGAGTAACGGACTTTCTAATTAAATATCTTAAACTCTAAACTGCCAAGACAGTTTTAAATTATAAAAAAATGTTGAGGAGAAATTAAAGATTTTCTCCACCTAATTTCATCTTTACAGCGCACCGCGTTAATGTAGGGTAGTCAATTTCATAGGTCAGAGATGACAAAAACAGAAGCATGAAGGGGTAGAAAAAATATTGACAAGAGAGATTAGGCATGAATGGGTGCATGTGGATATGAAAGAGTTTGTGGGAGATGGTGGACAAGGGCTAGAGACACCATTGGTAAGTTTTAACGATTTATGTGGTTTTGTTTGTGGGCTCTTATTGCTAGAGAACAGTTTAACTCGCTCAATTAAGCTTTTGAGAAATTACACAACATTTCCCACAGCAAATCTATATGTCAAGAATCAGCCTCATTATTACAAACATCAATACAGACATACATGATTTTGTTCAAAAAGCTCTTCCCCCAATAGGACAATTCCTAAACAGCATATATCAGAAAAACTATGTTCAAACTAGATCAGAACTCATGGCTATGGAATGGGCATGCATGGAGAACAAGGTGGAGAATTTGTATATTCAACAGTATCTAAGATTGAAAGACGAGCATGCTGTAATAGAAACATAAGTTCACAGTTGAAATTTATAATGGAAATGCATTTGCTACAAATTTCTCCATCTGTCAATTTACAAATTTCCCACAGGAAAAAACAAAAGCGTGAATGATATATGAGAGAAATTTTGGGGCCAGGGCAAATTTATTTATATTCAGCGTGTTTGTGTATATAATATTGTGAATGGTAATAGTCACATCTCTGATATTTTGTGCATATACATATAATAAATTATATCATTATTTTGTTTTAACATAATATTTTCACATTTTTATTTACAATGTACAGCATCTACAGTGTTACTTTTAAAAAAAAAATATATCAGTATTACTTTATGCCTATGCACTCTGTATAGTACAAGTAATAGAAATTTAACCAAGGTTAATTACTTGTCAATTCATCTTTTAATAATTCCTATTTGAAGCATGCTGCTAAAAATTTTCAGCGATGTCCATTTTCTACAACATCTCTAATTTAAATTAATGTATACATTGAGTACAGTTTTTGTATTCTGTTAATGTCATTGCATAACAATGATGACATATTAAAACTGGAAAAAAATTACTTTTTGCACTTTTTCAGACTCTCATATTTTCTGTTGTAATTATAGTACAATGTTTGTTTTTAAACAGAAACTTGGAGTAACATACTAACTATCAATAGAAGCCACTTTAAAACTGGAGTTTCCAACGATAATTTTGCAGCGAAGGTTTAATTATCCCCTTTCGAATGTTTAGTGCGCTAGGACTGGGATTCCCGAACGCTGGTAAGAATTTGACCCCGTGACCGAACAGTAGCAGAAAAGAACTCGGGTAACTAAAAGTGCGTTGACAAACTACCGTGGGCAACCCAGACTCCTTTCTGCTTTCTCTGGGTTGCTTCATGTGCCTCCTTTCCAGAGGACCTTCTTCTGTCTTGGGTGGCTGAGTTGATTTATATTCTGTATTTGACTTGTCCATGTTTGTTGAAGTTTTTTGGTAAAAGTTTTTTATGGGATGGGGTAACCAGCACCATGCCCAACCCTTCTTAGTCGCTTTTTTAAGACATGCATGGTAGGATACAGTGTTACTATTCTTTGCTCCCCTTTCGGGCCCCGGTAACACATGGGTGATTATTGAATATGTTGGACACACCAAAAAACCTAAGAAATTAAACAGTTACAACACCAGTTAATCCTATGCCTAGGTAAGGTAAGTAGAAAAATAATATACTACTGGTAATTTTAGATTCACATGCAGGTCATAAACATAAAAAAGCTGAACAGTAGAACTAAATGATAACTGTAATAATAGATACTAACATACAAAACAAATAACTCACAATTTTAAAATGACAGCCATCAAGTGTTATATATACTCCTCACATTATATAGAAACATGAACATTAAACAGATGAAACAAATTGCGACCTTTGAGATGTGGATATATAGATGAATGGGGCACATCTCACGGAAAGACAAGAAACAAAGAAATTCCCAAAAAGCTTAATGAACGAGATCAAAGTTACATCAAATATTTTGGTAATATTAAAAAAGCATAATACGTTGCTGAAAACCATAATGGAAGGAAAAGTTGAAAGCAAATGTGCAAGACAGAGCTATAAGTGGGAAGACCATATCAAGAGATGGAAAAGAAAGGGTCTATCAGAGTGTAACATTATGACAAGAAATTGAAGATGTTGGGAGATCCACTGTGGCTGACCTTCGATACAAAGATGGCAGTTGATCACATCCATACATCATATTCTGAGACAATATGAGCATGTTACATATATTACAGCTATCATTTTTCCCTCCCAGAACCATATTTAAATACCTGCATGTCCTTGTAAAAAGCTGATACGATCACAAGTCTCAAACAGCCCATACTAACTTAAGTCTTAAGTAGTTTCTTATTGCTGGGAATTTTTATTTCTCTAGATACTTGACATGTTCTTGTTGGACCCTGAACAACTGATATGCATGTCTGCCCTTCAGACTTCCATCACATGCTACTCTCTAATGATCAGTCACTATTCTTTTAATTAAGCTTTTGATCTCTGTTATAATCATTTGAATTTTTATCTACAATGTGCTTGCTATAGGTAAATGAGACCATATGCAAATGACCACTATTATATTTCCTGCTGGTGAAAATATAGAGTTTTACATATTTTTAAACAGCACATGGTGAGATAAAAGGTTAGAATACCTCACTTATACAGATTAAGCAGTATGCAATGATGGTACTGAGACAACAGATTAATTATTTTACAAACTGTCTAACATCTTCAACAAAATAAAGTGATGAGCTATTTGCAACAGGGTATGTCAATGGACAAGACTGGAACAAAGCCTGTGGAAAGTATATACATGAACACACAGTGGTAACAAAATAAACTGTACTAAAATGGGAAACCCATTCCAGAACTGTGCAGAACATTCCATTTTACAAAAATAGACAGAACCAGATATACACATGGTAAAATGGAACACCATTATCAGACATCACAGACATTTTATACTAGCACGAGTACCAAAGAGGAAGGATGGGTAGCCAAAGTTATCCCAAACACTATACCAACCTCAACAAAACAAACAAAAAAAAAGTATTTTAAATACACACATTTGGGAACATGCATACCTTTCCAGCTCCATCACCATGCTGACCAGAACTCATTGCTCTCAGGCTGTAATTAGTTGGAAAGAAAATGTTACATAATGTACAGGAGCATGTGTTGAGAAAGAAAACAATTTCCGGTACTTGTGTGATATTTCACCGCTAAAATAAAATTTTCCAAATTTATTACCAAAACTGACAACCGTACTTTTTCTTGACTGGAAAAGGTTGATTTCACATTGTGATTTGGGAGGGCAAGTTCGTCGTGCATTCATAGTTGACATGCTTACGACAGACCCGCCCTCAACACCCCCCCCCCCCCCCCCGCGGTATTTTAAGTTTATAAGCAATAAAACGGTATTGAATTGGGACCTAAGATGCGTCAACAGTGATCCACTACCGCGATAAGTTACCGGGTTTCTGGTTCAAAGCTTGGTAGAGTCTAACCAGCTGTAAATGGGTACCTGACTCTGATCTTGAGTTAGAGAAGGCAACAGCAACGAGGACGGGAACAGGTGTCACGCATCAGTCTAACCAGCTGTAAATGGGTACCTGACTCTGATAGGGACTTGAAAGCTGATGATGATGATGATTACGATGACTAGCAATTCCCTAGACTTAAGGGTCTTTTATATTTGGACAGGCGCCCTAATATAACCGACTAGATTGAACGGGACGCGCCTCGCCAAAACTTAAAAAAAAATGCGACAAAAGCACTTTTACACAGCTTTTCTGCAATAAAACAAGTCTTGGATGATATTTCAGATAACAATGATCAGAAGGCAGAGTGTCGTCAACCATGATGAAGTTAGAAACAGGAATAATGATCATACTGTGGGATCAAGTATTACACCGTTTTCAAATGACCAGTGTATCTTTGCAATCTTCTGACCAAGATTTGAATACGGCTTGTGCACTCTATGAATCCCTGCAGGGGTATATTCAAGCTATGCGGTCTACTTTTGCAGACATAGAGCAAAAGGCCAAGGATGTGACTGAGTGTGAACATTATCAAGAACAAACTCGAAGGAAACACAAACGAAATCGAGAGTATGATGATTTCAGTGGTTCCAGCACAATTGATGAATCTCAAACGCCTTCTCAGCAGTTTAAAAGCCGAACATTTCTTGTCCTTATTGATAGCTTGCTCTCTACCTTGTCAAAACGCCAGAAAGCTTATCAAAAGTTGAATGATGTATTTGGATTCCTTCGTCAGTCACAGTCGTTTACAAAATACATAGAGAAACATTATCCACGCAACACCTGGACCCATGCATACACAGATGGATCAGAAACAAATGCAACAGAAAATGGAGGTGGGGGCGTCTTTCTGACGTTGAGCACTGGTGCAGAAAAAATGCTGTCAGTGGCGACAGGACGATTCTCCAACAACTTCAGAGCAGAGGCAGAGGCCCTGAAAACTGTAGCAGAGGTTATATTGACAGAAGAAAGCGCAGAGAGAAGGGTTGCTTTCTTTTCTGATGCAGTCAGTAATTGCGGCATTGAAAAGCCAAAATAATACAGACCTGGATGATCTCAGAGTAGTGCTATAACCAGCTCCCCTCCTGGCTGCCTTTACCTTTCAGAGCAGAGTCAGGTATCCATCCACTTACAGCTGGGTAGATTGTAGCGTGACGCCACCATGTCTCCAGCCCACTACCTTTGTCGAGAGAAGCCTGCGCTGAAACCACGGACGCCCTCATAAATGGTTGCTTGTCTAAAATAGAAGGATTGTAGTGGTATGACAAGATCACTAATGTGCAACTGATGACACGAACCAGGCAAGTGCCAGAAGAACGAGACATGAGAAGAAGACGCTGAAGATGGATAGGATACACACTGAGCAAACTTGCTTATAGCTTTACCAGGCAGTCCTTGGTCTGGAACCCCCAGGGTAAGAGAGGCAGAGGAAGACCAAGGAATACACGGAGAAGAGAACTGATGACAGACAAGAAGAGGATGAAGAAATTATGGAACGACCTTGAGCTGATGGCACAGGACAGGAAGACTTGGTATAAAGCAATTGCTCCTTAGGGACTTGAAAGCTGATGATGATGATGATGACTAGGTTGAACGGGACGCGCCCCGCCAAGACGAGGCAAAAATTTTACATTAAAAAAAAGCAGCCCTCAAATACTAACCTACAACCCCTACCTGTTAAATGGACTAATCCCGCGCAGGCGGAAAAAAAAAGCCGCGCAGGCGGAAAAAAAAAAGAAAAAATTGTAAGGAAAGAGTACGGTTGTCAGTTTTGGTAATAAATTTGGAAAATTTTATTTTAGCGGTGAAATATCACACAAGTACCCAATTTCCATATTCTCTGCTGACTTCAAAATAGCTTTAATGGAAAAGCAAACAGGATGCTTGACATATATAATTTCCAATTTCTTATTTGTTTACTAACTGCAAGGTATTGACCAAAATATGTGGTAACATTTACGCTCCATCACTCCCATAGGACTTTTTTACAACTGCTTTCCTAAAGATAACTAAATTTAAAATAAATTAGTGTAAAATTGCACACTATGTAAGTATCCATATGTTTCATATTTGTAAGTGAATACATATGCATGCATGTATATGTCAGAGAGAGTAGGAAATTGTTCATATGACAGACATTCATATCTACATTTAAACTCTTATTTATATTAGCTGACAAGAGGGATCGACTATTGTACTTCTGGAAGGAAAATTCTGTAGCAGTGTGACACACTAATACTTCATCATAACCAAACCAGATAAGTTCATTTAGTTTGTTCAACACCAAGTAAGACGTAAATAGATTATGAATAATTAGAAGTTTACTTTAAACTACCAATAGAAACGCAAAGTGCATTTAATGCACATTTTAATACAGATTTATCCCATTGAAAATCACGCAAATTGAAGCTAAGATAAAAATGTCTCAAACACTAAAACAAAAATTTGCTGTGAAATAAAATAGGCATTACGGAGTGAAACAGACTGATAATGACATGGATACTAAAGAAAGAATACACATTTTTTTGTTTTTATTTTAATGAAAAGTGGTAGGTGTCAGTTTAACAAATGAATGAAACACTAGAAACATTGGGTGTGTGGGGGGGGGGGGTTACACCCTTAGTCATGCATGGAGGCATATCTGGAGCCATCCTTATATGACCACCAGTTGTGCACAATGCCATAGTATGTAGATTTTGATGTGAACCTCTGTTTGTAAGGCTAATTACACCCTCATCGACTCTTGAAATCATCTACACACTTCCAGGGATTCCCCGGTGGTGATTCTTGTTTAGAACTCAGAAGTGCACACTAAGCTTGGAGAAGTCACTTGAGACCCAGGCGTAACTCTTTGGCTTTGACCTGACTGACTGAATGTAGGAGATCTCACTATGGACCCAGTGATAGGCAGGGGGAGTTGAGAAGTGACTCTGTGCAGGACTGTCACAGAACGTCTGAACATGCTCTTTTGTGTGATCTCTCACACCTGCAGCCCTCTGGCAGTATAATTTCTTCATTTTTCTCTCTGATCACTTATTATTTGGCAATATTTTGCCCTTTCATTCATTGTATTGCTCTAGGCTGAATCTAGTAGGGTGAAGTCTTTTACACTCCACTCCCCTATGGAAGTATCTGCTATGGGACTATCTTTATCTCTTACATTTTTGCTTTACCATTCCTCAGACTTATTTATGTTCCGGCAGGTGAACTGGGGTATTATCGTAACAATACCCGGTCATTATCACCGGTCAGCGGTTATACTTTTATCTTATTCTCTCAGTCTGACTACCCTTTGAAACGTGTCGGTCCAACTTTTGACCCCAGGTGAAAAGCTGATGACGGTGTTTACCCAAGATGGCATAGTGCATGAACACACAAAGCTGTCTGAAGGATGGGTGATAATTAGATTATTGCATCTGCTGGCCCGTCTGTATCATTATCACAGATAATACGTCTGGGTAAACAATCTTGACAGAAGGCACTTAGACAGGTAATCAGTTCACACATTTCTTTGTGAGAGTGCACAAGATGTCACTGGAAATATTACGTCTTATTATTAAGAGGTCGTGCGTGGGAATATTAAATTTAATATTTTAAACACGCGAGGGAAATTTTGAATGTAAGCACTCCAACCCATATAGTGCGAAAAGAGCTTACGATTGGAGTGAAGTGAGAGCCGGAATATACAATGAATCTCATTGGCAAGTGTGCCGGGTAGTACAAGCTGTGATTTGAACTGGAAACTGAAAATAAAATCTAGCGAACTCAGAGACAGATAACAGACAGCTTCGCAACTTCAAACGAGCAACTCCCAAAAAGCCAGAAAGAGAAGAATTGGACCTAGAATTCCATATTTATAAGTAACAGATCTAAGTATTTAGGAAACTTAAAACCTTAAAAAGTAAGCCCGCTTTTATAAATACAAGACTATAAACTTAAGGGACTAGGACTTTAAATACAGATTCTGGACACCTAAAGGAATTGGATCACCCGTCAAAGAGGAATTATTACAGTTTCCCAGACCAAGTGATTCAAAGAACACCGTCATAAGAGGAATTTCTCAAGACGAAATTGGTATGAGAGCATATGCACCAAAATTGCTTGTGTCTATCCGAAAACTGTGCGAGGAGATTGTGTATAACCCAATTTGGGGTAAGCTGTGAACATTTCTTGCACAAATGTGAATTAACATGTTTTCTTGCTAAGTGGTTATATATATATGAGGCTGGCAACTTCAACATACAAAAATAGTATATTCATAAACCACTACAGCAAGCGCTGGTGATTGTTTCTGGTTAGTCATGCGGAAAATCTGACAGTAGAGGTGACCCCCAGACTCCGACTGTAGCAGTGATGAGTGATGATTACATCACATGTGCCTCAAGTGTAGCATATCATTTTGTGGACTATATGTAGCTTGTTAATGTTAGTTCAGGCACAAATCATTATTCGCGCTGTCCAGACACATTTTCCCAGTTAATACCCAGAGGAATAGTGGTGATTTCTATTCATCTGTCCTGAGCTACGCTGTGTTCTCAAGAATTTAATTCTTCTGAGAGATTAACATTGGTGGGTGGACAGCGAGAGAATGCGCCTGTTAAGCTTCCAACTCAGTGTACTTAGAAGAGGCATTTGTCTATTTTTTCTAAAAGTACATGGTTACAAGCATCAGACGGTTTGAAGTACTAACGTTACGACACCACTAGTATATGGAGAAGTGCACTCATCACCAAAAAGAAGTGCCGGAAACCACGGCAACAGGACTCACCTAGTGTTAAGTTTTCGTGTAAAATAGGCGAAAGCAACAGACTTTGATAAATCCTCACCTACATCTCAGTGACGAAAACTTGTATTTACAGCAAAATTTCACCAATCTTTCCATATTTATTTTAACTGTTAAAGGCTAATTTATTATTAAAATTGTTACATGTTGTTTTAAAACTAAACAATCATAGTCACTTCAGTTTTTATATATATGAAAGCAAACGTATGAGCCAGAATATATATATATATACATATATACAAGGATCATACACTGATGCAGCCACAAGCCCTCTTCAACAGCCATGACCCTTGCAGTGAACCCATCGTGTCTCAGATCCGTGGCCAGATCACTATACTTGGCCGCTTTGAACGAATGTTGCTTGTCTAATCTGGATTCAAATGGCACGGTCAGTTCAATCAGTATGACCTGACGCGTTGCTGAAGAATGAAGCACTATATCTGGCCATCTCCGCGATTTTCTGATACTCTCTGGATATGCCCCTCGTCCAGGTAGGTCTACCGCCATCTCCCAGTCATTTGCACAGTCAAGAAGTATATATATATATATATATATATATATATATATATATATATATATATATATATATATATATATATATATATATATATATATATATATATATATATGTACAGTACTTTGCAAAAAAAATGGCAGTCATACTGCTCAGCTAAATATGGTGAAATCTAATTAAATATGCATGTTCTGCCCAAAATTTGCACTCCACTTAAGTGAGCAAACACTACCAAAAGTAAAAAAAATTAGCGGAGAGTAAAGTCCCTTGATAATAGAGCAGACGACAATTTATAATGCTAGTGGCAGAAAATGGATACAAAGTCAAAGTGTATGTTAATTTCACAGCTTTGGAATGAAGGAAATCAAACATGTTCCAACATTTCTAAAACCTTGAACATTCCTGAGCAGACTGTCTACAGAGTTGTGAGTAAATTAAAAGCAGGTAATGGAATCGAGCGAAAGGAAGGTAGTGGGAGGCCAAGAATTTTGGACACAAAGGACCATCGGCATCTCGCCCAAATCGTTCGGGCTGGGCCAATGAAGAGTGTAGAAAACATACGGCAGCGCATGATCGATTTTGTAAGCCCAGAGGTATCTAATGCTACTGTCAACCGGGAGCTACACAGGATGAATTACACAAAAAAGGGGGTAATTTCGTCAGCATTGCTCACAGAGACTCACAAACAGATGCGCTTGAACTGGTGCCACGAACACCAAAATTTGTCATGGGACAATGTGATTTTTTTAGATGAATGTTCTGTTTGGTCTTATCCTGCTCAAATAAATATTTGGACGAAAGACTCTGTAACGCCTGTGTACCAGCGACCGAAACATACCCAGAAATTCCATCTTTGGGGAGGGGTGTCAGCAAGAGGTGCCACCCCACTGTGTGTTTTCACAGGAATTCTCAAGAAAGAAAGGTACATCGACATACTAGAGAGACACCTTCTGCCATTTATGCAGGTCATGTACCCCGATGGGTGCACATTTCAACATGACAATGACCCAAAGCATACAGCTCATACTACCAAAGCATGGCTGCAAGAGAAGAATGTGATAGTGCTGAAGTGGCCCAGCAACAGTCCCGACCTAAACCCAATTGAAAACGTTTGGGCACTACTCAAGAATCATTTTTTAAAAAGTGGACTCAGAGACATTGAACAATTGAAGAAGGTAGCTGAAAAATACTGGGACAGTCTGACTCACAATTACCTACAAACACTTGTGGGAAGTATGCCTCGCCGCATCCAGGCTTGCCTTGCTGGAGAAGGCAACATTATATTGTACTGAAACCACTGTTAATAGATAGGGGAGATACCAATCTTCCTCTGGACATACAGTTTTTATTATTATTTCCTTCTATGAGTGTGCTGCGTTGCGAAAATATGACTGCCATTTTTTTTGCAAAGTACTGTATATATATATATATATATATATATATATATATATATATATATATATATATATATATATATATATATATATATATATATATATATATATATATATATATATATATGAGGGAAGGTCAAAAAGTAATGCCTCCTATTTTTTATGTATGTAAATACTGCATCGGTGTGCAATTTGTAAATTTAGCAGGATTCCTCAAACACTCTTCTGCACTGTATAGCATTACCAACCTTTTTCAGTGATAGGTGGCACCACTGTAACAGTTTAAAAATGGCTGCCAAAGACGTTCGGTTAAAACAGCGTTATGTCATAGAATTCCTCAATGCTGAAGGCAAGACCCCAATTCGCATCCACGAATGTTTGAAGAATGTTTATGGAGATTCAACAGTGGATGTTAGCACTGTCCGACGTTTGGTACATCGTTGTGACGAAGCTGAATTAGGTCAATCCTCAATGGCTGACGCAAAGTTGACTGGCCGTCCGTCTACCGCAGTGACTCCACACAACATTCATCGAGTGGATGGCGTCATTCATGGTGACCGTCGGGAAACACTGGATGAACTTTCTTCCATGTTGTCCATTAGTAAAGGCAATGTCCAGAACATCATTAAAGACCTGAGTTATTCAAAAGTTTGTGCACGGTGGGTACCCAGAATGTTGACAGACAGATAAAGAAACAAGGAAAACCATAGCCATCAACCTCTTGCACCGTTACGAAACTGAAGAAGAGTTTTTATCGAATATTGTGACAGGTGATGAGACTTGGGTTCATTTTTTTGAACCAGAATCCAAGAGGCAGTCAATGGAATGGTATCACACAACATCGCCGACAAGAAAGAAGTTCAAAAGTTCAACATCTGTAGGGAAAGTTATGGCCTCCGTGTTTTGGGATGAGAAGGGTGTGATTCTTCTCGACTTCTTGGAACAGGGAAACACGGTGTATGCAGACCGTTACATTGAAACTTTGAAGAAGTTTAGAGGTCATCTTCGGCGACTTTACCCATTAAAAGATCAGAGAACTGCACTACTGTTGCATGATAATGCCACGCCACACACTGCTAAACGCACCATTGATGCGATTGCAGAATTTGGATGGGCATTATTACCACATCCCCCTTACAGTCCCGATCTTGCACCTTCTGACTTCCATCTGTTTGGACCACTGAAAGAAGATCTTCGCGGACATCACTTTGAGGACACCGAGACCTTTAAACGCGCCATACGCCAGTGGTTTAGGAAAAAGGACACACATTTTTACCATGCGGGGATACATGCCCTTGTGAGAAGATGGACAAAAACTGTAACAAATAACGGAGACTACATTGAGAAATAAATTTTTGAAGTTCAGACTTGGGGCTACATTTCAATGTGAATTTTATCTGTTTTCTTGCCTATTGAATGAAATTAAAAATTACGAGGCATTACTTTTTGACCGTCCCTCTTATATATATATATATATATATATATATATATATATATATATATATATACGAGGGACGGTCAAAAAGTAATGCCTCGTATTTTTTATGTATGTACATACTGCATCGGTGTGCAATTTGTAAATTTAGCAGGACTCCTCAAACACTCTTCTGCACTGTATAGCATAATAACCAACCACTGTAACAGTGTTTCAGTAACAGGTGGCACCACTGTAACAGTTTTTTTTATCGAAATTGTGAAGTGATGGCTGCCAAAGACGTTCAATGGGCATTCGCTGAATTGGCGTCTTAGGGCAACAACAAATCGATTTCTTTGCCACTGTGACCCATCATGCCTAATGGCATCTTTAGGGCAGCGACAAATCAATCGACTTGCCATTGTTTCCGTAATCAAATTGACTAGCAAACAGGTGATCAGCCTGTTGATATTGCAGAATTTGGCTGGACATTATTACCACATCCCCCTTACAGTCCCGATCTTGCACCTTCTGACTTCCATCTGTTTGGACCACTGAAAGAAGATCTTCGCATATATATATATATATATATATATATATATATATATATATATATATATATATATATATATATATACCTAGACATATTAAATTTACCTCTAAACAGAGCTATACCATTATAAGAGGAATTCGCTGAATTACTCAGCTGGGGCTTGAACGGGCTAAAAACCATTGCTTAAATCCGTCACAAAAGGTGACGGACAGATATAAGTTAACCATTGCTCAGCGCTATGCCACATGGTTCTTGACTTCTGAATTATCTTGTGAATCCTCCCTTCGGATAGAAGCGTCATTACACTTCTATCTACATCTCTGCCAAGAGTAATCTTGTGAAAAGGTAAACACCTTCGACAACCCAGTTTAGATACTCTTGAGTCTTGGTCACTGTTGGACCACTACTGCAAAGCAGGGGAGGCAATCCGTGGCAAGGATGTGACAATTCCTTGGAAGAGCCGTGACCCAGAGCATGGTATTTTAGCTCTGCATAGTTTGAGAGCCCCCTTGATGGCGGGGAATGCACAGTATAACACGTGATTCTTACTCCTAGCTTGGGATCAGATGTGACGATCCTTTAAATGCAAGCCAAGCTGGAGAAACTGGAGCTCATGACTTCAACTCAGCACATTTTGGAATGGCACAAAAGCCACAGGAAAAGCCTAGATCTACAGTGTAGATACCAAAGAGTCTTCAACTTGGTATTGGCTGCAAAGGAGCGAGAAGCTCAGCAGCCCTAGTTAAACAACAACACCCTTTGTCATCCAGTCACAAACAGGAGATAATGATGAGAGATATAGGTAGGCTACGAGAAAATGACAAAGGACATCATGAACATGTGAACAAAAATAAATGAACAGAAAGGTAAAAAGGACATGAGAAAATAAAACATGACCAATGCAAAGAAAAAAGTAACACTAAATAAGCAAGGAAAACACAGAACAAGAAAGCAATTTCAAAGCAAAGACACAAACAAAAATGAAACAAAGAAAAATATGATAACAAATAATGTAACAGTGTGACGTACGTATAGTATGAACAGTGAAGTCCCTGAATTGTTAGATGATAGGATTGTAGCCTCGAATAACATCGCAGCCCCTGGATTTGTGTGTAACACAATAGTCAGCATTGATTCCACGCGGGCTCATTAGCATGCACAATAGCAACGTGGAATTCTACAACGTGGGCTAATTAATGTGATAAACAGTTTTCATGCATGCATCCAGGATGTCGCTTTGTCTTAAAGGGGAGGTTAAGCCACGCCTTCTGCCTTACCTTAGAGCGATCTAAATCAACTACCTCCTTCACCTTTCTTTCTTCCTGCCTAGTAGGGCGTTGCCAGAGTCCAACGAGGAAAGCGGGATACGATCAAAGGCAGTAGTGGTCCCCAAAATGGACGAAGCAGTTTCCGCTGTCGTTTAACACCTCAGTGTGAACCAGAGAACCGCTCGCAGAACGAGACGAACGGGTGAAGTCTAAGCGGTAGAGAGTTGGGTAATAGAGCGGGGACTGGCGGCGCAGAATCAGAAAGTTCCCTGATTTCAAATAAGGCGTTAAACTTAACATCTAGATATTACCTCTCATTTCATTTAATATATATTGAGACCACTGAAGAATGCAGTTTATCATTCGTTTGCCAGAGATTTAAAGAAGCACTAGCTTATAGTAGAATCCTGCTAGATTTCCTCTGGATTTTCGGCTATATTGGAGTGAAGTCATTCTGTGCAACGAATGATCATACACCTTTGCGTCCCAGCAAAATTATAGAGTCCTCCAGACTCAGTTCTTCAACATCCAGAATTTTTGAACATTTAAATATAATCTTGTGGCGGCCTGTGCGGTCTCGCTGTTTAAATTTACATGAGAGAAAGCAAACCCAAGAACATTTAAATCATAAATCAATAAAGTCTGTAAAGATTAACTGGAGAAGAACAATTGCCAGAGCAATATATTTAAGTTTTTGATGTGGAAAAGAATATATCATCTATGTACACTGACAGTCACGTATTTTTCACTGGATTTTAAAAAACCCCGAAGAAAAACATACCTCACTGTTCAGTCCTTGTCATCACGCTATAGAAGTTTTCAACCACCAGTGGTGAAATCCAAGAGACCACTACTTTCTCATACCTATACCTGTGACAGTGCCATCCCATAGAAACGTTTGATAAAACCAAAAGAAACACTAAGGCTTCACCTTCCAGCGATTACGGGACAATTTGTTAAACACCAAAACCGCTAATCTGGGGCTGGAAAACGAAGGAAAAGACTCATACCTTTTATTGAGTAATTTAATTGCTGTTTGTGTTATTCTATGGAGTGCCAGATTCTACGATCGGTAAGTGTGAGAAAATGTGTGATGACCATTGCTAGCGTATATGAATGAATGAGACCTATTAGCTAAACTTATAATTCTCTTTACTTGGAAAATATCCTTATACTGTATTCCTTGTATTGTTCTCTTTTTAAGTGGGATTGCTTACCTTTGCTTATTCCCCCTCCCTTAATCTGCTTAGTCAAGGGATAACTTGGAGAATACTAGGACTCTGTTCCTACACCCCATACCAAATATTGTAAACCCCCCCCCCCCCCCAACAGAATAAATAAATCTATTTTTGGGTTAAATTATCGCTTTCTGATAACACTTGCCTTTGGGCTGGGTTTTTTCTGTCTATACAAGCGGGAAGGGCATATTGGGATACTACTCTTCAACCCCCCCCCCCCCCCACCTTGTTATTTGTATTTTTCTGTAACTATGATCTTTGACTGTACCATGCTAAATGTTGTGATTTTGGTTTAATGATAATAAATACCATAATCTTTTATTACTGTGTTGGCCGACCCATTTCCTATATCTGTTATATGTAGTTTGTATTCACGTATGTGTGTTTGTAGCACCAAATTGGTGTGTGTACCTGAGTGTTTGGAAACTGGAAACAACTGTTTAGCCAGGAGAGATTTAGGAGTCTACCGATAAATAAAAATTGTCGTAAGATAGGCAAATCAGAGAAAATACCCGATTTTCAGAGACTGTCCTTATTCTTTCCAACACCTTGTGAATCAACTATCTATTTCTTACCCCTTTCTATCATAGAGCCTTCACCATCATTCTTCACTCTAACGGGACCACATTTCTAAGACCTATCTCAAATAAAATTTACGACAAACAGAATGCAGGCATTTTGATATTTGATTGCCTATGTTGAAATTTTGTTGTTGGTCTGATAGTTCTTTTCTTGCTATGTATTATGTAGTGTTACAGCAGAACTGTGATTTTTATCATTAATTCATGACGAGGGTTGCTCATATTACCGAAATTTTGGATAACTGGATTACAGAAAAAACTCTTATCCATAAAGAATTGTAGTCTTTATTAATTATCTGAGCTTATCAAGGGTCTTGAAATGGACTGTCCAGCTGATCTTTTTTGCATAAGCCAATTGTATAAAACTTCTACTTTGTTCTTATTTCCTTCGTATCTGTCTGTCTATCTATCTACCTAATCTGACTGATTCTGTTCTTGAGTTAGGGAAGGCAGAGACAGCGAAGAAGGGAACTGGTTACCTCACCTCATAAAGCTAGACCTAGCACTGCGAAGGCTTTAACAATTTACTCCCTATGGCAGTATCTGCTATGGAACTCAAAGCTGCTCACCTCTGGTAAAATCTCGCGCATACACTGGAAAGCACGCCAAGTCCCTAGTCATTCAATAGCAGACTGTTTGAATATTTCATGAGTTCTTATTATAACACGCCACCCTAATCTGATAATGTCTCAAATCATTGTCTAAATTACTGTATGAAGAGTTTGATTTTTGTCTGTTTTTTTTAATCTTTTGTTTCTTTTCATTACTTTATTGTTTTTTTTCTTTTGTTTTTAATGTATTCTAAAAACATACTTTGATTATGATTGGATATTGGAAATGTATGATGTTATATTACTCTTATAATGATAAATGCCTAAATAATGCTTTAAGTAAATAAGAGGATGATAGGATACTGTATGCATGATGAGAGAGAGAGGAAGGGCAGAATGTCAGAGATGGGCCTATGTGGCCAATTCTTAACCTTTTAAAAATAAAGTTTGTTCATTCCTTGTCAGTCTTTTTCACTATTTGACTTCTAGAGTTACCACCTCCACTTTTTAATACAGAAATGAGCTGAAGAACTGACTCTATTCTTTTTAATGTCAGAAATTGTGGCTGCCCTGACAACCATTTGTTTCTGCTATTCCCTCTTTTTCAACAAATTAATTACGGTACATTTCCACATTGGCCAGTATACAAAAAGTTGTTGTTTGCTTGACACTGTAAATTTTATAGTGTCCATGTAAATTAGAATGGGTTTGAAAATAAAACTACAGCAACATGAAACTGACCACACTACAGCTGGGAACAGATGAGAATAACAACCATGCGGGCTGATTCTACGAGTGGAGGGTGCTTACAACAGAGACCATGCCCGCATTCCTTGGTTTAGATAATTCAGTTAATTGGCAGTTCGGGTAGTCAGGGTTAGGATACTCAAGAGTTCTACTGTGTTTCTTCCTTATGTTGGCCATGCCATTAGTCACTTTATACCTTTCTGTGTCACTCATCTTTTCTCGTAGCCTATCCACTCTTAGCGTATCATTATTTTCATGTCTCTTTTTTATGACTAAGGCTGAAGAAAGACATGCCTATTACCCAAAATGTCCCATCTTTGTAATGTATCATTCCTTTGTACGAGTGACACCATACTCATATCATTTTTTAATATCTACTTTCTCTATAAGTTTTATGGCAGCCCCCTTACTAAGTACACATGTCTAATGACATAACGCAGCTTAATGTCACCAACAGAAATGATAGACAACACGACAGAACAGAAGTTATAAAGAGACTTTTGCAGGAACCTGATCACTTAAGCTAACTGGCTGTGCTTTATTAAGGGAACGAACAAACTTTATTTTAGAAATGGTTAAGAATCGGACGTGCAGGCCCGTCTAACATTCTGCCCTTTCACTCTCATTAATCTTGCATACTATATTCTTTTATTCCCACATGTTACTTTAAGCATTAATTTAAAGGAATGCAACATGATAAAGTTAACATAACAGCATTCATTTATAGTATGCAATCAAGAAAGGTAAAGGATCCTGTTACACATCTATTGAGGCATATTGGGAATATGGTGTTAGGCCTGTATTTTCTTGACCATCTACACACTAGGGATGATGTGGTCAGCATCACGCCGGCTCCCTTAACCTTCCCAGAGTTGTTCTAGTACCCAATTCATGAGGCTGGGTCGACCCCGGAGCCGTTTGCGGTCTAAAAAATCCCACCTCAACTGGGGATCGAACCATGGACAAACGAGCTAGGAAGCCAGTGCTGTGCTTTATGACGCTGTTTGACTTGGTCACAGTGGGACATGTTCTTTGATTCCATCCCAATTCGCCAGCATCTTATGTTTAGGATTCCTAAATCTAACCCCTTGTTACTGCATCTCTGAATTATTTTTTTATTTTAACTCTTAAACTCTAGACCAATGCTCAGGCCGTTGGTCAGTTTTGAATGCCATGCCTAACCAAAGGTCAGAACGCTGCTTAAGATTTATCACAAACAAATCTATAAAGTTAAACATGTAATCTAGTACACGTTTTCTAAACCATAGAGTAACTTCTGTTAGTGGTAAGTAGCCATTTTGAACAAAGTTTTGGTGGTGCGCACATGTCTTTTACTGCTGTTATGTGTATGTTTGCTAACCAAGTGTGATCTGACCGAAACATTTATCTTGTTCTTGACAGAGAGATATGGCAAATAACAATCCTATTCATTCTATGCCTGCTAGATGAATGTCTGCATCTTAAAGCATTAAGCTTACTTGAAAGAATCATTCAGATTGATGACGATCTGATGAATAGTGATAGTTTTTCATCAAATTTTGGAAGTGTTGCAGCAAGGGCAGATTCAGCTGATGAGTGGGCATTGGACCAGCCTGGCCCATTAAGGTAAACCTCGACTTCATCTTCGCTGTTTCAAGTTCTGGCACACACAAGTGCAGTTTAAATCATAAGTTAAGCTGCTAAATAATTGAACATTGACTGCAATCTATTTCATTAGTTACTTTTCTAGAATATGTGCTGGAAAATGACAATACAGTACATATTTTGTGATTTTGTTCAATGATTGCTATTTTACAATGGACGCAGTAAAAATATGGTGTAAATTCGCTAAATTGTTAATTTTGTGATATCAAGTGTTGTGTTATTTCAAAAATGGATTAACTTGATATTCTAGGGCTGAAAAGTTAAGTTCTAATTTTGTTGTTACTTTCTGGTGCTTTTCAAATAACATGCAACATTTCTAAATGCATACTAATTGCATGTTTGGTAATACTAAGAAATCAATTATTAATTACAATTCTATGTCAATCCCTCATTTTGATGCATAGCATGTGTATGATGAAAGAAAAATTGACAAAAAAATGTAGACTGAAGGATGTACACAGATGAAAGAAAAATTAAAAAAAAAAAAATGTAGACTGAAGGATGTACACTTCACTATTTAAAATTCTGCCCCAAAAAAAAAAAATTCAGGCAGAGTGCAAAATAATTCCAGAATCACAGATCAAAGAGTTAAGGCTGTAGCGAACAAATGTCCCACTGTACTTGATTTAAACCATTATGATAATCATTTTCTCACGTGGAATCAACTATATCCATATACCTTTTTCTATCAAAGATGCAAACGTTTAAAAAATATCCTCCATACCGTCTGATATGCATAATTTACAGAGGCATTTTTCCTGACTCAGCTTTATGCAAATGAGCATCCAGAGTTTCAACTTTCACAGTGGATTGAAGTAAATCATTATTTACAGTTTAATAAGTAAAATACAGCTTTATATATTTTTTTAGTTCCATAATTAGGCTAAAGAAAGGAAGCAATCAACTTTCTTTGGGCATGTTATGAGAAGAAAGCTAGAGTATAACAACACCACAACAGGAAAGATTGAAGGAAACAGAGATAGAGAATGACAATGAGAGAAGATACTGGACAGTTTTGGGTTACCATATCGTTCAGCACAAAAAGGAGGATGTTTAATTTTATCACGAAGAGGAGGACAAGGGAGGACACGTTAATGAAAAAGTAGGACATTTATTTAAATAAATAAACACATTGTTTACATATCAAGCATATCAAATGACACTGATTTTGTGTTTATTGATATCTTTCTGATGATAAAAATATTCTTTAACAAAGCTTGATCACTTTTTAAATACACATAGAAACACACAGTTACCCTCAGCATTACACTCAGTTCCATTAACATTTTGTTACAATTATCCCAAGTAAATGCAACTCATTTCTCTGAGGAAGTCATATTTTATACAAGTGTTTACGTTAGATATTTTGAAATCGTTTCTGCTACTTTATTTAGTGTATTCTGCACCTTAATTAATTTGCATGGTAAACCATCAACTTTCAAGTGAAAATACTGAATGACTATTTAAAATATTTTGCCCGAGCCATGTTTGTTCACATTAGTGGGAACTCAATAATTAGCAAAACTGTTTTCTAGTCTATCAATGGAGTGCTTTGGTTGTGGCGCATGCAAATTTGTTGGCAATTTCTGGATCACGGAAAGCATTTTGAGTACAGTCCACTGATTGGAAACTACCATGATGTTTCATAGTATGAAAAGCAAAAGGGCCTTCTGTTGCAGCAACTCTATCCTGTTGCCTCTCTTCACACTGACATTCTGTTTCTCAATCAATGGCAAATCATGAAAATGTCTTTTTCAATTCATTTTGGCATTTAGTGAAGGTTGTGTAATACAACATGCCTTTAACTTGTGTTTAATTAATTAAAATTATTTGTAACTAGCAATAGATGGACATTTTAACTGACTAAACCTAGTAGTCTACCGTGTTAAGTGTTGGCCTGAGGAATTTCATGGCCTGATTTGGGCCATTCTGGTGAGGCTCCCTGGACTTAAAATTATTATTGTTGTAATGAGTTTTTATGTCAACATATGGGAAAAAATATGTGTGAGCGAACATATATATAGATAGGATATATATATATCTATATATAGGCTAGGCGGTAATTTCCTATTACTCGTACCTTTTTGCTCCGTAGTGAATATGTGTAGATATGTCTTGTTTCGTAGCAGTTAGGGTTAGGTTTATGGTTAGGATTAACAATAACCTTAACCCAAACCCTAATCTTAACCCTAACTGCTACAAAAGAACACTTAACTACACATATAGGAGCCGCGCTGGTGTAATGGCTACGGCGTTGTACTGGCGACCAGGTTTTCATGGTTCAAACCCGGGCGTCAGCGTTTGAAGGAATGTTTAAGACCGGAAATTTGACTGAATAACCTGAACGGCTCCTGCACATAAATCCCGTGTGGATGGGAAGGAGCGAAGCTCCTGACCAGGTTGGAAGGAAAGTCCACTGACTCCCCAGCCTCGCAATGACATGTCATTGGGCCAAAAGAGCTGGAAAGCTTGAGTGCCGCTGGTTAGAGAAAAAAAACTACACATATTCACTGCGGAGCAAAAAGGTACGAGTAGTAGGAAATTACGGGCTAGGCCTCTGTGTGTGTGTGTGTGTGTGTGTGTGTGTGTGTGTGTGTGTGTGTGTGTGTGTGTGTGTGTGTGTGTGTGTGTGTGTGTGTGTGTGTGTGTGTGTGTGTGTGTGTGTGTGTGTGTGTGTGTGTGTGTGTGTGTGTGTGTGTGTGTGTGTGTGTGTGTGTGTGTGTGTGTGTGTGTGTGTGTGTGTGTGTGTGTGTGTGTGTGTGTGTGTGTGTGTGTGTGTGTGTGTGTGTGTGTGTGTGTGTGTGTGTGTGTGTGTGTGTGTGTGTGTGTGTGTGTGTGTGTGTGTGTGTGTGTGTGTGTGTGTGTGTGTGTGTGTGTGTGTGTGTGTGTGTGTGTGTGTGTGTGTGTGTGTGTGTGTGTGTGTGTGTGTGTGTGTGTGTGTGTGTGTGTGTGTGTGTGTGTGTGTGTGTGTGTGTGTGTGTGTGTGTGTGTGTGTGTGTGTGTGTGTGTGTGTGTGTGTGTGTGTGTGTGTGTGTGTGTGTGTGTGTGTGTGTGTGTGTGTGTGTGTGTGTGTGTGTGTGTGTGTGTGTGTGTGTGTGTGTGTGTGTGTGTGTGTGTGTGTGTGTGTGTGTGTGTGTGTGTGTGTGTGTGTGTGTGTGTGTGTGTGTGTGTGTGTGTGTGTGTGTGTGATGGGGCCGGAAAGACACCCGGCTTCCCCCTTCACGTAAAGACACCCCGGCTTCCCCCTTCAGGTTCAAGGCATATTTATCGCCCATATATTTTCGATGTGCGCGAAGCATGCTGGGATGTAAAAAGTCTTCAAGAAGATATATTAGTTTAGGCCATAATAAAGCCTAAGAATTAGTTGTGATGTGTTATATTTGGTAGTCGTGTGTTATATTTAATAGCAGTAGGTTTTATCTGTGTTTTCGTGCCTAATAAAGCAAATATCGCGAGTGTTATTTATGCGGCTAAACTAATGCGCGCAGCGCACTGAAGTTGAGTGATCAGCCATAGGGTCTATATAAGAAGTGCCTAGGCGGCGAACGGGCCTATTTTGCAAAAGCCGCCCAGACGAGAGAGAAACGAAGTTAGACACCAGAGTGTAGGCTAGATGCCTTGAGCACGTGAGTTAATTTAATTTAGCATTCGTGTTCTATAAGTCTGAAATTATATTCAGCACGAGTCTGTTTTAATGTTTAGTGAGTTAAATAGATAGATAGATGTGAAAGTTTAAGAGCGATTATTTCATTTATCAGAAAGGCAAATATGGTATGAAGCTATTTCACGTGAATTTAGATAATATCAACCTGTTAGCAAAAATATCAAGATGGCAGCCGGGAGGCCACGTGGTGATTTTAGTTCTAGTTGTTAAGTCAAGAGTAATTTTATCTTATTCTTTGATATTGTAATTAAGTGTATACAGTATTTCACGATTATTGATATTTCTACTGTATATCTTTAGTGGGTTACTTTGAGTGAACCAACACCATTTTTCGACTTCCTACCCGCAACAGGACCTCCTGGATGCACCCTCGCTCAAAGCATTGGCACCTAATTGACTATGTAATTGTTAGGAAGAAGGACAGGCAAGATGTCCGGGTGACCAAGTCCATGTGTGGTGCCGAATGCTGGACTGATCATCGCCTCATTGTATCTAAACTTAAAATTCGTATCCAACCAGCCAGGCGCCCTCAGGGGAAGAAAACTCAAAAGAGGCTGGATGTCACCAAACTAAAGAAGACAAAAATCAAACAGTCATTTACTGACACCTTAGAAGACCGTCTCAAATCTATCTCGCTAGACGGCCAAAGTGTGGAAACAAATTGGGCAGCCCTAAGTGAGCAGATCTACATCACTGCTACAGAGGTCCTGGGTCCTTCCATCAAGAAACAAAATGACTGGTTTGATGAGAACTCAGATGATATAAATCAGATGCTGGCTGAGAAACACCATCTCCATAAAGCATATTTAAATGATCCAAAATCTACATCCAAGAAAGACGCTTTCAACAACATGCGTAGAATCGTCCAACATAAACTACGCCAGATGCGGGATTCATGGCTGAGTAATAAAGCAGATGAGCTCCAAGGCTTTGCTGACAGCCATGACTTGAAAAACTTTTACCTTGCACTCAAAGCGGTCTATGGTCCAACATCATCAGGATCATTTCCCCTCCTTAATGCAGATGGAAAAACACTAATTACAGACAAGGAAAAAATGCTCCAACGCTGGGCTGAACATTTTAATAATATCTTGAACCAGCCATCATCTATTAACGACGAAGCCATCATCCGCCTGCCCCAAATTCCTATAAATGAAGCATTAGATGATGTACCAACTCTGGAGGAAACTAAAAAAGCGATTCGTCAACTGTCTAGTGGAAAGGCCCCTGGCTCCGATTCAATTCCTGTTGAGGTTTATAAAGATGGCGGTGCAGTTCTGATAGAGAAACTTCATATGATCTTCCAGCAAATGTGGCAGAGTGAAACCATCCCACACGATCTCAAAGATGCCTCAATTATACATCTATATAAACGTAAAGGTAATCGCCAAGACTGCAACAATCATCGAGGCATCTCTCTTTTATCAATCGCTGGGAAGATATTCGCCAGAATCCTTTTGAATCGCCTTACGGCTCATCTTGACAAAGGTCTTTTACCTGAAAGTCAGTGTGGATTCCGGAAAGAACGTGGAACCACAGATATGGTGTTCGCTGCAAGACAGCTACAAGAAAAATGCCAAGAACAGCACTGTGACCTGTACACAGCTTTCATCGACTTGACAAAGGCGTTCGACACGGTCAGTAGAGAGGGTCTATGGAAGATCATGGCAAAATACGGCTGCCCAAAGAAATTTATCACAATAGTGCAGCAACTGCATGATGGAATGCAGGCTAGAGTTCAGGAAAACGGTGAGCTATCAGAGCCTTTCCCCGTCTCAAATGGAGTTAAACAAGGGTGCGTATTTGCACCGACTCTGTTCAGTATCATGTTTTCTGCTATGCTGACTGATGCTTTTAGAGACGGGGACACAGGAATCGACATTAGTTATCGTATTGATGGAAAATTGTTTAACCTTAGGAGGCTTCAAGCAAAAACCAAGGTCAAATCACACACCATCAGAGATCTTCTGTTTGCTGATGATTGTGCCCTCAATGCTGGCTCAGAGGCTGATCTGCAGCATAGTGTGGATAGATTCTCCGAAGCCTGCGCCAACTTTGGGCTTACCATCAACACGAAGAAAACAGAAATCATGTACCAACCAGCTCCTGGCACAGTTTATACTGAGCCAGTCATCAAGGTTAATGGTGAGAAACTGAATGTTGTGAACAGATTCACATACCTTGGTAGCACACTATCCCAGAACATTGTCATTGATGATGAGGTGAACACCAGGATCTCCAAAGCCAGCAGCACATTTGGCAGACTATACACCAACGTTTGGCATTGAAGTGGCATTAGTCTACAGACAAAGCTGAAGGTGTACAGAGCTGCGGTGCTTCCAGTGCTGCTATATGCATGTGAAACATGGACTGTATACAGGCGCCACGTAAAGAAGCTAAACCACTTCCATACAGTCTGTCTCAGGAAGATAATGAACATCAAATGGCAAGACAAGATCCCGGATACCGCCGTTCTTGACAGAGCTGGTATCCCTAGTATTGATACTATTCTGATGCAGTCACAAATTCGCTGGGCAGGTCATGTAGTCCGCATGCCAGACCATCGACTGCCAAAGATACTCTTTTATGGTGAGATGCAGAAGGGTAAACGCTCCCATGGTGGCCAAAAGAAGCGCTTCAAAGACACGTTAAAGACGTCATTGAAAACCTTTGACATAAACCCAGACACATGGGAAGCTGCTGCGCAAGACCGAACTGCTTGGCGCACATCTCTTCGTAAAGGTGCAGCAGCATGCGAATCATCCAGAAGAGCAGCAGCGGAACAGCGGAGACAAGCTAGAAAGGACCGTGAAATAAAACCTTCACATGAAGCAAACATTCCCTGCCCACACTGTCCAAGATCTTTCCAGGCCCGCATCGGGCTCTTCAGTCACCTTCGTACCCATAGACTAACGTAACATATTCTTAAATAATTGGATGAACAGAGTGGTTTTCATCACCCGTGATGGACGAACAACCACTTTGAGTGAGGTGAGGATATGTATTTAAATTTCGGGAGAGCGCGAGGCCACTCCTTTGTTGAGACATGTGTTTCTCTGGTTGCTCCCGGCAGAGCATGGAAACACCAATGCAGCTGGTGTCCATTACAGGCCCACAAGAAGCATTTCTATGCTATTACGAGGGTTGTTTCTGTAACAATGTGTTTCTGTGATGAGTTCCCAATCTCATCAGGGGTCATATACGACATGCTTGTGGCCAGGTGCACCAGTCGTCACTTACGACATGTTCAGAGTGCAGGAACAAGTATTGAGATGGATCAGTTGCGAGGTGGTGGTTTATTCTCATTATTGAGAGTATTGGTTGTACATATTGTTTAAGTCTATTTGATACATATTTTATTATTATTTTATTATTGTTATGTGAAGAATGGTTTGTGAGAGCACGTGGGATCACTTGGAGATATATATTTCTCTTCTCCGCTCCTGAGAGAGCATGGGGCCACCAGTGTGGTTTGCCTCCGCATGAAATATTCATATGCTCGTGCAGTAGTGGTTTCGGTAGCAATCTGTTACATGGTGAGATTGCCAGCCTCATGCACAACACCGTACTAGTCTCATTGGACGACATGCATGAGTGTGGGTGTATGATAGCTGAGTGTGTGTTCTTGCAGTAGTGGTTTCGGTAGCAATCTATGTTACATGGTGAGATTGCCAGCCTCATGCACAACACCTTACTAGTCGCATTGGACGACACGCATGAGTGTGTGCGTGTGTGATAGTTGAGGGTGTCAGGTGGCGTGGAAGGACTGTTTGGCAGGTGAGAGTATCGTTATTTAACTATGATTTTAACTAGCGCGTGCTTTGTTTGCGTTTCAGGATTAGGAACTGAGCACTAGCTGGGTGTTTGTTTGTATGGTGTTATGTTCGTTGGTTTATTTGTTTAATGTTTGCTTCAGTGTGCTCTTAGTCACTGAATGGGTTGTAAAAATAAATACAACCCCTGCCTCAAGAATCAGAGTTTTATTGTTGTTCGGGTCGGTGCGAGTGTGAAAAGAGAGTGATCACATATCACAATATCATCATCATCTCGCCCACCCTATCACACACACACACACACATATATATATATATATATATATATATATATATATATATATATATATATATATATATATATGAGGCAATAAAGTCACTAAAGAAAAAGAAGTCACCTGGAAAAGATGGAATAACCAATGAAATGTTAATAGGTCTCGGCACAAGGGCAAAAAAGAAGCTTCTGGCAGTACTTAACTACAGTTGGAAAAGAGGAATTGTCCCGCAGGCATGGAAAGAAGCTATACTGATACCTATACCAAAGAAAGACAAGGCCCCGAAAGAACCAAATGTTTACAGACCGATCAGCCTACTAAGCTGTGTAGGAAAACTGATGGAGCGCATGATAAATACCAGACTGATGTGGCACCTGGAAAGCAAACACCTATTAAACCATCAACAAGCAGGATTCAGACAACACAGATCCACTGAGGATCAAATCACATATATAGCTCAGGAAATCGAAGATGCCTTCCACGAAAAAAAACACACGCTAGTGGTTTGGGTAGAGTTAGAAAAAGCTTTCGATACAGTATGGAAAGAGGGATTGAAAGTCAAACTGCAGAGAAGTGGTGTATGTGGGCGAATGTACAAATGGATTGGTCACTACCTGGAAAATAGAACCGCCAGAGTACAGCTGCAAGGACAGACTAGTAAAAAGTTTATATTAGAGCAGGGTGTCCCACAAGGGGGAGTCCTGTCACCTACACTGTTCCTTGCATACATAAATGACATAACTGACAATATTCAACAAATAGCACACAATGCTTCCTTTGCAGATGACTTAGCGTTGTGGATCTCTGAAGAACGTTTCACTACTGCAAACATTCTGATGCAGCAAGCACTAACATCACTGGAAGAGTGGGCCAAAACATGGCTCATGAAGATTAATGAAGAGAAAACAACATACACTGTATTTTCCCTCTCAACTAGGCCTCAGAGCTTCAAACTAGTACTAAACGAAGTAAATCTTCATTTAAATGAAAATCCGAACTACCTAGGCATTATTTTTGATCGCCGTCTGACTTGGAAAAAACAGGTTGACAGAAGTCAAATGAGAGCAAGACAAAGAATGGCAATTATGAAAAAACTTGCTGGAACAACTTGGGGTGCAGATGAGAAAGTGCTTAAGACGTTGTACACAGGGCGAGTGAGGCCAGTTCTTGAATATGGCATGGCAGCATGGGCAACAGCAGCTAAGACAAACTTCAATAAAATTAGCAGACTCCAAAATCAAGCAATGAGAATTATAACGGGAGGCATGAAGTCAACACCTATAAAAGAACTCGAAAAGATTACATGCCTCCAGCCAATGACAGATAGAAGAGACTGCAGGGCTCAACAACAGGCCGAAAAATTCAAAAGACTAACAGACCACCCAATGTGCCATAGAATAAATGCTCTTAGAAGGCAAAGACTCAAACGAAGTAATTTTGTAGAATCAACCAAACCACAAATGAGAGCAGTATCCATAGATGAAATATCCACTGTTAAACCCATCTACACTGCACACAAGCTTCCAGTTTGGAAACAAAATCGTTTCCCTAAAATGATAGAAAACATTCCTGGAATTGAAAGTAAAAAGAGCCAAACTGCAAACAAACTTTGTCAACGATTCAAAAGTGTTGTGATCCAGTGGATCCCATCTCATTGTAACATCGCCGGCAATGAAGAGGCTGACAGAATGGCAAAAGAAGGTTCACATCTACCTCAGTCTGATGCAAGCATAACTTTTGAGGAGGCAAAGAGTTTTATCAGAATCAGTTACAGAAACAAATGGAATGTAGAACATCCAGGGCACACACAGAATGATGCTTACTACCAGCTCCACAGAAGAGAACAAGTGGTAATCTTCAGACTCCGCACTGGCCACAACAGATTGAGATACCATCTATTCAACAAGCTAAAGATAGGAACTACCGATCAGTGTAACTGTGGCACTGATAAAATGACTGCTGAACATCTGCTTCAAAGTTGCCCCTTATATGTGGTACAGAGAAAGTGCATATGGCTGACGCCTGCTCCTTTCGTGGAAAAGCTTTACGGGGATTCAAATAGCCTCAAACTGACTACTGCTTTCTTTGAGGACATTCAAGTGGACGTCTGAGAGTGTACGAAGAAGAAGACAATGTTATTGCTTGTGTTTTTTATACCTAATATGAAACAATCGTTTCTTACGGTTTTTTTAAGCGTGGGTGGGGGGGGGGGGGGGGGAGAAGAGACCTAAGTGCAGAGCCGCCTGTAAGCGCGGGGCCTGATGGGTCAAATAGGTTTAATCGGCCTAAGGCCGGCCATTTCCGTGTTAAAATATTCAATGGTTTTTTTTTTCCGCAACAGGTGGAAAGAAACACACACATTGATACATACAAAACCTGAGTTAAAATACGATGATAAATCTATTATAAACTATTCTTAGCGTAATTTAGTCTATTGCATTGGCCAAATAGCCAAATTTTCGCCATTTAAAATAAATCTGGCCGGACGCGAAGTTTGGGCTCGACAAGCCGGACAAATCCGGACGGCTGGTAACTCTAGAACATTTCCACATCCTGCCATAGAAAGAAGGCATAGAGGAAGAAAAAGAACACCGATAGCAATGGGTATTTTTAAGACTGGTACAAATAGGCCCTAGGCAGGAAGAATCGGCCACCCGGAACTGACAAGATCCCCTGCATCTACTGAGCCTGGACTTTGGATACGAATATTTGTTTTAAAACGGATCGTAATATCTCAAAATTGTAAACTTGATCTTAAATGGGAAATGAAACGTTCATTAACAAAGATGTGCTTACCCAGTTAGTCTCAGGGTGTAGTAACGTAAAACTACAGGAAATCGTGTCGCCATGATGATGGATACGCGAGTAAACGCAGGGTTGCCAGATGAAAATTGTGAAAAAAGCCAAACACCTTCACAAAAAAGCCAAACACGTTTTTAAAAGTTTCCCCCCCCCCCCCCCCAAAGCCAAACTATTTAAATTGATTATTCACACTCTTCTTCCTCTTTGATCCTTTGCTGCTGCCTGTCAAAGTAGTCAGTAGCCATCACGCCTGGTGGAGTCTTGAAGGGCAGCAACAAACAGCTTCAACCTTGCTCGGTCGGCGGCCATTTTTCGTGCAGTGCTCACAGCTCATATGTGCTTCTATTTTCTTCTGGTTTATTCTTTGCATCTCGGTCTCCACAGTTCTCCGCCAAGTTATTTTTGGTAGGCCTCTCTTTCGCTTTTCTTCAGGGGTCCATAGCATAGCTATTCTTGTGATGACATCAGGGTCTCTTCTAAGGGCGTGGCCAACTCAACTCCAACGTCTGCCAGCTATGATGGTGTGCAAGTAGAAAATATTAAAAACACAGCCAATAAATATATACAACGTATATGATCAGATTGCTTCCTGTTGTATCGCTCTGTAAAGAGTTTCCTATCATAGTTACATGGTCAAACCAGTGACGATCGGGAAAAGACCGATTGACTTCTGGAAAGACAGATGACACTGGGAAAGACTAGAAACCGGCTGACCGGGTTAGCACCCCGTAAGCTGTATTCAATTGCTACAGGACCCAAAAATGATAGATGCCCCCAGGATTCACCGAAAAAAGGGGGGGGGGGAGAGAATGTTGAATCCACAGGCGCCTCATTGGAATCGACCAGACCCGTTACACGGACTTCGAGCTCTGAACAACGGCTGGAATTTCCATGTGCCTGTGGTAGGGAATTCTCTACTTAGAGAGGAATGAAAATCCACCGAACGAAAAAGGGGTGTGGGAAGTCATATGGGGGAGATTAGAGCCCCTTGATGTATAGAGAGTTACGCCAACTACAATTTGGCCGCCATTTTCGGCTATACCCGTATTGCAGGAAAGTGGACCCAATCGCGAGTTTCAGACCCAATTTGCATTTTCGTTTAGGTTAACTAATAATTTGAAATAAAATTAGATGCAAATACAGTAGCACATATTTGTACTATTCTTTGTATTTCAACTAACAAAACAAAAGAAGAAAACTAGTGTACTTACCGGTTTGCTGAATAGAATAAGTAGCGTGAATTTTTAACACATACTCCGTTAAATTTTATATTCCGTCAGAATTCCACTATTTGGCAACAAATATTCCGTTAGAATTGCAACACTTAGCAAAACATACTACCTTCAAATTGAACTATTTACCTAGTTTGAAATGTGGAAACTGGTGAATGACTGTTGTAGACACTGACAGTTCTACTGGATCCAGATGATAACATCAGTTTTTGTTTTCATTAAAAATGCGACAATGTATAGATAGTTTTAACAAAATCTAATTACATATTTTGGACCGGAGATTTTATTATAATTTTATTATTAATTATATAATTTATTATATATATATATATATATATATATATATATATATATATATATATATATATATATATATATATATATATATATATATATATATATATATATATATATATATATATATATATATATATATATATTCTTCTTCTTCGATCCTTAACCACCGACCGTCAAAGCAGTCAGTGGCCATCACGCCTAGTGGCGTCTTGTAGGGCAACAACAAATTGATTCCACTTTGCACGGTCGGTGGCCATCCTTCGTACAGTGCCCCAACTCTGGTTCATTCTTTGCATCTCAGCCTCCACAGTCCTCCGCCAAGTTGTTTTTGGTCGGCCTCTCTTTCGCTTTCCTTCAGGGGTCCAAAACATAGCTGTTCTTGTGATGGCATCGGGGTCTCTTCTGAGGACATGACTAACCCAGCTCCAGCGTCTGCCAGCTATGATGGTGTGCATGTCCTCTTGCTTGCTACGAGTAAGCAGATCTTGGTTGGTGATGGTATTCGGCCAAAAGATGCGGTGAATTTTTCTTAGGCATGTTGTGTGAAAAGAGGACAATTTTGACATTTCCTTCTCTGTGACTCTCCAGCATTCCGCACCATAGAGAAGCACAGAAAGCACGCAACTCTGGTATAATCTTAATTTTGTGCTTGTGCTGTATTGGGAGGACTTCCAGATGTTATTTAGGCTAAAGAAGGCTGTTCTTGCCTTATTCATTCTGATGTTGATGTCTTTGCCTGCCCCACCGTCTGGTGTTACTATGCTTCCTAGGTATGTGAAGGTATCTGTCTGTACCAGTTGCTGATTCCTTACTGATATGGGCTCAGGGTTGCTCACATTGAGCGTCATGACCTCAGACTTCTTTAAATTGATGTTCAAGCCCACCTGCTGGCTAATTTTATTAAGTCTATCCGTTTTTTCCTGGATGTGTTGATGTGAATGTGCCAGCAGTGCAATGTCATCTGCATATTCCAGATCTTCCAATGTAGAAAATGTAGTCCATCTTATTCCTCTTGGACTGCCCTCTGTTGTCTGGCGCATCACCCAGTCTATGACTGTTAAAAATAGAGTGGTTGATAAGGGGCATCCCTGTCGTACTCCTGTCTTCACCTCGAAGGTTCGGTTGCTCTGCCCAACACTACACGTAAAGTTGGCATAGAGGCTTTTTATGATTGACACTATGCCGCTTGGGATTCCATAAGCCCTCAGTATTTTCCATAAACTGTCCCTATGTATGCTGTCAAAAGCCTTTTCAAAATCAACAAAATTTATGTAAAGCTGTCTTTGCCATTCTGAGCACTGCTCTATAATGTTCCTGAGAGTGAATATATGGTCTACACATCTTCTGTTCTTTCTAAATCCTGCTTGTTCTTTCCTCAGTTTGTAGTCTACTGCCTTTGAAATTATCTGTATAATTATCCTGCCTAGTATTTTGCTGGGAACTGAGAGAAGAGTGATTCCTCTCCAATTATTGCAGTCTGCAAGATCTCCCTTTTTGGGCAATTTGACAATTATTCCTTTCTTCCACTCTGATGGTGTTGTCCCCGTTTTCCACACTTGTGCAAATAGTGGTTCTAATAGTTCTGCTGCTAGCTCAGGGTCTGTCTTAAATAGCTCTGCATTTAAGTTATCATGGCCCGGAGCTTTACCGTTCTTTAACCCTTTGATTGCTGTGATGATTTCTTCTTTTCGTGGAATGTCTGTATTTACATCTAGATCGTTTTCAGCCTCAGGAACATTCAATTGTGTCTCTGGTATTTCCTTGTTCAGCGTTTCTCTGAAGTGCTCTGCCCATCTTGTTTCCTGTCCCTCTGCTGTCTTGATGAGATTTCCTTGCTTATCTCTTACTAATGTAATATTGTTTGCACCTTGTTTTCCGCTGATGAATTTAGTTATTTTGTATACTGTGCTTTGTTCATTTCTCAGTGCTGCCTCTTCTGCCTGTTTTGCAAGATCGTCTAGGAAATTCCTTTTGTTGGCTCGGGTTTGGCGTTTAACTTCCCTGTCCAGCTGGCTGTACTGTTCGCTATATAGTTGCTTTAACCTGGGGGACTTCGCTTCTGTTTTCTTTCTTTTCATTTCCTTTCTCATCTTTATGGTGTTTAGTGTTTCTGGTGTTATCCAGTCTTGCTTCTTCCTTTCCTGGAATCCTAAGCATGATTTGCTACTTTCCTTATATATTGTTGAAATGGTGTTGAAATTCTGGTCTATATCATCAGTCAATGTCTTTTCCTGGCTTTTGGCAAATTGATATTGTTTCTTAATGTCGGCCGCAAAAGCTTTTCTGGTAAGGGGGTCCTTCAATTTGCTGATGTCAAACCTTTTCTGTGTAGTTACAGTTGGTCCAGCCCTTCTTAGTTTCACTTTCAGTTTTGCTACTACTAAATGGTGATCACTTCCCACATCTGCACCTCTTCTTACCTTCACATCTTGTAATGCATGTCTCCATCTGCCGTTAACCATGATGTGGTCTATCTGGTTTCTGTCCCGACCATTTGGTGATTCCCATGTTAACTTGTGAATTTCCTTATGTGGGAAAAGTGTTCCTCCAATGACCAGGTTGTTAATGCTACAGAAACTTATTAGCTTATCCCCATTTTCGTTTGCTGTTCCGCTGCCGCATTTCCCCATTGTTCTTTCATTATATGTATTGTGTGTACCAACTTTCGCATTGAGGTCTCCCATTACTATAACAAGATCATATCTAGGGGTGTCTTCCATTTCTTTCTGCAGTTGTTGATAGAATTCATCCTTGACCTCCTCATCGCTATCATTCGTTGGTGCGTAGCATTGTATTATTGTAATGTTGGTGAATCTCCCTCTCAATCTCAATCGTATCAGTCTGTTGTTGATGGGTTTCCATTCCAGTAATGTCCTTTCTATCCCTTTCTGTAGAATAATGGCTACGCCTTCACTGTGCTGTCCATCCTCTCTTCCAGAGTAAAGTACTGTTTCTCCTGTTGCTGTTTTAACTTTTCCTGCCCCTGTCCATCTGCTCTCACTTATCCCCAGGATGTGTAACCTATAGTTTCTCATTTCTGCCGTGACCTGTCTTAGTTTACCTGTCTCGTACATTGTCCTGACATTCCAAAATCCTATTCTTGTATCCTGTTTTGCGGTCAGGACATCCGTTTTCATGTCAGTGGCTTCCTTTCGGCTTTCCCCACTGACAGTCATACGAGCCACAGACTCCGAATGTCCATCCCGCAGCAAAGTTTGTTCATTTGATGTTGTTTCCGTAACTTCATTATTTTTTTTTTACATAGACAGGGGTGTCAGCCCTATGCTAAAACCCCCAACCTGGAGGACCAGGGTACCAGCTTTTGTCTGACCCCTACCCACACGACCAGTCCAGCTTGGTTGAACCTACCAGGAGTAAAACTCCCACTGGCATAGCTCTGGGGATTATCAGGGTACGCAAGCTGCCATACCGCTACAAGGTATAGGTACCATTGATGGCAGATATATATATATATATATATATATATATATATATATAATTTTTATTATTATATAATAATAATATTGTATAATTTATTATATTATTTTATTATATAATTTTATTATAATGTTACTATAATTAATAAAAACATAAAATTTTATTATATTATATAATTTTATATTTTATATGATAGGAAACTCTTTACAGAGCGATACAACAGGAAGCAATCTGATCATCAGAAGAAGTCCCCCCGTCCGACAAGTGTTTCGGCCCTATATACTCCTTTACACTCTAAGGGGGGCGGGCCCACTTGGGTCATGACTCCCAAGCGTCTCAGCTTCCTATTGTCTTGCATCGAAAATGAACCCATTTCACTTATGGTAGCAACTTTAAATTCCACAACTCCGCCAGCCGTGGAGGCAATTGTGAAAGTAACAAAGAGAAGACAAATTATTCCGTTCGTCCCGTCGCACACACTGAGACACCAGCGCGAAGTCAACGAGTCGCCACTGCGCGTTCCCCACTGGACTTTTGATACTGACACCCCTTATAGTATACACCGCCTGTCGCCTCTGAGTCGCAGCCCGTTCACTAGTCCACCACAAACCTCAGCGTATTGTGGACTTAGAAAAATTTCTGGTGTTTTCTGTACCGCAGCGTTTATTGTTACGATCTCCATTCCCCATTGCGGTTGTTCCACAGCCAGCCTGATGCCTTTTCGGCAGTTTCACTAAGCCTCTTCAGGGCCCTTGTTCTCGACTGTCCCCTCAGCCCCAACAGTTTCAATAGATCATACACTGATGCAGCCACAAGCCCTCTTGCGCCCACTTCAACAGCCATGACCCTTGCAGTGAACCCATCGTGTCTCAGATCCGCGGCCAGATCACTATACTTGGCCGCTTTGAACGAATGTTGCTCATCTAATCTGGATTCAAATGGCACGGTCAGTTCAATCAGTATGACCTGAAGCGTTGCTGCAGAATGAAGCACTATATCCGGCCGTCTCCGCGATTTTCGGATACTCTCTGGATATGCCCCTCGTCCAGGTAGGTCTACCGCCATCTCCCAATCATTTGCACAATCAAGGAGAGATGGTAAACTGCTACCAGGTTTATTCGGTTTGGGGTGTGCTGACTTTCCTGCCCTCAGAAAGTATGTGTTTGCGGTGTCTGGCCGGACTTTGCTATTCGCCTTCATTCTTGCCAGATCTATTGTCGCAGCAAGCTCATTTAGCACTTTGTTATGGCGCCAAGTGTATCGCCCTTGCCCTAATGACACCTTACACGCTGAGAGCACGTGTTCAAGTGTCTGCCTCCCCTGGCACAGGGGGCACTGCTCATCAACCGACTTTCCCCACTTCACAAGGTTGGTGGCCGATGGCAGCAGGTCATACAGTGATCTGACAACGAAGCTGAGCCTAAGAGGTGCCATATGCCATATATCATTCCATGTCAAGGACCTCTGCAGGGCTCCTTCCCATGTAGTCCATTGGCCTTGTTGGACCTGCTGCACTGCTTTTTGCAACCTCTTATCATTCTCAGCTTCTCGTATCTCCTGAACTACCATGTCTCTGCGCTCCCTGCTTGATGCCTTGGACCACCAGCGGATGTCTCCATGACCAAATCCCCGTCTATTCGTTTGTGTGTATCCGATTACCTCCCTCAGTTTGAGTGACTCTTGGGCAGCATCAACAGCTTCTTCCACTTTCCACTTCCTTCCCGTTGAAATATTATATTATTTTATTATAATGTTACTATAATTAATAAAAACATAAAATTTTATTATATTATATAATTTTATATTTTATATATTACAATTATAAAAATGCGACAATATACAGATAGTTTTAACAAAATCTAATTAATTTTTTTGGACTAGAGATTTTATTATAATTGTATTATATAATTTATTATTATTATTACATATATATACGAGGGGAAGGTCAAAAAGTAATGCCTCAATTTTTTAATGTATGTAAATACTGCATCGCATACCAAAGGATTGGGAGATTGCCATCATACACCAATTTTCAAAAAGGGTGACAATCGACAGTGTGGAAACCATAGAGGCATATCCCTTCTCAGTGTCCCTGCTAAAATCTACTCTAGAATCCAAGAGCAGAGACTCCGACGCCTAGCTGAGCCAAAACTGGATGAGGTCCAGTGCGGATTCCGAGCGAACCGAAGTACTCAAGACCTAATCTTCACACTCAGACAGCTGAGTGAAAAGGCCCTTGAGTATAAGAGTGAGATCCATCTTTGTTTCATAGATCTGGAAAAGGCGTTTGACAGGGTCCCCTGGAGCAAACTTTGGGATTGTTTGGCAAGGAAGAACATTCCAGCACCTCTGATTCATGCTATGCAGAGCTTCTACAAGTCTTGCAGAAATTATGTGAGGATAGCAAACCATAAGTCAGAAGAGTTCAGGACCACCACTGGTGTAAGACAAGGTGATATCCTATCACCTTACCTCTTCATACTCCTAATGGAGGATGTCATCAAGGCATGTAAGGAGAGAACAAGAAAGTATTCAGTGTGGTACTGGAAGATGAGACAGGTCTATATTTCGGAGCTGGCATTTGCTGATGATGTTGCCCTGATTGCTAAATCAGAGGCACATCTCCAATCCAACCTGCAAGTCTGGAAGGAAGAGCTGGAGAAGAGAGGGATGGTCATAAGCAGCTCTAAAAACAAAATCCATGGTGATATCACGAGAAGAAAGAAGACATCAGATTAAGCTGGGAGAACAGGTCCTGGAGCAGGTCGACCACTTTAAATACCTCGGAGCTATTATAGACCGAAAGGGAGGCATCAAAGAAGAGTTGGCCACTCGAAAAGCAGCAGCTGGGAGACTTTTTCAGGCCATAAATCGAGGATTCCTCAGCAAGAGAGAGGTTGGTAAGAAAACGAACATGGCTGTATACCGCTCCACCTATGTCCCAGTCTTGACATATGGATGCGAGTCATGGGCAATGACTACAACCCATAAAAGCCAGATCCAAACCACAGAAATGAGGTATCTGAGGAAGGTGGTTGAAGTAACAAGAAGAGACATGGTACGCAACCAGACGATACGTCAAGGCCTTAAATCCTACCCCCTGCAGACCCAAGTAGAACAGTCCCAATTAAGATGATTTGGCCATGTCTGCCGAATGGGCGAAGATCGGATACCACGACAGGCATGGGAGACAAAGAGCCAAGGATCCAGACCCCGAGGACGACCCAGAGTCCGCTGGGAGGACAACGTTAGACAATCTTTGAAGGACCAAGGACTAGAATGGAACCAGGCCAGGAGGAAGACAGCCGATAGGATAGTCTGACGCTCTCTCTTCCAAACCTCTACACCTCACGGTAGAAGGGGAACGACTAAGTAAGTAAGTAAATACTGCATCGGTGTGCAATTTGTAAATTTAGCAGGATTCCTCAAACACTCCTCTGCACTGTATAGCATTACTATCCTGTTTCAGTAACAGGTGGCACCACTGTAACAGTTTAAAAATGGCTGCCAAAGACGTTCGATTAAAACAACGTTATGTCATAGAATTCCTCAATGCTGAAGGCAAGACCCCAATTCGCATCCACGAACGTTTGAAGAATGTTTATGGAGATTCAACAGGGGATGTTAGCACTGTCCGACGTTGGGTACATCATTGTGACGAAGCTGAAGTAGGTCAATCCTCAATGGCTGACGCAAAGCGGACTGGCCGTCCGTCTACCGCAGTGACTCCACACAACATTCATCGAGTTGATGGCATCATTCGTGGTGACCATTGGGTAACACTGGATGAACTTTCTTCCATGTTGCCCATTAGTAAAGGCAGTGTCCAGAACATCATTAAAGACCTGGGTTATTCAAAAGTTTGTGCACGGTGGGTACCCAGAATGTTGACAGACAGACATAAAGAAACATGGAAAACCATAGCCATCAACTTCCTGCACCGTTACGAAACTGAAGGAGAAGAGTTTTTATCGAATATTGTGACAGGTGATGAGAATTGGGTTCATTTTTTAAAACCAGAATCCAAGAGGCAGTCAATGGAATGGCATCACACAACATCGCCGACAAGAAAGAAGTTCAAAAGTTCACCATCTGTAGGGAAAGTTATGGCCTCCGTGTTTTGGGATGAGAAGGGTGTGATTCTTCTCGACTTCTTGGAACAGGGAAACACGGTGAATGCAGACCGTTACATTGAAACTTTGAAGAAGCTTAGAGGTCGTCTTCGGCGATTTTACCCATTAAAAGATCAGAGAACTGCACTACTGTTGCACGATAATGCCACGCCACACACCGCTAAACGCACCATTGGTGCGATTGCAGAATTTGGCTGGACATTATTACCACATCCCCTTACAGTCCCGATCTTGCACCTTCTGACTTCCATCTGTTTGGATCACTGAAAGAAGATCTTCGCGGACATTACTTTGAGGACACCGAGACCCTTAAACGCGCCGTACGCCAGTGGTTTAGGAAAAAGGACACAAATTTTTACCATGCGGGGATACATGCCCTTGTGAGAAGATGGACAAAAACTGTAACAAATAACGGAGACTACACTGAGAAATAAATTTTTGAAGTTCAGACTTGGGGCTACATTTCAATGTGAATTTTATCCGTTTTCTTGCCTATTGAATGAAATTAAAAATTACGAGGCATTACTTTTTGACCGTCCCTCGTGTGTGTATATATATATATATAAAATTATACTTTTAATATTATATAATTTTTATTATTATTATATAATAATAATATTATATAATTTATTATATAATTTTATTATAATGTTATTATAATTAATATAAATTTAAATTTTATTATATTATATAATTTTATATATTACAATTATAAAATTATATAATTTCTATTATATAATTTAAAAATAAAATATATATATATATATATAATATATAAATTTATAAATATAGAAGAGGTGTTAAGAATAGACAGACCTAGGGAACTGCAAAATATAGTCAAACAATATCTAACACGAATGTTAATATTAGTGAAGGTCTGATGCTGTTCTTACAGTGCATATGACTTTTAGCAGATGAAAGTCAATTAAATATCTGTTAAAGTCAGTAATATAACTGGAAACACCAGGCCTTTACACCCCATTTTAATATTATTCTTGTTCAGAGTTTCTTCTTGATTTTGTTTGTTTGTTTGTTTGTTTGTTTATTTATTTAACGCATTAGCATTCTCATATCGGCAGTTGTTCAAATTATTTGGAATTGAAAACAATATATATCCTAATTATAACCCATCAGAGGTTGAACGGGATATTTTTCTTCATTAGTAGTTAATTAAGTAATTAGAGTTGGTACTTTGTTAATTAGAGTTTTTAATTTGTCTTAGAACATTTTAAAATTGATCAGATGGCAGACTTGGCAAAATTCAGATCTGCTGCTGTGTTGGCTGCAAAAGAGATGGGTATGGATGGACCAGAGTTGGTTCAGTATGTAACCTCAGAGGTTGATAAATTTATTGAACGTGATAGGGAAGATAGGAAGTTAGAAGCAGAAAGAAAATTAGAGGCTGATAAAGAACTTAAAAGGTTACAGATTGAGGCTGACAAAGAGGCTAGGGCATTTGGGGCGGTTAGGGAGGCTGAAATTAAGCGGCTCCAATTTGAAGAGAAGAAATTGGAGGCTGAAGAGAAAAAGGCCGAAAGGGAAGCAGAGGAAAGAAGACAGGCTGCAGAACGGGAGGCGGAAGACAACAGATTACAAAGGGAGCACGAGTTACGACTAAAGGAGTTGGAATTACAAGGCCATGCTCCTGAAGGTGGTAACAGCCCGTCTACCTCCGAAGCCACTGCTAGTCAGGGAGCCTCAACCTCAGCCATGGGATTCCATTTAGACCATTTTGTTGAGAGGGATGAGCACATTGAATCATTTTTAAGCAGATTTGATGTTTTAGCCACCACTTATGGGTTAGAAAAGGAAAGGTGGAGCTTAAAATTATCCCAGGGTCTTAGGGGAACATCTTATGAAGTGTTTGCAAAGATGAGTAAAGACGACCAAGACAATTATGACAGGCTAAAGCAGGCTCTGTTATTAAGATATGAAAGAATGGTGAATTTTATCGTAAGAAGTTTAGAAATGCCAAGCTTTTGTCTGGGGAGACATACCACCAATTCTCTGCCAGACTGTAAACTTATTTGGAGAAATGGACTGCTCTGGGGAAGACCCAAGATCTTAAAGAGATGATCATGATAGAGCAATTAAGAGAGTCCATGGCTCCAGACCTGAGAAAGTTTCTCATGGAACAAGGTGCAGAGAGGTTGGGTGAGGTACTTAATGTCGCGGAGAGGTATCAGGCGGCCCAGGCAGAGGTAGCTGGCGCTAAAAAGAAACATGTAGAGAATTACAAGGCCCCACTAAACTCTAATAAATTTGATAACAAAGAACAAGGTAACAAAGGTAAGCCCAACTTTGATAGGCCACGAAATGATTATCGAGATAGAAACCCACAGTTCAATGACCAAAAATATAATGAAAGAAAACCTTTTAACCAAGGAAAGAAGTGGTGTAAATGGCGTAAGAGGGACACTCATAACACCGAAGTTTGTAAAAGGAAACCTTCTAACTTTGCTGCAATGAAAACGGGGAACCAGAGATTAAAGGTTAAACCTACTGGACAGCAGGAACTTTATCACCCCCCCCCCCAGTTTGTGAGGAGGTTGTATGTAACGGGGTCACCGTGAGGTACCTTTATGATACAGGTTTAGATTTTGATTCTGTCGTGAGTTCTAGCCTAGTGAACCCAGGTCAGTATACCACAGAAACAGTGGAGATACAAGGGGCGACTAAGGACATACCACTCATGACACTTCCCATCGCAAGGATAACTGTGAAAACTCGCTATGTGGAAGGAGAAATCAGAGCAGCAGCGATAGATGAACCAATCTACCCTCTGATATTGGGGTGTAGATATGTCTTCTTGGGGAATCCCAAGAGACCTGTGATTATGGCAACAGTGCAGACCAGATCACAGTCAAAGAAGGAAGAAGGTGATCCTATAAATACTCATCCAGAGGAGATGAGGAAGGCGCAGGCTGAGGATAGGTCACTCAAGCCATGTTTTAAAACACTGCCCAAATGTCACACACCTCCAAGCAAGGGAGATTACTATATGAAGAATAAATTGTTATATAGGAAGGCTGGAACTGGGTCAAATGGTCATGGACAGCTGGTACGTCCCACTTCATATAGGGAGAAAGTGATGGAACTAGGGCATGTGATTCCCTTCAGTGGTCATATGGGGATCAGCGCCACAGGACAGCGTATAGCTTGTCATTATTTCTGGCCAGGGATAACGGAAGATATAAAAAGATATGTAAAATCCTGTCCAGAATGTCAACGGGTAGCTCCAAAGCATTGGACTGCTCCTGCAACTCTAGGGAAAATGCCCATAGTGGGAACACCTTTTGAGAGAGTTGCAGTGGATATTGTGGGACCTCTCACTCGTACCAAGAGGAGGAACAGTTACATCCTTACTCTGGTGGACACTTGTTCTATGTGGGGAGAGGCGGTAGCCCTGTCGTCAATCGATTCTAAGCATTTCGCAGAGGCATTACTTATAATATTCACAAGATTAGGATTCCCGCATCAAATCTTGACTGATAACGGCTCACAGTTTAAGGGGAAACTAACGGAAGAAGTTTTCATGATCTTCCAGGCCAAGCACTTTCATTGTAGTCCGTATCACCCCCAAGGGAACGGCCAGGGGGAGAGGTTCAATGGGACCCTCATCTCCATCCTGAGGAAGCTGGCCCATGAAAAACCTGACACATGGGACCAATTTTTGCCCGCTGCGTTGTTTGCGTATCGTTAAGTTCCACATAATTCAACCGGAATGGCACCGACTACCTTGTTATGTGGGAGGCCAATCAAAGGTTCACTGGAAGCCTTGTAAAGGACGTGGACAGATGAGAAGGCAGAATAGACTGTTACCTCATCATATTAATATGTGAACGAGCTGACCACTCGTCTTAAAACTGGCTGGAAACTTGCTAATGATAATCTCAGACAAGCCAGGAAAAAACATGCTGCATATTTTAATAAGAAAGCGAAGGATAGAGAACTAGCTGTGGGAGAGAAGGTGCTTCTTCTATTACCCGGCAGCAGTAACAAGTTGCAAATTGAATGGCAAGGTCCATATACAGTTCTAGAGAAGATGTCTAGAATAAATTATAAAATTGACAAGAAGGAGAAAGAGAAAATCTATCATGTGAACCTTCTAAAGAAGTATCTGGACAGACAAATCCAGGAAGGCACCCCTTTACTGACCTTAGCTATCGCAACGGAGATGAAAAAGGAACCACTCACCTCGCACGAGTACCTCTTAAAACCATGTGAAACACCGGCACAGGTGAAAGTCAGTAAGCACCTGACTAAAAATCAGAGGGAGCGGGTTCAACAGGTTCTGCTTGAACATACAGACGTGTTAACGGATACGCCGGGGCACACCAATTTGTTGGAATACGATATGAAGTTAATAGACCCAACACCCATCTGTATGAGAGCCTATTCTATTCCTTTCGCTAAGGAGAAAGCTTTGAAGGAGGAGATAGAGTATTTGTTGAAAGAAGGGATTATTTCTCACAGTGAATCTCCTTATAGCTCTAGTGTGGTTTTGCTGAGAAAACCCTCTGTGGAACATCGTCTGTGCACAGATTACAGGAAACTGAATGCTGTCACATACAATCAGGTGGATCCATTACCTGATTCAACTCAACTATTTGCCAGGCTGAACAAGGCCAAATATTTTTCTAAGGTTGATCTTAGTAAAGGCTTTTATCAAATTCCAGTAAAGCCTGAGGTTCGACCTTACTTAGCCTTTAGCACATCGGAAGGACATTATGAGTTCAACATGTTGCCGTTTGGGTTGAAAAATGCTCCGAGTGTGTTTTCTAGGATGATGCGAAAATTGTTGGATCCACTGAATAATCCATGCATCACTAATTTTATGGATGATATCCTCATCGCTACTGAAACGTTTGAGGAACACGTTAACTCTTTGACTATGTTGTTCGATAGACTCAGAGAGGCTTACTTGACTGCTAGACCAGCATAATGTTGTATTGGATGTAAAGAGTTGGAATTCTTGGGACATACCGTAAATCAGGGTAGCATGACCCCTGATCCCAAGAACCTAGAGAAATTGCAAAGGGTACCGAGACCACAGACAAAGAAAGATGTGAGATCTTTTGTGTCGTTGTGTGGATTGGGGGCCACTTTGTTACAAAGGTCCGCTTCACCAAATGGGGAACACCCAGTCACTTATGCTAGCCGGGTTGAACAAAGCGGAACAAAAACTATTCAACAAGAAAAAGAATGTGTCTAATCTGGGTATAAAAAAGCAGACGTTTCGTGGTCCAAACGAGTAGACATCCTGTTGACGAAAATCAGGGTATTCACAGGCCTGTTGAGCAAATGTGATCTGTGTGTATCACTGATTATGAACTTGCATCAGTGCATGTTCTTAAGTGGGGAGATGTGTGATGATATACATTGATACACCGATCCCATTTGTAGTATTTGTATAGTTAAAATAATGTAGAAATAAAAATTAGTGGAGTTGTGAGGTTTCGTCTTCGCCCCACCTGCAAACGCATCGGGTATTGTTAGACAGTAACGAAGAATAAATAATACTATCTTTCCCTAAAGTCCTTGAAACTATTTAGAGCATTAGGACACGATCAATCCGGTTTTCATCTGGAGGGAGGGAGAGAGGAGCGACAGAAAAGTGATACTTTTAACACGTGTTGGTTTGAAACAACACAAATTTGTAAGCAAACGCGCGTAGTATTGTTAGGCAGGTTTGAATAAAAAGGCGGAAACGCCCCATGCATGCCGCTTAATATAATCACATCGTGGGAAATGTATAAACACACAGACAGCGCATGGCCTGCCAAAGAGTACAGTTTATGACGTAACAGACTAGTGGTTTCAGTTTGAAAAAAGGGAGAGAGGGGGAAGGATGGAGTATTTATAGAAAAGTAGAAATTTCCGAATATTCTGGAAAATATATGGACTTCTTTATTACAAGGGATATGACCATAAAACTTGGTTAGTTAGATAGAATATCTTCTTACTTACTTACTTACTTAGTCGTTCCCCTCGCATCCATATGTCAATAGAATATCTTCTCCTGAGTAATAATATGTTTTAAAATACAAACTCCTCCAGATAATAATAAAGATATGGTCATAATACTGTATAGGTTCGTACAGACAGTCGGACAGACCCTCGTTTTTCCATTCACTATCGGTGACAATATTTTGCACGCGTTGTTGAAAAGAAGCAGAAGAGGGAGGGTCAAAGTCCAAGTGGGGAACTTTAGGAGTGAGAGGCAAATGTATTAGGCCAAAAAGCAAGTCTATTTTTAACTAACGCCAAGATCAGGACGGACCGACAGACAGAGGTACCCCGAAATTGGGCTGTAATTTTGGCTTTCTTTTCAAATTGAAGTCAGAATTGGGAATCGTTTGATCTCATTGGCCAACACATTTAATATTACTGCAAAAATTTGACGGCTCGACGCCATTTGACTAATACTGTCCCTTAGCCAGGACGATGTAGTGAAGTATGAATTGTAACTAAAACTAAAGTAAATACTTAAACAAATTCATAGTCAAGCCAGCAGCAAAGCTGAATCTGTGCCATGGTCATCGTTCCTCTGTTTATTCATTGAATTCGTGGTAAGGCAGAAATTATTTATATTTTATTTAAAAATGTGAGTGAGAGATACTGCCAGATGATAAATATTACGACAGTAAGTACATAGTCGAGGTCCCTAGCTGACTTCTGCAGGGCCTAGAGGTTGGTTTATCTTATAACAAACTACCAGAGATGTAGAACACAAATGTTTTCTTAGGTGGTCAGGTGGAAACATATCACCCACCTTATTGTATGGAAAAAAGAGATTAATGATAATATGGCAGATACAGGGCAGCCATTAGAGGAGAGGAATATGAAAAAATGGTACACCTTGTTGTGTGGATGAGTTGGGTTGGTCAGATAGATCTGACCCAGGTCTTTTATTTTGCATGTATTATAATTTGTGGAAATAGTAGATTAAACATGATGTAAACAAGGAAACATAATTTCATGTTACAGGGTTTTTTGTCTGGCACTAGTCCGGTGCCAGATTTCTGAGTGAAGAATTTGAGAAGACTTTGTATTCCAGTAGTGATAGGTGTACACGCTGTCTACCCTATTACTTTTGGACAAGTACAACAGTGGCCGTTGGCCGGAGTGACAACTGACAGCTACTACATGTGCTATATAGGTATATAATCTGGCACATGATCGTTCATCAACGAAAATTAGTGTTTCCCTAACTGAAATAAATAAAACTATTTCCACCCAAGAAATTAAAATTAAAAGTTGTGAAATAAAGACATGGGAGTGATTACAGAATCCCGACCCGCTATCCAGTGCTAGTTTAACAGTAGTATTAGAAATATTTTAACACCATTACTAGATTTTAAAATATGTGTTTGGACAGATTGTCCCTATTGTGTAATTGCATTGCATATATGTATATAAATTGATTTCATTTGAGGTGAAAGTCCTGACCAGAAGAATACTAGGTTCAGGACAAAATAAAATTGTAAAAAATAGTTTAATACCAAAATTTCAAACACGGTGTTAGCTCATTTAATCATAGACATTGATATTTGTTGATGTGTGTGTGTTTTAGTATTAAATTACCATCACACCACATGTTCATAACTCTAGACATTAGACGTAGTTATCATACATACTAGTCAAGAATAAGTCTGAATGAGATCATAAGGTGGTAGCAGAAAGGCTTCCGGAGAACTCACCCTAATAATTGTTATACTCAGGGGCCTTCACAGCTGACCTCTTTCAGTACAATATAAATACATAACAACAACAGTTCATAACATCTAAATCCACCACAATGTGGAAGGGAAGATATTCTTCTCAGTGATGGCGAAAAGACTCACTACATACCTCTTAGCAAACGGGTACATTGATACTACCATTCAGAAAGGAGGTATCCCAGGTACACCAGGATGTCTAGAGCATGCCACAATGATCTGGGAAGCAATCCAAAAGGCAAAGTCTGACAGAACAAACCTCCATGTAATCTGGTTGGATCTAGCGAATGCTTACGGATCCGTTCCACACCAGATGTTGTGGCAGGCCCTAGAAATGTATCATGTTCCACAAGAGATTGCAGCAATGCTGAAGCTGTATTTCGCAGGGTTTGCTGTCAGATTTTCAACCAGAGAGTACACAACGAAGTGGATTGGCCTTGAAGTTGGAATTGCGATGGGGTGTACCATCTCTCCGATACTATTCGTGATGGCTATGCAGGTAATCCTCAATGCGGCTGAAGGAATGGCTATAGGTCCAAAGCTCTGTGGAATGTGTCACATTGAGAGAGGAGCGACAGAAAAATGATACACTGTCACGCGTTCGTTTGAAACACAAATTGGCAGCGAACGAGTCGGGTAGTGATAACGTAGGGTAAAATTAAATAGAACATGTTTGAAACACATCAAGACGTAACCCTTTTCCGCATAACATGTTTGAAGCAAAAATCTATGTAAGGCCAATATTTGTTCGTTCTATAGTCACACAGTGGAGATGTATACACACGCAGACAGCGCATTGCCTGCCAAGTAGTACATTTTATGACGTAACGGACTAGTGGTTTCAGTTTGAACAACGAGAGAGAGGGGAAAAGATGGAGTATTTATAGAAAAGTAGAAATTGACAACTGATATGGAAAATATATGGAAATCATAATTACAGGGACCATGGCCATAAAATTTAGTTAGTTTAATAGCATATCTTCTCCTGAGTAATAATATGTTTTAATATACAAGATCCTCTATGTAATAATCAAGATATTGACATAATACTAGATGTTCACGAACGGACTGACGAACAGACCCTCATGTTTGCATTCACTATTCATAACATTTTGGGAACGCGGTTTTGAAAAATAGGCATGAGAAGGGAAAGTGAAATTTGATTGGTTAGTAATAGGAGGATAGGAGAAATATTATTGGGTGGTCAAAACTAAATATATTTGTAGAGTGATATATAAGACAGAATTACTAACAGACTGTGAAACACGCAGTTTGTTTGGAGTTTGGTTTTTTTTTAAATTTCAATTCAAAACGGGGGAACGCTGGCTTTCATTGGCCAGCCTCTTTTATAATATCCCAAGCTTCCAAGGCTTGTCGCCATTTGTATAGAATCATTTCCAGACTCAAAACGTTGAGAATAGAAGTGTGACTTTGTTGTTAAAACTAAAACTAATAAAATAAAAAATAGTCACAGTCTAGCCAGCGGCAGAACTGAATGTGTGCCAGTCATCGTACCTGTGGTTTTATTTAATTGAATTGTGGTAAGGGGAATTGATTTATTATTATGTATTATTTGAAAAGGCAAAAGTTTGATACTGCCAAGTGGGAAAGTGTATTACATGCCTAAAGAGACAGTTTGGGTATTCTCGTTTGATTTATGTTTGAATATTGCATTGTTGTAATTGACAATTATTGTAAGACCAAGATAGAATAGCAAGCCTCAGTGTTTGAGGAACACTTATTAACATGCCTAGAGCGTTTATATATATATATATATATATATATATATATATATATATATATATATATATATATATATATATATATATATATATATATATATATATATATATATAGAAATAGAATAAAAATCATATAGAAGGAGATGTACATACTCCTATTAAATTGTGTTGAAGAGAACTAGGGAAAAATGACAGTGGCGTATCTGCCATATGGACCTGAGGTATGGTCATAGTAGGATGTGAGTTCATATAATTTAGGGGCTGGTGCACTTTGTTTGCACACGAGGCTGACCCCAAAATCATACCATGTAGAGAGTAAGTGAAATATACACCAGATATGAAAAGGCCAGGGTGTCTTTTATGTTGCAGGGTTTTATTTCCTGTTACCAGCCGGTGACAGGAAACCTGAAATACTATAAGAAGACAGTAACGTCCAGTACAGCGTATTCTGTATATTATTATCAAGTGAATCTCTGAGAGCAGCAGTTCTTTGCAGAGACATACCATCGAGTTGAATCTTCACGTGGGAAATTAAAGGTGATGTGCCACAGTCTTGGCACTCTGACAATTTATCGGGAGTAAAATTGATTCCCTACAAATAAACTATAACTCTCAGGGGGATGATGACAACCACAGCTCCTCCAATAACTGGCTCACATCAATACTTAGTGAATAATAGTCTGTGAAAACACTTTAAGGAACATTTTGAGATTAATATTGTTATTGTTGGACCCAGAGTCCTTATTTTTAGTTCACTATTAGTGTAATATATATTTTCTTCAGTTTTAAAGACCTGTCCAAAGAAAGAGAAGGACAGGCACAATAAAATTGTACAAAAAATATTCTAAATTCAAACTTAAACCACAGACTTATTAAGTTCCTTATAGTGAGATATATTGCGTTGTTTTGATGTACCATCATTTCATTGCATACCCTAGATACTAGCCACATCAAACACCACACATTAGAAATAACATACAGCACCATGTGAGATCTAGAGAGGTAGCGTTAGGTCCCTTGAGAATTCATCAACATCATCTATTAGACTCAAGGTCTTACATAGTTTGACCTCACACGGTTGACACATACATAACAACATTCATTATCTTTTACCATCAGAACCTCTCCAGCAAAATTTAACTTTGCTACAGAAAGTTCAAACTGTGTTGCCTCCAGTTCACGTTGATACCGAAGTTGCTGTGGCCACTGCTTATATATGAAATAAGCACAAGTACAGTGGAAGCTATAGAGCAGAAGGTCAACAAGTTCATGAGAAAGTAGCTAGGGGTACCACCAGGTCTGTCAGATGTAGCACTGTACTGCAAAAAGTCAAAACTTCTTCTTCCTTTCAAGTCAGTTGTTGAAGAGTACAAAGTTGGAAAGGCAAGGCTTGCAATGATGCTACGCGAGTCAGCTGATGACGTGGTTAAGTCCATTCAGCCCACACTGAAAACGGGAAGGAAGTGGAGAGTGGAAGAAGCTGTTGATGCTGCCCAAGAGTCACTCAAACTGAGGGAGGTAATCGGATACACACAAACGAATAGACGGGGATTTGGTCATGGAGACATCCGCTGGTGGTCCAAGGCATCAAGCAGGGAGCGCAGAGACATGGTAGTTCAGGAGATACGAGAAGCTGAGAATGATAAGAGGTTGCAAAAAGCAGTGCAGCAGGTCCAACAAGGCCAATGGATTACATGGGAAGGAGCCCTGCAGAGGTCCTTGACATGGAATGATATATGGCATATGGCACCTTTTAGGCTCAGCTTCGTTGTTAGATCAATGTATGACCTGCTGCCGTCGGCCACCAACCTTGTGAAATGGGGAAAGTCGGATGATGAGCAGTGCCCCCTGTGCCAGGGGAGGCAGACACTCGAACATGTGCTCTCAGCGTGTAATGTGTCATTAGGGCAAGGGCGATACACTTGGCGCTATAACAAAGTGCTAAATGAGCTTGCTGCGACAATAGATCTGGCAAGGATGAAGGCGAATAGCAAACCCAGGCCGAGCACCGCAAATACATACTTTCTGAGGGCAGGAAAGGCAGCACACCCCAAACCGAGTAAACCTGGTAGCAGTTTACCATCTCTTCTTGACTGTGCAAACGACTGGGAGATGGCGGTAGACCTACCTGGACGAGGGGCATATCCAGAGCGTATCAGAAAATCGCGGAGACGGCCGGATATAGTGCTTCATTCTTCAGCAACGCTTCAGGTCATACTGATTGAACTGACCGTGCCATTTGAATCCAGATTAGACGAGCAATATTTGTTCAAAGCGGCCAAGTATAGTGATCTGGCCGCGGATCTGAGACACGATGGGTTCACTGCAAGGGTCATGGCTGTTGAAGTGGGCGCAAGAGGGCTTGTGGCTGCATCAGTGTATGATCTATTGAAACTGTTGGGGCTGAGGGGACAGTCGAGAACAAGGGCACTGAAGAGGCTTAGTGAAACTGCCGAAAAGGCATCAGGCTGGCTGTGGAACAACCGCAATGGGCAATGGAAATCGTGACAATAAATGCTGCGGTACAGAAAACACCAGGAACCTTTCTAAGTCCACAATACGCTGAGTTTTTGGTGCACTAGTGAAAGGGCTGTGGCTGAGAGGCGACAGGCGGTGTATATTATAGAGGTGTCAGTGTCAGAATTTCAGTGGCGAACGCGCAGTGGCGTCGGCTTCGCGATGGTGTCTCAGTGTGTGCGACGGAACGAACGGAATAATTTGTCTTCTCTTTGTTACTTTCACAATTACCTCCACGGCTGGCGGAGTTGTGGATTAAAGTTGCTACCATAAGTGAAATGGGTTCATTTTCGATACAAGACAACAGGAGGCTGAGACGCTTGAGAGTCATGACCCAAGTGGGCCCGCTCCCCTTAGAGTGTAAAGGAGTATATCGGGCCGAAACACTTGTCGGATGGGGGGACTTCTTCTAATGATCAGATTGCTTCCTGTTGTATCGCTCTGTAAAGAGTTTCCTATCATACAACAAATATCAAAAGACAGCATTACTGTATACACAGATGGATCGAAGGGAGAGGATGGCAAATTGGGGATAGGAATATATATTGGAATATGGAAAATGGCAAAAGAATATAGCATCACGGAAAATACATCCATTTTCACTGCAGAGATGGTGGCAATACTAAAAGCACTAGAAATATTCTCTAATAACCCTCCCAAAAAACTAGCAGTTTTAACTGACTCTCTTTCAACAATTAAAGCACTTAGAAACTTACGAGAATGTAGTAGACCTGATATAGCAGAGGAGATATTTCTGGCTACTACATACTTATATTCCAGAGGATGTTCAGTCTTGCAGGATGTCTTCAAGACAATAATATAGAACATTTCTTGTTAAAATGTAAGAGGAATGAACAAATGAGAATACCAATATTAGATTATTTGCAAGCGTCCAACTTACGTATAAATATAGAAGAGGTGTTAAGAATAGACAGACCTAGGGAACTGCATAATATAGTCAAACAATATTTAACACGAACAAAGGTTAATATATATTGTGGCTGGGAATGTGAAAGTCTGATGCTTTTTTTTTTTTTTTTTTTTTTTTGTTAATTTAAAAAAAAACTTTATTTAACGTATAAGCACAATTGTGATTGTCCCTATTTACAATGATTGACAAATGTGATGCCACTTTCTCATATCGGCAGTTGTTCAAATTATTTGGAATTGAAAACAATATATATCCTAATTATAACCCATCAGAGGTTGAACGGGATATTTTTCTTCGTTAGTTTATTTTTTTTTTTAAAGTCTTAATTGCTTGGATACTTCGCAAGTTGGCAAAGAGGGAAATGAAAAGGCAGATAGGGAAGCCAAGAAAGGTATATCTGATAAAAATCTAATAAATGTAGGGACGAGTAAATCAGAGATTAAGAGCTTAATTAAAGATTTAATAACAGATGAATGGAAAGCAGAGTGGGATGAAAATCTGAAAGGAAGACACGCATATAAGATGTTCAGGGCTCCAACAAGAAAATGTCAGATATCTAGGGAATTGAAGATTCCCGGTAATAAGAAACTTCTCAGACTACAGCTGAAAAAAGGCTATTTCAGAATAGAAGAACCTAACTGTGCAGGATGTCTTCAAGACAATAATATAGAACATTTCTTGTTAAAATGTAAGAGGTATGAACAAAAGAGAATACTAATATTAGATTATTTGCAAGCATCAAACTTACCTATAAATATAGAAGAGGTGTTAAGAATAGACAGACCTAGGGAACTGCATAATATAGTCAAACAATATTTAACACGAACAAAGGTTAATATATAGTGGTTGGGAAGGTGAAAGTCTGATGCTTTTCTTTTGTTTGTTTTTTTTTTTTTTTTTGTAAATTTTAAAAATTTATTTAACGTATAAGCACAATTGTGATTGTCCCTATTTACAATGATTGACAAATGTGATGCCACTTTCTCATATCGGCAGTTGTTCAAATTATTTGGAATTGAAAAAAATATATATTATAGACCGAAAGGGAGGCACCAAAGAAGAGTTGGCCACTCGAAAAACAGCAGCTGGGAGACTTTTACAGGCCATAAATCGAGGATTCCTCAGCAAGAGAGCGATTGGTAAGAAAACGAAGATGGCTGTATACCGCTCCACCTATGTCCCAGTCTTGACATATGGATGCGAGTCATGGGCAATGACTACAACCCATAAAAGCCAGATCCAAACCTCAGAAATGAGGTATCTGAGGAAGGTGGTTGAAGTAACAAGAAGAGACATGGTACGCAACCAGACGATACGTCAAGGCCTTAAATCCTACCCCCTGCAGACCCAAGTAGAACAGTCCCAATTAAGATGGTTTGGCCACGTCTGCAGAATGGGAGACGATCGACTACCACGACAAGCATGGGAAACAAAGAGCCAAGGATCCAGACCCCCAGGATGACCCAGAGTCCGCTGGGAGGACAACATTAGACAATCTTTGAAGGACCGAGGACTAGAATGGAGCCAGGCCACGAGGAAGACAGCCGATAGGATAGTCTGGCGCTCTCTCTTCCAAACCTCTACACCTCACGGTAGAAGGGGAACGACTAAGTAAGTGAGGTTGGGAATGTGAAAGTCTGATGCTTTTCTTACAATGCATATGACACCGAGATTGGTTTCAACAGTTTCTCAGTTGTCACCTTGATTGCCTGCATTTCTGCATCATAGTTGTTACAGAATTTCCCCGTTGGTACTCTGACCGTATCCCTAGTGTTGTTTGGGTATTCTATGTACACTCCTGCTCCTCCATTCTTTACTGCATTCTGTGCTGACCAATCCGTGTATACTCGGACCCAGAGGTCCTGTGGGTATTCATCATCCAGGAAACTGAGAGTGACTGTCCTACGTTGCACGCTGTTCTGTTCATCCCTGTCGAATATTCCTTTCACTTTTGTCTTGATGTGTACTGGGAGTCCAGACTCCTCTCTCCAAGAGGTTTGTTCTGGCACAGACTTTAGGGGACTGTCAACTTCAGGCAGGTCTGAGGTTTGTCTACGAAATCGTTTGGCCTGGTGGATAAAGCTGCTTCTTTTCAATCGCCCCATTGATAGGTTTTGGAATCTGTCCTTCATTGGATGGCTCGGCATACAAAGGAACTTTTCTGCCTGTATTAGCACTTTCGTGTCTCTGCGTTTTCTCAGTGCTTGTATCCTCCCCATTTTCTCCATCTCCACTATAGGCGTTGATTTCATTGCCCCCATGATGACCCTAAGCGCCTGGTTTTGCACCTTATCTAGCTCTTGTAATGTGGTGTTTGATGCTGGACACCACGCAGATGACCCATATTCCATATGTGGTCGTATGCCATGCTGGTAAACTTTACTAAGTATTTTCCCGCTGGCTCCCCATGTGGTTCCACTTAGTTTTCTCAGGATGGCTAACTTCCTCCTGGCCTTTGTTGCTGCCTTGTTGAAGTGCTGCTTCCATGTCAGCCTATCATCGAATGTAACTCCGATAATTTTCTTACTCTTGAGACCATCTAGTTGTACTCGGGCTCTTCTGTTATGCAAGTATGCTTTCACCCATTTGTACATCCTACCATTCACTCTACAGTTTCTCGATTTCTTCAGAAGCCCGCTTTCCAAACCTTGTCAAATGCTTTACTTAGATCTATCCATGCTGCTAGTACCAGTTTCTTATCTTGGAACGCATCCTCAATCTCTTGGGAAAGGTAAGTTGCCTGATCTTCAGTAGAGTAACACTGCCCAAAGCCCGCCTGCTGTGGTACAAGAAGGTTTTCACTTTCAAGGTACCACTGTAGCCTGAGGTTGATGATACGTTCCATTGTTTTGCAGAGACAGCTTGTAAGGCTGATTGGTCTGTAGTTGGAGGCCGTGGAACTGTCTTTTCCTGGTTTTAGGAGTGGTATCATGATTGCTTCCCGCCAGGTCTGTGGAACTCTGCCTGAGTTCCAACAGATATTGAAGATCTGCAGCAGCTTTGGTTTTGCTGCGGTTCCCAAGTTCTTAATCATTTCATTGGACACTCCATCAACTCCTGGCGACTTTCTCATTTTCAATTTGGATATTGTAAGCTCCAGTTCTCTTAATATAATTGGTGCCTCCATAACTTCAGGTATGGTTCCATCTCGTCCTGCGTATTGTTGTTTCTCACGAGTCTCCAGTTGCTTCTCTGGGCTAACTTCGATGTTGTTGTCTTTAGCAAAAAAGTCTGCAAAGTGATCAGCTGCCTGTTTTCCCATGAGGATGTTTCCATCTTTGTACAGTGCAATCTTTGAGTTTTTCCTTGTACCCTCATCGTTAAGCTGTTTTACCAGCTTCCACAGTTTCCTTGTATCTCTTTCGAAGTTCAAGGACTCTGTTTTCTCCTTCCAGCTTCTCCGCCTGGTCTGAAACTTGGCCCTTTGAAATTTGGCCTTAGCTTGCTGGTAGTTATTGTGGTGTTCTTGGCATGGACTGGTCTCTGCCTGTTTTCGAGATGTTTCCATGTTGTTGTGCAGTTGCTCTAGTTCACTATTCCAATATGGTTTGTAGTGCTTACGAGCCCCTCTATGTATTGTTTCACGAGCAGCCTGTAATATGCATCTGCTGAATTCATCGACTAACTTATTGATGTCTTTGTCTACAGTCAGATCTCTAGCCAGTATACTGGTACGATGCTGGTACATTGTCCAGTCTGCCTTCTTGTAGTTAAACCTAGAGAGAGTGTTGCTCTCCTTGACAAGTTCATTTTCCACAATTAGGAAGACTGGCCGGTGGTCGCTGCCTCCAAGTTGTTTCCCTACAACGCATGTGGTGTTCCACTCCAGGCCTGGTGCGTGGAATGCCAGGTCTGGTGTAGAGGTGGTGTGCCATGATCTCGAGTAGAAGGTTGGTGGGTCGATTGGCTGGTTAATCAGGATAAGCCTATTGTCATCCTGCCAGTTTTCAAGCTCCTCACCTCTTCTGTCCATGTGATCATAGCCCCAGCTCTGTGAGTGGCTGTTGAAGTTTCCGCACACAATCAGTCTTTCTTTTGCTGGGATTGTGTCTAGTGCCAGTGGGCGGTCGCTCGGACAGTAGTAGTTGAGCAGGTGGAATTCTGTACTTTCTGTTCCGAGATGAAGCATCTGGTATTCCGCTCCCTCCATATATGTTTCAAGCTGACATGCACTGATGTTATTCCTCACGAATGTCAGTATTCCACCCTTTCGCCTGTCTATTCGGTCGGATCGGTAGCACTGGTAGCTCTGATTTTGAAGGCTATGTCCTTGTTGAGGTGGGTTTCTTGCAAGCAGCATACATTTACTTGCTCTTCATTCAAGATATTTTCGAACTCTAGTTTTTTTGCTGTAGCCGTCTTTTTTACTGTTGACGCCTTCAGCATTCCAGTGCATTATTTTAAGTGGTCTTTGCTTTGCTTGGCGAGTAGCTCTATTCTCATGCCTCCTGGCTCCACGGGGCAATTGAGAAAGACCCCCAGTAGTAGGGGTTGGGCCCTTTTGAGGCAGAGGGCCCGGCACTGCGCCTGCCTGGGTGTCCTTCACAGTGCGAGTGCCATAACGTTTTGTAGATATAGGCATATTTCCAATGCGCGTGTGCGTGACATCCTGATTGCTGTGGTACGCCTCTTGACTGATTGCCTCCGTCTTTAGCACCTTGACTTGCTAGGGCAGACTGTGGTCTTGCTCGAGTGTAGGAGGGCCTGGCCAGTCTTGGTTTTTCGGCCGCTGATGGCTGTACTTGAGCCCATCTCCACGTCAAGGAGCTGGCCTCGATGTGTTGTCTCTGGAGTGAGTAGGTTTCTCTCCTCCAACCTATCCGTACGACTAAGCTTTGTTTGTTCAAGACAGCCTTTGTCTCCCTATCTATAGTAAGACAGGTTACTCTACACACAAAACACTATATGACACCAAGACACATACACGTGAAAAACTAAGGTAAATGGGTAGGGTCTGACCAACACGCATAGTTAAATTCTTTGTGTTTTATTTACCACTAAACTTATTACAACATCAAATACCCAAAGATATCAAGAATCATACATATAGAGGAAAAAAGAATGGTGCGCCTTCACCGTATGGAGAAAACCAAAAAAAAAAAAAAAACCCAAAGGTTGAAGGTTGGCACTTGGTTACAGGAATAACAATCTTGGTGCGATATAAGACCAAGTAAAAAAAAATCAAACAACTAAACTTAATAGATCTTTCCCCAGCAAAACAAAATCATCACACACTCTCTCATTCAGTGACCACCTCTCACTCTCTTTCCTAGTGTCTTTCACCCGTGGGTCTGTGGTATCCCTTGTTTTATAGAATAACCCTCGAACTCCTTTTGACTGTGATTAGTGTACCGACTCCAGCTGTCTACTACTACTTAGTCGTTCCCCTTCTACCGTGAGGTGTAGAGGTTTGGAAGAGAGAGCGCCAGACTATCCTATCGGCTGTCTTCCTCCTGGCCTGGTTCCATTCTAGTCCTCGGTCCTTCAAAGATTGTCTAATGTTGTCCTCCCAGCGGACTCTGGGTCGTCCTGGGGGTCTGGATCCCTGGCTCTTTGTTTCCCATGCTTGTCGTGGTAATCGATCTTATCCCATTCTGCAGACATGGCCAAACCATCTTAGTTGGGACTGCTCTACTTGGGTCTGCAGGGGGTGGGATTTTAGGCCTTGGCGTATCGTCTGGTTGCGGACCATGTCTCTTCTTGTTACTTCAACCACCTTCCTCAGATATCTCATTTCTGAGGTTTGGATCTGGCTTTTATGGGTTGTAGTCATTGCCCATGACTCGCATCCATATGTCAAGACTGGGACATAGGTGGAGCGGTATACAGTTTCAAATTGAAAGTTTCAATTATTTAGGCAGTAAAATGACTCAGGATGGTGACACAACAAGAGAAATTCATACTAGAATTGCTTTGGCAGCTAGCGCCTTCAATAGATTATCTAACATTTGGAAATTACGATCACTGAATATACATATCAAGCTTCGTCTGTTTAATTCGAATGTTATCTCAGTGTTAACATACGGCTGTGAAAGTTGGAAAATAACAAAATTATTTGAGAACAAGCTGAATACATTCGAGAACAAATGTCTTAGAAAACTCTTGAACATCAGTTGGAAAGAATTCAAGACTAATCGACAAATAAGAGAAGACTCTAAGCAGAAATATGTCTCCGACTATATAAGGAAAAGACGATGGTCATATATCGGTCATGTCCTACGAATGCAAAACAACAGAATACCACTACAGGCGCTCACTTGGGTTCCTGAGGGTAAGAGGAAAAAAAGAAGACCAAAAGAAACACTTAGAAGAACAATAATAAGAGAAGGAAGAACGTTGGGCCTAAATAATGTGCAAGAGCTAAGAGGAGTGGCGTCACAACGTTTCTGCCTTATGCGCCGTGTTTGGCGCTTAAAGAATTTATTATTACAGTATTATTATTATACAGCCATCTTCGTTTTCTTACCAACCTCTCTCTTGCTGAGGAATCCTCGATTTATGGCCTGAAAAAGTCTCCCAGCTGCTGCTTTTCGAGTGGCCAACTCTTCTTTGATGCCTCCCTTTAGGTCTATAATAGCTCCGAGATATTTAAAGTGGTCGACCTGCTCCAGGATACTCCAGCTGTCGAGGGTACAAATTGGCCCCAGTTCGTCCCAAAAAAATTACTAATGAGGTGAACGCCGAATTTGCTAGATCCTCGCTAAATCCTGGTAGAGGCATAAATCCTAAGGGTTATCGTCACTGTTCTAAACTATCAAATTTTCCTCTGATGGGGGTCCACAAGGGGGGAATAAATATAGACACAGGAATTACACCTGGATAAATCCGGTGCGACGACGCTTGCAGTGTATGGGCGGGCAGGGGAGAAACAGGCTTCAGTTTCCCGCTCGGTCTGGAATTCTATCTGGGTACTGGTTTCAATGCAAACAGGTGACGAGTGTGAGAATCGCTGATGTTTTGACCATTTAAGTGAGGGGATACTCCTAGTATCCGGATAATCTGTTTGCTATTAATTGTAAAGATAACGATGATGATTTAACGGCCGACTCTTTGCCAGAGTGCCGGTCCTGCACAGTGTTTAAACTAGGTACTCAACTTGAATACAACTGTCAGGTGTCGGGGAGGGGATGGGGGGGGGGGGAATGAGGATATCAGGTCTAAGCCGCTGTGGGCTGTTAAAAATAATATCCTGGATTTGGTAAGTCCAGTCATTGTAATTTACAGTCACAAAATATCACCAGGCTAGTAGACTTATGGATCCTACATGATTGTTAATAGATAGTTTATATGTACCAATGTACAAGTACACACATTATAGAATAAAGACCGCTGGTCATCCACTTTGGGTTCAGGTCAGAATCCAGAATGAAATCTCCACGATATCACTTTTACACAGTATTCCATAAAAGAAATTCGTTTAAGGACTACGAGCTAGACTCTTCAAATTCTGACTGACGACTGATGACTGGTTTTAGAAACAGCAGTATACATATCATAGACTTCGATTGCTCGTTAATGCCGTTATTTCGCATTCCTGTGTGGGACATAATTCAGGAGCTAGAGTTCCCAAGATGAAAGACTTTGCGTCACGGTCTCTCAGAGTTTTCGTCTGGAGCTTTGGCCGAGATCAAAAGTCTTTTGTTCTTCTAGCGGGCTTCCCCTGGAATGCTCGTGCTCGAGATCAAACGGGTACTAGGGGATTCTAGATTTTCCTGGGTGAACTTCAAAGGTTCTGCTCCGTTTGTCGTTACTCTGACGTGCTGTCTAGCTGTTCAGTGGTCAAGTATTATATGATTGACAGCTGAGCTCGCGTGAGTGAAAAGAAGTATAACCATAGCGGTATTTATTTCCTGCAATGACTGACAGGTAGAAGAAGATAGTAAACATCGCGTTTGCCAGTGTTTACAGAAATGAGGGCGGGGACAAAAGGGTGAGATGCAGAAAGACAGGACAGGTAGTTTTAATGCATGTTTTAGCTAGCAAATAAGAGAGTAGCTATTTGGTTACAATAGGCTGTTTAGATTACTGTATGCTCTTTCCCATTACACGTCACAGCTACTACTAAGTGGTGATCGCTTCCCACACTATTTAAATAGATTATTCATACTTACATCACAAAATAAGCTCAAGATCAAGGTCGTCAATGACATTCTTGCTGAAACCTTCGCCATATACTTTGCCAGAAGTATAGTGTTTTAACATTTTGACGATGCAGTGGAGTCCTTACAACATTTATTTGAAAAGGACAGTTAGATTCTGATTCTTACAATAGCATCAAGCAGGTGCAGCTGCATTCTGTTTCTTACTTTTATCTTAACTGATGGAACAAGAGAGAATATCCTCTCTGGGGTTATTAGACACGTAAGACACATGCGGCGAGCTCTTTAAATGCATTATGTTGAAGTTCACCAATCCCAAAACAGTTCACTTTCTGTGGGAAGTCCATCCTTCTTTTAATGATTTCATACCATTTTATTTTTTTACTTTATATATTTGTTTTCTAATGTGATGATGTTGTTTCCGCAATGTGCATGAAAGGTAATTCTGAAAATGGGGGCCTTGAAGCCTTGTCCAAAATTATCCCAGGGCTCAGTTTGACAGGCCTTGAAAAGTATTTCTAGCTAAGGGAAGTCTCCGTCTAACTTGACTGAGAGATTCTTCTGGCATAGATAAACCTCTTGCCTTGACATTTTCTATTTCTTGATGGGACTCAACGCCCATTGTAACTGTCTTTTTCTCTTGTTGAGGTGATCACTTGCACAAGACAGTATACATGTTGTTAAGATGTGTAGTACTTGTAATGAGGAGCTGAGTGTGGGTGCACATGAAGGCGCGAATGTGTTTAGGCTCGTATATGTTGTGTCATGCAACCCATACACTCACATGCAGTAGTCAAAGATGCTTGGACACTGCGGGCACGTTTCAAAACCTTTATTGACGATAACACACATAGTAGCATCAACAGGAACAGTCAGTGTACACAAGGTCATGCTGACCGGAAATCGTTAGGTATACATCAGGCATTCAAAAAAGGCTGGTAAACATTCCAATATTCGTTCATGGTCAATAGTAGTATGTTCATGTATATACAGTTCTCAATGCCGCTTTGGTACCTCTGACTAAACGCGTCAGATACCTTAATCACTTTGACATACAGGTACAACTTGGCATTCCCCGCCAATTGCACATTATCAGGCTGTAATATATTAGCCTTAACACAGGCCTCGTTATGGCGTCATCTGTGTACTTCTTCTAAGCAGGTTAACATCAACCCTGCAGTAATGCTTATGTAGATATGAATATACCGCCAATCTGCGGTTTCCACTATATAACTTCGTCACTGGACTTCTGTTCGTTTAAAGACAAATAATCTTACATAGCTATCTTGAGCATAATGTATAAGTTCTGTAATGTAGGATCGGTGAGCTGTAGTTCACAGTCTTGGTAACCTTAAACATGTTCTGCCACCGAATGCATAATAATGTAGAAAAGGTCGGTATTACCTGGAACCGAATCCTCAGAACACAATAAGGAACTCTGTCGCCATTCCGACGCACAGAGATTCATTGGGGAGACCTGCCAACGCAGTCACTTCGAAGATTTACCCAGAAAACACAATGGACCTAAACGTCCTCAGAAGCCAGGACTTCACAACTCAACCAGACGGAAGTCTAATCTCCCGCTCTCCACTGCGCATCGCATATAGCCCAGAACTGTATTACCTTTGACCCAAAAGGTCAAACACAATGAACGAACAAACAAGGGAAGACAACCCCTAATCAACCTGACATCGCAAGGTAAAGACACAATTATTCTTATGAAAAAACATAAGCAAATAACTTGACAGATGACTCCGTCTAAAATGACAGCAACAAATTACTACAACCTCCCTGTAAAAAAAAGATACATTTTGTTTTAAAAGTATGTCCATGAGCAAGATAGCACAAGCATCAATTATGTGCTCATGAAAGAATGAACCTAATATCAGGTACAATAGACGCATAAATAAAGCGTCTGTAGAGAGTAAAAATCATCCCCCATCATAAGAGAAAATATTTCCTCTAAGCCAAACATACTCAGGGGGTACCCTTAAAGAAACCTAAGTTGCTGGCAATACCAATCATATGTCAAACATTATCAAATACTATAATTATAGCAATATACAAATATCATGAATTACAATGCTACATTAGCAACATATCACTGATGGATGGACAAAATCAAATTTATTAAATTCTTTATACATTATCCAAATACATTTGTATTACAATATCTTAGAATATTAAGGACAGACCTAAGTCTGAAAGTGTATCAGGAAAAACTAGGACACAAGATTTAATTGGAATCATGTGGGCATCTAGACAATATGTCCGCCATCACATTATCCGAACCACGGATAGCTCGCACCGTGAAATGGAAAGGCTGAAGAGCAATAGCATAACGAGTAGATCTCGAGCTCTTCAAATTCTTACTTTGCATAGCCGTAAGAGCTTTTTGGTCGGTTTCCATAAAGAAATGCGCGCCCAGAAGGAACCTTTGTAGCTTAAGAATGGATTAAACATAGCCAACAATTCACGGTCTAAAACCGAGTAATTCCTTTCTGCCGCATTCAGCTTCCTAGAGATATACATTACAGGATGCAGAGTTCCTGAATACTCCTGCATTAGTGCCGCCCCAATCCCAGTGGAAGAGGCATCACTACGAAGAACAAAAGTCTTATCAATCGTTGGTAGTCTTAAGATAGGATGAGATGAGAACAAATTCTTAACCTGATCCAATGAAGATTGGCATTCTTGGGACCAACGCACCATATTAGGAGAACCTTTTTTCAATAACGTTGAAAGTGGTGCCATAATGGAGGACAGATTCTCAATGAATCTTCCATAGAATTGTATTAATCCCAAGAGACTACGCACTTGCTTTTTTGTCTTCGGAACCGAGATATTTAATATCTTCGAAATGTTTTGGTCCTCTGTCTTCAACAGACCATGACCAACCCGATGACCTAGGAAAGAAATTTCACTAAACCCAACAAAAGCTTTAGAGGGTTTTGCCGTCAAACTATGCTCACGTAAAGTAGATAGCAATTCCTTTAGACCCAAATTGTGTTCTTCCCAAGTATCGCTGAAAAGACAGATGTCGTCCAAATATGCGATGACATCTGCACGATCTGATAGAATTCGTCGCATCATGCGCACGAAAGTCGCTGGGGCGTTCATAAGCCCGAAAGGCATAACATTCCACTGAAACAGACCCCTAGGTGTCGAAAAAGCAGTGAGAGGTTTGGCGTGTTCCGTCAGTGGGACTTGCCAATAACCTTTCGACAAGTCTAGTTTAGTAAAGAATTTAGCTTTAGAAAGTCTAATAAGTAGATCATCTAATAAAGGCATAGGTTCAGCATCGAACTTCGTAACTTGATTTAATTTGCGATAGTCAATGCAAAGACGTATGTTATTGTCTTTCTTTCGAACAATAACTATCGACGAAGAATAAGCTGAAGTGGATGGTTCAATTATTTGCAGTTGAATCATCTCATCCAATTCTTTCTCGACTTGTGCTTGAAAATGAATAGGTATTGGGTATGGTCCCACTCTGATCGGATTACGATCAGTAAGTATGATGTCATGTTCTATGACATCTGTATGTCCAGGAATGTCGGTAAGGACATCCTGATACGATTGTAGCGTAGAGGATACTTGACGTTGCTCCTCAAAAGACAAATTCGAAGAAACGGTAACGTTTTTCCATGATTCCGTAGAATTAAGTGGAATCGCAGGAAGAGGTAAGTTAACGTCAGAAAAAATAGTTTCCTCATCCTGTATAACAGACAGGGATGAGATGTGACCATGTTGGACTGGAGAGTCGTCCGTCGCCTGGAAAATAGGCTGCAAATAGTCTGGACGTTCAATAAACTCTGCAAGCATATTTATATGAAAGGTTTTATGCTTTCCATCCACATCGACAATATAGTCGACATCTGAAATTTTTGAAACTATAGTGTATGGACCTTTATATGAAATGAGAAGTCTGTTCTCTCTTGAGGGAAGTAAGACAAACGCTTTGTCTCCAGGACAAAGTTGACGTAGGCGTCTTTTCTTGTTAGCAAATCGCCTAGCCTTTTCTTTCGCAAATTCGGATGATGAAGTTGCTAATCTGCACGATTTGATAATTTTCTCCCTAAGAGCAATGACATATTCATATGACGATTGTGTATCATCGTCAATATTATCGGAAGTTATCAAATCATGTAACAAGGACATAGGACCGCGCGGTTGCGCCCCAAAGACAAGTTCGAAAGGAGAAAATCCTGTATGCTCGTTGGGAACCTCTCTGTGAGCAAAGAGAGCTGCAGGTAGTACCCTGTCCCAATCATCAGGATGATCCTCCGTTATCTTGCCAAGTAAGTTCTTTAGTGTCCTATTAAGACGTTTAACCAATCCATTGGACATTGGATGATAAATACTACTGAGAGACCTTTTAATGTCCAGAGTAGCCATTACCTGAGACATAACGTCCGAAATTAACTGAGTGCCGTGGTCTGATAGTATTTCTCCGGGAAATCCCAGCCGAGAAAATATGAGCCAAAGAGCATCTGCGATATCGACAGTTGATATGCTCTTCAGAGGAATAGCCTCTGGCCAGCGCGTGCACATGTCAACGCAAGTGAGGATAAATTGGTGTCCTCTGGCTGACTTAATCTTAAACGGGCCAATAATGTCTATAGCCATTTTCCGAAACGGCCGAATCGGAATATCTGCAGCCTGAATAGGTGCAGCATGTCTTGGACCTCTAGACTTGACCTCTTGACAAATTTTACAAGACCTGCAATAAATTCGTATGTCTTTATTAACAAATGGCCAAAAGAAAGACGCAAGGACTCTAGTTTTAGTTCTGGAAAAACCCATATGTCCAGCACACTGAGAATCGTGTGCATGCTGAAGAATTAAGGCTCTCATACACTTAGGCACAAGAATTTGCGAGTGCATAGACTTGTCCGAGTGTTGTACCATTCGTACCAATATACCATTCTTCATAGTGATATACGATTTGTGATTCGTATTTTGATTGGGATCCCCTTTCTTTGCAAGAAGGAAGAATTTCTTCAAGGAAGGATCCTCTTCTTGACGTTTAACAAACGAGTCATGGGAAATCACCAAGTGCTCGTCTTGGCTATCAACTTCATTACTATCATCAGATGAAGTTGGGGGATTAAGAGCTTGAGCTCTTGTCACCACTGCATTGACCGTTTGAATGTTTTGTTCTTCCCAAATAGAAATTTGTTGCGGGGTGCATTCCTTAACCCCATGAATACGACCGATTATAAGATCCGCAATAGGATTAGGAAGAAGACATGCATGGACATCTCCTTTAAAGAAGGGAGTGTCAATCCTAATAATAGCAGTAGGATAACTTTCCATAGTACCACCAAATGTAACACATTTGATCGCTTTTCCAGTGGCACAGCAAGGATCTATCAGAGACTCCCCAACCCCGACGGTAGTACATCCCGAATCGAAAAGTACTGAGACCCGCCTATCATTCACTAAACCGTTATTCAAGATGAGAGATCCTCTCCCATCATGCGCAACTGTAGCAGGTAGAGCAGGAAGAGGGTGACCACAACTTAGGGTAGATACAGTCGATGAGTCGAACAATGTTAAGCATTGGGGGCATTCAGTTGCTCTCCCAAAATCGAAAGCACAACCAGTGATAGCCTTAGAGTTACCACTATCATTTACTTGATTACCGGCTCCATCAAACTCTTGTTGTGCAGAGTTTGCCTGTTGGAAAGCTTTTCTTTTGTTATATCTAGGTCTACCATGATTATCATTTCCCCTGTAATTGTTATCATATTGTCTATTATAATTATCATTCCGGTTTGAATCCCGGTTTCTAAATTCACCATCGTCATATTCTTGACGTCGAGAATGGTTATCCCGAGCAGAAAAGCTTGGATAGTTTTTATTGTGATAACCTTTGCGAAAGTGTCTATAATTATTACCACAAAAATTACGAAAACTACCATCTCGTCCCCAGTTCTTAGAAGAAGAACCTTCATATGTTGGATTACTCTGCTTATGAGTGTAATTCTGATTACTTTTCCTATTCCAGTTTTGTTGAGCATCCTGAAATTTTTTATTGAAATTAGAGCCATATGGTGCTGCCGAAGCAACTGGCAACCCTTCTTTCTCTTTAGAATTGCTAACTGTAGCATGGGGGTGCGCGGTGGCGTACTGGCAACAGTATTCCTCCATGTCTTTTAAGTTTTTAGGCTTACGATCATGAAGAAATGCAAGGAAAGAATCATTAACAGAAGACAAAACCTTATCTCGAAGTAATAAGTCCATTAGACCTTCATATGTTTTCTCAGTCTGAGACAACTCAACCCATCGTGTAAATGTACGACGTATCTTTGTAACAAAATCAGAGAAATCTACTCCATTTTCTGGCAACATTGTCCTAAAACGAAGACGATAGTCTTCTTCTTTTAATTGATATTTTTTTAGCAATGCTGCTCTGACAACATCATAAGTAGTTCTATTATGCTCTTCTATTGTCATAAGAGTAGTCTCAGTTTCACCTGTAAAAAATTCCATCAGTTGTTCAACATAGTTTTCCTTTTTTATCTCATGAGTACCACATAAAAAATCGAATCTATCAAGATAATCAGTTATATCGTCCTTCAAAGGATTAAAATGAGGTAATTTGATCTTACTAGATCTCTCCTTTGTTGTATCCGAAGTTGTTTGATGAGCACTCGGACTCGCCAATTTCAATTTCTCTAACTCCAAAGTTGCGAGTCTTTCCTCATGTTCCATTTTTCTAATTTCAGCCTCAGCAGCATCTTGAAGTTGGAGTTTTTTCTCCTCAGCAGCAGCTTTTCTCTCCTCAGCAGCAGCTTTTCTTTCCTCAGCAGCAGCTTGAGCTTGGAGTTTTTTCTCCTCCATTTCCATCTGGAATTTTCTTTTATCAGCTTGAGCTTTTCTCTCCTCAGCCTCTCTTTGATACCTTTTTTCTTCAAGTTCTAGTCTTCTATTCTCAGCTTCTAGCTTCTTTAGCTCAGCTTCTGCTTTCAATTTAATTTCCTCTTTTTGTTTTTTTTCTTCTGACTTTAATGCAATGGCGAATTGAGCAGATGAATTTTCTTCCTATTCTTTACCAGACTTACCAAGGGTTAACCCTTGATGGATGAAGAAATCCAAATTAGACATTCTGTCTAATGAGATCAGAAACCTGAAAAAATTAAATAAATTACCTTATCCCACTTCAATGGGAGACAAGTCTGTACAATAGACTTGTATACTTACTTCACTTTATTTCACTCTCTTAGTCTTAGTCAAAGATCTTGTATGGTTATCTTGTTTATAATGTAACAAATAATCACTTAAGTACCTGTGGAAAATAATACCTTTATATACCACACACTATGGGCACAAGTCTTTTTTATAAAGAACTTTCATATGTATTCCACCTTGTCTCAATCTTTGGACAACAAGTCTTTTAACAAAGAACTTGTATAAATATCTTATATAATAATATTTTATTAACAATCTCTATATGAAGAGTGTACCTTATTAATAATAATAATAATGCATGACCAAGTATATGTATGTAGACTGTGTTTGACAATAATGTAGTACAATCATAAATACAAAGACAAAGATACAGAACAATAACCGAAAACGTTCGCGGAAGTCAAATAAACAATACAGCAAAAAGTAAAGAAAATGTTACACAAATGTGTACTGATGACCGCGAAATGTAAACAAGACAAATGGCATCACTGTTATAAACAAAAAGGTGTAAAGAAATAAACGGAAGGAAAGAGAGACCTACAGATACAAACAAATGAAATCAAAACTGAAAAACAGAAAAAATATTACAAAAACAACGATAAGTACAGTTTCGGCACAGCTAACACGAATAGCAACGAATTGTTGCTAGCAAATTCCAATTAAGGAAATTGCGCCTACAGAACGCTATTATAAGACCACTATATCTTACAGACCGTGGTATCTCTTATAATAGTCGCCGCCCAACCTTAAACCCGCAAAAGAACACAAGAAAAATACACAACAATAGTACAAGGAACATAAATATTCTCAATGCAATGTGTTGCAAAACAAGTTCAATCACAAGTGATAGTGTCGATTCTCTTGCTCCTAGCGAACACAGACACAAAATGTCAAGCGCGCACTGATTGACAGATCCACTGTAGTATGAAGTGGTCTTCACGAACATAAAGTTACTATGACCTTCTCGTATCTTGAGTCTTGCACATCGAATGTTGACAATTTATTCGTACTGTTTACACACAGGAACTTGACCTCAAAACATGTAACTTGAACGCTCGTATGCAGCTGTTGTCCATGTAACAAACGCCTCGATACTAACTTCAGGACTTGTCATGTTGTCGATTATGTAGCATTATAACAAAAATGCTAACACTGTTTATTCTGTCCCGTGTAGCCAAAACTTGGAAATGTAGAAATGTACAGATGTGTGTTACAGCTGTCCAGTGTGTAGCTTAGATCCACAGTTCAAAAATGTAATGTGCACTTGTCCTTCTCACGAAAATAGCCCCATCAGCTGGCCTACCAGAAATGTAAATTTCTGGATCACATTAATGTCATCAATAATGTTAATTGCTCGCTCTGTCCAGCTTAAACCCACAGATCTGGTCCACCAGAAATGTAACTGTCTTTTTCTCTTGTTGAGGTGATCACTTGCACAAGACAGTATACATGTTGTTAAGATGTGTAGTACTTGTAATGAGGAGCTGAGTGTGGGTGCACATGAAGGCGCGAATGTGTTTAGGCTCGTATATGTTGTGTCATGCAACCCATACACTCACATGCAGTAGTCAAAGATGCTTGGACACTGCGGGCACGTTTTAAAACATTTATTGACGATAACACACATAGTAGCATCAACAGGAACAGTCAGTGTACACAAGGTCATGCTGACCGGAAATCGTTAGGTATACATCAGGCATTCAAAAAAGGCTGGTAAACATTCCAATATTCGTTCATGGTCAATAGTAGTATGTTCATGTATATACAGTTCTCAATGCCGCTTTGGTACCTCTGACTAAACGCGTCAGATACCTTAATCACTTTGACATACAGGTACAACTTGGCATTCCCCGCCAATTGCACATTATCAGGCTGTAATATATTAGCCTTAACACAGGCCTCGTTATGGCGTCATCTGTGTACTTCTTCTAAGCAGGTTAACATCAACCCTGCAGTAATGCTTATGTAGATATGAATATACCGCCAATCTGCGGTTTCCACAATATAACTTCGTCACTGGACTTCTGTTCGTTTAAAGACAAATAGTCTTACATGGCTATCTTGAGCATAATGTATAAGTTCTGTAATGTAGGATCGGTGAGCTGTAGTTCACAGTCTTGGTAACCTGAAACATGTTCTGCCACCGAATGCATAATAATGTACAAAAGGTCGGTGTTACCTGGAACCGAATCCTCAGAACACAATAAGGAACTCTGTCGCCATTCCGACGCACAGAGATTCACTGGGGAGACCTGCCAACGCAGTCACTTCGAAGATTTTTCCCCGAAAACACAATGGACCTACACGTCCTCAGAAGCCAGGACTTCACAACTCAACCAGACGGAAGTCTAATCTCCCGCTCTCCACTGCGCATCGCATATAGCCCAGAACTGTATTACCTTTGACCCAAAAGGTCAAACAAAATGAACGAACAAACAAGGGAAGACAACCCCTAATCAACCTCACATCGCAAGGTAAAGACACAATTATTCTTATGAAAAAACATAAGCAAATAACTTGACAGATGACTCCGTCGAAAATGACAGCAACACCCATGTTCTGCTGTAGGAACCTATCCCATTCTGTTAATAACTTAAGCGCAAAATCAACTTAAAGAATGCCTTTTTTCTGCTCACTGGCGTCACACATTCTCTCTGAAGACTCTGCTGGTGCAAGAATAGTTTGTGGCAGTTTAACTCTGCCACCTATAGCAGACGGGCGTTCTATATGACGTCATTATAAAACATATTAGTAGCCTCGATGCCAGATCACGGAAAAGAGGTGTCGGCATTCTATTAGTAACCGCCGTTGTTACGAGAAGCGCATTTTTTGTGTGGGAAAAGCAGAAAAACGTAATAATGACGCGTTTTGCCCTGGAGCTTGACGATTTTGTAGCTAGGGTATTATAGCTAGGGTAAAAAAAAGTTGCCTCAGTTCAGTCGAACCGACCAGACTTTGTTTTTGTGAAACATGGTCTTCTACAAAACTTTGGGACAGTCACCTAGATCCTGGTCACGGCACCATAAAACTTCCCTCCAAGTGTAGCTGGGGTTTGTACGTGTTCGGCAATCGCTACCTATGCGGCAGATGCCAAGGCAGTTTTGCCATTGTTACCAGACACGCTAGTCGTAATAATGTGGGGTCAATGTACGTAATAGTGGAAATTCATAATGTAATTGTTTTCTTCGCTGTTATATATTGGTTGAATGCATCGTTGTTTATTTTTTCTCAAAAGTATAGAACAGTATTATGTTCTGCCTGGTTTTCTGTATATCAGACAATAGCAGTTTTCATAACTGGTCTTCATTTCGTTATAAGACAAACGTCCTTGACAAGCGCACTAGACGAAAACACTGTCAATCAAGTATAATTCCACAGTTCTTCAAAATTAAGCAAAGAAGCCGACAAAAACGTCCACAGCAAAAAGGGATCGCCTGCTTTATTTTCATAGCAGTACTTCATGTTTTCTTTTTAATTCCTTTATGTTGCTTTTAGCATAAAAGCATACGTATGCAAAGTTCAGTGGGTGATATAGCCTCGTGCGTTCTTTTTAACGATAGTCCAGTCAATTTTCTTTCAGCATTCTGAGTAAAACATGACGTCTGATCTTTGATCAACAAAACCGTGTTAGTGCGTCAACTATTTGTCTTTTACCAGATTTTCGAAACTTATATCATGTTTAAGTTGTTCATTAATACTTACTTACATGACTCTGGGATTTCTGTTTGGGACATTTATTCCAGAAAAAAAAACCTTGTTCGAAAAGATCACAATATGCCTTTCCTTCAGTTGCACATCTATGTGGGACTGATAGTCTGCCGATAAAGATGTCAATAAATTAAGGGGCTGCTGTAAAACTGGTAAGGATATATATATATATATATATATATATATATATATATATATATATATATATATATATATATATATATATATATATATATATATATATTTTTTTTTTTTTTTTTTTTTTTTTTATTTTTGCGTACGCCCGCTAATACTCGAGGCGAAATCTCAGGTTATTATTTTTTTTATGTCTAACCTGACATTGATTTTACGTGAGTATCCCTTTATTTCTTGTACAGAGACAGGTGTCCCTCGCCATTCAGGCAAATACTCGCCGATTTCGGAGGTACCCATTGCAGCTGGGTCGGCTCAGGAGCCGCCAGTCCCTGGTCGACGACACTCCTTCAAATGTTCTCGCCAGGTCTCGAGTTAATCCAGTCCAAATCCCGGTCGACGAAAAATCCTCAAATGCCGTCGCCCGGGTTTGATCCTGTATCACCCGGTCGCCAGAGCGGTGTTGTAACCACTACGCTAGCGCGGCTCCTTATATATATATATATATATATATATATATATTTATATATTTATATATATTTATATATATTTATATATATTTATATATATTTATATATATTTATATATATTTATATATATATATAAATATATATATATATATATATATTTATATATATTTATATATATTTATATATATTTATATATATATTTTTATATATTTATATATATTTATATATATTTTTATATATATATATATAAGACGACCATGATCTAGGTGGCTGTCCCAATGTTTTGTAGAAGACCATGTTTCACAACAACAACAAATGTCTGGTCGGTTGGACTGAACTGAGGCAGCTCTTTTTACCCTAGCCACAAAATCTCCAAGCTCCAGGGCAAAACGCGTCATTATTACGTTTTACTGCTTTTCCACACAATAATGCGCTTCTCATAACAACTTCTTCTTCAAGTATCGTGTCTAGTGGCGTAGGAGATCATGTCTCACCTCAACTTCCTGTCTCCAGTAAATTTATCAATTCTGCTGTTGACTTCTTTCCATGCCACGATGTCAAACTGTCCAGTATTTGCTCTCTTTGTTTTCCCTTATCTCTTTTTCCCTCAATCTTACCTGTTGTTACGATATATTCCAGCTTTCCTCTTCTCATAACATGCTCAAAAAAAAAAAAGTGGATTGCTTCTTTCTAACTTGTGAAATATGTTTCCTTTCTGCATTGGCCTCTTTCAGGACATCCACATTACTCTTTTGGCTGTCCATGGTATTTTTAACATTCTTCTGTAAAACTACATCTCTGTTGCCTCTAGTGTCTTCCCTATTTGTTTACTAATTGTCCATGACTCACTCCCATATGTCAGGATTGGTTCTATATAACAATGAAGAATTCTCTTTACTTCCAATGACAAAGAATTGTTGCATAAAATACTCTTGATTTTATAGAATGCTACTTTTGCCTGAGCCACTCTGCTCTTCACTTCTGAGATGCATCTTCCATCCATTGTTATTAATGTTCCCAGGTATTTCAATTTATTTACTTGTTTTAAAACGGTTCCATTTACTTTGATTGTGCATTCTGGGGAAGCCCTTTTCTATGAGACGATCATTACTTATGATTGTCGCAGAGTGAAGATAATTTGCCTATTTGAAATTTTCTGTCTATCCTAAGTTTCTGAAAAAATGTTTCTCACGCACTTGCCTTTCCCACCTTAACTCAGGTGAAGCTTCGGTCAACCAGCGTCCATGTCTGTTAGGATTTTCAAGACTTGGCTTTCTAGATATTTATGGCCTGTCTTCTTTCCCATTGTTAATACTTTGAGCTCGGAACCACAGCACGTACAATCGTGACATTCAATATGCAAACTAATTTGCGGCGATACTTTTGCATATCGTGAGAACTTTAAAAACGTAGCGGGTAAATCGAAAATAATTCTTTCGTTGTTAAAAAAAACTAGTTCTAGACTTCACTTGGTGATAGCATACTGAAGGAAAAAGACGCACTTCTTAGTCTTGTAAAGTAAAACTGTGCATAGGGAGACTTGAGTTAAACAAACAAAGTGCCCTCTAGTTTAACTTACAGACTATAAATTCTGGTGCGGATTTATGCAGTGCAGGTCTTGTCTCTTATTGCTGAAAAGAGGTTACCTTTGGCTAGTGGCCATATAGTCCTCGTCCACCAGTCACAATAATTCCCTTCAATTACTGCAATTATTTCAAAGATTCTCAACACCAGACATCACCCTTAACAACCATCACCCGTACCATACTCCACCCATTATAACCCTCTATCTCACCTTTGGAAGCAAATTCGTTATTTGTGGATATCTCATCAATTGTGGATACGTTACACCAATCTTGGATTTATAAAATCGTGTTCAGATTCTGTGCCCTTTGTGGATACCTTATTCGAACAGTGAAGTTAATTTCAAAGCATTGGATTACGACGTTATATATTTTTTTCCAAGAGAACACCAGGATATAAGTTGTGTCCCACATTCACACCAAAGGAACAAACATTTATTTTCACACAAACAGTATTTCACATATTTTCTAGCAAAAGCTTATCAGGCCTACCGGGAACTTTACTAACACAATTAATTCTTAATCTTTTTTTTTTCACTATGTGTGTAATAGTTTTTTTCTTCTTTAAAATCATCAAATTGTTGTGAGTTTGTTTTCTCGTGATAATCTTTATTTATTATTTTTTTTTCGCTGTAAAATCTTTATTGATTTATTTACATTTCTAAATTGAAATAAATTTAGTTAGCCTCGATAGGATTGTTCGTTCAGTTCAGACTACCAAATCCTCAATCTAACTTTACTTCTTTACCCTACTATTTGTGAGTGACACAGTGTGTGTGCAAAAGAGTAATAGTCGCCAGAGAAAACAAGGAGAGCTGTGTGTGTGGTTTTCTTAGTGAAGCACTCACTGACTCAGCCTGTGCCTTCTGTCTATATCACTTGCACATCACTATCACACGTCCATGTGCACTATTGTCCCTCACGCCTATACAGCTGTCAAGCTTTACCTACTATTAATTATATTTTCATGCGACAATTATTGGGAATCTCGTCCTTGGATTTGAATTTCTGGATTCTTATTTCACAGTGACTATATGGAATCTTGTCTTTAAATTGTTCTGCAGAAACTGTAAGGAATCTTGAACTATTAGTCTATACTGTGGACTATAATTTTTATAACGCCCTAGACAACGACACTTCTGGTAGTATCTGAACAGAACAATTAGAATTTTACAGTAACAGAACGTTGCCGTCATTAATTTAACTCATGGTTAATTAATTACGTTAAATAGTTAACTAAAGTAATTAAGTATTACATTTAACAGGCAGTAGTGTGTGTATGTGTGTGAGATATTGAAGGGAATTATTTATACTTGAGTATTACTCAAGTGATGAGACCTTAATTCAGCAGAAATAAGGGATTGTCAAAATTTCAATTATACTAAACTTCCATTACTGAGTTACATTACTTGATAGAGTTAATAGTACTCCCTGGGGCTTAGTACATTGATTCTCAGTTAGTTATATTGGTTTGTTGTATTAAAATACTTCATAGAAATATTAGTAATACCCAGAAACTAGTGTAACATACTGGGAGAGTGTAACAACCTGCACAGCAATATAGAAAATGACCGATTTACTAAAACTAAGGATGGGTCTTTTGAAATACACTAAGGAGGTTGGAATGAGTGAAGTAGAAGATAATGCATTTATAGAGGCCGAAATAGAAAAACAAAGAGAAGCAACGGAAAGGGAAATGATACGGGCTCATGAGTTCCGGCTCAGAGAACTAGAGGTTCAAAGTCGCCCCGCTTCTCCTACTAACGCGTCATCACCGGACAACGCCTCTGCTGGTCTAGCACCCAACTCAACGGCAATGACTTTGCCAATGGAAATATTTTCCGAGCGAAATGAACAAATTGATCTGTTCTTATATAGATATGAGCGAACTGCTTCATCGTATTGCCTGCCCAAAAGCATGTGGAATCTTAAACTTTCTCAAGGATTAAGAGGGACGGCTTACGAAGTTTTTACTAAATTAACCCCAGCAGAACAGAACGATTATGACGCTCTCAAGCAAGCACTGTTACGGCGTTTTCAGCTTACAGCCGACAATTACCGAAAGCGTTTTCGCCGCTCTCACAAAGAAGGAGGAGAAACATTTGGCCAATTTGCTGCTAGGATTGAATCATATCTCGAGAAGTGGCGCGATATGGGAAAATTTCCTAAGACTTACGAAGGATTGCATGAACTCTTCCTTGTAGAACAGATCAAGGAAACAATGTCACCAGAGATGAGAAAGTTCCTAGTGGAGCACGGGGCAGACCGACTCGAACCAATCCTTACGTTAGCAGAAAGGTTTCAAAATGCTATAGCAGAGACTCAAACCTTCAAACGGAAACCTGCTGAACTTCAACCTAAACCAATCCCCCAGCCCACCCAAAATCAGCGATCACAGGTAAACGCTCCAACGCAGGATACACGTAGAGACCGGTCAACTAACTCAAACACGAAAAACGCACAGGAAAACCCCCCTCACTTTATGAGGAGGGAGGAAATATTGTCATCATTGTAAGCAGACCTCGCACAATACAAAAGATTGTAGAAATCGGCCCAGTCAGCACTTGGCGGCGTGTTTACAAGCAGACGCACCGGAACAACGTCAGGTCAAAACAAAATGGAGTAAACCAGAACGGAATTCCGTAACGGATCAGATTATCGCAAACGGGAAATCTGTGCGCTGTCTTTATGACACAGGATTACAGTTCGACTGTATAATCGCTTCACATTTGGTCACACCCGAGCAGATAACCTCGGAGACAATAGATCTGTGTGGAGCCATGAAAGGAGACACTCCTATGACATTGAAAATAGCAAATGTTTATATTGATTCAAAATTTGTTAAAGGATGGATTCGAGCTGCCATTATGGAGAATCCAATCTATGACGTAATTCTTGGATGTAGCTATGTGTTCTTGGGGGAACCAAGAAAACCTCTGATAGTTGCAGCAGTAACTACAAGAGGTCAGGCAAGGACAGAACAGGAACCAGAACCAGTGACAAACCTGCTACCACGGGAATTGAAGGATGCTCAATACAAGGATCCAACACTGGGACCATGTTTTAAGAAACTGCCACTTGCCAGTAACCCGTTGAAAAAGGAAAACTTTTATTCAAAATCGGGATTACAATACCGTAGGTCGGGCAACACTGGACAAGAACATAGCCAGTTGGTTGTTCCAACTACTTACAGGTCACAAATTTTAGAGATGGGACACGCTCTTCCCTTTAGCGGCCGCATGGGACAAAATGCTACCATGCAAAGAATAGCAGCGCACTATTACTGGCCTGGTATGAACGGGGACATCATCCGATTTGTGAAATCCTGTGCGCAATGCCAAAGGGTGGCACCAAGGCACTGGACACCCGCTGCCCCATTGGGGAAATGCCTATTGTCGGTACTCCATTCGAAAGAGTAGCTGTAGATATAGTAAGTCCACTCTTAAGAACAAAACGGAGAAATTACTGTATTTTGACTCTAGTCGACACCTGTACTATGTGGTCAAAAGCAGTGGCGCTCCCTTCTTCTGATTCTGTGCATGTCGCAGAAGCACTTGAGAGTATTTTTACACGGCTCGGATTTCCACAGCAAATACTCACGGATAACGGATCGCAGTTTAGAGGACATCTGATGGAAGAAGTCTTTAAGATCTTCCGTACTCAGCATATCCTCACCTCACCCTATAATCCTCAAGCAAACGGACAGGTAGAGAGATATAACGGGACCCTCATCACCATGCTGCGAAAATTAGCACAAGAAAGACCCGAAAACTGGGACTTATTCTTGCCGGCTGCCTTATTTGCCTATAGGGAAGTGCCGCATGCCTCCACTGATCTACCTCCTGCAACATTATTATTTGGACGGCCAATAAAGGGACCCCTGGAAGCATTGCTTAGGTCTTTAACTGACCAGAAAGCAGACGAATCTATTGTATCTGCATCAAAATATGTGCAAGAACTAAAGGAAAGGTTAAAGATAGGTTGGGAATTAGCTAACACTAACCTCCGACAAGCTCGTGCCAAGCATGCAAAACGGTACAATAAGACTGCGAAGGAAAGAGTACTACAACCTGGAGAGAAAGTACTGCTGTTACTCCCAACAGGGAATAACAAGCTTCAGATAGGTTGGCAGGGACCATTTGAAGTACTCGAGAAAATCTTAAGTGAAATATTAACTGAATCGCAACAGCATGATGTCAAACAACTGTTAGCCGAATATTCAGAAGTGCTCACCGATAAACCGGGACTAACCAACCTGTTGGAGTTTAATATAAAAGTGTTAGATCCTAAGCCTGTCAGGACTAAAACTTACCCAGCCCCATACGCTAAAGCCAAAGCTTTACGCGAAGCAACTTTGCTAAGTGTCTATTCCTTCAGGGTCGAGTACATCCCCGGTCCTGAAAATGTAGGAGCAGATTTTTTAAGCAGACATTCAGTAGCGGAACTCGCTAGTAGTGGAGAAAATAATCTTCTAACGCCAGCAGATAAGAAACAATCTGAGGGAACATCGGAAGAAGTAACTGAGAAGGACCTAATGGTCGTCACCGGGAATGATACACAATAGCGAAATTATCATCTCTCTCTGATTTAGTTGGACAACTAACTTAAGTTCGGGATATTTGTCACAGAGTGAAGATAATTTGCCTATTTGAAATTTTCTGTCTATCCTAAGTTTCTGAAAAAATGTTTCTCCCGCACTTGCCTTTCCCACCTTAACTCAGGTGAAGCTTCGGTCAACCAGCGTCCATGTCTGTTAGGATTTTCCAGACTTGGCTTTCTAGATATTTATGGCCTGTCTTCTTTCCCATTGTTAATACTTTGAGCTCGGAACCACAGCACGTACAATCGTGACATTCAATATGCAAACTAATTTGCGACGATACTTTTGCATATCGTGAGAACTTTAAAGATGTAGCGGGTAAATCGAAAATAATTCTTTCGTTGTTAAAGAAACTAGTTTTAGACTTCACATGGTGAAAGCATACTGAAGGAAAAAGACGCACTTCTAAGTCTTGTAAAGTAAAACTGTGCATAGGGAGACTTGAGTTAAACAAACAAAGTGCCCTCTAGTTTAACTTAAGTTAGTTAGTTGCTTATCCTTTACAGGACGTGGCAATCAACCCCAGCTTTTATTGGCTGTTTGTGATTTTTGTAGGCAATTTTTTTCATTCAGTAGTTTGCCATTGCTTTCTGAACGGTACGGCGCTTATACCATTGTTAAAAATCCACACAAAGCGATCTGCTACCAAACCGCCTGCAGCGGGTTTCGAACCTGGTATATCTGGATTATGAAACTGCGTTAATATCCATTAGGCCACAGACGCCGTTTAACTTACAGACTATAAATTCTGGTGCGGATTTATGCAGTGCAAGTCTTGTCTCTAATTGCTGAAAAGAGGTTACCTTTGGCTAGTGGCCATATAGTCCTCGTCCACCAGTCACAATAATTCCCTTCAATTACTGCAATTATTTCAAAGATTCTCAACACCAGACATCACCCTTAACAACCATCACCCGTGCCATACTCCACCCATTATAACCCTCCATCTCACCTTTGGAAGCAAATTCGTTATCTGTGGATATCTCATCAATTGTGGATACATTACACCAATCTTGGATTTATAAAATCGTGTTCAGATTCTGTGCCCTTTGTGGATACCTTATTCGAACAGTGAAGTTAATTTCAAAGCATTGGATTACGTTATATATTTTTTTCCAAGAGAACACCAGGATATAAGTTGTGTCCCACATTCACACCAAAGGAACAAACATTCATTTTCACACAATCAGTATTTCACATATTTTCCAGCAAAAGCTTATCAGGCCTGCCGGGAACTTTACTAACACAATTCATTCATAATCTTTTTTTTTTCACTATTTGTGTAATAGTTTTTTTCATCTTTAAAATCATCAAATTGTTGTGAGTTTGTTTTCTCGTGATAATCTTTATTTTTTGTTGTTGTTGTAAAATCTTTATTATTTACATTTATAAATTGAAATAAATTTAGTTAGCCTCGATAGGATTGTTCGTTCAGTTCAGACTACCAAATCCTCAATCTAACTTTACTTCTTTACCCTACTATTTGTGAGTGACACAGTGTGTGCAAAAGAGTAATATTGTCGCCAGAGAAAACAAGGAGAGCTGTGTGTGTGGTTTTCTTAGTGAAGCACTCACTGACTCAGCCTGTGCCTTCTGTCTATCTCACTTGCACATCACTATCACACGTTCGTGTGCACTATTGTCCCTCACGCCTATACAGCTGTCAAGCTTTACCTACTATTAATTATATTTTCATGCGACAATGATGTTGTTTGAAGCTCGCTTTATTTTCTTCAATTTTATTCTCTAAGTTTTGCTATTACTGGTACATGATCGCTGCTGCAGTCTGCTCCTGGCCTAGTTTTCATAGATTTCAAACTGTTTCTGATTATGAACATTGTTCTCTGGACTTTTCCACGTCCAAAGGCGTCTTTGGTGCTGCTTAAACCAGGTGTTTCCTACTACCATATCATGTGTTCTTGCCCACTCTATCACCTCTCTCGTTTCTTTCTCCCATGCCATAACCACCAGTCACATCATCCACTTTTTCATTTCCAACCTTTGCATTGAAGTCTCCAAGTATAACAGTTGTCTCATGAAATTTACACTGAGTCATTGCCATATCAAGTTCATTGTAAAATGTATCTATTTCTTCTTCTGTTGGGGCATATATTTGTATAAAATTGATATAAATGGGTCTGCCACTCAGTTTAACTAACTGATATTGCCCAAAATCCATTTACTGTTCTTGCCCTTTCTGCATCCAATATTATGCCTACTCCTCTTTCATGTTTATTTCCTCCAGAATAAATTATTGTGTAATTGTCAGAATACATTTCAACTGTTCCGGTATATCGCATTTCACATAACCCTAAAACATTTACATTCATTCTTTCCATTTACATCTTGATGTTATCTAATTTTGCAGTCTGCATTAGTGTCCTGACATTCCAAGTTCCAATGTTTAAGTTATCTTTAATTCTAATTTTGCTAACAGTAGCTTGATGACTATCGGGTATCACCTGTAGCACGTGATGCTCCCTACCGGACGAGGTGATTCCTCTGGAATCACCCTTAACGTCGTTGTTTTTTTTTTCTAGAAAGTTGTTTTGATTCATGATTGTACAAGGGATAATACGACGGTAGTTTCCCGTTGCTTGCCGTCAGTTTGTGTACCGTTGTCTCCGCTCGCCTTTGACTAAAAAGTCAAACTTACAAGGCAGTGGGGAGGGAAGAGGTTAAAGCGCCTCCATCTCGCTGGTTGTCACATCATAAAGCTTCAGATGTGGTTTTATACAGATAGCTGTCCCTCGCAACTATCCCACCTCGTCCTCAGTGACAACCACATGTTTTGGTTCTTGGCTGATTATTCAGTATTCACAGCTAACCTCTATATCTAGAGGCCATTCAACCATCCACCACCCGGCGGTTACTAATCGAATGCCGATACCTTTTTCCGGTGATCTGGCGTTGAGGCTACCAATATATTTTATAATGACGTCATATGGAACGCCTGTCTGCTATAGGTGGCAGAGTTACACTGCCACATCCCCCCACCCCCCCCCCCCCCCCCCCCCAGTTGTTGATGAGAATGTAGCCTATGTCCCACAGACATTCTCGATCGCCTTTTTTTATATATTTCCTTTCAATATTTATTTTTAACTAATCAACTATAACGTCTAACTATTTAAAGTAGTTCTGAATTATTTCGTCTTACTTAATGAAGTCAACATTTTATTTAACAAACTATAGCTCTTCTGGGGGGTAGGACTGGAGTGTGTAAGGGATAGTATCTCACGGTGAGAGGCAGTTACTTCCTCTTTTTGAGGAAGGCCTGGATCCTATTTGGTTCCCCAATTCCAGTTCAACTCATGTATGGCTCCTCGAGTCTGCTTGTGTACGGCAGCGCCACCCCCTGGGCAACGGCGTTGGCTGGCCGGCAGAACTACGTGAGTAAATTGAAAAAGGTAGGTCCCCCTTAAATAGTACACATAACTGCTGGCCGAACGATCAATAATACATTGGTAGCGGCTTCTAGGGCAGGAGTTGGAAAGGCCTTGTATCGGGCTGAGGGCGTACAACGGACTGTAATGGTAAGTGGCCAGAACCATCCAGGCCAAAAGCCTGACTGTGTTACCACGGAAAATCATGTCATCGGTCTTAGAAAAATAATCAAAATAGGAACATGGAACGTCAGAAGCTTACATCAAGGAAAACAGCACATAGTGAAGAACGAGATGGAAAGACTAAACATCGATTTCCTGTGCATCTCAGAGCACAGATGGTCGGGCCACGGACACTTTTCAGTTCCATCAGGAGGAACTTTCATATACTCAGGCAAAGAGAAAGGAGGTCAGAGTGGTGTCGGCTTCTACCTGTCTAAAAGAACAGCTGCCTCCCTATTAGGATATAATCCCATAAATGACCGCATTGTCACAATCAGATTGAAAGGAAATAGAAAGAACATCACAATTATACAAACATATGCGCCAACAGCAGCTGCTGAAGAACATGAAATTTAAGAGTTTTACAACGAACTGCAACACGCAGGAGTTCGCCAGGGATGTATCCTGTCACCAGTGCTCTTTAATATATATCTAGAACATATTATGCAGGAGGCCCTCTACGATTATAAATCAACCATATCGATTGGAGGCCGACCTCTGTGTAATCTACGTTTTGCTGATGATATTGATCTGATAGCTGGAACAGAATCAGAACTTCAAGACCTTACCTCTAGACTGGAGAAAGTAACAAGAACGTATGGGATGGAAATTAATATAGAAAAAAAGCAAGATATTGGTGAATAGCCATAAGAAACATGTTCCGACCAACATTACGTTAAATGGACAAACGTTAGAAGAAGTTAACACCTTTAAATATCTCGGGTCCACTATATGTAGTGATGGAAGATCAAGTAAGGAAATGAAGACAAGACTTGAGATGGCCTCAGCTGCCATGACAAGGTTGAATGTGATCTGGAAAAGTAACATCAGTTTTCCTGTGAAGATCAAATTATACAAATCACTTATATTATCTATTCTCTTGTATGGGTGTGAGGGCTGGACACTCACTGCAGATACGGAGCGAAGGATTCAGGCTTTCGAGCATAAATGTTATAGAAGAATTTTGCGCATTTGCTATAAAGAGCACAAAACAAATGTCTATGTTAGAGAGAAGATAAACACCTATGCAGGCCACCAAGAACCACTTTTGTCAATAAGGAAACGTCGAAAGCTTGCCTGGTTTGGGCATGTAACTCGTCATGACTCCCTTTCGAAAACGATTCTCCAGGGAACAGTCGAAGGTAAACGGAGAAGAGGAAGGCAAAGAAAATCCTGGGCTGATAACATCAAAGAATGGGCAGGACACGGTTTTTCCACACTTGTACGCATTGCTGAGAATAGAGAGCAATGGAGGTCTCTGTCTGCTGATGCTTCCACCATGGCACCCCTACGACCCATGACGGGTTATGGGTTGAGATGAGATGATGATGCAACACGCATTAGAGAAAGCAAATAAGCAAGATATTAGGATAATAATGGGAGATTTTAATGCCAAAGTTGGAAACGAAAGATTAGAACACGAAAAAAGAGTGAAAGGGAGTTATGGATTGGGCTAGAGAAATGAGAGAGGAGAACGCTTGACAACATTCTGCCTAGAAAACAACCTAGTCATCACAAATACTCTTTTTATGCAACATCCTAGAAGACTATATACATGGACGTCACCGGACGGAAAAAGCAAGAACCAAATAGATTATATCTTAATACAACAGAGGTGGCGATCATGTATTTCATCCATCAAGACATTCACAGTAGCAGACTGTGACCCCGACCATGAACTTCTTGCAGCAAACTTCAAGATCAAACTGAAAAAAGTCATTACAAGCGACAAAGTAATACGATATGACACAAGCGCCATACCAGAAGAGTACGGTGTCGATATTCAGAACAAATTTGACGTTCTAATGGTAGTACAGGAGGAAATGACACCAGATGAACTTGCCAATAACTTCAGAGATGTTTATATTACAACTGCACAAAGGTTAATTCCTAAAAGAAGTGTAAAGAGACGAGAATACACCTCAGACGAAACACTGAAGTTGGTGGTAGAAATAAGAAAAATGAAGTCCAAAAAAAAGACACAGAAAATCAGGAATTATACAAGGAGTTCACAAAGCAGATTAAAAAACCGAGTCAGACAAGACAAACAATATATAAACGACACCTGCAGGAAAATAGAGGAAATGCTCGAACAGGGATTAAGAATATGTTTTCCGAAGTAAGAAAATTGAAGAACAGCAACTTTAAACCATCACTTCGAGCAATAAACGACAAGGGCGACATTCTAACAGGACGTAAAGATACCCTGAACAGATGGAAGAAGTACTGTCAAGAAATGTACAAGGAAATAAACAAAGCGGCAAATAACAACAACATGAATGTAGCGGAACGTGAACTAGAACCTAACATAGAGGAAGTCCGGAAGGCAATCAAACACTTGAAAAGCGGAAAATCTCCTGGTTGTGATGAAATAACAGCTGAAATGATACAGGCAGGAGGAGAAGGCAGCGCTCGTTTATACCATGCATTGTGCTGTAAGAAATCTAGCAAAGCGGAATTTGGCCCAAGGAATGGAAAAGATCAATTTACACACCCTTGCCAAAAAAGGGCAACCTGAAACTGTGCACAAACTACAATACTATAGCTCTTATAAGCCATGCCAGCAAAATACTATTACATATCATAATGAAAAGAATGCAACAAAAGTTAGAAACAGAAATTCACGAAGTACAGGCGGGTTTTCGACCAGGCAGAGGCACCAGAGACCATATATTCAATATGAGGAACATCATAGAAAAGTGTAGAAAATTCAAAGTTGACCTATATACGTGTTTCATTGATTACACCAAAGCTTTCGACTGTGTACAACATCAGCAGTTATGGACAATTATGGAAAATATGGGATTTCCAAACAACCTTACTGTTAAGTCTCATTTCAGTCCTGTTTTGGTCTAGGGGAGTTTATCAGTAAAATACTTGTAAGTACAGGCTGGGCCTTTGTTAGCTCCCTTGTTTAGCTGTTTATATAACTTCGCGTATTTTCGCGAATGTTCTGGAACGTGGGTGAACGAAATTCATCTCAGGCGCTAAATCCGCTGAGCGGTTTTTTTTTAGGCGGGTAGATTTTTCGTGACATTCGAATGCTGAGATAGCTTAGAGAAGGGACTGACGATTATGGTCAGGGTGTCCCGATATGGAGAATAGTTTTTGGTGAAAAGGATTATGATATTTCTTAAGATTTCATAAAGCCGTGGATATAAAGGCTGATATATGTATTCTGCAGAATGTACATTGTTAAAGATTTTTCGGGCCTGGGATTATAGGCCGTTATGTGTTGATATCTCCGATGAGGGAGATTTGTGAAGGTCGACAGATTATTATTATAGGGAAGGTGTTTTTTCTCCCATGAGTTATGTTGAGTCTGACGATACAGACATTATTGTACTGCGATATAGGCAGTTTCCTTTGCTGTAGGGATAATTTGGACCACAAAACTTTATCATTATAAATGGATTTGGTGTTCATGAGATGTATCTTATCTTGCTGTGTACTGTACCTGTGACAATGTACTTAGTGATGTCCTCGTGACTGTGGAGTATTAAAACAGTGTAGAACGATCAGGAGTTATAACCTTTTGCTGACTCCTACATGTGTGTTGGTGTGTGTGTGACTATTATTGACTTTTCGTTAGAACTACATGCATTCACGTTCACTGATGTCTATACACCCACACGCCTGGTCGGCCATCTGTAAGCCCTTCGAATGCTGATTTGTCCTTCATCAGCACACATAATACTATAACATTTATCATCTTCTTCCACCACTCAATAACTCACTTGGATATCAACAGTGATGGCCAGTTCATACTTTACCTGGAAGTTTCTTATCCTTCAAAACTGATGTTGTATCAGTGATGGCCAGTTCCTACTTTACTAATGAATCACCAACAACCCATACAGTATCAGTGGTGAGCCAGCATTTTGGGGTGTTATCAACTGATTGAAGGATATTATCTTACAAGTTCAAGTCAAGAGTTCCAGTGTTGCTGTACTTCTGCTTGTGGGCCGTTACCTCGGAGTTCCAGTGATGATCACCTTTGGACTTCTTCACACGGGATTATCTATGTACATCATTGCCGCTGTTACCTTGGAGTTCCGACATCGATCGCCAGTGGATTTCTTCGGATTGTATTAGTTGTGTACATCTTTGCTGTGGTTTCGGAGGCCAGGATTTTTTCCTTCTAAAGATAAGTGGCTATTTGTTTGTAAACTGTGCCTCTGTATGTTGTAATTAAGCCTTCCTTGATTAGATCCTTGTTTTTTGTATTATATATGGGTACTTGTGCGTTAATTCACCGGTTAAATTAAATTCTGGATATTTATTACCCAAACCGAGCACCGTACTCTTTCTTGACTGAAAAAGTGTCATTTCACATTGTCCTCTCCCCCCCTCCCCCGTTGCTTAGAATTTTTTTTTAAACACGCCTGCCGTTTGTAAGGTTGTAGTCACGTAGCACATTCTGCCGTTGGGGAGTGAAGTGTTATAGACTTCGATGTACTGGGTCCCAGCTTTATGAGGTGGGGTCGCCTGTTGCCTTCCTCGCTGCCGTTGCCTTCTCTAACGCAAGATCAGAGGCAGGTACCCTTTTACAGCTGGTTAGACTGATGCGTAACACCTGTTCCCTTCCTCGCTGCCGTTGCCTTCTCTAACTCAGGATCAGAGTCAGGTACCCATTTACAGCTGGTTATGGAGTGTTAGAGACTTCACCATACTAGGTCCAGCATCGAGAGGTGGGGAGACCAGTTTCCTTCCTCACTGTCTTTTCCTTCCCTAACTCAAAGTTAAGTACCCATTTATAGCTAGGTAGGCCCCATCTCTTGATGCTGGACCTAGTATGAAGTCTCTAACACTTCATAACAGGTGTCACACATCAGTCAAACCAGCTGTAAATGGGTACCTGACTCTGATCTTGAGTTAGAGAAGGCAACGGCAGCGAGGAAGGGAACAGGTGTCACGCATCAGTCTAACCAGCTGTAAATGGGTACCTCACTCTGATCTTGAGTTAGAGAAGGTTGAGGGCGGGTCTGTCGTAAGCGTGTCAACTAAGAATGCACGAGAAACGCTTTTTTTTTTTTAACTTGCCTCCCAAATCACAATGTGAAATCAACCTTTTTCAGTGAAGAAAAAGTACGGTTATCAGTTTGGGTAATAAATATCCAGAATTTGATTTAACCGGTGAATTAACGCACAAGAACCTATATATGTTATATGTGTCATATTTTAGCGGGCAGGTTGGGCGGAGACTTTCGTAGGATATATCCCACTTCACCGAGGGCCTATGAAAGCGTTCTATAGGGACTGTTTTGTCTAAGTCCATGTCGTAAAAGATCCCTTGATAATTCGGGGTATACTCTGTTTACGCCGGATTCAGTCATCTTTATAATTGTTTAGGTGTGACGAGATGTCTTAATGTTGTTTTCGTTATATTTTCCTCTGTTCTTTAGTTCTTGATTAATTTGTTTGTGAGTGTCTTCCTCCCCTTTCTATCTTTCAGTTATATTCGTTCATACACTGTTTTGTCATTTGTATTGTATACTATTCGCAGCTGTCATTGCAAGCTTTGTAATACTTTTTGCTTTATTTCTGCTTTCTTATTTTAGTTGATTCCTGCGAACGTTGTCATTTGTTCTTTATATCTTGTTTCTGTCCTTCTTGTTTGTATTATCCATTGTGTCATACATTGTCAATATTATAATGCACAATAGATATATAGGTGATTGATTATATTATTATATTTAAGGTAATTTTACAAGTTCTTGAGCAAGGACTTGTCACCCACTGAGTTGGGATAAAGTGAGTTTCTCAAGTAATATATTTACACAAGGTATCTATCTCATATAATACAGCATTATGTCTACTTTGGATTACTTCATTGAGCAAGGGAAATCCCTTAATGTGACTATTGATGAAGTAAGGGAATTCGCACTTGTTGAATATGTGTGTGTGTGTGTGTGTTTTTTTTTTTTTTTTTTTTTTTTCAACTGAATATGCCAAGGCGCAGAAGGCTGAAGAAAAGAAACAGAAAAATGAGAGGCAGAAAATGGAAGCAGAAGATAGGAGATTGCAAATGCAGGCAGATGAGAGAAAATTCCAAATGGAAATGGAAAAACAGAAATTAGAAGCTGAAGAGAGAAAACAGAAATTAGAAGCTGAAGAGAGAAAACAGCAAATACAAATGGAGGAAAAAAAGCTTCAAATGCAAGCTGAAGAAAACCAAAGACTACATGACGAAAGAGTCTTAGCTATGGAGCTGGAGAAAATAAAGGTAGTGAATATGGGTAATACTCAAAATGAGACAAACAATCAAACAACTTCTAATAAGGCCAATATTAAACCTCATGATATTAAATTACCTGCTTTCAACCCTGCCAGCGACGATATCTCATTCTATCTGAATAGATTTGAACTTTCATGCGAATCTCATAAGATAGACAAGACGCAATATGTTGCACAACTTATGAACATACTTAAGGGTGAAGCTTTGAGTTCAATAAGTATGATGGAAGGTCCTGACAAGAATAACTATGATGTTGTCAGAGTGACCTTATTAAAAAAATACCAACTGGATGAAGAAGGTTATCACCTACGCTTTAAGTCTCTATTGCCAGAGACAGGGAAAGATTTTTCAGACTTTATATCAATTATTCGCCTTACGTTTTCACGTTGGGTTGATCTTTCAAAAACTGAACACACATATGAAGCCCTTATGGACTTACTGCTTCGTGACAAAGTTATGTCATCAGTGAATAAATCTTTTCTTTCCTTTCTACATGAGCGAAAACCTCCAAATTTGAAAGATATGGAACAATACTGTCGCCAATATGTCACGGCTCATCCAAATGCAACAGTTAGCAATTCTAAAGTTGAAGAAGGTTTACCCGTGGCTTCAGCAATACCATATGGTCCTAATTTGCGACGTAGATCTCAAAGTGCTAAACACAATTTTGGTAGGAGAGATAATCAAAATTTTAGACAGAACCAATGGGGTCCATCACGTAGTGATTCTCCTTCTTCAAGAAATTGGAGACAATTTAATGGTCCTCAAAATTTTGGTCCCAATAATTATGGAAATTTTGGAAGAGGTAACTATAATAGAGATTATCAACCTTATAATGATTTTTCTCGGAGACAACAAAGCCCATCTTATAGAAATTTTGATCAAAGGGGAAATGACAATCGCGACAATGCTAACTGGGGTTCAAATCAGAACAATGGTTTCAATAGAGCGAATAACAATGCTCTCAGTAGAGATAATAGTCATGATAGATCGCGATATGACGGTAGATCTCAAAATGATAGATCACGATATGATAGTAGATCTCCAAATAATAATAGATCGTTTCGCCATGCTAACTCTGCTCAATAAGAGCTCCAGGTTGTCAATGATCAGGGTAACAATAATAATGTTGTCTCTAACAATATTGCTTGCTCTGCTTTCGATTTTGAGAGAACATCTCAGTGCCCAGAGTGCACTACTTTGTTCCAACCTACAGCTTTAACTACCTTGAGTTGCGGTCATCCTCTACCCCCTCTTCCTGCCTTAGCTGCTCATGACAGAAGAGGGACTCTTAATCTACATAAAGGATTAATGAATAATAATCCAGTCTCAGTTCTTTTTTATTCTGGATGCACGACTGTTGGAATTAGACAGTCTCTAGTCCATCCATCTTGTGCTATAGGTAAAATGTGTGACATTCGGTGGGACAGTTGAGACTTTTCCGACTGCCATAGTCCACATTGCCACACCGTTTTTCCCTGGTTATATACACGAATGTTTGCTCAGAGCACCTTTCGCTGACCTTACTGTCGGACAGATACATGGTGTAAAGGTGTGTACGCCGGTACAAATTGCTGCTTGAGAATGGCAAAATAACCTTACTGCTTCCACCTTAGCAACTATGCCAAAATCTTATCACCAAGTACATTCTGCTAACGCAATACATTCTGCTAATTTGGTGCAATCTTGCAGTATTGATGATACTATTGTTCATTATGCTAATTTTGGTGCTTCTTTTAGCCCAGCTCGACATACTTTAGTACGTCATTATTCTAATTTTGACTCTTCTTTAACTACAATTATAGAAGAAGATCCTTCGATTTTGCCTGATACAAACATTAACTTTATAGCTACGACTGAATCTACATCCAGTCACGTTGATTGCAACTCCTTTACTGCAATGACTAGTGTTTTCTCTGCTACATGTACGAACTTAATTGTTAGTACATATCTATACCTTATGAGTTTCTTTACTTTTCTTACTGGGCCGGTTAGCTCAGTATCTTCGTCTTTTACGACTTTTTGTCTACTTACTGCTTTTCTTTTAAACTTCGACGTATGTCCAAGTTTACTACTGTATGCTTTTGCATCTTTGTTATATATTTCTTGCTTTTTTCTTTGTCCAATACACAGGCTATGACTTCAGGTCAGCCTTGGAGATGTACGCCTTTGTCAACAGCATTTCCTTTGTCCTGCGCAAAATCTCAGATTGTCAGCCATCATGACACTCTTAGTCATTATTACCATCTTCTGCATTTGCCTTTTGATGTGGGTATCATGTGGATATTCGTGACTTTTCTCTACATCATTACACACTACCATCTTCTAGATTTGCTTATAAGATTTCATGACTCTATTATACATTATCACACACCGCTAAAACACTTTTATGACCCTGTTTTATTCATGATCCTAAATTAGTGTGTACTACTTTCTCTGTTACCCTTTCTAGAGTAACGGGGGAAGGTTTGATTATCACCATACAGGGGATGGAAGTTTACACAGCCACAGTTGCTAGGTTTACTGTAGAATTAGCTGTTGTATATCATAACATCTTAACTTTACCAAACAGAGTTTTTTCATTTGTGTTTTCCACAGCGTATGCTTTGCCATGAGTGTCTCAACTACTTTATTACATGTTTGAGATGTTTACTGGTGGAATTTTCGCAAGAATTGCCATTCCTGTGGAACCAGTTTACCATCTCATTAGATGGTGTTGAGCTTCTTACAGCATGTTCCTGGATCTTTAGGACCTCTAGATGTTGTTTAGAACTTATTTGAGATATAAGATTATATTGTATATGTATATTATTATAGTATAGTGTATTAGACAGTATTATATGTAATGAAATTTCTTTATGATAATATGTTCGTTCATCGTTATGCACCATTGCATTACTATATTGTTGTATACTTCTGAGTTTTGAAATGATGAACGTATTACTATGGTAATGATTACACTATATTTACTTGATTAATCATTGCGATTTATTTCAATATTGTACTTTTTGAGAAATATGAAGACATGAGAGAATGTATTTTTCTGGCATTGTATTAGTTTTTCTTTGCCCGGCGCGTGATTGTGCGCTAGGGGTAACTGTGTACGATATTGGTACTTTGTGAAGATATTTTTTCTGAGGTGGTGATGTATTGTTTCCTCACCCGACGCTTGATTGTGCATCAGTGTTACGTGCAGTCTTTGATATCTTACAATATTATACATAGGTAATTTTTTAGTGCTTAAGGGAAAGTCATTATTGAGTTACTTCCCTTGAAAGTTGTGTCGGCTCTTTCGATCAAACTCCGCGGATAAATCCATTTTACTGCGATTTATTCGTTGTTTGGGTAATAATAGTTTGTTCTTGCTTCAGAATATCTATGGCCTGAATTTATGTGTATTGTTTGTCTGAGTAGGACGAGTCTGTCTTATATCTGTATATCTTTACATATCTAAGTCGAACTATATGTTCTGTTGTCTCTAGAGAGGTCGAAGGCTATTCGGCGGATGTGTCGCTAGAGTGTGGTGTGATTTGACTTCGTCCTGATAGGGACTGTGTGTTTTCCATGTCGGCCTGTCGCCGGGGAAAAAGTGATCTCAGTATTTGTGGGGAAGGTGATAGTCGTCTAAACCTATCGTGTATGCTTTACCCCAGTGTTTAGTCGTATTGCCAAGGAATGGCAGTTTCATATTTCCTATACCAAGGTAATCAAAGATACTCTTATGAACTCTCGATCGAAGCCACCATTTTCGATAGTTACGATTTGAATGTCTAAGAGAATATATTTGACTCGATGAAAACGACTTCGATTCCTAGCAGCACTATATCCTGTAGATTGCAGTCAGTTGTTCATGATCAAATCTACAGAGCAATGAAATGTTTTATGAATGACTAACTTTAGGACAGATTCATTATCTGTATCCAAACGTGAGTGACAGCTCACGAGTGAAGCCATCTTGGAACCAAAACATGTAGTGACTTTCAAGAAGAGAAAAGGGATGCCCGTATTATCGCTTGTTTAGTCCAGAGATCACTGCTACACATGAGAACCCGTTATTAGCGGTTCAATATTATTATATGGAAAAATATGTGCTGAACATTATGTTGAAGAATCGTCGCTAGACGAGATTAGGTTTAGAAGCCATCTGAAATATTGTTTATAAGCTGACGTGCTCAGTCAGTGAAGTCAGATGATATATGTATGGGCGATACTGAGTGCTTGGCTACTGACAGTCCATTATACACTTATTCTACATGAGTGCCCATGTAACATTGCAAGACCATTTATCCACTGTACTATGATGTATTATGGCAACCTGTGATTTGTCACTATCTGTGCTGTCGAGTGTGTACGTCCAATTAAACTTTAGAAAAGGTACACAGTCGTTGGTGTCGATGACTTCCAGCCATACATGAGTGTGAGAAAAGAACATTTTTTGTCAACACCACGAACCTTTATCATCATTCGCACATTATACACTCAATCCATGTCTACACACCACTGCGTAGGTCAAGTTGACATTCCATACACTACAGTGGAGCAAACAACACCATAGAGATCTTATCAACTGATGATGATGATGATGTCTGCTTCCATCCACTTATATCTATCTTTTGGTGGATATCATTAACGGGAATAAAAATCCAACGTTTATCAACCTTATCAACTGGTGGACCAGCTTGCTGGGTTTGACCTCGCAGAAGTTCAGAAGTCAACAGATTACCGATACCAGACCGTTTCCTGTGGCTGATACGACACACTTGCAGTATTGGTTTGCTCTTTGTCAACACTTCGTCACGTGACCTGTCAGGTGAATGCAGTATGTAGGTCAGCGTTGTTGACATTTTTTACATTAGACATTATAGAGTTTCACAGAACAGTTGGATCAATTCTTGTCAATGTTAACAGGAAGACAGTATGAGTGAACTAAGAAGTCCTATTTTCATCGATGGATCTTCTTGTTTTCCATATATGAACTTTAATATTTAAGGCCAGAATGTTTAATTGAATAAAGTGGCAGTTTGTTTGTTTTCATAAAAATAACTTTGCCATTACTGTAAGACTGAGCCTATTTTGCAACACATACTATCATACACATAATTTATATATATTTATGTTTACATGTTATTTGTTTGTATAGTATGTTAGTTTCTATGTCAGCGGGTTGTGTTTAAGGTTGGGCGGCGTCCTCACAACAGAATATCCCACGTCATAGAGGGTCCGTTGTGGGCGTTTTCTATAGGTGCAATTTTCTTGATTGAAAATTTGCTGCGACAACTGTTGCTTTTGTGTTAGCTGTGAAGTCTGTAATTATTGTTATTTTTGTAATATTTCTTTGTTCTTTAGTTTTGTTTTGATTTGTTTGTAATTTGTTGGTCTAACCTTTTCTATCTTTCAGTTCTATTCTCAATTTATATTCATATATTGTGACGTCATTTGTGTTGTTATTCTTTGCAGATTCAGTGATTATTTTCATTGATTTCCCTATTTGATTTATTTTGATTTCTGCAAACGTTCTTGTATTGTCAGTGTTGCTGTCATTTTCGACGGAGTCATCTGTCAAGTTATTTGCTTATGTTTGTATCATAAGTATAATTGTGTCTTTACCTGCGATGTCAGGTTGATTAGGGGTTGTCTTCCCTTGTTTATTCATTCATTGTGTTTGACCTTTAGGGTCAGAGGTTGACAGTTCGGCGTGGGCCTATGGGAAGGTTTTTAAGCGGGAGTGAGATATACTTCCGGGAAGCCGGGAGGTCCTGTTTTTCTGAAGGGACCAAGAGTCCATTGTTTTTTCGGGGAGAATCTTCGAAGTAACTGCTATGGCAGTTTTCCCCAGTGAATCTCTGTGCGTCGGGATGACGACAGAATTCCTTGTGTAGTTCTGAGGATTCATTTACCAGGTAATACCGACCTTTATGCATTATTACGCTTTTCGGTGGCAGAACATGTAAAGGATTACCTAGGGTGAACAGCAGTTCACGGATCCGCCATTTCAGAACTTATATATTTGTGCTCGAGGTAGCCATCCAAGACTGTTAGTCTTATATTGTCCAGAAATCCAGTGACGAAGATATATTGTGGGAGCCGCAGATTGGCGGAACTTCTATCTACAATAAGTATTACTGCAGGGTTGATGATAACCTATTTAACAGAAGTACACGGCCGACGTCAGGACGAGGCCTGTGCTTCCGGCTATTATACTACAGCCTGATATGTGCAATTGGCAGGGAGTGCCAAGTTGCACCTGTGTGTCAAGGTAACTAAGGCATCTGACGCGTTTAGTCAGAGACGCCAAGGGCGACGCTACGAACTGTCATTATTGAAGAACTTTGCTATTGACCATGCACGTCTATTCTGATGTTTACCTTTTTGAATGCCAAATGTATACCTATCGATGTCAGGTCAGCATGACCTTGTTACACTGACTGTTCCTGTTGATATTATGTGTGTTCCCGTCAATAAATGTCTTGAAACATGCCTGCAGTGTCAAAGCATCCTTGATTACTGCATGTGAGAGTATGGGTTGCAGGATCTACATCTATACGAGCCTAAACACATTCGCGTCTTCATTCGCACCCACACTCAACTCATCATACGCTCGCACTACACATCTAACAACATGTAAACTGTCTTGGGCCAGTGATCACCTCAACAAGAAGAAAAAGACAGTTACATTTCTGGTGGACCAGTTACGTGGGCTCTTATGATACATTTCTTGTCGCCAATGTGGCCTAGAAACTTACATTTCTGATGGACCAGATCTGTGGGTTTAAAAAGAACAGAGCGAGCATTTGACATTATTGTTGACATTTATGGATTCAGGAATTTACATTCCTGGTTGGCTGTTACATGTATGATGTCTCCAGTTTTGTCGAGAAAGTTACAAGAAGGACAAGTACACATTACACTTCTGATCTGTGGGTCTAAGCTACACACGGGACAGCCGTAACACAGTGCTAATTCTACACTTGCAAGTTTTGGCTACAACAGGACAGATATAGGTCATCAACGGTTGACACAAATAAACAGTACGAGCATTTATATCATAATGCTACATAAACCATAACAAGACAAGTACTGAAGTGTACTACTAGGCATTTGCTACGTGGACCATAACTGCATAGAAGGCGGGTTCCTATTGTAAACAGTACTGCGGGTTGTTACACGTTTCATTCAACAACAGACTTTTCTAGGTCAGAGCATTCAAGCTACATTGTTGGAGGTCAAGTGTCTGTAAACAGTACGTGAAATTGTAAACATTCAATGTGCAAGCCCTAATTTGAGAAGGTCATAGTAACTTTGGTTCGTGAATACCACTTTATGTTACAGTGGATTTGACGTTCAGTGCGCGTTTGACATTTCGTTTCTGTGTTCGCAAGGAGCAAGAAATTTATTTTAGTTTCAGCTGTGACTGAACTTGTTCTGCAACACATTGAAATTGATTGCTATATGTTTATGTCACTTCTACTGTTTTTGGTGTATTTTTCTGCGGGTTTTTCGGTTGGTGGGTCTTACGGTAAATATGCCACTTGATCGAGGCTTACTGTAAGCGGTCTGTAGGTGCAAATTTTCTTAATTTGGAAATTTGCTAGTGACAATTGGTCGCTATTGATGTTAGCTGTGATGTAATTGTACTTAACGTTGTTTTTGTAATATTTTGTCTGTTTTTCAGTTTTGATTGTCGATTTGTTTTGTTTGTATTCTGTAGGTCTCTCCTTTCTTGTGTATTTCTCTACACATTTTTGGTTAAAACAGTGTTGCCATTTGTATTGTTTTGTATTTTTGTCTTTGTATTTTTTTTTTGGTTGTACTACATTACTGTCATGCACAGTCTACATACACATACTTGGTCATGTTTTGATATTATTGATAAGGTAGACTCTTCATATAGAGTTTGTTAAATAATATTATATAAGATATTTATACAAGTTCTTTGATAAAAGACTTGTTATCTACAAAGATTGAGACAGTAAAATAAAGTGAAGTGAGTATACAAGTCTAGCATTTCAGACTTGTCTCCCATTGAAGTGGGATAAGGTAATTTATTTAATTTTTTTTCAGGTTTCTGATCTCATTAGACAGAATGTCTACATTGGATTTATTCATCCAGCAAGGGTTGACCCTTGGTAAGTCTGGTAAAGAATTGGAAGAATATTCATCTGCTCAATTCGCCATTGCATTAAAGTCAGAAGAAAAGAAACAAAAAGAGGAAATTAAATTGAAAGCAGAAGCTGAACTAAAGAAGCTAGAAGCTGAGAATAGAAGATTAGAACTTGAAGAAAGAAGGTATCAAAGAGAGGCTGAGGAGAGAAAAGCTCAAGCTGCTGCTGAGGAGAGGAAAGCTCAAGCTGCAGCTGATGAAAGAAAATTCCAGATGGAAATGGAAGACAAAAAACTTCAAGCTGCTGCAGAGGAAAAAAAAAACTTCAAGCTGCTGCAGAGGAAAAAAAAACTTCAAGCTGCTGCAGAGGAAAAAAAACTTCAAGCTGCTGCTGAGGCTGAAATTAGAAAAATGGAACATGAGGAAAGAAAACAGAAGATGGAACTTGATGAAAAACTCGCAATTTTGGAGTTAGAGAAATTGAAATTGGCGAGTACGGGTGCTCAGCAAACAACTTCGAGTACGACAAAGGAGTTTGTTAGTAGGATTAAATTGCCTCATTTCAATCCTTTAAAGGATGACGTAGCAGATTATCTAGATAGATTCCAATTTTTGTGCGATACGCATAACATAAAAAAGGAAAAATATGTTGAACAACTGATGCCATTTTTTACAGGTGACACAGTGACTACTCTTATGACAATAGACGAACATGAGAGGACTAATTATGATGTTGTCAGGGCAGCATTACTAAAGAAATACCAATTAAAACAAGAAGACTATCGTCTTCGTTTTAGGACAATGTTGCCAGAAAATGGAGTAGATTTCTCTGATTTTGTTACAAAGATACGTCGTACATTTACACGATGGGTTGAGTTGTCTCAGATTGAGAAAACATATGAAGGTCTAATGGACTTATTATTGCGAGATAAGGTTTTGTCATCTGTTAATGATTCTTTTCTTGCATTCCTTCATGAGCGTAAGCCTAAAAACTTAAAAGAAATGGAGGAATACTGTTGTCAGTATGCCACAGCACATCCCCATGCTACAGTTAGCAATTCTAAAGTGAAAGAAGGGTTGCCAGCTGCTTCGGCAACACCATATGGCCCTAATTTCAGAAAAAAATTTCAGGGTGCTCAACAAAATTGGAATAGGGGAAGTAATCAAAATTACACTCAGAAGCGGAGTAATCCAACACATGATGGTTCTTCGTCTATGCAGTGGAGACAAGATGGTAGTTCTCGTAATTTTAGTGGTAATAATTTGAGACACTTTCGTAAAGGCTATCCAAATAATAACTATTCAAATTTTCGAGGTAATCATTCTCGACGTCAAGATTATGACGATGGTGAATTTAGAAACCGGGATTCAAACCGGAATGATGATTACAATAGGCAATATGATAACAATTACAGGGGAAATGATAGTCGAAATAATTACAGGGGAAATGATAATCGAGGTAGACCTAGGTTTAACAAAAAAAGACCTTACCAACAGGCAAACTCTGCGCAACAAGAGTTTGATGGAGCCTGTAATACAGTAAATGATAGTGGTAACTCTAGGGCTATCACTGGTTGTGCTTTCGATTTTGGGAGAGCAACTGAATGCCCCCAATGCTTAACATTGTTTGACTCATCAACTGTATCTACGCTAAGTTGTGGTCACCCTCTTCCTGCTCTACCTGCTACAGTTGCGCATGATGGGAGAGGATCTCTCATCTTACATAAAGGTCTAATAAATGATAGGCTAGTCTCAGTACTTTTCGATTCGGGATGTACTACCGTCGGGGTTAAGGAGTCTCTGATAGATCCTTGCTGTGCCACGGGAAAAACAATCAAATGTGTTACATTTGGTGGTACTATGGAAAGCTATCCTACTGCTATTATTAGGATTGACACTCCTTTCTTCACAGGAGATGTCCATGCATGTCTTCTTCCTAATCCTATTGCGGATCTTATAATCGGTCGTATTCATGGGGTTAAGGAATGCACCCCGCAACAAATTTCTAGTTGGGAAGAAAGAAACATTCAAACGGTCAATGCAGTGGTGACAAGAGCTCAAGCTCTTAATTCCCCAACTTCATCTTATAATAGTAATGAAGTTGATAGCCAAGACGAGCACTTGGTGATTTCCCATGACTCGTTTGTTAAACGTCAAGAAGAGGATCCTTCTTTGAAGAAATACTTCCTTCTTGCAAAGAAGGGGATCCCAATCAAAATACGAATCACAAATCGTATATCACTATGAAGAATGGTATATTGGTACGAATGGTACAACACTCGGACAAGTCTATGCACTCGCAAATTCTTGTGCCTAAGTGTATGAGAGCCTTAATTCTTCGGCATGCACACGATTCTCAGTGTGCGGGACACATGGGTTTTTCCAGAACTAAAACTAGAGTCCTTGCGTCATTCTTTTGGCCATTCGTGAATAAAGACATCCGAATTTATTGCCGATCTTGCAAAATTTGTCAAGAGGTCAAGTCTAGGGGTCCGAGACATGCTGCTCCTATTCAGGCTGCAGATATTCCGATTCGGCCGTTTCAGAAAATGGCTATAGACATCATTGGTCCGTTCAAAATTAAGTCAGCCAGAGGACACCAATTTATCCTCACTTGCGTGGACATGTGCACGCGTTGGCCAGAGGCTATTCCTCTGAAGAGCATATCAACTGTCGATATCGCTGATGCTCTTTGGCTCGTATTTTCTCGTCTGGGATTCCCCGGAGAAATACTGTCGGATCACGGCACTCAGTTAATTTCGGACGTTATGTCTCAGGTAATGGCTACGCTAGACATTAAAAGGTCTCTCAGTAGTATTTATCATCCAATGTCCAATGGATTGGTAGAACGTCTTAACAGGACACTAAAGAACTTACTTGGCAAGATAACGGAGGATCATCCTGAAGATTGGGACAGGGTTTTACCTGCAGTCCTCTTTGCCTATAGAGAGGTTCCCAACGAGCATACAGGGTTTTCTCCTTTCGAACTTGTCTTTGGCGCGCAACTGCGCGGGCCAATGTCCTTGTTACACGATTTGATAACTTCCGATAATATTGACGATGATACACAATCGTCATATGAATATGTTATAGCTCTTAGAGAAAAGATTATCGAATCGTGCAGGTTAGCAACTTCATCTTCCGAATTTGCGAAAGAAAAAGCTAGGCGATTTGCTAATAAGAAAAGACGCCTACGTCAACTTTGTCCTGGAGACAAAGCATATGTCTTACTGCCCTCAAGAGAGAATAGACTTCTCATTTCTTGGAAGGGTCCATACACTATAGTCTCGAAAATTTCTGATGTCGACTATATTGTCGATGTGGATGGAAGGCATAAAACCTTCCATATAAATATGTTAACAGAGTTTATTGAACGTCCAGACTATTTACAGCCTATTTTCCAGGCGACGGACGACTCTCCAGTTCAACATGGTCACATCTCATCCCTGTCCGTTATACAGGATGAGGAAACTATTTTTTCTGACGTGAACTTACCTCTTCCTACGATTCCACTTATTTCAACGGAATCGTGGAGAGACGTTACAGTCTCTTCTAACTTGTCTTTTGAGGAACAACGTCAAGTATCCTCTACGTTACAATCATATCAGGATGTCCTTACCGACATTCCTGGACACACAGATGTCATAGAACATGACATCATACTTACTGATCGTAATCCGATCAGAGTAAGACCATACCCAATACCTATTCATTTTCAAGCACAAGTCGAGAAAGAATTGGATGAAATGATTCAACTACAAATAATTGAACCATCCACTTCAGCTTATTCTTCGTCGATAGTTATTGTTCGAAAGAAAGACAATAACATACGTCTTTGCGTTGATTATCGCAAATTAAATCAAGTTACGAAGTTCGATGCTGAACCTATGCCGTTATTAGATGATCTACTTATTAGACTTTCTAAAGCTAAATTCTTTACTAAACTAGACTTGTCGAAAGGTTATTGGCAAGTCCCATTGACGGAACACGCCAAACCTCTCATTGCTTTTTCGACACCTAGGGGTCTGTTTCAATGGAATTTTATGCCTTTCGGGCTTATGAACGCCCCAGCGACTTTCGTGCGCATGATGCGACGAATTCTATCAGATCGTGCAGATGTCATTGCATATTTAGACGACATCTGTCTTTTCAGCGATACTTGGGAAGAACACTATGTGGGTCTGAAGGAATTGCTATCTACTCTACGTGAGCATAGTTTGACTGCTAAACCCTCTAAAGCTTTTGTTGGGTTTAGTGAAATTTCCTTCCTAGGTCATCGAGTTGGTCATGGTCTGTTGAAGACAGAGGACCAAAACATTTCAAAGATATTAAATATCTCGGTTCCGAAGACAAAAAAGCAAGTGCGTAGTCTCTTGGGATTGATACAATTCTATGGAAGATTCATTGAGAATCTGTCCTCCATTATGGCACCACTTTCAACGTTATTGAAAAAAGGTTCTCCTAATATGGTGCGTTGGTCCCAAGAATGCCAATCTTCATTGGATCAGGTTAAGAATTTGTTCTCATCTCATCCTATCTTAAGACTACCGACGATTGATAAGACTTTTGTCCTTCGTAGTGATGCCTCTTCCACTGGCATTGGAGCGGCACTAATGCAGGAATATTCAGGAACTCTGCATCCTGTAATGTATATTTCTAGGAAGCTAAATGCGGCAGAAAGGAATTACTCGGTTTTGGACCGTGAATTGTTGGCTATGGTTTGGTCCATTCTTAAGCTACAAAGGTTCCTTCTGGGCGCGCATTTCTTTATGGAAACCGACCAAAAAGCTCTTACGGCTATGCAAAGTAAGGATTTGAAGAGCTCGAGATCTACTCGTTATGCTATTGCTCTTCAGCCTTTCCATTTCACGGTGCGAGCTATCCGTGGTTCGGATAATGTGATGGCGGACATATTGTCTAGATGCCCACATGATTCCAGTTAAATCTTGTGTCCTAGTTTTTCCTGATATATTTTCAGACTTAGGTCTGTCCTTAATATCATAATATGTTGTAATACAAATGTATTTGGATGATGTTTAGATAATTTAACAAATTTCATTTTGTCCATCCATCAGTGATATGTTGCTAAAATAGCATTGACATTTGTATATTGTTATGATTATATTATTTAGTAATGTTTGATATATGATTGGTATTGCCAGCAACTTAGGTTTCTTGAATGGTATCCCTTAGTTTGTTTGGCTTAAAGGAAATATTTTCTCCTATGCTGGGAGATGATTTGTACCCTCTTCTATTGTACCTGATATTAGGTTCATTGTTTGCATGAGCACAGAAGTGATACTGGTGCTATCTTGCTCATGAACATATTTAAAAAAAAAAAAATTGCATTTTTTTTTTTTACAGGGGGGTGGTAGTAATGTTGCTGTCATTTTCGACGGAGTCATCTGTCAAGTTATTTGCTTATGTTTGTATCATAAGTATAATTGTGTCTTTACCTGCGATGTCAGGTTGATTAGGGATTGTCTTCCCTTGTTTATTCATTCATTGTGTTTGACCTTTAGGGTCAGAGGTTGACAGTTCGGCGTGGGCCTATGGGAAGGTTTTTTAAGCGGGAGTGAGATATACTTCCGGGAAGCCGGGAGGTCCTGTTTTTCTGAAGGGACCAAGAGTCCATTGTTTTTCGGGGAGAATCTTCGAAGTAACTGCTATGGCAGTTTTCCCCAGTGAATCTCTGTGCGTCGGGATGACGACAGAATTCCTTGTGTAGTTCTGAGGATTCATTTACCAGGTAATACCGACCTTTATGCATTATTACGCTTTTCGGTGGCAGAACATGTAAAGGATTACCTAGGGTGAACAGCAGTTCACGGATCCGCCATTTCAGAACTTATATATTTGTGCTCGAGGTAGCCATCCAAGACTGTTAGTCTTATATTGTCCAGAAATCCAGTGACGAAGATATATTGTGGGAGCCGCAGATTGGCGGAACTTCTATCTACAATAAGTATTACTGCAGGGTTGATGATAACCTATTTAACAGAAGTACACGGCCGACGTTAGGACGAGGCCTGTGCTTCCGGCTATTATACTACAGCCTGATATGTGCAATTGGCAGGGAGTGCCAAGTTGCACCTGTGTGTCAAGGTAACTAAGGCATCTGACGCGTTTAGTCAGAGACGCCAAGGGCGACGCTACGAACTGTCATTATTGAAGAACTTTGCTATTGACCATGCACGTCTATTCTGATGTTTACCTTTTTGAATGCCAAATGTATACCTATCGATGTCAGGTCAGCATGACCTTGTTACACTGACTGTTCCTGTTGATATTATGTGTGTTCCCGTCAATAAATGTCTTGAAACATGCCTGCAGTGTCAAAGCATCCTTGATTACTGCATGTGAGAGTATGGGTTGCAGGATCTACATCTATACGAGCCTAAACACATTCGCGTCTTCATTCGCACCCACACTCAACTCATCATACGCTCGCACTACACATCTAACAACATGTAAACTGTCTTGGGCCAGTGATCACCTCAACAAGAAGAAAAAGACAGTTACAGTCAGTCCTATTTGTACTTTATGTATTCTGTTGGTTGACATATGTTTTATATAGGTATATTTCATAAGACACAATTGCCTGTGCACTGCACTTGGATTATGGTATAAACCAGTACCTGATTATTATTACTATTATACAAGACCTTATTAAAGGCTTGTGACCCACAGATATTGGGATAGTATACTGATTAATCAAGTCATTGAGAACTTGTGGTATTATTATTGATTCAGGTGATTAGTATTATTGTTAGACATCATGGCTACATTAGAATACTTCATTACACAAGGGAAAGCCCTTGATAAGACTGGTCAACAATTAGAACAATGGTCAGTTGCTCAATATGACAAAGCATTAGCTGCAGAAGAGAAAAGATTAGCTGCAGAAGAAAGAAAAGCTATGGCGGAAGAGAAAAGATTAGAAAGAGAAGCTGAGGCTGCTGCTGAACAAAAGAAATTGCAGATGCAGGTGGAGGAAAGGAGATTTGAAGCTGAACAAAAAAAATTAGAAAGAGAAGCTGCAGCTGAACAAAAAAAATTAGAAAGAGAAGCTGCTGCGGAACACAAAAGATTAGACAGTGAAGCTGAACAAAAAAGATTAGACAGGGAAGCTGAACAAAAAAGATTAGACAGGGAGGCTGAACAAAAAAGATTAGATGCTAAAGAGAAAAAAGCAATAAGAGAACATGAATTTGAGTTAGAGAAATTGAGATTGACAAGTATGAGTAATGTTAATCAGGCATCTAGTGGTAATGGTAAACCTTCTACTTACAAGGTTAAGGTTCCACCGTTCAATCAGTCCAGTGACGATATTACATTCTGGCTGGATAGATTTGAACGTTCTTGTCGTACACATAATGTGGATAAATCACAATACGCTAATCAATTATCAGAAAACTTGAAAGGTGAATCTTTGACTAGATTATGCCTTGTAGGAGAAGCAGATAAGGATAATTATGATGTCATTAGGGCGGCTTTGATAAAAAAATATCAGCTAAGTGAGGAAGGCTATCGCCTTTTATTTAAAATGATGGTGCCTGAGACGGGTGTAGAATTCTCAGAATTCACTGCAAAGGCACGTCTCACAGTTGATCGTTGGATTGAGCTTTCCAAAACAGAAAAAACGTATGAAGGACTTATGGATTTGTTGCTCAGAGATAAGATTATGTCATGTGTGAACAAACCTTTCCTTGAATTTATACATGAGCGTAAACCCAAATCTCTAAAAGAAATGGAAGAATATTGTTCCCAATATGTCACTGCACACCCCGACGTGACTTTTGGCAACACTAAGATTAAGGAGAGTATGCCAGTTGCTTCAGCAACACCATACAATCCCAATTATTCACACAGATTTCAGGGACCTCAAAACAGATTTGATAAAAAAGGTAACCATAATAGTTATCAAAACCAAGGTAACCAATCATTTCAGGGTTCTTCTTCAAAGAACTGGAGACGAGCTGATAGCTCTCGACACAGGGGTGGTCATAATTATAGGAATTTCCGTAGAGGAAGTAATTATAGAAACTATCAGGGTTATCCGTCTTGGAGTCAACAAGATCATAATTACAGAGATACTCATTATAATGAATATGATAATGGTAACCAAGGGAACTATGACTCAAACCCAAATAGGGGTTACAATAGAGGTAACAATAACTATAGAGGTGATAATAACCGAGGTAGATCTCAATACAAAAGACATAAACCACATTTTCAGGCAAACTCTGCACAACAAGAGTCCAATGAAGCCTATAAACAGAGTAAAGATAATAATGATGCTAGTAATATGGCATGTGCCGCTTTTGATTTTGGGAGAGCATCTCAGTGCCCCAATGCAAAACGCTATTTGAGCCAACCACAGTGTCTACTTTAAGCTGTGGCCATCCTCTTCCTGCTCTTCCAGCATCAGTCGCGCATGATGGAAGAGGTTCTCTTGTCTTACATAAGGGTTTAGTGAATAACAATCCAGTCTCTGTGCTATTTGATTCTGGATGCACCACAATTGGTGTTAGGCAGTCACTCGTAGATCCTTCCCGTGCCACTGGACAAGTAGTCAAATGTGTAACATTTGGCGGCACATTAGAGAAATACTCTACTGCTATCATTAGGATTGCTACTCCTTTCTTTACAGGAGATGTACACGCATGTCTTCTTCTGAATCCGATCGCTGACCTCATCATCGGTCGCATTCATGGAGTCAAAGAATGCACTCCGCAACAAATTTCCACGTGGGAAAGGCAAAACATGCAGATTGCTAACGCTGTAGTCACTAGAGCTCAGGCTCTTAATATGCCTCAAACTTCATCTATTGAAAATAATGAAGTGCATAACCAAGATAATCCCTTGGTAATTTCTCGTGACTCGTTTATAAAACAGCAAGAAGATGATCCCACTCTGAAGAAATTCTTCATTCTTGCAACTAAAGGTGATCCGAATAAAGACACAAGTCATAAATCGTGGATTACAAAGAAGAATGGCGTACTTGTACGTATGGTTCAAGACTCCATTACGTCAAGTCATTCTCAAATCCTGGTTCCCAAGAATTTGAGAGTTAAAATTTTGCAGCACGCTCACGACTCTCAGTGTGCTGGACACATGGGTTTTTCCCGTACTAAGTCAAGAGTCCTTGCGGCTTTCTTTTGGCCATTGGTAAACAAGGACATACGGATTTATTGTCGATCTTGTAAAGTATGTCAGGAAGTTAAATCCAAAGGTCCACGGCATGCTGCACCCATTCAGGCGGCGGACATTCCTATTCGGCCGTTCCAAAAAATGGCCATAGACATAATTGGTCCATTTAAGATCAAGTCTGCCAGAGGACATCAGTTTATCTTGACGTGTGTTGATATGTGCACACGTTGGCCAGAGGCTATTCCTCTGAAGAGCATTACTACTGCTGATATTGCAGATGCTCTTTGGCTTATATTTTCTCGTCTGGGGTTCCCCGGAGAGATATTGTCAGACCATGGCACCCAACTAATATCAGATACCATGTCTCAAGTAATGTCTACTCTGCAGATAGATAGATCTTTAAGTAGTATCTACCATCCAATGTCTAATGGTATGGTCGAACGCCTTAATAGAACACTTAAAAACTTACTGGGGAAGATAACTGAGGATCATCCTCAGGACTGGGACAGAGTTTTACCTGCGGCCCTCTTCGCTTACAGAGAGGTACCCAATGAACATACAGGATTTTCTCCCTTTGAACTCGTCTTTGGCGCGCGTCCGCGTGGCCCTATGTCGTTGCTTCACGATCTCATAACATCTGACAATATTGACGATGACACAAAGTCATCCTACGAATATGTCATCGCGTTGAGACAAAAGATTATCGAAGCATGCAAATTAGCAACTTCTTCTTCTGAATTTGCGAAACAGAAGGCAAGGCAATTTGCCAATAAGAAGAGATGCTTACGACAACTTTGTCCTGGTGACAAAGCATTTGTATTACTACCTTGTAGGGAAAACAGATTACTTATTTCTTGGAAAGGTCCGTACGATATAATATCGAAAATTTCCGATGTCGACTATATTGTCGATATTGATGGGAAGCATAAAACCTTCCACATCAATATGCTTACTGAATTCCATGAACGTCCGGATTATTTGCAACCCATTTTCCAAGCAACGGACAATTCTCCAGTACCACATGGTCATTACTCATCACTGTCCGTGATACAGGATGAGGAAACAAGTTTTTCAGATGTAAATCTTCCTCTTCCAATGATCCCACTTCATTCCAGTGAATCATGGAAGAACGTTACTGTCTCTCCTGATTTGTCTCTAGGAGAACAGCGACAAGTTTCAACTATGTTGCAAACATTTCAGGATGTACTCACTGACATCCCTGGACAAACGAATGTCATTCAACATGACATTGTTCTAACTGACCATACTCCTATTAGGATTAGACCTTATCCTATACCTATACATTTTCAAGCACAGGTCGAGAAAGAGTTGGATGAGATGATAGATTTGAAAATAATCGAACCATCCACCTCTGCATATTCTTCGCCGATGGTTATTGTGCGTAAAAAAGACAATAACATACGTCTTTGCGTTGACTATCGAAAATTGAATCAAGTAACTAAGTTCGATGCCGAACCTATGCCTTTACTGGAAGAGCTACTTACTCGACTCTCCACATCTCATTTTTTCACTAAACTTGATTTGTCTAAAGGATATTGGCAAGTTCCTTTATCTGAACGCGCCAAACCTCTCACGGCTTTTTCAACACCTAGAGGTTTGTTCCAATGGAATTTTATGCCTTTCGGTCTTATGAACGCACCAGCTACATTCGTACGCATGATGCGCCGAATCCTATCTTATCGGTCAGATGTCATTGCATATCTAGACGACATCTGTCTTTTCAGCGATACTTGGGAAGATCACTATTCGGGGTTAGATGAATTGCTGTCTACTTTGCGTGAGCACAACCTGACAGCGAAACCCTCTAAAGCCTATATTGGTTTTAGCAAAATTTCTTTCCTAGGCCACCGAGTTGGTCATGGTTTCCTAAAGACAGAGGACCATAATACTAGTAAGATACTTAACATCTCAATCCCTAAGACTAAAAAACAGGTGAGAAGTCTGTTAGGTCTTATTCAATTTTATGGCAGATTCATTCAGAATCTATCCTCTATCATGGCACCTCTCTCAACACTTCTAAAGAAAGGTTCGCCTAATGTGGTCCACTGGTCTCAGGAATGCCAATGCTCTCTGGATAAGATTAAAACACTGTTTTCAACACCACCTATTTTAGTGCTACCCACTAAAGATAAGACATTCGTTCTTCGTAGTGACGCTTCATCCACTGGGATTGGAGCGGCACTAATGCAAGAGTACTCTGGAACTCTGCATCCTGTAATGTATATTTCCAGAAAACTTAATGCGGCAGAAAGGAATTATTCGGTTTTAGACCGTGAGCTATTAGCTATGGTTTGGTCGATCCTCAAACTACAGAGATTCCTTCTAGGCGCACATTTCATAGTAGAAACCGACCAAAAAGCTCTTACTGCTATACAGAGTAAGAATTTGAAGAGCTCGAGGTCTACTCGATATGCAATTGCTCTTCAACCTTTTCATTTCTCTGTGCGAGCTATTCGTGGATCAGATAATGTGATGGCAGACATTCTGTCAAGATGCCCACATGATTCCACATAACTATTAGGGCTTAGACTTCTTGATATGTCTAGTTCTATAGTAGTTCCTTTTCTATATCATGATAGATACACATTTGTAATTTAATAATATAATGATTGTATCACTACATAGCGGTTCATTGATGTTTATTCACCGCTGTGCTTTGATGATTTTTTCTTCATAAATCATAAATTTAAGATATCTAATGCGAAATGATGATATGAATTTTTTAGGCATTGTGTAATTGCCAGAATTGTATTATACTTTGATGACACCTTCCTGGAAAAATATACTTGTAGAGAAATAATTTCTCTCAGTTTATGAGACACATTCTCACCAGTCGCTCCATAAGTCGACTTAGCCTCATATTAGGCGTTATAGGTATTCCTGATATTTTCATCTGCGCATTATTCATGCGTTGTGAGCCTATTGTACGTTGCTCCTAGATGTATTTCAAAAAAAAAAAAAAAAGTTCCATTTTTTTTTTTTTTCCCGGGAGGTGTGGTAAGACTGTTACGTGCAGTCTTTGATATCTTACAATATTATACATAGGTAATTTTTTAGTGCTTAAGGGAAAGTCATTATTGAGTTACTTCCCTTGAAAGTTGTGTCGGCTCTTTCGATCAAACTCCGCGGATAAATCCATTTTACTGCGATTTATTCGTTGTTTGGGTAATAATAGTTTGTTCTTGCTTCAGAATAACTATGGCCTGAATTTATGTGTATTGTTTGTCTGAGTAGGACGAGTCTGTCTTATATCTGTATATCTTTACATATCTAAGTCGAACTATATGTTCTGTTGTCTCTAGAGAGGTCGAAGGCTATTCGGCGGATGTGTCGCTAGAGTGTGGTGTGATTTGGCTTCGTCCTGATAGGGACTGTGTGTTTTCCATGTCGGCCTGTCGTCGGGGAAAAAGTGATCTCAGTATTTGTGGGGAAGGTGATAGTCGTCTAAACCTATCGTGTATGCTTTACCCCAGTGTTTAGTCGTATTGCCAAGGAATGGCAGTTTCATATTTCCTATACCAAGGTAATCAAAGATACTCTTATGAACTCTCGATCGAAGCCACCATTTTCGATAGTTACGATTTGAATGTCTAAGAGAATATATTTGACTCGATGAAAACGACTTCGATTCCTAGCAGCACTATATCCTGTAGATTGCAGTCAATTGTTCATGATCAAATCTACAGAGCAATGAAATGTTTTATGAATGACTAACTTTAGGACAGATTCATTATCTGTATCCAAACGTGAGTGACAGCTCACGAGTGAAGCCATCTTGGAACCAAAACATGTAGTGACTTTCAAGAAGAGAAAAGGGATGCCCGTATTATCGCTTGTTTAGTCCAGAGATCACTGCTACACATGAGAACCCGTTATTAGCGGTTCAATATTATTATATGGAAAAATATGTGCTGAACATTATGTTGAAGAATCGTCGCTAGACGAGATTAGGTTTAGAAGCCATCTGAAATATTGTTTATAAGCTGACGTGCTCAGTCAGTGAAGTCAGATGATATATGTATGGGCGATACTGAGTGCTTGGCTACTGACAGTCCATTATACACTTATTCTACATGAGTGCCCATGTAACATTGCAAGACCATTTATCCACTGTACTATGATGTATTATGGCAACCTGTGATTTGTCACTATCTGTGCTGTCGAGTGTGTACGTCCAATTAAACTTTAGAAAAGGTACACAGTCGTTGGTGTCGATGACTTCCAGCCATACATGAGTGTGAGAAAAGAACATTTTTTGTCAACACCACGAACCTTTATCATCATTCGCACATTATACACTCAATCCATGTCTACACACCACTGCGTAGGTCAAGTTGACATTCCATACACTACAGTGGAGCAAACAACACCATAGAGATCTTATCAACTGATGATGATGATGATGTCTGCTTCCATCCACTTATATCTATCTTTTGGTGGATATCATTAACGGGAATAAAAATCCAACGTTTATCAACCTTATCAATCAGCAATAGCCATGTATAATGGTGTTGTATATTTTGATGTCCATTATCAGCTCATTATTTGTTACTTCAATAGCGTATTAACTTGGTTGTCATGCACAATAGGCTATTTTATTTTTTACATGATAGCTAATTACTTATTCTGTGATTTAGATTGTTATTGTTTCTTGTAATGGATGCTAATGTACGATAATGGTGTTCAATTATATAATGCATTGTTTTATGTAATTGTTTTTCCTTGATATATCATTGTTTTCCTTTATTCTTGTAGCATGGCTTTCTTTCTTTACTGCTCATTCCTCTTGTATTTCACCTGTTTTTTTCACTTTTTATTTTTTGATGTCAAGGCTAGTCTATACGTCATACGTCTGCATATTCTTTTGAAGTTGATGTACTTCGTATGCTTATCTCTTTAATTTCCTATACTTCTCTTCGTTTGAACTTTACTCGTATTTTTTATCCTTCTTTGGTTCATGTTGTAAACATGACTTTTCATAGTGTGATTCTTATGTGTAGAGATTAGTAATTTATCGACCTCTATATTTTTTCTTTAATGCATTTTTTCAACCAAAAAAAAAAATGATTATCATTTTTTTCCCCCCGGGGGGCGGTGTAGACTGTTAAGTCTCATTTCAGTCCTGTTTTGGTCTAGGGGAGTTTATCAGTAAAATACTTGTAAGTAAAGGCTGGCCTTTGTTAGCTCCCTTGTTTAGCTGTTTATGTGTTTAAAATAACTTCGCATATTTTCGTGAATGTTCTGGAACGTGGGTGAACGAAATTCATCTCAGGCGCTAAATCCACTGAGCGGTTTTTTCTAGGCGGGTAGATTTTTTTGTGACATTCGAATGCTGAGATAGCTTAGAGAAGGGACTGACGATTATGGTCAGGGTGTCCCGATATGGAGAATAGTTTTGGTGAAAAGGATTATGATATTTCCTAAGATTTCATAAAGCCGTGGATATAAAGGCTGATATATGTATTCTGCAGAATGTACATTGTTAAAGATTTTTCGGGCCTGGAATTATAGGCCGTTATGTGTTGATATCTCCGATGAGGGAGATTTGTGAAGGTCAACAGATTATTATTATAGGGAAGGTGTTTTTTCTCCCATGAGTTATGTTGAGTCTGACGATACAGACATTATTGTACTGCGATATAGGCAGTTTCCTTTGCTGTAGGGATAATTTGGACCAGGAAACTTTATCATTATAAATGGATTTGGTGTTCATGAGATGTATCTTATCTTGCTGTGTACTGTACCTGTGACAATGTACTTAGTGATGTCCTCGTGACTGTGGAGTATTAAAACAGTGTAGAACGATCAGGAGTTATAACCTTTTGCTGACTTCTACATGTGTGTTGGTGTGTGTGTGACTATTATCGACTTTTCGTTAGAACTACATGCATTCGCGTTCACTGATGTCTATACACCCACACGCCTGGTCGGCCATCTGTAAGCCCTTCGAATGCTGATTTGTCCTTCATCAGCACACATAATACTATAACATTTATCATCTTCTTCCACCACTCAATAACTCACTTGGATATCAACAGTGATGGCCAGTTCATACTTTACCCGGCGTTGCCCGGAAGTTTCTTATCCTTCAAAACTGACGTTGTATCAGTGATGGCCAGTTCCTACTTTACCAGTGAATCACCAACAACCCATACAGTATCACTTACACAACTCATCACACTGCTGTACCAAGAACAACAGGCAGCCGTAAGAATAGATGGAGAAACATCAGATTGGTTTGAAGTACAGAAAGGAGTAAGACAAGGCTGTACCCTTTCCCCTTACCTGTTTAACATTTATGCCGAGAATATTATGAGAAACATAAGAGATGACCAAGAACACACAGTTTGACCCATTTAACATCGGCGGGTACCAGATCCCGGAAATCAGATATGCTGACGACACAGTCCTCCTATCGACCAACCCAGAAGGACTTGAACAATTAATTATGTCAACCAAAAAACACAGCGAGGCCCAGAATCTATACCTAAACACCAAGAAGACCGAAGTATTGACAACAGACGAAGTAAAGATCAAACCAGAAATTGAAAACGAAGAACTGGAAGGTGTTAATGAATTTGAATACTTAGGATCAATCATCAACAGCTCTGGCGACTGTGCAGTAGAAATTAAAAGAAGACTTGCAATTGCTTCACATAAACTAATACAGATGAAAAACCTATGGCACGGCAAAAGCAAAGAAACAAAGTTACAACTGATCAGAGCATGTATATTCCCAGTAGCAACATACGTCAGAAATAGTTGAAGACATTCTTTTTGACAATCCTGGCATCGATGTCCTGATTGTTCCCTCCCTGTTCCATGATTTTCTTCTTCAAGTACCATGCCTAGTGGCATAGTACAATTTATCAATTCTGTTGTTGACTTCTTTCCATGCCACGATGTCAAACTGTCCAGTATTTGCTCTCTTTGTTTTCCCCTATCTCTTTTTCCTTCAATCTTACCTGTTGTTACGATATATTCCAACTTTCCTCTTCTCATAACGTGCCCAAAAAAGTGGGTTGCTTCTTTCTAACTTGTGAAAAAAGTTTCCTTTGCATGGTGGCCTCTTTCAGGACATCCTTATTACTCTTTTTTGGCTGTCCATGGTATTTTTAACATTCTTCCGTAAAACCTGTGGCCTCAAGTGCCTTCTCTACTTGTTTACTAATTGTCCATGACTCACTCCCATATGGCATGATTGGTTCTATATAACACTGAAGAACTCTGTTTCTTACGTCCATTGACAAATAATTGTTGCATAAAAATTTTTATAGAACGCTGTTTTTGCCCGAGCTATTCTGCTCATCACTTCTGAGATGCATCTTCCATCCATTGTTATTAATGTGCCCAGGTATTTGAATCTATTGATCTTAAAACTGTTCCACTTACTTTGATAGTTCAATCCACGGAAACCATTTTCTTGTGAAATGACCATTACTCCTGTCTTTTTGCTATTAAGGCTGAGGCCTTTATTTTCACTTTCTGTCACTATTGTATCAACCATTTCCTGCAGCTCCTTTTCATTTTTGTTGTTGTTGTTGCTATTAAGACAGTATTAACGTACGTCAAGTTGTTTATATTATGCCCACCAACGAATGTTCTTGATATGTTCTCAAGTGATCTCATTTATACTTTCACTGTGCAAATTGAACAGATCCGGTGACAGAAAACATCCTCACCTGACACCATTTTTTAACTTGCTGAAGTGTTCCTATTTGGCTGCTTATTCTTACAGCTGCTGTTTGTTGCCAGTGCATGTTCTTTATTATCATCAAGTCTTTACTATCAATGGTGATACTTTCTAACATTTTAATAATTTCCTCATGTTTCACTTCGTCAAATGCCTTCAATCAATACCCTTTAACTCCCCAAAGAGCATTAGCCTTCAACAAACACATGCCAAGTCTTCCTGTCCTGTGCCATCCGCTCAAGTTCTTTCCATATCATTTTCACCTCTGTATCCAGTTCTCTTCTCCATGTGTTTTTTGGTCTACCTCTCTTTCCCTGTGGATTCCAAAACAAGGACTGCCTTGTAATGCCATCAACAGGTCTCCTCAATGAGTGTCCTATCCATCGCCAGCATCTTCTTCTCAACTCTTGTTCCACTGGCACTTGTTTGAGTCTTATCATCAATTCCACATTTGTGACTTTGTCATACCATTTCAGTCCTCCTATTCTATGCAAGCACCCATTTATAAAAGTCTGTAGCTTTTTGGTTGTTGTTTTTGTTGCTCTTCATGTCTCAGAGCCATACAATAGGACTGACTTGACATTTGAGTTGAAGATGCCTTAGTTTTTATTATATATAAATTGAAAGCGCATTTTCCATCTTTCTATCCACTCAAAATTGTTTCACCACTTCTAGACTACCTCTGAAATTTGGCATGCTGATAGGTCTTATGATATGATGCCCTAGAAAAATCCAAAAATTAAATACAGTGACCCCGTAATTAAGCCAGCAACGGTGTGCGCCAAGGGAAATAAGTTAATAATAATTTTTAATTTTAAAGGGAAATCAGCAGCTTATTATTAAATTAAAGATTGTATGTGATTTATAATCTAAAACTTTCTTACTTTTACAACGCAGCTTTTAAAAATGAAGCAAATAACTTTGGAATATAAAAACAATATTTAAGAATTTATATTGCTAATATTAATATATAATTATAAAGAAGTTCATATTTGAAAGTGGATTGTCGTTATGCATAAAAATGACAAGTAAGCTTTGTAGTGTCTGTGGCTGAAACATATGATATTAATTTAATAAATGTATGCAATGTAAATATGAATGTGTGTAGGTTAATGCATATGTATATGCTTTTTTCTGCAGAAGTAAACATGTGTGTGTGTACACAAATAAAGCAGTGCACTACTTTATAAATGTAGCAGCCCCACAGACATAAATGTACATTTCAGAAGAATGTAATCATGGTCCAAGTCTCGTAAGCAACTGATTCTTATATCACAGTACACAAATTACAGTCTAAAATTTAAAAAATGAAGTAAAGAATACTAGAAAGGTTCTTAAATAATGAATGTATACAAGCCAGAATCAGTGTAAACAAGTCTACCTGAAGGGCTTTTATTTCAACATTTTAAATTCTTTTTCAAACACTTAGATATCAAACCAAATATACTTGAAGAAAGCAGTAGTCGGTCACAGTTTACTGACATCTCCATAAAGATTGCCTGTGACTGGTACCAGTGACTGCCTCATGCGCTTTCTCTGCTCCTCATGCCAGGCACTCCTGCAGCAGATGCTGGGCAGTCATTTTATCCCAGAACACTACAGAATGATTACACTGGTATACACACATTTTGGTGCCTTAAATTTTATAGCTGTTCTTGGGTAATTTTGGGTTGCTGATTCCAAAAATGTAATCAGATTTTTTCTATCAGCTCTAGTTTTTGAGATAACTAAGAATGACCATATTAGTAGGGCAATTGTTATGTACAATCCTAGAGTTAGGTGCTATCAGTGGCATTTTGACTTTAGTCTGCATTCATATTATATGTAATTACTGTGCATATATTACCAAAAATGTAATAAAACTTTATCACGTGCACTTGTTTAGTCAACACGCAAAAAGGATCTTTTCGAGGATTTCCTGGAATGTGATATGCCTGGACAGTCACGCTTAAGGGTCCAACAGTAATCTGCCATCATGTGGGCATCTCTAAGTTCCTGGTATCTCTCTTCCATTGTTTTTATATCTTGGTGAAATCTTTCACCTTGCTCCTCACTAAAGTCGCCAAGATTCTCCGGAAATAAATGTAAATGGTTATGGAGGTAGTGCAATTTTATGCTCATGTTGCATCCAAGTTCACAAAAACTCAACAGCATGTTTCCAACTAATTCAGAATAATTGTCTGCTTTAAAGTTACCCAGAAAGTTTTGCACAACTAAAACAAATGATGACCAGGCTGTGGACTCTGCTTTGTTCATGGAATCAATAAAATTTGGATCGTTTATTAACTTTCTAATTTGAGGTCCATCAAAAATTCCAGCTTTAAGTTTGTCTATGCTCAATTCTGAAAACTTTCTGCATAAGTAATTAAAACAGGTACCATCTTTGTTCAGTGCCTTAACAAACTGCTTCATCAAGCCAAGCTTTATATGTAATGGTGGCAGCAGAACTCTTTTTCGATCAATGAGAGGCTTATTGACAATATTTTTTTCTCCAACTTTAAATTCATCCCTCAACGGCCACTGTTTCTTTGTCCAGTGCATATCTTTTGCCCTGCTATCCCACAAACATATAAAGCATGGATATTTGGTGAATCCCATTTGCTGGCCAAGCAAGAAGTTCATCATTTTAAGATCTACACAAACCATCCAGTTATGTTCTAAATACTTCAATTTTTCCAGAACTGTGCTTATTGTAGCATACTCCTCCTTCATTGTAGTAGAATGAGCAATTGGAATTGAGCCATATTTGTTACCATTGTGTAAGAGAACACCCTTCAAACTTCTTTTAGAGCTGTCAATGAAAAGTCGCCACTCATCTGGTGTATAACTTACACCCATTTTGTTAACAAGACCTCCTACATTAGTACAAAACACAAGGTTGTTTTCTTTACAAAAGAATGGAATAAAACCTTGCTCTCTGCTGCGATAAAATGTAACCTTTGTTTCAGCCATCAGTAATTTTTTTTTCTTTCAATCTTGAAGCCAAAAGTTCTGAAGATTCCTTGGAGAGATATAGATCTTGGATTAGATCATTTAGTTCAAGCTGGTCGAAGCGTTGAGCATCTGAAAAATCATCTTCGAAATCACAATCACTGTCACTTGTCGTTCCACATGCCACTGCTGTCTCATCTTCTAGCAGGGAATCCGAAATCTGACTGAAAGTTGGAATTGGTATGTCATCTCCGTGTGGAACAGGTCGCCTAGCAGAATCTAAATCTGGATATTTCCACTTTTTGTGATTTTTTTCCATTAATTCCCTTAATATTCACAACACAGAAATAACAGTCATCATAGTGGTTCTTGGGCTCTCTCCAAACCATTGGAATTCTAAATTTTAAACATTTTCTTTTCCCACAAGTCCACTGTCACAGGTGTTCAACACATGTTTTGCAAACAATATGAGGAGCCCAAGACTTGTCCTGGTCACCTTGTTTTGCGTTAAAGTAAGCAAAGTATGCCTTTTTCACAAAAACAGTAATATGCTTCCTATGTTCTTCTTTGAAAGTGTACTCTCCACAAATATAACAAAATAAATGCGGTGAAAGAAAAAATGCTCTTCTTGAAGATGATGCCATTCTCTGTTAGAAGTGTAATAAATAATACAGGGTGACCCAAAAAAAAAAACGGGTCTGCGAGCGCGGGCCCATTTTTTTTTGGGTCACCCTGTATTAATGAAATAAAAAAATGTCTGTATCTAAAAAACTAGAGCTGCTACAGACAAGTAAATGTGATATTTGGATTGAGCAGGCCTCATTTATGTACAATCAAGAGTAAAATGTTTGGCACCAAACATTTTTTTTTTTTTTGGTAGGGCTGTGTTATCACGATTTGTCACATGACCAGCACAGGTATATAGAGGACAGTCAAAATATCATACTGTCCCTTTTCTAGTTAGTCCAAAAAAGAAATGAATGATTCCATGCTGAAATGATAAAACTTGCTAATATAACTGTCTCACAATGTTTCTCCAATGAATTTTTCTACTATACTTAACAATGAGAACTTGGTTTTTGCCCTTCATATAACATATGTACACATTCCCTAATTTTGTCCTTTCAGGCCAACTCAAAACAGATATTAAGCATTAAATGTTCCCACATTCTTTGCTTGTGTTCTTTCGTGCAAAATTGAAACACACATTAAATATTAAATGTCCTCACCAGTAAAATGTTCATTTAATCTTCATCGTGAGTATTATGTCAAAACTATAAGTGGACAAATTTGAGAACAGATAAGTATTCCCTGCCAGCTTTTCTGGATCCCATACATGTTGTTCTGAAACCTTGCTTGAACATCAGCCGTCTTATATCATCTGTGAAAACATAATGAAGTGTAATAAAAAGGAAGAAAATTTCAGATCAAAATCTGAAAAAAATCGCACCATAAAAAACCAAACCAAAACAATATTTAGATACATTTTAAAAAAGCGAAATAAAAAAACAATTTCTTTCTTAAACTGTTATATTTAAAAAAATAAAATTTTGCTCCGTTTTGGCGAGGTGCACGTCATTCAACCTAGGCACAGGGTCCTGTCAATTATATATGGGCGCATGTCCAATAAACATGACCTTTTGGTTAATCTTATTGTGTATCTTATTGAGCTGTTTTTTAAATTACATTTTTCCTCCGTTTGGCGAGACACTGAATCCATTGGTTATATTAGGGCCCATGTCCAACCATAATAGACCGTGTGGTAAGGAATAAACTATGCTGTATATTGAGCTGTTTTAAAAAAAATAAAATTCTGCCTCCTTTTGGCGAAGCATGCCTCGTTCAACCTAGACATTGGGTCCTTTGGTTATATTAGGGCGCCAGTCCAAATATAAAAGACCTTACAGTCAGGAATAAATACACAATTTTGATTTTTTTTAAAAACAAACTTAAAATATTGCCTCGTTTGGACAAGGCGCGATCATTCAATCTAGACACAGGGTCTGTCTGTTATATTAGGGTGCATGTCCAAATATAAAAGACCTAGCAGACTGGTTGTTTTATTTCTGCTTTTTTTAAATATTTAAGATGTCTGCTACTTTCTTTTGTGTAGCAGCACCTTTCAACCATTTACTATATACATGGAACTGTTGGTTATAGGACGTTTTTTTTTTCCCCCCATTTAGTGTGCTATTCTCTTGATTGTGTTTATTATATGTTCTGTACTGTATTATTCCTCACGATGGAGTTTTTACGTTTTGATTAATAGTTCAGTTATTTCTACTTACATATTTGATTACTAACTATAGCAGTTCTCAGTTAAATAGAACCCGCCTTGTCAAACTGAGGGCATTAGAATAACATAGTAATATTAACATAAATACTATATAAAACTTAATGCTTTTTTACATTTTCACTTTTAAATTAAGAGTGTGTAATTGATAATTTAAATTGTGTTGTAAAATAAAGAAAACTGAGGTTGCTAGTTACATAAATTGATTAACGTTTTTATCATTTCGATTATTTCCCTTTAATCTGATATCACATGAATTTATTTCCCATGTCACCACAAATTATGCCAAAAAATACAGTTCTTTTGCAATGAGAATCTGCCTTGGAAAACTAGTTCCTTTAGAATTGCATAGTAATATTAACAGAAATGATATAAAAACTAAATGTTGTTTTCGATTTTTTGGATTAAAAATGTATAAATAATTCTAAATTGGGTTGTAAAATAAAGAAAATTATAAAAATTAATTAATGTTTTTATCATCTGGATTACTTCCCTTGATTTCCTTAGCTACGTGAATCTATTTGCCTTGATTATCTATGCACAGATAAAAACATGATGAGAATATTTTAATAATTTTTTTCGTCAAAACTAAAATATTCCACTAAACAATAACTTCATGGAATTCTCTGGAAGATCCTAAAGAGTAATTGTCCCAAATTTTAAGGCATGTGGATTTGTATACAATACATACTTTGCCTTATATATATATATAATATATATATATATATATATGTGTGTGTTTCTTCTAGGGTGAGCCAGAAGAATTGAAACAGTTGCAATAGCCATCTGGAAAAACAAGTATATGCTAAAGCTTGGATGGCGTTTCTCACAGTCTATCAGTCATAACTACAAGATGTATGGAAATGAGAAAACAGATAGATTTGACAAAATTCAAACTGAGGGTAAGACAACATATGAAGAGGTGAAAACAGAAATAAAAAATAGCTTCCAATAAAAATGGTTTTGAGAACACCCATAGTCTGATATAACAGATGCATGCTCCTGCTTATCAAGAAGAGATCAAGTGATAATTTTCAGGCTGAGAACCAGCCATTTCAGGCTTCAATACTATCTGATTAACAAATTAAAAATCAGATAGACAAATACCCAAGTGGGGAAGACAAACAGCAGAATATATCCTCAAAGAATGTTGGCGTCACGAGAGGAGCTGATTGACAGCACTGCCTTAACCAACTTCTTTAAGGGAGAAACTATATGGTGATCTTCTTCTTCTTCTTCTCGTTCGCTGTTGTTTAGTAATGTCTACACAAGAAGTCCGGTTCTCTGGATGTATGTTGCTGTGTTTGAAAGTTCTTCAAGACTCCCAAACAGCTTTGTGTGGATGTGCGTCTCTGTGGGCCAATGTTCAGTTCGCAATAGACTAAACATGTGGCAGTCTTGCAGGATGTGTTCGGCTGTCTGTGTTGCCTGTCCACACATACATAGGGGTGATGGGACCAATCTCAGTCTGTATAAGTGACTGTTCAGTCTGTTATGTCCTGTTCTAATACGGAACAAGATCACCTGTTTTGCTCGATCAAGATAGTGATAGTTGTCTCTTTGTTGGTCAATTTTTCTGATGGCCTTGATAAGGGTCTTCTTTTCCTGAAATGTGATCGTTTATTCTTTTTGTTCCTACTATATGGTGATGAAAGAAGACTCAGACCATTCGCCAACTTCATGAGAGAAATATATGAGGTTATATGAGAGTGAATGATGAAAAAGATTATTCCCATAAATGCACAAAAATGAGTTTCAATGTTATCTCTCTTCAAACTGCATTAAATCAATTTATGTACAATATACCCAATATGGGTTCCAGTTAGCCCTGCAGAGACAAAGAGTGAATAAGCTCACAGTTCCCATAAAGCATGTGATAAGTGGCAACTATGGTAAGGCTGTGCAGGGAGCCAGCAACATCCATAATGTCAAAGAAATCACTGCAAAAACCATCACTACAAGAGTATATCAAGTGCTTTGGTGCAGACTTCCTCAATGGGGGCCAAAGAGTATGGTGGCTCTATACTGCTTAAGGAGTAGATAAGGGACCTTAATTCATAACATAACATATTCAGTAGTCAAACTTTCTATGTTTTGTGTTAATCACTAGTAATACTTATAAAATGAGCAGAATGGATCTTGCAAATTTTTTTTACCTGGATCATTTTCTTGTATAACAACCAAGTAAAACACTCCATTTGGAGAAAGCAAAGATTTCAACTTTGGCAAGAGCTTATCTATAACCTCTCTTCCTTTTGTACCACCTGCCCATGAAGCAGCTATTCCACCACAGGCAACCTTTAGTAGCAAAAACAATTTAGAAACCATGATTGTAACCAATAATGAACATATTGGAAAACTAAAATTTGGTTTCACGATGTGAGAACATGATGGATATAGTTACTATTCCTACATATGGATCATAAAATACTATTGCTGGTCTAAACTATGATTGCTTCTTTCACTCATACAAGACAGATCAAACCATTTTACTGTTATGAAAAGAATACTGTACTCCCTAAAATGTTATTAAAAGTTAGGAATTGTCTCAAAATTTAAAAAATAGCACAGATATAAAAATAATTTAAAAAATACATTAATTTTTTTTTTTAATTATTTAAAATAATTTAAAGTGTAGAAATGAACCATCACATACCTGTGGTCAATACATCTTTGACTTTTAATGGATTTACAAATGATCATACACCTGAAGACCTAAACTGTTAACAGCATTATTCTCTTAGTAGAACTGATGGCAAGAACCATACATGTGACAGTGAAACAAGAGTTGAGAAGAGATGCTGGCGTTGCATAGAACAGATACCGTGGAAACCTGCTGATCTTGTTCTTCAATCCCCAGGGTAAGAGCAGTACAGAGAGACTAAAAGAACACATGGAAAAGGCAATTGGAGAAATACATGAAAGGGCTAAAGAAGACATGGAAAGATCTTGAATGGATGGCACATGACAGGAAGAGACTTAGCATGAATCTGTTAAAGGGCCTATGCTTCTCAAGGAGCTGAAGAGTAATAATGATGACAATGAATGTTCTCTTTATCCATCAATTTCCAACGACTCACACATCTGAGCAAGATCAAATACTTCTTACTTTCAGCTTCTCAAGTTGTTTGCTGTAATCAGTCTATTTCTCCATTTCTACCTATCCGTGATAAAATTTTCAGTTGATAATTCCCAGCCCCTTCAAGTTTAACTCAATCTGTCTGCCAATATTCTTCTTGAACATCCCCGTGGTCCTGTGCCCTGAATTTGCTTAGTTTCATTAGTATACATTCTATTAGCTTCCTTCATTCAACTTGTTCCAGCCATCTCAATCTGTTTGATGCCAACTACTGGTGATAATCTGTATGACAGTTGCGTTTCCATTGCCATTCCTTTTTAAACAAAATACAAATTAGGGCTTGGATTGATTTTAAAAATCTTAATAGATTAATTGATTAGTCAATTAATTTCAAACAATCTGATATATTATAGAATCATAAACAACATTTTTAAAAATTAATATCACTAAGGACTTTATTTATTTTACTTGTTATAAGGCAACATCGTCCTGAAAATATGATAAAACAAAAAAGTTACAATGAAACAATTCATTATTGTTGACCATACTTGCCAAATTCCATATCACAAACATCTAACATAGCAAACCCTCTTGCATTTAAGCAAATATCAAAAACATTGCTAAATGTGGACTAACCATCAAAATTTGCTTTTTGATTTAAAAAAATTTAACCATTAATTAATCCTAAGCCCTAATAAAAATGCCTTTTAAAGATAATGGAATCACCACAGTCTTTGCCAAAACATTTCCTGTGCTCCCACAGGGGGGTGGTTTTTTTGTTTTACATGATGCCAGCCCCACACACTATCTCATACTAATCACCTCTCACAAGGGAGCCGTGCTGGTGTAATGGTTACCCCATTGCGCTGGCGATCAGGTGATCCAGGTTTGAGCCCTGGCAAGCACATTTGAAGGAGTGTCGTGGACCGGGACTTCGATTGGAATAATTCGAGCCCTGGCGAAGACATTTGAAGTAGCATCGTTGACTAGGGACTGGAATAACCTGCACGGCTCCTGAGCCAATCCAGCTCTAATGGGTACCTCCAAAATCGATGATTATCTGCCTGAATGGCGAGAGGACACCTGTCATTGTACAGGGAAAAAAAGGATACTCACGTAAAATCAGTCTCAGGTTAGACATATTAACCGGAGATTTCACCTCGAGTAATAGCGGGTGTACGGGTTAAAAAAAACACCTCTCACAACATGAATGTGCAGTGCCCCCCCCCACCCCCCCCCCCCCCCCAAAAAAAAAAAAACCCCACATGACGATGTGCATTTCATTTATTATTCATATTCTTCATTAAATGGCATTAAGACCTTTCATTCACCAATACATTCTTCAAAGTTTTTTTCTTTTCAAAATGCTTTAGTTTGCTATATCTTGGTATGTCACTCTCTCTCACAGCCATACTATACTCTGTTTAACTGATGCCACCATATTATAGATCATCTGTTTTGTATTTTCATTTGTATTATTATTTTATTCTGTTTCATTTACCACATATACTTGAATATAAGTCCAGAAATTGTTTTCTTTGTTGGACCTTAAAATATATACATCCAACTTATACTTGAGTTGAAAAAAAAAAAAAAATCATGAAACCAGTCAGTATTGGCCCCCACCCGTCCAACCGCAACTTGCATTCTTCAGTTATAAACTTGATGCATCATTAAATGTTTTTATCAAAATGTCTTAAGTAATACACATATGCATGGAGGCATATCTGGAGTCATCCTTATATGACCAGCAGCTATGCACAATGCTACAATATACATAAGTGGAAGTGAACCTATGTCTGTGAGGCTAATTACATCCTCATTGACTCTTAAAATCATCCACACACTTCCAGGGATTCCCTCTGTGGTGAAACTTGTTGAGAACCTAGCATTGCACATTATTCTGCTTTTCCATTCCCCCAATTTCTACACTCTCTGCCAAGGCTGATGATGCCCACTTGAGCCCAAGGCATAATTCTTTCACTTAGTTGGCTGCATGCAGAAGGATCTAACTGTGGACCCAGTGATAGGCAGGGGAAGCTGAGAAATGGCTCTGTGCAGGACGTGACAATTCCTTGGGAGAGCCCAGAACCAGAGTACAATATTTTAGCTCTGCATAGTTGGAGATGGTGGGGAATGTACAGTATGCCACGCACTTCTTACTCCTAGCTTGGGACCAGATGTGACGATCCTTTAAAAACAAGCCAAGCTGGAGAAACTGGAGCTCATGACTGCAACTCAACACGTTTCAGAATGTCAGAAAAGCCACAGGAAAAGCCTAGATCTACAGTGTAGATAATACCAACTTGGTATTGGCTGCTAAAGAGCGAGAAGCTCAGCAGCCCTAGATAAACAACAACAAGTAATATACATTTCAATTCCTACAAAGTCACAAATCTCAACTGGAGACCAAATGTTTGATCTATCAGCAACACCATTTGTTCTTTCGCTATATTCACTTTCGTCAGTGTCACTGCCAGAGTCTAAATTAGGCCTTTATTCAATATCCACATCTGATTGGGCTGCACCATTAGGCTCTTGATCAAATATCAAGAAGTGGGACCCAAAGATGCAGCAATAGAGAATGCAGTCAGCGACCCATAGCTTGACTGCTTGCATCAGGATCAGCGAACCAGAGCTGGTCAAGACCGTACTCCACCTCCACGTGGTGGTCCTGGAAACAGTCTGCAGCAGTGCAGTCTGGCTGAGCGAGTACGGATCGAAGAGGGAAGGCAAACCCGGTCCCAAAAAATGCCGTGCAGAAGTCGGATGTGTCGACCGAAAGGTGCAGATATCACAGCTACGGCGTAAACAGACACAATGCAACCACCGTCCTTTTCAGGGCGAACGAGGAAGAAGGAAGAAGAAGAAATATCAAGAAGTCACTTCTCAGATAACAAAACAAATAATTGACCACCTGGAAATCCTTGGCTTTAAAAATCACGAAAAATCATCTATTAATATATATATATATACACACACACACAGGTATACCTCGGAGATACTGCGGGTTCAGTTCTAGACCACCGCAATAAAGCGAATAACGCAGGTCAATCCCATTTATTTTTGCTTCCCAGTGCATATGAAAGCCTAAAATCATGTTTACACTATGTCTATTAAGTGCGCAATAGTGCTAGGTCTTAAAAAAAACAGTGTATTGTAAAATTAAAAATACTTTATTGCTAAAAAAAAATGCTAATATTGATCATCTGAATCGCAATTATTTTGTTGGTGGAGAGCCAAAATCTATCAGAAGAAGAAGGCACGTTCTAATAAATAAACATGAATAATTTGAAAAAAAGCGCAATATCTGCGAAGCGCAATAAAGCGAGGCATACCTCTGTGTGTGTATATATATATATATATATATATATATATATATATATATATATATATATATATATATATATATATATATATATATATATATATATATATATATATATATTAGGTACCACAAAGTGATTTTGGTTTGCACAGAAACACCAGAGATACCTAGGGTCTACCATCAATGACAAACTCTCACTGGATACAGAAATCGACAGCCGCATTGGCAAAGCCGCAGCTACCTTTGCCCACCTCACATCGCGTGTTTGGGGAAACTCTAAACTCACAATGAAGACCAAAGCTGTGGTATATAATGCCTGCGTCACCAGCACACTCCTATATGGCAGCGAGACCTGGACGACCTATGCTAAGCAAGAAAGAAGGCTCAATACCTTCCATTTGCGGTGTCTACGCCGCATCCTCAGCATCTCGTGGAAAGATAAAGTGACAAATGTCGAGGTGTTATCACGTGCTGGCCTTCAAAGTATGTATACGCTGCTTAGACAGCGCAGACTTCGCTGGCTTGGCCATGTTCGCCGCATGGAAGATGGTCGCATCCCAAAAGATATCTTCTACGGACAATTAGCAGATGGCAAGAGAACAGTTGGGCGACCACAGCTGAGGTTCAAAGATGTGTGCAAGAGAGATATGAGGGCACTGGACATGGATCCAGCAACATGGGAGGATGAAGCTGCCGATCGCACTAAGTGGCGATGCTATTTACAGCACCACCTCAGATTGGGCAAAGAGAGGCTCACACAAGAAGCAGAGGTGAGGAGAAAACGTCGAAAGGAGCACCAGGAAAATAAGCAGTTGAGGGCTGTCACCTCAGGGGCGCATTCCCATAGTCAGTTATGACTGAAGGGGCTATTATTATTATTACCAGAGACAACAATGTAGTTTTGAAGCCCTTGGTAAATCAGGAAATTTGGTACTTTATTTTTTAAAATAGGACAACAAATAAAAAAGTTATAGCATTTTAAAAAATGTGGGGACTTTGCAACATTTAAAAAGTTACATCACACCAACTTCAGAACACTGCCGTCTTCTTAAATATAATCTTACAACTTTCTCTGACAAACAGCATATAGTCTGGAATATACTGATCACACAAAGAAAACTATAGAGCTACATCATGAATAATTATCAATATATTTGAGACCAAAAATTGCAAATCTGCAAAACACATTACCGAAAAATATAGTTTGTTGAATGAAAGTCAATATTCACAACATCATATTTCAAAAAGTATAAAAGGTACAAGCTTTAAATTTGTACATATTAATCTGCATACTACATAAATATATCTCAATTTTTTTCAGAGGATTTAAACATCTATTTGTTCTTGTATAATTTTTTTAAATGTGTCCAGAGGCCAATTTGTCGCAGGGGAAGAAAAAAGTGTGAAAATGAAGAAATTTTTTTTTTTTTAAGATACTGTCCATATTTCATTAAAAAAAATTTGTAGGCAATAATTAACAACATCTAAACAATAATTAGCAACATCTAAACGCTATATTTTTTTAAAACAACTGGTTATTAGCATTTAAAAAGACATTTTTTAACTGGAGAAGAATGATCATGGCGCACTCTTTCCCTGTGAGAGGGCAATGACACCTCAAAACCTAAATGCTTCAGAAGTCCAAAATACAATTCTTTGATATTTCCTGATAGTTTAATGTCCTTATCATTCAATATTAATGTCCTTATCATTCAATATCAATTATCTGTATCTTACCTCTACACCTCACGGTAGAAGGAGAACAACTAAGTAAGTATCTTAACTGAGCCTTAAGATTTCTAAGGGCATATCGTCCTTTACAAATTTTATCCACACCCTCCTTTTTGGTGCACAGACCCCCTTGGCTTATGATTGTGTTATATAACTCTATCTTCTTCTCTGCATTTTTAATATCTTTCTCTTTTTTCCTCCTATTCTTGTCAGTTATTCGCTGTTTGAATTTTTCTTTGACTGCCCTCTCTGACTCTTTACTCCGTATTTTCCATTTCAGTCTATGTTTTGGGTTCTTCGTCGTCACTCTTGCATTCTCTACTTTTATTTTATCTGCTCCTTCCTCTTCTCCATTTCACTTTTTATCTGTTTGTAGTGTGTTACTTTGTGGTCTGTAGCTTTATGAAAAAAAAAAAAACAACAACAAGCAGTCTACCTTGAGCCATGTTGCATTCCCATCCATACAACTTCTGGAATTTTATTTTTCCAGATGACTCCTACTAGGAGTCATCTGGAAAATTAAAATTCCAGAAGTTATTTTTGTTTTTACATGTATAGAGAATTACATGTACTATTACTGGCTTGTTCTTGTTCAGAGTTTCTTCTTGATTTTTTTTTTTTAACATATAAGCACAATTGTGATTGTCCTAATTTACAATGGTGTGATGCCACTTTCTCATATCGGCAGTTTTTCATATTATTTGGAATTGAAAACAATATGTATCCTATTCCTAATTATAACCCATCAGAGGTTGAACGGGATATTTTTCTTCCTTAAATAAAAATAAATATATATATATCTTCTTTTCGGGGAATTTTAAGACTATCAACTATTGGCTGCAAGTCCGGACATTTCAGTACAGCATCAGCTTTTTTAATTATGGTATTTTCCGGTCCCCTAGCCTTGACTCAACTGGCTTTGGCCTTGCGATATTGTTACGTACATTTATTACCTAAGGGGGTAGTCTTCGGTCCTGCCAAATGTACGCACCAGTCTTTATATATTTTATTATTTGTGCGTTCGATTGATTCACGCACTGACGTGCACAATGCAGTGTGAGTTGCTTTGGACGCACGGGTAACCTAGTTTGGGGATTGTGACGTCAGGTTTTGAACGGGGCAGTGCGGACTTTGTTATGTCCGAGATATAGATTATTGGAATTTTCTGGCAGTTTTGTATAAGCCAGTATGTTATATTGATTGAATTGGTATTCTTGACGAAGCCAATGATGGAAGGATCATGTAAGTGTCGCCCCGGTTATATTTGTATATTTATTGCCGTAAACTAAAGTATCAGGCCGCTCCCAGTTGTAGTCTAGCGGGAAGTCATCTTAGCATGTAATTTCCTAGAATGGACAGACGGAGTCGGTGGTCATATTAGATTACCGTAGAGGAATAATACCTACGTGTAAACCAGTTTATTTATTCGTATGCTTCATATTTTATATGCCATACATTCAACAATGCCAGAAGCGTGGCATAGAATGGGAGAGGTTAGTCAACTGGTTATTTCTTAGTAATTAAGAAATATATAAATTAGAATAATTTAACTTAATCTATTTAATTGATTATGGATCACACACATACTAACTTTCTTAGTTGTCACGTAACACCTGCATTCACGGGTCTTAGTTATGATATCTCACTGTTAGATCACTAATCAACTGTACTAGTGTTAGAAAACATTAAGTGTGTTGATTCTTAAAGTGTTTAATTTTGCATTGCTTCATTTTTGCACATTGTATTTTCAATTTCTCTGTTTCATTGATTCTCTTGTCATTGATCATCATCAGTGTTGCTGTTCATTTTCATTTTTGAAATCATATATTTCAAATTTTTTTTTCATTCTCTTCCATCTCAAGCTGAAGTCGTTTTACATTTTGTTCAGCTATTAATCTCCTCTCTTCCATTTCTTTTTGTTTATTTTCCATCTCAATCTTAAGTCTTTCTTCAGCCTCCCTTTGCTTCTGTTCTGCCTCTCGCTGAAATCGTTTATCTTCTAATTCAGCGGCCAATCTCATTTTTTTCTCCTCTTCCTCAGCTATAAATTTCCTCTTCTTTTCATCTTCCTCAGCCTCAGTCCGTTTTTGATCTGCCTCAAATTGAAGTTTTTCTAGTCTTAAAGTTTCTAACTTTCTCTGTTCGGCTTCTATTTCTTGAGCTTTCCTATATTCTGCAAGTGCAAATGTTTTTGCTTCATCAGGAGCCATCTGAAGAGCTTTTGCTTGCTTAATGAAATAATCTAGTGAATACATTATTCTATATAAGTAGTCACAGTACTCTAGATTTATAAAATGATAATTAATCAATATAAATTAGTTAACCTTGTTACTATAACAAGTGTTCTTCGTTCCTGTCCTTAGAACGGTATAATGTTATCATATAATTATTAAATATGTTATTAATCAATAAATTTATGTAATCAAATGTCATGAAATGAACAACGAGAAAGACAATAGAAACATAATCGACAAGACATGATAAACTGGACGGGTGAACACAATCGTAGAAATAAAAAAAAAATAAAAATGTATAACTAAAATAGAATATCGTAAAAATATACGACGATAACTACGATCAGATAATTAACAGTACAATTGACAACACAGTGTAAAAACATAGGTTTTGTAAAAAACTGAACGACAGGAAAGGTGAGATGGACGCAAAATACAAACAAAATTCATCATAAAACTAAATTACGAATAAAAATAACTGGTTTACACGTAGGTATTATTCCTCTACGGTAATCTAATATGACCATCGACTCCGTCTGTCCATTCTAGGAAATTACATGCTAAGATGACTTCCCGCTAGACTACAACTGGGAGCGGCCTGATACTTTAGTTTACGGCAATAAATATACAAATATAACCGGGGCGACACTGTCGTGGAATATTCTAATCCACATATATAAATTATCAAGTAAATATAAAGCCTAATAAATACATATAATAAATAAAGGAAGAAGAATGGTAAAGAACAGTGCTGTCACAATGACTGTACTCGAAATCCCCTTGTTTTCTACTGCGTAAGCAAATTGTAACGTTTCACGTCGATATTAAAGGCTTTCTGCAACATACACGCGTTTCCCAAACACACAATAAAATGTGCTGCCTTTCTAAGAAAAACCTTGAAATATGCAAGTTGACCTAAATTTTAAATTCCATTCATGTCTTTTTCTACACTGCGTTACCAAAACGAACGAACAGATGGACAAAAGGATAAAGAGAGAGGGGAGGGCTGAAAATCAGGAACGCATGCAACACGCGTCGCGCGGTTCACAAATGCTGCCATCACGCGTGTAAGTCTACATGCACTAATTTTTTTTCAGACGGACAGTGATAAAATACACTACCCTTTCCCAGAGTTAGGTTTATAAATCATAAAAAAAACTCTTATTAGAAAAGATAACATTAGATGGGTTTACGGTTGAAAACATAACAGTACCCAGACAGCACATCTTCGAAACAGGAGGTAGAAAATACATATTTTGAACGCAGCCACGTAGCTCTTTTAAATTTGGATAATTGGGTTCCTTAGGGCTTGCTGACAAATAATATGTAAAACGTTACGCAAATAGTCCAGGAATTAATAAATTATACCCAAAATAAAATATTGGGGGTGCCTGACAGCATAAAATCATTTCTGCTCATAAGATTTTTTTTTAACGTGTTTGAAAAAAATTTACGTTACAGAAATAGCCTACCATGTAAACTCCAAATTGATTGGAGCGCAACAAATGAAAGCCTAACCACGATTGGTCGGGCTATAAATACTATCTTGGTTGTTAGGGGAAACGGGGAAAGGTAACATTTTTTCAAACACTTGTCGAAACGGGGCTCATTGGTCAGACTCGCTGATATACACACTTGGGAGCGTTAGTTCGAGACCACTTGTTTAAATAAGCTTGATAAAGCATCAGTGCGTTGAAGCCAGCTTATATTTGGCTCAATAAAAGCCTGGAAGATAAGCAGATGGGAATTTGTGCCAGTTTGTGCCAGAATTCATTGCTAATCAACGTATCTGTGTTTATTCGTATGAATTGTGGGACAGTGGTCTTGATGGTACTGAGCAGCACCTGGTCAGAGCTTTGCTGAATCCAGTGTCGGACAGCATACTCCTTGGTCCTTTTAGCTATCAGTGAGGTGTCTCCAGAGCCCAGAGGAGAATTCGAGCAGAGGAGTCCTTTCCTGCCGCCATCACGCCAGATAAGCTAACTTGGCCAGCTGAGCTCAACATTATGTCCCCTCATCTTGAAATAACTTTGTAAAAATAACATTCAGAGGGGAATTTAATTGTCTTAATATCAGGAACTGAGAACATCTCCAATACTAGTCCCTAAGACAAACTATTGAAGTCATGATGACAAATACCAACAGAGCTTGAACAAAACAAAACCAGTATTACCTCATTGTACTACTACACAACTGACACACATAGAATATTTGTAATAATATATGTCACTACAATATTCATATTAAATACATTCTGTACATAACTTGTAATTTAAATTGATTGTGATTCCTGGTTCCCTTGTAGTTGAATCAGGACACATATTCATTCATGCCAGTAATGAATACATATTGTTTTTTTTGAAAGTTTATCAGTGACTCTTTTAAGATATCCTTGTAGAGTGTTATATGTATGTGAGTGTCACAGTGTTGTCAAGAGTAGTGGATTAAATTAAATTGTTTATCTGTCTGTGTTGTGACTTACACTTCATCATACACATACCCTAGACACATAACGTAGTCATCACACTATTCCAGAATAATTCTGACTGAGATATATAGATATGTGGTAGCAAGTAAGGTGATATATAATACACTACTCTTATTAGATATATATATACCTTCACAGCTGATCTCAGTCAGTACACTAAGTCCCCTATAAATATTTATAACATCCCACTTCAGGTAATAAATGTACGTAACAGATATCCTTTGCGTTTAAGATCATAATTTACCCTATTATGTTGCAAAATAAACCTTCATTCAATTACACATTAATCAAAACATGCATTTTTTATTCAGATTGGTGACTTTCTTAGCTTTTCAAGCTCGTGAAATAATTAGATTGATGCGTGAATGTCTGAAGTGGTGATAACACATTCGTTCCACGCTGTTACAACAACTATGTGATCGTGTTAAATTGCTAAATAATATTAAAACTATTGTAAAGTTTACATTTAAAGTTCAAAACATTGTTAATAAGTGATATACTTACGTATAGTTATCTTAAAATCAGAAGATGTGATGAAGTTTGAACACGAACCAACATAAGTGGCATGCCGATTTTGATCGACATCGGGAGTTATCACGGTCGATGTAACAGCCTCGCTCGGCATTTTTCGCTAAAATTCTTGACTGAGAGAGCGTTACTTAAAGTCAAATCGCTTCACCAGCAAACATCAGAAGTCCGTGATATTTTACAGGAATAAATAAAAATGGCTCCCAAATCTTCTCATACCATGCAAGGAATTATAACACAACTTAAAATGTCAAATCTTGTAAAATTTCAACTTCACTTCGAGAAATCTACGTCTTCCACTTTGTTTTCTACAGCTTGCATTATACGAAATTAAAGCTATTCCTCTGGCCATTCTAATGGTGAAAACCGTATGCAAATCAGACGTTTGCTGGTCAAGCGAAACCCGTTTAGAGCGAGGTGAGGCAAAAAAGCCAAGAGTTGGCCGCGCGCCCAGGCCAACTACGCGTAACGTTGCTGTTAGTTTTTATTAGTAAAAAAATACTTCAATAACTTTTATTATTCGGGAATTAATATATTTCAAAAGAGAAGAGGATAATGAGTATCGTGATATAAATTTTATTACAATTCGCTTAACACATTAACTACCGCAAGCCGCTGTCAGCGGCTCACAAAATAATCACATTTGGACCGCAAGCCGCTCAGAGCGCCAATCTAATTTTAGTAATAAAACGAATGAAAAATGTACTGAAACACTTTCTGATCTGGCTTGAGATTTTAAGTTGCCACCGGAAAACAAATTCCCAAAGCATGGTTGTTGTAGAACACTGGAAAATTGATATTATGTTCATATTTTTCAGAGTTTTGGGTTAGTTACCAAATCGTGTAAAACTATTTACCGTGGCAACTAGTGATAGGACTACAAAAAATGCGTGTACATCTCGTCTAACGGCTGAATAGGATAGAAACGTGTTTCAACAATTGACTGATAGATCTAGCTACGAAGACAAGAGTGAAAACGGTGTGCACATTGTTTGAAATTGTGATTTTGATAGAGATGGGGCGCAAGCAGTTATAATTGTGAAAATATTGCAAGTCCTCGGCCATCGTAGGGCCATTAAATAGCAACAACCTCTATTAGAGTTACAACCGGTGTTTATTGTAATAGTACATTTATTTATCTTTAAAATGACGTGTAATTCATAAAAATCTGTAATTAATTACGAAAACTACAGCTTACTTCGTGCAAACACCTACAGGATGAAAATGGGGAAAAAATTTAATTCGGCCACAGTGTGTTTTTCAATTTGGTAGTTAATGTGTTAATAGCAAAGGGACAGTGACGACTTAAACTTGACAAATTTTCCTCAGTTTTCTCAACTTTCATGCGTTTTCAACAGCTAGAAGCGGGCACTTTGTGGTAGCTATATATATATATTTATATATATTTATATATATTTATATATATATTTATATATATTTATATATATTTATATATATATTTATATATATTTATATGTGTCAAAAAGTAATGCCTCCTATTTTTTATGTATGTAAATACTGCATCTGTGTGCAATTTGTAAATTTAGCAGGATTCCTCAAACACTCTTCTGCACTGTATAGCATAACCAACCTGTGTCAGTAACAGGTGGCACCACTGTAACAGTTTAAAAATGGCTGCCAAAGATGTTCGGTTAAAACAACGTTATGTCATAGAATTCCTCAATGCTGAAGGCGAGACCCCAATTCGCATCCACGAACGTTTGAAGAATGTTTATGGAGATTCAACAGTGGATGTTAGCACTGTCCGACGTTGGGTACATCATTGTGATGAAGCTGAAGTAGGTCAATCCTCAATGGCTGACGCAAAGCGGACTGGCCATCCGTCTACCGCAGTGACTCCACACAACATTTATCGAGTTGATGGCATCATTCGTGGTGACCATCGGCTAACACTGGATGAACTTTCTTCCATGTTGTCCATTAGTAAAGGCAGTGTCCAGAACATCATTAAAGACCTGGGTTATTCAAGAGTTTGTGCACGGTGGGTACCCAGAATGTTGACAGACAGACATAAAGAAACAAGGAAAACCATAGCCATCAACCTCCTGCACCGTTACGAAACTGAAGGAGAAGAGTTTTTATAGAATATTGTGACAGGTGATGAGACTTGGGTTCATTTTTTTAAACCAGAATCCAAGAGGCAGTCAATGGAATGGTATCACACAACATCGCCGACAAGAAAGAAGTTCAAAAGTTCACCATCTGTAGTGAAAGTTATGGCCTCCGTGTTCTGGGATGAGAAGGGTGTGATTCTTCTCGACTTCTTGGAACAGGGAAACATGGTGAATGCAGACCGTTACATTGAAGCTTTGAAGAAGCTTAGAGGTCGTCTTCAGCGACTTTACCCATTAAAAGATCAGAGAACTGCACTACTGTTGCACGATAATGCCACGCCACACACTGCTAAACGCACCATTGATGCGATTGCAGAATTTGGCTGGACATTATTACCACATCCCCCTTACAGTCCCGATCTTGCACCTTCTGAATTCCATCTGTTTGGACCACTGAAAGAAGATCTTCGCAGACATCACTTTGAGGACACCGAGACCCTTAAACGCGCCGTACGCCAGTGGTTTAGGAAAAAGGACACAAATTTTTACCGTGCGGGGATACATGCCCTTGTGAGAAGATGGACAAAAACTGTAACAAATAACGGAGACTACATTGAGAAATAAATTTTTGAAGTTCAGACTTGGGGCTACATTTCAATGTGAATTTTATCTGTTTCCTTGCCTATTGAATGAAATTAAAAATTACGAGGCATTACTTTTTGACCGTCCCTCGGATATACATATATAAATAAACACACACACACGCACGTACGCACGCATGCGCACACACACACACACATATTTTGCTCGGTCGATGGCCGTCCTTCGTACAGTGCTCCAACTCTGGTTCATTCTTTGCATCTCCGCCTCCACAGTCCTCCGCCAAGTTGTTTTTGGTCAGCCTCTCTTTCGTTTTCCTTCAGGGGTCCATAGCATAGCTGTTCTTGTGATGGCATCGGGGTCTCTTCTGAGGACATGGCCAACCCAGCTCCAGCGTCTGCCAGCTATGATGGTGTGCATGTCCTCTTGCTTGCTCCGAGTAAGCAGATCTTGGTTGGTGATGGTATTCGGCCAAAAGATTCAGATAATTTTTCTTAGGCATGTGTGAAAAGAGGACAGTTTCAACATTTCCTTCTCTGTAACTCTCCTGCATTCCGCACCATAGAGAAGCACAGAAAGAACACAGCTCTGATATAATCTTAATTTTGTGCTTGTGCTGTACTGAGAGGACTTCCAAATGTTGTTTAGACTAAAAAGGCTGTTTTTTTCTTGCTTTGTTCATTCTGTTGTTGATGTCTTTGCTTGCTCCGCCGTCTGGTGTTACTATGCATCCTAGGTATGTGACGGTGTCTGTCTGTTTCAGTTGCTGATTCCTTACTGATATAGGCTCAGGGTTGCTCACATTCAGCGTCATGACCTCTGTCTTCTTCAGAATGATGTTCAAGCCCACCTGCTGGCTATACTTATTAAGTCTATCCGTTTTTTCCTGGATGTGTTGATGTGAATGTGCTAGTAGTGCAATGTCATCTGCATATTCCAGATCTTCCAATGCAGAAAATGTAGTCCATCTTATTCCTCTTGGACTGCCCTCTGTTGTCTGGCGCATCACCCAGTCTATGACTGTTAAAAATAGAGTGGTTGATAAGGGGCATCCCTGTCATACTCCTGTCTTCACCTCAAAGGTTAGGTTGCTCTGCCCAACGCTACATGTAAAGTTGGCATAGAGGCTTTTTATGATTGACAATATGCAGCTTGGAATTCCATAAGCCCTCAGTATTTTCCATAAACTGTCCCTATGTATACTGTCAAAAGCCTTTTCAAAATCAACGAAATTAATGTACAGCTGTCTTTGCCATTCTGAGCACTGCTCTATAATGTTACTGAGGGTAAATATATGATCTACACATCTTCTGTTCTTTCTAAATCCTGCTTGTTCTTTCCTCAGTTTGTGGTCTACTGCTTTTGAAATTCTCTGTATAATTATCCTGCCTAGTATTTTGCTGGGAACTGAGAGAAGAGTTATTCCTCTCCAATTATTGCAGTCTTCAAGATCTCCCTTCTTGGGCAATTTGACAATTATTCCTTTGTTCCCCTCCGTTGGTGTTGTCACTGTTTTCCAGACTTGTGCAAATAGTGGTTTTAATAGTTCTGCTGCTAGCTCAGGGTCTGTCTTAAATAGCTCTGCATTTAAGTTATCATGGCCAGGAGCTGTTCCATTCTTTAACCCTTTGATTGCTGTGATGATTTCTTCTTTTCGTGGAATGTCTGTATTAACATCTAGATCATTTTCAGCCTCAGGAACATTCAATTGTGTCTCTGGTTGTTCCTTGTTCAGAGTTTCTCTGAAATGCTCTGCCCATCATGTTTCCTGTCCCTCTGCTGTTGTGATGAGATTTCCTTGCTTATCTCTTACTAATGTAATATTGTTTGCCCCTCGTTTTCTGCTGATGATTTGAGTTATTTTGTATACTGTGCTTTGTTCATTTCTCAGTGCTGCCTCTTCTGCCTGTCTTGCAAGATCGTCTAGGAAATTCCTTTTGTTGGCTCGGGTTTGGCGTTTAACTTCCTTGTACTGTTCGCTATATAGTTGCTTTAACCTGGGGGACTTCGCTTCTGTTTTCTTTCTTTTCATTTCCTTTCTCATCGTTATGGTGTTTAATGTTTCTAGTGTTATCCAGTCTTGCTTCTTCCTTTCATGGAATCCCAAGCATGATTTGCTGCTTTCCTTATATATTGTTGAAATGGTGTTGAATTTCTGGTCTATATCAGTCAATATCTTTTCCTGACTTTTGGCAAATTAATATCACTTCTTTATATCAGCCGCAAAAGCTTTTCTGGTAAGGGGGTCCTTCAATTTGCTGATGTCAAACCTTTTCTGTGTAGTTACAGTTGGTCCAGCCTTTTTAGTTTCACTTTCAGTTTTGCTACTACTAAATGGTGATCACTTCCCACATCCGCACCTCTTCTTACCTTCACATCTTGTAATGCATGTCTCCATCTACCGTTAATCATAATGTGGTCTATCTGGTTTCTGTCCAGACCATTTGGTGATTCCCATGTTAATTTGTGAATTTCTTTGTGTGGAAAGAGTGTTCCTCCAATGACCAGGTTGTTAATGCTACAGAAACTTATTAATTTATCCCCATTTTCGTTTGCTGTTCTGCTGCCGCATTTCCCCATTACTCTTTCATTATATGTATTGTGTGTTCCAACTTTCGTATTGAGGTCTCCCATTACTACGATAAGATCATATCTAGGTGTGTCTTCCATTTCTTTCTGCACTTGTTGATAGAATTCATCCTTGACCTCATCATCGCTGTCATTCGTTGGTGCGCAGCATTGTATTATTGTAGTGTTGGTGAATCTCCCTCTCAATCTTATTCTTATCAGTCTGTTGTTGAAAGGTTTCCATTCCAGTAATGTCCTTTCTATTCCTTTCTGTAGAATAATGGCTACACCTTCACTGTGCTGTCCTTCCTCTCTTCCAGAGTAAAGTACTGTTTCTCCTGTTGCTGTTTTAACTTTTCCTGCCCCTGTCCATCTGCTCTCGCTTATCCCTAGAATGTGTAATCTATAGTTTCTCATTTCTGATGTGACCTGTTTTAGTTTACCCGTCTCGTTCATTGTCCTGACATTCCAAAATCCTATTCTTGTTTCACATTTTGCGGTCAGGACGTCCGTTTTTGTGTCAGTGGCTTCCTTTCGGCTTTCACCACTGACAGTCATACGAGCCTCAGAGTCCAGATGTCTACCCGCAGCAAAATTTGTTCATTCGTTGTCGTTTCCGTAACTTCATTTCTTTTTACATAGACGAGTGTCAGCCCTATGCTAAAACCCCCAACCTGGAGGACCAGGGTGTCTGCTTTAGTCTGACCCCTGCCCGCGCAAACCTGTCCAGCTTGGTAGAACCTTCCAGGAGTAAAACTCCAGCTGGCATAGCTCTGGGGGTAATCAGGGTACGCAAGCCACAATACCTCGACAAGGTATTGATACCAGTGATGGCAGATATATATTTGTAATACTGATCTATTCTTAAAAAAAAATTAAGAAAACTGAAGCTTTAAATGTTCCAAAAATCTATTTATAACTGGTCTTGCTAAATACAGAGATCTCGTTGCTAATTAGCAACAACCAATGACAGGGCTGCATTCCTGCTTTCGCGAGCACAGGATTATAAGCTCCCCCTTAAAAATATAGCTAACTACAGGAAGTGGGTGTCTGGTGAATGGGACTACTGTATGTCATGTTTGTGTCCATGCACTCTGTTTTAACATTGTGTGGAAATGTAATGGTCGAGCAAAGAATGGATAGGGTAATTATGAAGATGAACAAAAAGTGTAAGGGCTGAGCCTAGAAGCTTTTGAATGGACAGTATGAGAAATCTGATACAATTGTTTTACTTTTTAATTGCTTTTACTTGTTTTATTTGCCACACAGTTTCGCAGCGCCACATCATATATGTGTGCTGTTTGATATTTTTCCCACTCCATAAGATACAAATATTCACTTTATTTTCCATGACAATGACATCACAAACTCATATATTAAATATCATCGTGTATATTCTCATCAAAAAGTCATGCAGTATTTTTAACACAGCATGTTATATCAACTTCCTTCTCATTATTTATGGTGGAAAAAAATCCCCGTCATCATATCGGCAACTATGCACATAGCCATTTTTGTTTACCAGCATTGCTACATCTCTACCATGTCTTCCCCATGTCTCCTTCCACAACCACTAACTCGAAAGTTGCGGGAGCAGAGATCTCCGTGCTTGTGCAATGAAACGAGCGAGAGGTGGAGCTTAGCCTCTGTTTTGTGCGAAAAGCAGGAACAGCATCCTGCATTTCTGCCGACGAAAGGCAACCCAGTATTCAGACTTTCTGGGCAGGCAATTTCAAGAGTTTTAAACAGGAAAGTTTAAGCTTTTTAAGTCCCAAAGTCAAGGGGTCGACTTATAGTTGGATCAACTTATACTCGAGTATATATGGTAATCATAAAACTTTTTTTCGTGACTGATGTACAGACTCGAGCTTCATGTAGCTTTTATTTCACCCTTCTGAACTGTGTAATTTCATCTTCATTTACATCCACCATGATAATGTTTGTCCACACTAGGATTTTTGTTCTGTTGTTACAAAATTTGATGTTGCTTCTCCCTCCCTAATATTTCTTACGAGAGATTAAAGAAAATTAAACTATTAGAATGTCATGGAAAGACAGGAAGGCAAAAGAAACATGACTGGGATAAGGAAAAGTAAACTAGATTACCTCTGCAGAAGGAGTAACTACATAAGGTGGATTAAACAGTAAAACATCAACAGCTCCCTTCAGTCTCTCCTCAAAGGCACCCATCTGAAACAAAACACACAAAAAATCAATCATAATAATGCATAACTAAAGCCTAAGTTCTAATACTGATAACACCACTCATGTCACTATAATGTGGAGGCTCACTGCTTTCACATTTACTGCACAAAAAGGTATTAATAAAGAAGAACAATTTCAATAAATCAATGAATCAATACTTTTTATCTCCCCAAGGAGCACAGGCCTTTAATAAACACATGCCAAGTCCTGCCTTGTGCCATGAGCTGAAGATCTTTCCACGTTTTCCTCTTCATTTTCACTAATGTATTCAGTTCTCATCTGCATTTTTTTTTGGCCTACCTCTGCCTCTCTTTCCCTGGGAATTTCAGAACATGGACTGCCTTGTAATGCTATCAAAAGGTTTCCTCAATGTGTGTCATATCCATCACCCCCGTCTTCTTCTCATCTTGTGTTCCACTGGCACTTGTCCGGTTCATATCATCAGTTCCATATTTCAATCCTTCTATTCTATGTAAGCACTAATTTATGAGAGTCTGTAGCTTTTTGGTTGTTTTTGTTGTTATCCATGTTTCTGAGCCATACAATAGGATTGACTTGACATTTGTATCTCCATAGAGTTTTTCCAGGAATGGTGTGGTGAAGGCCATATGTGCTTTCTTTGTTGCTCTTAAGTTGGGCACCTTTGAGGCACATTTTGAGCAGTCATTTTATCTGTGCCACAATTACACTTATCAGTAGTTCCTGCAACAAGAAAATTCTCCAGTAACTTCAGTGCATAGACACAGGCCTTAACAACTGTAGCAGAAGTTCTAATGGCAGAGGAAAGCATGAGAGACGAGTTGTTTTCTTCACACTAGTTGCAACATTGAGGAGCAAAATTATGCAGACCTAGATGACCAAAGAGTAGTGCTCCACAAATTATGTCAACGATTCAAAAGGGTTGTAATACAATGGATCCCATCTCATTGTAGCATCCTCAGAAATGAAGAGGCCGACAGATTGGCACAGGAAGGTCGAAAGCTACCTCAACCTGATACAAGCATAACTATCAAAGAAGCAAAGAGTTTTTATCTTGATATCATTGTCTGTCCTCCAACTCTGTCTATATTGCTGCCATGACGTGTGTGTATGATTCTTTATCTTGTAGTTGGTATTTCTTCAAGTTCAATCTTGTTATCACTTCCTGCACTTATTCTCATTATCTATGTCTTTTCCCTGTGTATTGTCAGAGCCACTTGCTGTGATCTTTCATCGAGTATTTTCATTTTGTCTTGCATCTGATTACAGTTATAAGACAGACGAACCAAGATCTAGATCAATCTGTTTAGTCAGATTTCAGTTGATTCTATTTCTGTTGTGTGACAACTATGTTTTCATTACCCAATCTATTGCTAGTAAGAAAAGAAATGGAGACAAGAGGCATCCCTGTGGCACTGCAGTTTTTATCCTAGTTGGTTCTGTAAATAGTCCTTCATGAAGAACTCTGGATGTTATGTCTTCATAAGTTTTCTCAATTAAGTTAATGATCTTTAGGGGGACTCCATAATGCCTTGTCAATTTCTAAAGTGATTTTCTGTCTACACTGTCAAATCCAATGTATATCTGTGAATTCCATTCCAGACTTTATACAACTTCTATTCTTAATGTGGCTATCTGGTCTGGACAGGATCTGTTTGGTCAAAAACCTGCTTGTTCGCCTCTCAGTTGTCTGTTAATGGACTCTTTTAATCTCTCAAGGATGATCCCGTTTAATCATTTTCCTGGCATTGATAGTAACATTATTCCTTTGTAATTTGTGCACTCTTGTAAATCTCCCTTCTTAGGCAACTTGACCAGATCCTTCCATTATGCTGGTATTTCTTCTCTCTTCCACAATCTAGTTTGAATAACATCTCTGTAGAAGGGTCAAAATCTGTTTTGATGGCCTCTGTTGGAATGCCTTATGAAACAGCTGCTTTTCTATCTTTTTTAAGCTTTATGGCTTTCTTTATTTATTCTCTATCTGGTCGTTCACAGTTGATCTGTAGCTCTTCTACTGGCTGGATGTCTGGGTGATTCTGGAGGATTTCATGGAACTGGTCTATTGAGAAGTTCCACAAAATGTGTTGTTGTACAGGTCCCTCATATTTCCTTTGGCTGCAGCTTCTTCTGCTTCATTGCCAATTCCTCAATATATTTCCTCTTGTCTCTTTTGATGTTTCTTCTTACTTCTTTGTTGGTTTCTATGTAAACTTCATGAGCCTATTTTATGTGGAAATATGCTTCCTTCTGTAGCTCGTGGATTTGTAGCACAAAAGTTTGTGAATAGTCCCCATTTTCGTTAATTTTACTTAATCCATGTTTTTCCATGATTTCTTCAAAGCCAGTGTTGTCTGTTCCTAATTTTTGCATTTACGTCATACATGCCAAGTCGTAAGGGTTACCCGCATTCTGTAAATGTATATCTCGTTTTCAAATCGGTATGGCGGGACCCAAAGATGCAGCAATAGAGAATGCAATCAGCGACCCATAGCTTGACTGCTTGCGTCAGCGAACCAGAGCTGACCAAGACCCTACTCCACCTCCACGTGGTGGTCCTGGAAACAGGCTGCATCACTGCAGTCTGGCTGAGTGAGTAGGGATCGAAGAGGTAAGGCAAACCCGGTCCTAAAAAATGCTGCGCTGAAGTAGGATGTGTTGGCCGAAAGGCGCAGATATTGCAGCTCCGGTGTAAACAGACACTCGCAACCAACGTCCTTTTCAGGACGAACGAAGAAATCTGTATGGCGTAATACTTTCTGTAGAGGTTTTCGCCTAAATATTAACCCTTTATAATTTGATTCGGCCAAAGATGCTAGTGCGCAAAGTCTACCGTCCAAATCTGAGAGTGGGAACACTGTTTGGTGAAACCTGAGCATTTCCGATACGTGTAAAGCTTCCATTTTCGGAAATTGTTTTCTGAATTGATCGATATTTTGATTTTTCGCGATTTACTCTGACAATGACAAAAGTGAATCCAGGGAAAGACAGGCCTAATAGTTGACGACAGATAAAACGTAGGAGGTAGTCGACACAGCATACTTTTGTAAAAATTTATGGCTTTGTAGTTAACCCGCGACCTAAACACAGTCTAGATCTAGTTTATCTGGTCATGGACTTGAGACATGACGGGTTCACAGCAAAAGTCATGGTGGAGATTATTAAATGGTCTAAACAATATACTGACAGAGAGAACCCTTATGATGATCAGACCACCTCCTTTTGTAATGTTCCGTATTGAGTTTCCTATTTTATCCAACGTGAAGAACTGTACCTAACGTACAAACAAGGAAAACTCATTAAACAATAACTTACACAAAAGCAAGTGTGAAAATAAAGCTGTTTTGAAAAGCTGTTTTGTTTCTCAAAGAACAAAATAGTCATTGTTTGGTTTTATTTTTTTGAATGGTTCCTTGTCAGTGTTTTTTTTTTATGTAGGCTACAGGTTTTCAGATTTTTTTTAACATGTTTTTCAGATTTTGTGTACAGGTTTTTCATCTCCTGGGGCAGCATGTATGATTTAGGCCCCCCATAAAAAGTGTAATGTCCTTTCTCTTTTTAAAAAAATCCAAGACAGTTATAGCCTGGTGTTAAAATCATCCGTCGTATGTACAACCAGCGTGCTACAAGTACAATTAGGATTCATACTCTTCAACATTTGCTGAGGGAGACTGAGTACCTATGGGTTTGCCCAGAGTGCAGTGAGGTCAATTCTGATTAACAATAACAATCTTTTACCTATTCTTCATTATCACTGGTTGGTGCAAAACACTGGATGATGTTTATAGCTGTTTTGAATGCTGCTGTTATACCTTGGGGTCCCATTGCTTCCCATTCTATAAGTGCTTTCTGTGCTTCCCTAGACAGCATATATGATGGCACATATGTGATCACATATGGCTTCACTGTGATGGCACTTTTTTCCTCATGCCCTTCCACCTTGTCTCTCAGAGTCCCAGGACATCAATCATGTAATTCCACATTTTTGTTGCCACTTGTACAGTTGTCCCATTTATTTTAGAGTACGAAAAGAAGTAATATTTTTTATGTTTTAAAATAAACAGATACATGTATTTTACAAGGTAATCATATTTTAAACAATTGTTTGCAATAAAATTATTTTTATTCCACATTATCACAACCAATTTCCACACACACAGTTGGCCTGAAAATATTTTGAAGATAGATAAAAAATTGTAGCAGTGCAGTAATTAGATGCTAATAAGGCACATTGTAAAGCAGAAAATGCAGGAAAGAAACAAAAGATACGTAAGAAAATGCACTGCATGTAATGCATTTGCACAATCACAAACTTTCAAATCCCTCCACACCTTTCTTATATAAGCCTATTAATATATAAACTTTCACGTCCTTCAACATCTTTCTTATATAAGCCTTATAATATAAAATAGCACCCAAATTACAACTGCTTTCAATAACATAATTCCCCAGCAAAAGAACACTGCTAGTTCTTATTTTGTAATCAATTACATGAAAATGCAACTGTTATTGCATATATGCAACTTTACACAAATGTTTGAAAACTCCATATTTTAAGGATAAAATGCAACCAACTTTAGACTTTGAAGAAATTCATTTTCCTTTTCAAGTACATCTAATAAAAGAAATGAGTCTTCTGCAGGTTCATATACAAAATCAAAATCTTCTTCACTGATGTTTCCTAGGAAGGGGGTTTGAAACTTGTCACTCATTAGAAGTCTGTGTTCATAACTCTGTGGACAAAATTAATCATGTGTAGTTAGTATGGTGACAATTAACTTAATATAAAATTTAAATAGAAAAACTATAAAGTCTTGATAATAGGCCCTTTCAGTAAATGTCAATCTCTCCAGCAGAAAATGAAAAAGAATGCAATGTTTTCCAGGCTTGCTGTCATTCTTATGGTTTAGCCTCCATAGATAATGCCCACAAAATCTGAGTATATTCTTACCTTTCAGCTCCCCAAGAAGCACAGACCTTCCACAGATGAATGCCAAGTCCTCCTTTCATGCACCATCAGATCCTCCTTTCATGCACCATCAGATTCTCCTGTTATGCACCATCAGATCCTCCTGTCATGCACCATCAGATCCTCCTGTCATGCACCATCAGATCCTCCTGTCATGCGCCATCAGATCCTCCTGTCATGCACCATCAGATCCTTCTGTCATGCACCATCACATCCAGGTCTATCCGTGTCTTCCTCATCATTTTTTGGTCTCTAGTTCTTTTTTACATGTGTTTTTGTGGTCTACCTCCGCTTCTTTTACACCGGGGATGGGATGCAAAGGAATTCATGCTGCTCAAGAGTTGAGAAGAAGATGCTGGCGATGGATAGGACACACATTGAGGAGACCTGTTGATAGCATTTCAAGGCAGTCCTTGTTCTGGAATCCACAGGGAAAGAGAGGCAGACCAAAACACACACGGAGAAGAGAACTGGATACAGAGGTGAAAATGACGAGGAAAACATGGAAAGAACTTGAGCGGATGGCACAGGACAGGAAGACTTGGCATGTGTTTGTTGAAGGCCTATGCTCCTTGGGGAGCTAAAGGGTATTGATTGAAGACCCTGTAGCATCTCTACGTGGTGCAGCCTGGAAAATGGCAACCTTCAAGTTGCCTGGCCAACATTTCAGGGATTGACTAGGGATTCATCCAGGTCTGCAATATTCTGGCTTTTCAGTGTTGCAATTACTTACATCTCTCTGTGCTTTCTTCTATCATTAGTACCTCTGCTGCATTTTTCAAGGCCTCTGGTCTGAAGTTATTTGAGAATTTTCCTGTTGCCACTGACAACTTTTTTGTGTACTAGCTCTGAAAGACTCCTCCACCTCCATCTTCTGTTGTATTTTTTGCTGATTCATCTGTGGATGCATGGGTCCAGATGTTAGCTGGGTTATGTTCATCTATGTATTTTATCGTTTTGGCTTTTCTCTCTGTTGCAGTCTGGTTCTTCTTTCCCTCAATTCCAGGAATGTTTTCTATCATTTAAGGGAAGTGATGTTGTTTCCAAACTGGGAACTTATGTTCAGTGTAGATGGATTTAGTTCTTTGATACCACACTAATGGGATCTTATCTCATTTTTGTTGTGTTGATTCTACAAAGTTTTGCACTGTATTTTAGCCTGGCATATTTGGACAGCCCCCATGGTTGGCGGGGAAAGCACAGGATGCCATATCTTCTTAGCTTAGCTTAGCGTACTCTGCTGCTCATCTTTGGAATTGTCTTCCACATAACCTAAGAAACAACCTCAGTCCCTATTCATACAATCATAGACTTTTTGAATACTTTCTGAATTCTGATTACATGCCCCCCTAATCGGATTATCTTTTCTTATAACATCAACTGTAGGTTCTAATGACGATGTTTGTACTTTTCAACATATGTTATGTCATGCTTATAAGTAATTAATGTTAATATGAGTGTGCTATATTATTATTTGACTTTACGTTGAATTTCTTGAAATTGATATGTAACATGCATATGAGAATAAATGAATTCAGTATGAAAGGTGAGCGAAAGGAAGGGCAGAATGTTAGATGGGCTTGTGTGCCCAATTCTTAACCCGTTGAAAATAAAGTTCGTTTGTTCGTTCGTTCGTTCCCTTCCAGCTTGAAACAAGATGTGAGGGTCCTTTAAATGTGTGCCAGCCCAAGATAGAGTGCCAAGGGAAGAAAGTGGAGCTCGTGACTCCACTCAACAGGTTTAGGAGAGGCTTGGATCTACAGTGTAGATTATGTCAAGGATTCTTCAATTTGGCATTAGTTGCAAAAAAAGCAACAAGCTCAGCAGCCCTAGTTAAACAACAACACTGGGGATTCCAGAAAAAGGACTGCCTTGTAATGCTATCAACACGTTTACACAATGTGTGTCCTATCTATCGCCAGCATCTTCTTCTCATCTCTTGTTTCACTCTAACTCATTTAGTTCTTGTCATCAGTACCACACTGGTGACCTTGTTGTACCATTTCAATCTTTCTATTCTATGCAGTTTGAGAGTGTCATTTCTTCATTGTTGTTTTTGTTGTTCTCCATGTTTCTGAGCCATACAATTGGTCTGACTTGACATTTGTTGTTCTCCATGTTTCTGAGCCATACAATTGGTCTGACTTGACATTTGAGTAGAAGATTCCTATTTCTGTGTTGGATTTGATTTAAAAAAATTTCCTGTGCAATTAAAGGTCCTCGTGCATTTTGTTTCCTTATTTTGTTATCACTGTCTGTCCCTCCAACTTTGTCTATATTGCTGCCAAGATACACATGATTCTACATTCTGATGTGGTTTTCCCCCAAGTGCAATCCTGTTATAATTTCCTGAATTTATTCTCATTACCTTCCTCTCTCTCCTGTGTGCATGTATATGTGTGTGAATGTATGTGTGTGTGTGCTCAATTACTGAATGCCATGACAATATTGATTACTTATTACTGAATGTGGTGAAAAATTCTAATCCACATATATAAATTAGAAAATAAATGTAAAGCCTAACGAAGTAATTCAATAGAAAGAAAGAAGAATGGTGAAAGATCAGTGCTTTCACAATAGCGTACACCTGTGTTGTAGAACGCCACAATGGCTGAACACGAAACCCCTTTTTTCTACTTCGTCTGCATAACTGTAACGCTTCCACGTATGATAGTAAAAACCTCCAGCATCATACACGCATTTCTAAAAATAAAACTGGTACTGTATTTCTTAGACGACCTTGGTAGGCACACTGCTTAATGACCTAGATATAATACTACATTAATGTCATTATACACACTACGTTAACCTAAAAGACAGACGGGCTTAGAAGAGAGAGATGCACGGAGGAACGCCAATCCCACGCGAAAGGCATGCAGGCCTGATTTTTTTCAAATAAACAGTGATAAAAAACACTAACGATACGAGGTTAGGTTTTGAAAACAGGTTTAAGCTCTTATTGGGAAACCTGACATTCTACTGATTTATGTCTAAGCTCCTGACATTAGTCTGACAGTACAGAAGACATCCCTTGGTATAGAAGTGAACGGGTGGTAAAAAACAAATACACGACTATCCTAGAATAATACATATTTTGAACGAAGCCACTTAGCCTCATTAAACTTATATATTTGTGTGCCTTAGGACTTGCTGACAAGGAATATATTATGTGTTACGCAAATAGTCTAGTAATTAACAAATTATAGCCAAAATACTATAGTGGGGTTGTCTGACAGCACAAGATCATATTTGCTCATAATGGCATGTTTGAAACACTGCTTTAGGGGAAATGAGGCCAACAAGTTAGATACGATTTGATTGGCTGTAGTAATATGTAAGGCGAAACCTTATTAGTCGAACTGCAAATACTATTATTGTTGTTAATGGCTACGTGTAGGATGGGTAAAATTTTTTCAAAGGCTCTTGTAAACATGGTCTCATTGGTTAGAACGTTCGATATAGTCAAATAGAAGCGTCAGTTCAGGGCCAGTTTTGAAAATAAATTTTGTGAGAAGCAAGTGCGTTGAGATCAAGCTAATATTTTTCTAATAAAAGCCAGGGATAAGGCAGATCAAAATTGTGCCAGAATTCATCGCCAGTCAACGTTACTTGTGTATATTTCCTTGAATTGTGGTAAGCTAGACATATTTCCTATATATATATATATATATATATATATATATATATATATATATATATAGATATATATATATATATATATATATATATATATATATATATATATATATATATATGTATTATATGAAAATTGAATAGGAAATGATAAAATGTGTCTGTATGTGTGTGGTTCAATAGCAAACAGAAGGCAAAGCCTAGATATTGCTCCACCATGTAAAAGCTTGTCAGAGAGGAGTATAACTGCATAGGCATATATGGGATTGCCAAATAGTAACATGACACCTATCCTATTGTATAGACGGAATTAATGCTGGAATTGCAGAGGCGTTGTAACCATTAGGGAGAGGAATACTGGTGTATATTGTCACATGAGAAGCTAGCAGTTGGCCTACAGCGCTGAACTCTGTGTTTGTAATGTCCTGTACTTCAGTGTGGAAATATATTATATATTAGTTCTGAAGAAGGAGGTACAACCTTCTTATTTCAGGGACCGTGGTACTGAAGTATTAGAGCAGCACCTGGTCTGAGTTTTGCTGGATCCAGTGGGCTGGCAGCAGACTACTTGTCCAAGATATCGACCAGTGGTGTATTTCAAGATAACTGAGAAGCAAGCGAGCAGAGGAGACAGTTTTCCTGCCGCCGACACATGAGTTAAGAATTCGTCAGCCAGAGCAACTCACCCTTGTATAACCCACCCTAAAATTGACAGTAATACTAAATCAAGAGGGACAGTTATTGTTTTACAAATAAAAAGAACTGTGACCCCTTCAATATTATTTCCACCAGTAACAAACACATGAAGTCGTGATGACAAACAACAACCTAGCTTCAAAAGCCAGTATTACCTCATAGTACTACATCACAACCCTACACACATATTGTAATAATATTATATGTCAGGACAAAGATCCTTTGTATAATTTTTGTACATAAACATTGTGTTTACATTTGATTGTGATTCCTGATTCACTCTGTAGTTGGATCAGGATATCTATTATTGAAAAAAACTAATACATAATTTAAAAGTTAACACTTGACTTACTTAAGCTAGTCTTCTAGAGTGTTATATGTATGTGCTTATCATAGTGTTGTAAAGTGTTGTGGATCTTAATAAAAGTGTTTATCTGTCTGTTGGTTGTTGTGAACTTACACTTCATCACTATCATAACCCTAGACATTCAACGTAGTCATCACAATATTCCAGAATAAGTCTGATTGAGGTCTAAATGTGGTAGCAAAGTAAGGTCATCTGTAACACACTACACTTATTAGATACAGATACCTTCACAGCTGATCTCAGTCAGTACACTAAGTCCCCTATAACTATTTATATAATCCCAACTTACCACATATATTGGGGTCCTGTCCGGGATATTGAACCCTCTCTTACCATATATATTGGGGGTAATTTACTTCTGGGAATTATCCAAATTTAAAAGGTATTCTTGGGTGGAAAATAAATAAGGTTGAGCTCTCAGTGCTTGTGGTTGTCCTTAGTTTAATTAGTCATAGATAAAATTGTTTAGTCAACATTGCATACATTTGCCTGTTAGAACATGGCAGACCTGGCAAAATTTCGATCTGCTGCTATGCAGGCTGCTAAAGATTTGGGAATGGAGGGGCAAATTATGATTGCTTATGTCACAACTGAATGTGACAAATTTATTGAACGCGAAGAAAAAAAATTAGAAAAAGAGGCTGAAAGAAAGTTAGAGGCTGAAAAGGAAATTAAAAGGCTCCAGTATGAAGAGAAGAAATTGGAGGCAGAAGAAAGAAGGCAAGCTGCAGAAAGGGAAGCAGCAAAGGAGGAGAAAAGATTACAGAGGGAGCATGAGTTACGACTAAGGGAGTTGGAATTTCAAGGCCATGCTCCTGAAAATGGTGCCAGTCCCTTTACCTCCGATGCCACTGCTAGTCAGGGAGCCTCAACCTCAGCTATGAGTTTTCATTTAGATCATTTTGTTGAGAAAGACGATGATATTGAGAGCTATCTAAATAGATATGAACTATTAGCTACCACGTATGGGTTAGAGAGAGAAAGGTGGAGCTTAAAGTTATCACAAGGGCTTCGTGGTACAGCTTATGATGTTTTTGCCAAAATGAGCAGAGATGATCAAGACAATTATGACATGTTAAAGCAGGCTCTGTTGCTAAGATATGAAAAGAATGGAGAATTTTATAGAAAAAAATTTAGGAATGCTAAACTACTGTCAGGTGAGACATATCACCAGTTCTCTGCACGGTTAGAGACATACTTGGAGAAATGGACGGCTCTGGGGAAAACCCAAGATCTTAAGGAAATGATCCTTATAGAACAACTAAGAGAGTCCATGGCTCCAGACCTGAGAAAGTTTCTCATGGAACAAGGTGCAGAGAGGCTGGGTGAGTTACTAAATGTTGCTGAAAGATATCAGGCAGCTCAAGCAGAGGTAACAGGTAATAAAAAGAAACAGGTAGACAGTTTTAAGGCACCACAAAACTTTAATAAGTTTGATCATAGAGAGCATAACAAAGGTAAGCACCAGTTTGATAGGCCACAGTATGAAAATAAAAATAAAACCCCACAATTCGATGAAAGGAAATTTGATGAAAGAAAATCTTTCAACCAAGGAAGGAAGTGGTGTAAAAAGTGTAAGATGAACAATCATACCACTGAAAATTGTAGGAATAAAACTCCTAATTTTGCTGCTATGAAATCTGGGAAGAAGGGAACAAAGGTCAAACCTGAGGAACTACAGGAACCGTACCACCCCCCAGTGTGTGAAGATGTAATCTGTAATGGAGTCACCATAAGGTGCTTATATGATACAGGTTTAGATTATGATTCAGTTGTGAGTTCTCACCTGGTGCAAGCAGCTGATCAATACACCACAGAAACAGTGGAGATTCAAGCTGCAACCAAGGAAGTAGCGACCATGACACTCCCTATCGCTAAGATACATGTGAAAAAGCGATATGTGGAGGGAGTAATCAAAGCAGCAGTGATAAATGAGCCAATCTACCCTCTGATATTGGGGTGTAGATATGTCTTCCTGGGGAATCCCAAGAGACCTGTGATATTGGCAACAGTGCATACCAGATCACAGTCTAAAAAGGAGGAGGATAATCCAATAAATACTCATCCAGATGAGATGAGGAAGGCACAGGCGGAGGACAAAACACTCAAGCCGTGTTTCAAGAAATTGCCCAAATGTCATACACCTCCAGGCAAGGGAGAATTTTATATGAAGAACAAGTTGATTTATAGGAAGGCTGGATCTGAATCCAATGGTCACGGACAGCTTGTGGTGAATTGGTTGTTATTATTGGTTACAATATTATATTAATGGTATCTGGTGTGAGGTCAGCTATGCAAGTCCCTGAGGTTTATTAAATACAAATAAGTTTACAGTGTACTTGTCAGCTTCCACCACGACCTCACCCGATTATATATCTTCCCCTACTGAAGTGTATTGGTGTGTGTAGGTTGTCTAGCAAGTGTCTAGGGTATATGCAATGTGACGAAGTGTATGAACAGGACAGCAACTACACCTATTACTAATAAACAATGATTAAACAAGTCACTGGGTAAAGTTTGGAATGTAACTGTTGCTGTCATTTTCGACGGAGTCATCTGTCAAGTTATTTGCTTATGTTTGTATCATAAGTATAATTGTGTCTTTACCTGCGATGTCAGGTTGATTAGGGGTTGTCTTCCCTTGTTTATTCATTCATTGTGTTTGACCTTTAGGGTCAGAGGTTGTCAGTTCGGGCGTAGGCCTATGGGAAGGTTTTTTAAGCGGGAGTGAGATATACTTCCGGGAAGCCGGGAGGTCCTGTTTTTCTGAAGGGACCAAGAGTCCATTGTTTTTCGGGGAGAATCTTCGAAGTAACTGCTATGGCAGTTTTCCCCAGTGAATCTCTGTGCGTCGGGATGACGACAGAATTCCTTGTGTAGTTCTGAGGATTCATTTACCAGGTAATACCGACCTTTATGCATTATTACGCTTTTCGGTGGCAGAACATGTAAAGGATTACCTAGGGTGAACAGCAGTTCACGGATCCGCCATTTCAGAACTTATATATTTGTGCTCGAGGTAGCCATCCAAGACTGTTAGTCTTATATTGTCCAGAAATCCAGTGACGAAGATATATTGTGGGAGCCGCAGATTGGCGGAACTTCTATCTACAATAAGTATTACTGCAGGGTTGATGATAACCTATTTAACAGAAGTACACGGCCGACGTCAGGACGAGGCCTGTGCTTCCGGCTATTATACTACAGCCTGATATGTGCAATTGGCAGGGAGTGCCAAGTTGCACCTGTGTGTCAAGGTAACTAAGGCATCTGACGCGTTTAGTCAGAGACGCCAAGGGCGACGCTACGAACTGTCATTATTGAAGAACTTTGCTATTGACCATGCACGTCTATTCTGATGTTTACCTTTTTGAATGCCAAATGTATACCTATCGATGTCAGGTCAGCATGACCTTGTTACACTGACTGTTCCTGTTGATACTATGTGTGTTCCCGTCAATAAATGTCTTGAAACATGCCTGCAGTGTCAAAGCATCCTTGATTACTGCATGTGAGAGTATGGGTTGCAGGATCTACATCTATACGAGCCTAAACACATTCGCGTCTTCATTCGCACCCACACTCAATTCATCATACGCTCGCACTACACATCTAACAACATGTATACTGTCTTGGGCCAGTGATCACCTCAACAAGAAAAAAAAGACAGTTACATTTCTGGTGGACCAGTTACGTGGGCTCTTATGATACATTTCTGGTGGACCAGTTACGTGGGCTCTTATGATACATTTCTTGTCGCCAATGTGGCCTAGAAACTTACATTTCTGATGGACCAGATCTGTGGGTTTAAAAAGAACAGAGCGAGCATTTGACATTATTGTTGACATTTATGGATCCAGAAATTTACATTCCTGGTTGGCTGTTACATGTATGATGTCTCCAGTTTTGTCGAGAAAGTTACAAGAAGGACAAGTACACATTACACTTCTGATCTGTGGGTCTAAGCTACACACGGGACAGCCGTAACACAACGCTAATTCTACACTTGCAAGTTTTGGCTACAACAGGACAGATATAGGTCATCAACGGTTGACACAAATAAACAGTACGAGCATTTATATTATAATGCTACATAAAGCATAACAAGACATGTACTGAAGTGAACTACTAGGCATTTGCTACGTGGACCATAACTGCATAGAAGGCGGGTTCCTATTGTAAACAGTACTGCGGGTTGTGACACGTTTCATTCAACAACAGACTTTTCTAGGTCAGAGCATTCAAGCTACATTGTTGGAGGTCAAGTGTCTGTAAACAGTACGTGAAATTGTAAACATTCAATGTGCAAGCCCTAATTTGAGAAGGTCATAGTAACTTTGGTTCGTGAATACCACTTTATGTTACAGTGGATTTGACGTTCAGTGCGCGTTTGACATTTCGTTTCTGTGTTCGCAAGGAGCAAGAAATTTATTTTAGTTTCAGCTGTGACTGAACTTGTTCTGCAACACATTGAAATTGATTGCTATATGTTTATGTCACTTCTACTGTTTTTGGTGTATTTTTCTGCGGGTTTTTCGGTTGGTGGGTCTTACGGTAAATATGCCACTTGATCGAGGCTTACTGTAAGCGGTCTGTAGGTGCAAATTTTCTTAATTTGGAAATTTGCTAGTGACAATTGGTCGCTATTGATGTTAGCTGTGATGTAATTGTACTTAACGTTGTTTTTGTAATATTTTGTCTGTTTTTCAGTTTTGATTGTCGATTTGTTTTGTTTGTATTCTGTAGGTCTCTCCTTTCTTGTGTATTTCTCTACACATTTTTGGTTAAAACAGTGTTGCCATTTGTATTGTTTTGTATTTTTGTCTTTGTCTTTTTTTTTTTTTTGTACTACATTACTGTCATGCACAGTCTACATACACATACTTGGTCATGTTTTGATATTATTGATAAGGTAGACTCTTCATATAGAGTTTGTTAAATAATATTATATAAGATATTTATACAAGTTCTTTGATAAAAGACTTGTTATCTACAAAGATTGAGACAAGGTGAAATACATATTCAAGTTCTTTATAAAAAAAAGACTTGTGCCCATAGTGAGTGGGATATAAGGGAATTTTTTTTTTTCCCACAGGTACTCAAGTGATTTTTTGGGTACATTATAAACAAGAGGAACATACAAAGTCTTTGTCTAAGACTAAGACAGTAAAATAAAGTGAAGTGAGTATACAAGTCTAGCATTTCAGACTTGTCTCCCATTGAAGTGGGATAAGGTAATTTATTTAATTTTTTTCAGGTTTCTGATCTCATTAGACAGAATGTCTACATTGGATTTCTTCATCCAGCAAGGGTTGACCCTTGGTAAGTCTGGTAAAGAATTGGAAGAATATTCATCTGCTCAATTCGCCATTGCATTAAAGTCAGAAGAAAAGAAACAAAAAGAGGAAATTAAATTGAAAGCAGAAGCTGAACTAAAGAAGCTAGAAGCTGAGAATAGAAGATTAGAACTTGAAGAAAGAAGGTATCAAAGAGAGGCTGAGGAGAGAAAAGCTCAAGCTGCTGCTGAGGAGAGGAAAGCTCAAGCTGCAGCTGATGAAAGAAAATTCCAGATGGAAATGGAAGACAAAAAAATTCAAGCTCAAGCTGCTGCAGAGGAAAAAAAACTTCAAGCTGCTGCAGAGGAAAAAAAACTTCAAGCTGCTGCAGAGGAAAAAAAACTTCAAGCTGCTGCAGAGCTGCTGCTTCAAGCTGAAAAATAGAAAAATGGAACATGAGGAAAGAAAACAGAAGATGGAACTTGATGAAAAAACTCGCAATTTTGGAGTTAGAGAAATTGAAATTGGCGAGTACGGGTGCTCAGCAAACAACTTCGAGTACGACAAAGGAGTTTGTTAGTAGGATTAAATTGCCTCATTTCAATCCTTTAAAGGATGACGTAGCAGATTATCTAGATAGATTCCAATTTTTGTGCGATACGCATAACATAAAAAAGGAAAAATATGTTGAACAACTGATGCCATTTTTTACAGGTGACACAGTGACTACTCTTATGACAATAGACGAACATGAGAGGACTAATTATGATGTTGTCAGGGCAGCATTGCTAAAAAAATACCAATAAAACAAGAAGACTATCGTCTTCGTTTTAGGACAATGTTGCCAGAAAATGGAGTAGATTTCTCTGATTTTGTTACAAAGATACGTCGTACATTTACACGATGGGTTGAGTTGTCTCAGATTGAGAAAACATATGAAGGTCTAATGGACTTATTATTGCGAGATAAGGTTTTGTCATCTGTTAATGATTCTTTTCTTGCATTCCTTCATGAGCGTAAGCCTAAAAACTTAAAAGAAATGGAGGAATACTGTTGTCAGTATGCCACAGCACATCCCCATGCTACAGTTAGCAATTCTAAAGTGAAAGAAGGGTTGCCAGCTGCTTCGGCAACACCATATGGCCCTAATTTCAGAAAAAAATTTCAGGGTGCTCAACAAAATTGGAATAGGGGAAGTAATCAAAATTACACTCAGAAGCGGAGTAATCCAACACATGATGGTTCTTCGTCTATGCAGTGGAGACAAGATGGTAGTTCTCGTAATTTTAGTGGTAATAATTTGAGACACTTTCGTAAAGGCTATCCAAATAATAACTATTCAAATTTTCGAGGTAATCATTCTCGACGTCAAGATTATGACGATGGTGAATTTAGAAACCGGGATTCAAACCGGAATGATGATTACAATAGGCAATATGATCACAATTACAGGGGAAATGATAGTCGAAATAATTACAGGGGAAATGATAGTCAAAATAATTACAGGGGAAATGATAATCGAGGTAGACCTAGGTTTAACAAAAAAAGACCTTACCAACAGGCAAACTCTGCGCAACAAGAGTTTGATGGAGCCTGTAATACAGTAAATGATAGTGGTAACTCTAGGGCTATCACTGGTTGTGCTTTCGATTTTGGGAGAGCAACTGAATGCCCCCAATGCTTAACATTGTTTGACTCATCAACTGTATCTACGCTAAGTTGTGGTCACCCTCTTCCTGCTCTACCTGCTACAGTTGCGCATGATGGGAGAGGATCTCTCATCTTACATAAAGGTCTAATAAATGATAGGCTAGTCTCAGTACTTTTCGATTCGGGATGTACTACCGTCGGGGTTAAGGAGTCTCTGATAGATCCTTGCTGTGCCACTGGAAAAACAATCAAATGTGTTACATTTGGTGGTACTATGGAAAGCTATCCTACTGCTATTATTAGGATTGACACTCCTTTCTTCACAGGAGATGTCCATGCATGTCTTCTTCCTAATCCTATTGCGGATCTTATAATCGGTCGTATTCATGGGGTTAAGGAATGCACCCCGCAACAAATTTCTAGTTGGGAAGAAAGAAACATTCAAACGGTCAATGCAGTGGTGACAAGAGCTCAAGCTCTTAATCCCCCAACTTCATCTGATAATAGTAATGAAGTTGATAGCCAAGACGAGCACTTGGTGATTTCCCATGACTCGTTTGTTAAACGTCAAGAAGAGGATCCTTCTTTGAAGAAATACTTCCTTCTTGCAAAGAAAGGGGATCCCAATCAAAATACGAATCACAAATCGTATATTACTATGAAGAATGGTATATTGGTACGAATGGTACAACACTCGGACAAGTCTATGCATTCGCAAATTCTTGTGCCTAAGTGTATGAGAGCCTTAATTCTTCGGCATGCACACGATTCTCAGTGTGCGGGACACATGGGTTTTTCCAGAACTAAAACTAGAGTCCTTGCGTCATTCTTTTGGCCATTCGTGAATAAAGACATCCGAATTTATTGCCGATCTTGCAAAATTTGTCAAGAGGTCAAGTCTAGAGGTCCGAGACATGCTGCTCCTATTCAGGCTGCAGATATTCCGATTCGGCCGTTTCAGAAAATGGCTATAGACATCATTGGTCCGTTCAAAATTAAGTCAGCCAGAGGACACCAATTTATCCTCACTTGCGTGGACATGTGCACGCGTTGGCCAGAGGCTATTCCTCTGAAGAGCATATCAACTGTCGATATCGCTGATGCTCTTTGGCTCGTATTTTCTCGTCTGGGATTCCCCGGAGAAATACTGTCGGATCACGGCACTCAGTTAATTTCGGACGTTATGTCTCAGGTAATGGCTACGCTAGACATTAAAAGGTCTCTCAGTAGTATTTATCATCCAATGTCCAATGGATTGGTAGAACGTCTTAACAGGACACTAAAGAACTTACTTGGCAAGATAACGGAGGATCATCCTGAAGATTGGGACAGGGTTTTACCTGCAGTCCTCTTTGCCTATAGAGAGGTTCCCAACGAGCATACAGGGTTTTCTCCTTTCGAACTTGTCTTTGGCGCGCAACCGCGCGGGCCAATGTCCTTGTTACACGATTTGATAACTTCCGATAATATTGACGATGATACACAATCGTCATATGAATATGTTATAGCTCTTAGAGAAAAGATTATCGAATCGTGCAGGTTAGCAACTTCATCTTCCGAATTTGCGAAAGAAAAAGCTAGGCGATTTGCTAATAAGAAAAGACGCCTACGTCAACTTTGTCCTGGAGACAAAGCATATGTCTTACTGCCCTCAAGAGAGAATAGACTTCTCATTTCTTGGAAGGGTCCATACACTATAGTCTCGAAAATTTCTGATGTCGACTATATTGTCGATGTGGATGGAAGGCATAAAACCTTCCATATAAATATGTTAACAGAGTTTATTGAACGTCCAGACTATTTACAGCCTATTTTCCAGGCGACGGACGACTCTCCAGTTCAACATGGTCACATCTCATCCCTGTCCGTTATACAGGATGAGGAAACTATTTTTTTCTGACGTGAACTTACCTCTTCCTACGATTCCACTTACTTCAACGGAATCGTGGAGAGACGTTACAGTCTCTTCCAACTTGTCTTTTGAGGAACAACGTCAAGTATCCTCTACGTTACAATCATATCAGGATGTCCTTACTGACATTCCTGGACACACAGATGTCATAGAACATGACATCATACTTACTGATCGTAATCCGATCAGAGTAAGACCATACCCAATACCTATTCATTTTCAAGCACAAGTCGAGAAAGAATTGGATGAAATGATTCAACTACAAATAATTGAACCATCCACTTCAGCTTATTCTTCGTCGATAGTTATTGTTTGAAAGAAAGACAATAACATACGTCTTTGCGTTGATTATCGCAAATTAAATCAAGTTACGAAGTTCGATGCTGAACCTATGCCGTTATTAGATGATCTACTTATTAGACTTTCTAAAGCTAAATTCTTTACTAAACTAGACTTGTCGAAAGGTTATTGGCAAGTCCCACTGACGGAACACGCCAAACCTCTCACTGCTTTTTCGACACCTAGGGGTCTGTTTCAATGGAATTTTATGCCTTTCGGGCTTATGAACGCCCCAGCGACTTTCGTGCGCATGATGCGACGAATTCTATCAGATCGTGCAGATGTCATTGCATATTTAGACGACATCTGTCTTTTCAGCGATACTTGGGAAGAACACTATGTGGGTCTAAAGGAATTGCTATCTACTCTACGTGAGCATAGTTTGACTGCTAAACCCTCTAAAGCTTTTGTTGGGTTTAGTGAAATTTCCTTCCTAGGTCATCGAGTTGGTCATGGTCTGTTGAAGACAGAGGACCAAAACATTTCAAAGATATTAAATATCTCGGTTCCGAAGACAAAAAAGCAAGTGCGTAGTCTCTTGGGATTGATACAATTCTATGGAAGATTCATTGAGAATCTGTCCTCCATTATGGCACCACTTTCAACGTTATTGAAAAAAGGTTCTCCTAATATGGTGCGTTGGTCCCAAGAATGCCAATCTTCATTGGATCAGGTTAAGAATTTGTTCTCATCTCATCCTATCTTAAGACTACCGACGATTGATAAGACTTTTGTCCTTCGTAGAGTGATGCCTCTTCCACTGGCATTGGAGCGGCACTAATGCAGGAATATTCAGGAACTCTGCATCCTGTAATGTATATTTCTAGGAAGCTAAATGCGGCAGAAAGGAATTACTCGGTTTTGGACCGTGAATTGTTGGCTATGGTTTGGTCCATTCTTAAGCTACAAAGGTTCCTTCTGGGCGCGCATTTCTTTATGGAAACCGACCAAAAAGCTCTTACGGCTATGCAAAGTAAGGATTTGAAGAGCTCGAGATCTACTCGTTATGCTATTGCTCTTCAGCCTTTCCATTTCACGGTGCGAGCTATCCGTGGTTCGGATAATGTGATGGCGGACATATTGTCTAGATGCCCACATGATTCCAGTTAAATCTTGTGTCCTAGTTTTTCCTGATATATTTTCAGACTTAGGTCTGTCCTTATATCATAATATGTTGTAATACAAATGTATTTGGATGATGTTTAGATAATTTAACAAATTTCATTTTGTCCATCCATCAGCGATATGTTGCTAAAATAGCATTGACATTTGTATATTGCTATGATTATATTATTTAGTAATGTTTGATATATGATTGGTATTGCCAGCAACTTAGGTTTCTTGAATGGTATCCCTTAGTTTGTTTGGTTTAAAGGAAATATTTTCTCTTATGTTGGGAGATGATTTGTACCCTCTTCTATTGTACCTGATATTAGGTTCATTGTTTGCATGAGCACAGAAGTGATACTGGTGCTATCTTGCTCATGAACATATTAAAAAAAAAATTGCATTTTTTTTTTTACAGGGGGGTGGTAGTAATGTTGCTGTCATTTTCGACGGAGTCATCTGTCAAGTTATTTGCTTATGTTTGTATCATAAGTATAATTGTGTCTTTACCTGCGATGTCAGGTTGATTAGGGGTTGTCTTCCCTTGTTTATTCATTCATTGTGTTTGACCTTTAGGGTCAGAGGTTGTCAGTTCGGGCATAGGCCTATGGGAAGGTTTTTTAAGCGGGAGTGAGATATACTTCCGGGAAGCCGGGAGGTCCTGTTTTTCTGAAGGGACCAAGAGTCCATTGTTTTTCGGGGAGAATCTTCGAAGTAACTGCTATGGCAGTTTTCCCCAGTGAATCTCTGTGCGTCGGGATGACGACAGAATTCCTTGTGTAGTTCTGAGGATTCATTTACCAGGTAATACCGACCTTTATGCATTATTACGCTTTTCGGTGGCAGAACATGTAAAGGATTACCTAGGGTGAACAGCAGTTCACGGATCCGCCATTTCAGAACTTATATATTTGTGCTCGAGGTAGCCATCCAAGACTGTTAGTCTTATATTGTCCAGAAATCCAGTGACGAAGATATATTGTGGGAGCCGCAGATTGGCGGAACTTCTATCTACAATAAGTATTACTGCAGGGTTGATGATAACCTATTTAACAGAAGTACACGGCCGACGTCAGGACGAGGCCTGTGCTTCCGGCTATTATACTACAGCCTGATATGTGCAATTGGCAGGGAGTGCCAAGTTGCACCTGTGTGTCAAGGTAACTAAGGCATCTGACGCGTTTAGTCAGAGACGCCAAGGGCGACGCTACGAACTGTCATTATTGAAGAACTTTGCTATTGACCATGCACGTCTATTCTGATGTTTACCTTTTTGAATGCCAAATGTATACCTATCGATGTCAGGTCAGCATGACCTTGTTACACTGACTGTTCCTGTTGATACTATGTGTGTTCCCGTCAATAAATGTCTTGAAACATGCCTGCAGTGTCCAAGCATCCTTGATTACTGCATGTGAGAGTATGGGTTGCAGGATCTACATCTATACGAGCCTAAACACATTCGCGTCTTCATTCGCACCCACACTCAATTCATCATACGCTCGCACTACACATCTAACAACATGTATACTGTCTTGGGCCAGTGATCACCAAAACAAGAAAAAAAAGACAGTTACAGTAACTTATTTTTTTATAATTTATTTTCCTGTGTCTAGTTATTCTTCTGACACAGGAATAATCAACTCAACATGATAATGAAATTATTTACAACCAATTATTTTACAACTGTCATTGAGTCAGTGTTATCCCACAATTACTTATATGTTTCAAGCTGGGAAAATGTCAAGTATCTCTTGCTCCTAGAAAAGGGTACAAGTTTATTGAACGTTTTTGTTCCTCACTGTCTGATACACTATCTTTTGTGAAACTGAGAGAGTGGATTGTTTGTGATATCAATTTCCCAGACAATTCTTATCTGAGGTCTCTGGAACCAGGCTGTTTGAAGTATGTATAAAACGCCAGTCTCCACTGCCAAGACACGATTCTGCTTCTATAGGTAAATCACTGTGTAGACACTCAGTATTTAGGCCTCACTGCAGAACTTAAGGACAGGTGTTAGGTCACCTGGGCTCACTTTCACTTGTAGATGAAACTCGCAATCAAAGAAATTTTATACACCAAGTTGTTGAATATGGCGATATATGGTAACAAATCCAGATCGCTGCCTGTATACTCAATACTAATTGGTTTTATACAACTGTTAGTCTATTACACTACAGCCAATCAGAGACTGTTTAGTGAATAGCGTTCCTTTTCAAATAAAACTGACCTCAAATATTCAAATTAAGGACTCCTTCCCCTTTTACCCCACCTACGGGCGAAACTGAGATCTGTCTATCTGACTTCTGTCCAACTTCTTTATTTCTTAATAGTTTTAAATACTCATACATACTTATTAATCCTGCTGTTATCTATTACACAGTCAGTACATATTTATTCTTTTAAGTCTTTCTAATGCCTAGTATCGTGTTGTCTCCTACAATGCTTCAATTTTAAATTGGTAAACACGAACCGTGACACTCCTTCCGATACTCCGTCTCATCCCCTATTCAGTACGGCATATTCAAAAAAATCGGACGTTAACCTTAATTTTTCCTTTTATTTTCAAACTACCGTATGTAGAACGAACACTACGCTACGTCACAAACTTTTAACAACTTGCGTGTGTGTGTGTGTATCGTCTGCTAAAACCAGCGTGTGAATATATGTCCAGAACGCGTGTCGAGAAAAAGGGGGTCTTTCAAACGCCAGTCATGGTATCGCATTTCTGGCACAAGAAAATATTTAAATCTCAAAGCCAACGCTAGCAAAGTGTATAATGTTAAACCACGGCAAATCGTTTAGGCCTTACTTCGGTATACAAATTTGAGTGTGCGGCTGGCATATGGGAGGAAGCCAGTCAGACACACACGGGCTGGGTCTATATATATATGCATTTGGGAGTACAATTCTATGGAATTTAGCGTTTGTTCTCACAGATTTTACTACACACCTCCTATCCTAAAACTTGCAATCATTGCATGTTATTATCTGTGAGACAATTAGTGTAAATAAAGTACTATTCCCTAGGCTTTTCCTGCCCTTGTGTTTTCATGGATTTCTGCAGTGGGGTCATTCAAAGCAAGCACAACTCAAGAAAGCTGCCTCAGACCTCTGCAATCCAAGAATCTATTTCAGTTATGTTACTGAACAGCTGCAAGTGTTACTGCTTGTCTTAATGCTGCTTAGCCATCAGTATTCACCATTTCTCTTCTCAGAGTCTGCTCAACGACATGTCCCGAGAATATTAGATGTTCCTCAAATTGTACGTTATGAGGAGTTGATCTATATGGTGATATCTGAGTTGTGTAGGGGATCCAATAATTTCCTGATCAGCCTTAATAAACACTCGGACTATCCTCAATTCAAAAAGACAACAATGGAGGCACTCTGCTCCTCCGAAATGTTCACAGCCAACAATTGGTCTGATCTCAGGCTTGATTGAATGTGGAAACACCCTTCTAATAATATTCTTATAATATTCTATAATGTGCCACTCAAATGGAGGCCATATTCACCAACTATATTCTCCGCCTACCGACATTTTGGTGAAATAAGATAATATGTGGGGAAATGAGTTTCTGCATCAGAAATCAATTCTCCCTTATCTTTGCTATAATATGTGTGGGTGATCTCCATCCAGGGTCCGATCAATACTTCCCCTTGGACGGTGTAGGGTCGGGTGACTACCAATGTCACCAGTGCCCTTTTCATGCTAAATTAATAGCCATATTGTGATGCGCTGTGAGCATTTTCCGGATTGCTCACTCGTCCACTCCCCACTTTTCTTCTAACATTTTGTTTCGGGTTCAAATCTGGCGGATTATCTTCAATATTAATTTCAGCCAGTTCCCTAACTGCGGCTTCAAACTGAGCCTGGGTTGACTGGTCTGAGTTTCTATTTTCTCTGGATGCCTTTCTCAGAGTTGCTAATCTAAATATTTTTGGTGCAAACTGTTGGTGGGAAGGTGGATACCTATCCTCTATGTCAACCTTATTATTTTCCTTGTTATTTTTAAGCCCATATGTTTCAGAATGCTTGGCTGGCATCTGATTATGATTTTCCCAACTTGGGGAATGTACCTTGCTACATTTTTCACAGGCCCCCACAAATTGTGCAATATCAGCAGCTACTTGGGGCCAGTAATATTTTTCCGATGTCGTTTGACGTGTGGTTCCATTCCTCTGGTGTCCACCGTCGGGTGCAACATGAGCTTGTGCCATCACTTTTTCCCTGTAGGGAGTTGGCAATACCAACTGTCCCTGTTCTTTGGATCCTGCTCTAGCTTTCCTGAAGAGCAGTCCCTCCTTCAAATAAAATTGTCCTTTCTTAGGGTGTGCATGGCTGGTTGGCAATTTGTCAAAGCAAGGTTTTAATGTTTTATCCTTTGCCTGGGCCTTTCTCATCTGCTTATGAGAATAAACTAGTGGTGGTTCCTCCTCCGTTCTACTAGGGGTCGACCTAACCTGAAGCGTGGCCATTACCACAGGTTTTACCGGGCTCCCTAGAAAAACATATTTACTTCCTAACACCAGCGGGTAATTAGGGTCGTCACACACGGCTGCTCTGATCACTCCTTCCACGTACCTTGTCTCTACATTGATCTCGGCTACTGGAAGTGTCATGGTGTCTATTCCCTTTACGGCCCCTTGTATCTCCACTTTCTCTGTGGTGTACTGTTCAGGGTGCACTAGGGTTGCACTCACAACTGAGTCATATTCTAAACCTGAATCGTAAAGGCACCTAACCTTGGCACCATTACATGTCACTTCTTCACAGATGTTGAAGATTAATATGATTCTCTGTCAGTTTCTTCTTCCCCTTGTCCACTGTTATCATGCATGCCGCGTGATATGGAGGAACTTTCCTACCACAGTCAATAGTATTATGATTATTCATCCTACAAACTTTACAATATTTCCCTTCTGGTTTGTAGGGTCTCCTTTCTCTGAAATGCGAGTTTCTATCTCGTTGGTCAAAACTTGGCTTATCATAATAGGCTTTACCCTTATTAAACTTATCTCTGTGTTCATAGTTAGGTTGGTTTTGGTTTGGTGGAGCTTTATCATGGTCTATAGGCTTCTTCTTTAAACTTGCTATCTCAGACTGGGCTGCCTGATATCTCTCAGCCACATTTAAGATCTCCCCCAGCCTCTCAGCACCCTGTTCCGTGAGAAATTTTCTCAGGTCTGGAGCCATGGACTCTCTTAACTGCTCAGTCATAATCATTTCCTTTAAATCTTGGGTTTTCCCCAGAACAGTCCATTTCTCCAGGTATGTCTCCAGGCGTGCAGAGAACTGGTGGTAAGTCTCTCCAGTCAACAGTTTGGCATCCTTAAATTTCTTTCTGTAAAATTCACTGTTTTTCTCATATCTAACTAGAAGAGCTTGCTTAAGAATGTCGTAGTCATCTTGATCATCCTTGCTCAGTTTGGCGAAGACCTCATAAGAGGTTCCCCTAAGCCCCTGAGATACCTTCATACTCCACCTCTCTTTCTCTAGCCCATACATAGTAGCTAACCTTTCAAATCTAGATAAAAATGACTCAATATCATCATCTTTTTCTACAAATGGGTCCAACTGGAACCCCATGGCTGAGGTTGAGGCAACCTGGCCTGCAGCAGAGTCGGAGGTGGATGAGCTACTTCCATTATCAGGAGCATGGCCTTGTAACTCCAACTCCCTTAGTCGTAGTTCATGTTCCCTTTGGAGTCTTTTATCTTCTCTCTCAGCCTCCAATCTCTTAGCTTCTTTCTCCTTCTCAGCCTCAAGTCTCCTTTCTTCTTTCTTGGCCTCAGCCTCAAGTTTCCTCTCCTCTAACTGCAGCCTCTTGATCTCAGCCTCTCTATCAGCCTCTAACTTCTTAAGTTCCCTAGCATCCTCTAACATAATTCTCTTCTCCTCAGCTAATCTCTTATCTTCCCTTTCCAAATACTTATCGCACTCTGATGTCACATACTGAATCAGAGCCTGCCCATCTAAATTCATTTCCTTTGCAGTCTGCACAGCAGCAGATCTGTATTTAGCCATATCTGCCATTTTATAGTTAACAATATGAAATACTATCCACTACCTTAACTAATTAATCAACTCTAAACACAAGACAAAGGGCAATGATATCTCAAACCACTCTCAGATTATTTTTACTATTAGATTTTACAAATACTGGGACTAGTGACTCACTTAATGTAGGGTACTAAGAAACTATAAAATCCCGGAAGAGCGTCCCAATTAATGTGGTGAATTGGTTGTTATTATTGGTTACAATATTATATTAATGGTATCTGGTGTGAGGTCAGCTATGCAAGTCCCTGAGGTTTATTAAATACAAATAAGTTTACAGGGTACTTGTCTGCTTCCACCACGACCTCACCCGATTATATATCTTCCCCTACTGAAGTGTATTGGTGTGTGTAGGTTGTCTAGCAAGTGTCTAGGGTTTATGCAATGTGATGAAGTGTATGAACAGGACAACAACTACACCTATTACTAATAAACAATGATTAAACAAGTCACTGGGTAAAGTTTGGAATGTAACTTATTTTTTTATAATTTATTTTCCTGTATCTAGTTATTCTTCTGACACAGGAATAATCAACTCAACATGATAATGAAATTATTTACAACTGTCATTGAGTCAGTGTTATCCCACAATTACTTATATGTTTCAAGCTGGGAAAATGTCAAGTATCTCTTGCTCCTAGAAAAGGGTACAAGTTTATTGAACGTTTTTGTTCCTCACTGTCTGATACACTATCTTTTGTGAAACTGAGAGAGTGGATTGTTTGTGATATCAATTTCCCAGACAATTCTTATCTGAGGTCTCTGGAACCAGGCTGTTTGAAGTATGTATAAAACGCCAGTCTCCACTGCTAAGACACGATTCTGCTTCTATAGGTAAATCACTGTGTAGACACTCAGTATTTAGGCCTCACTGCAGAACTTAAGGACAGGTGTTAGGTCACCTGGGCTCACTTTCACTTGTAGATGAAACTCGCAATCAAAGAAATTTTATACACCAAGTTGTTGAATATGGCGATATATGGTAACAAATCCAGATCGCTGCCTGTGCAAAATTAGCAAACAAGACAGTACTCTTGCCTTGTCTTTAACAACAACGTCTTTAGTGTAAGAAATTTTTCATCTAGTGGCCCCCTATACTCAATACTAATTGGTTTTATACAACCGTTAGTCTATTACACTACAGCCAATCAGAGACTGTTTAGTGAATAGCGTTCCTTTTCAAATAAAACTGACCTCAAATATTCAAATTAAGGACTCCTTCCCCTTTTACCCCACCTACGGGCGAAACTGAGATCTGTCTATCTGACTTCTGTCCAACTTCTTTATTTCTTAATAGTTTTAAATACTCATACATACTTATTAATCCTGCTGTTATCTATTACACAGTCAGTACATATTTATTCTTTTAAGTCTTTCTAATGCCTAGTATCGTGTTGTCTCCTACAATGCTTCAATTTTAAATTGGTAAACACGAATCGTGACACTCCTTCCGATACTGTACGGCAGATTTAAAAAAAAACGGACGTTAACCTTAATTTTTCCTTTTATTTTCAAACTACCGTATGTAGAACGAACACTACGCTACGTCACAAACTTTTAACAACTTGCGTGTGTGTGTGTGTATCGTCTGCTAAAACCAGCGTGTGAATATATGTCCAGAACGCGTGTCGAGAAAAAGGGGGTCTTTCAAACGCCAGTCATGGTATCGCATTTCTGGCACAAGAAAATATTTAAATCTCAAAGCCAACGCTAGCAAAGTGTATAATGTTAAACCGCGGCAAATCGTTTAGGCCTTACTTCGGTATACAAATTTGAGTGTGCGGCTGGCATATGGGAGGAAGCCAGTCAGACACACACGGGCTGGGTCTATATATATGCATTTGGGAGTACAATTCTATGGAATTTAGCGTTTGTTCTCACAGATTTTACTACACAGCTGATCCTTCCAACTTCATATAGGACTAAAGTGTTGGAACTAGGGCTTGCGATTCCCTTCAGTGGTCATATGGGGATCAGCGCAACAGGACAGCGTATAGCTTGTCACTATTTCTGGCCAGGGATAACTGAAGATATCAAAAGATATGTAAAATCCTGTCCAGAGTGCCAACAAGTAGCACCTAAGCATTGGACTGCACCAGCAACTCTAGGGGAAATGCCCATAGTGGGAACACCCTTTGAGAGAGTTGCCGTGGACATTGTGGGACCTCTCACTTGAACCAAGAGGAGGAACAGCTACATTCTGACTCTGGTGGACACCTGTTCTATGTGGGTGAGGCGGTAGCCCTGTCATCCATTGACTCTAAACATGTGGCAGAGGCATCACTCACAATTTTCACAAGGTTAGGCTTTCCCAACCAAATCTTGACTGATAATGGCTCTCAGTTCAAGGGGAAACTAACCGAAGAAGTTTTCAGGATCTTTCAAGCCAAACACTTCCATTGTAGCCCGTACCATCCCCAAGGAAACAGCCAAGTGGAAAGATTTAATGGGACCTTGATGTCGATCCTGAGAAAGTTGGCACATGAAAAACCAGATACATGGGACCAGTACCTTCACGCCGCCCTCTTTGCTTATCGGGAGGTACCCCATAGTTCAACCGGTATGGCCCCGGCAACATTATTATTTGGAAGGCCAATAAAAGGTCCACTCGAAGCTCTGTTAAGAACGTGGACTGATGAAAAGGCAGAGGAAAATATTACATCATCATACCAATATGTGAATGAGCTGACCACTCGGTTAAAAACTGGCTGGAAACTTGCCAATGAAAATTTGAGACAAGCCAGGAAAAAACATGCTGCCTGTTACAACAAGAAAGCTAAAGACAGAGATTTGGCTGTGGGAGAGAAGGTACTGCTTCTTCTACCCGGTAGTCAGAATAAGTTGCAAATTGGATGGCAAGGTCCATATACAGTTCTAGAGAAGGTATCTAGAACAAATTATAAGATAGATAAGAAGGGGAAAGAAAAAATCTATCATGTGAATCTCCTGAAGAAATATTTGGAAAGAGAAAATCAGGAAGAGACACATTTGTTGACCTTGTCTATTGCAATGGAGATGAAAAAGGAACCACTTTCATCATTTGAATATCCATTACACCCCTGTGAGACAGCTGCACAGGTGAAAATCAGTACACATTTAACGAAAAATCAGAAGGAGAGAGTGCAACAGGTTCTAGATGATCATACAGAGGTGTTAACGGACTGACCGGGGCATACAAACTTATTGGAATTTGATATGAAACTTATAGACCCCACACCTGTATGTATGAAGGCATATTCGATTCCTTTCGCTAAGGAGAAAGCCTTGAAGGAAGAGATAGACTATTTGTTGAAGGAAGGAATCATTTCACACAGTGAATCTTCGTATAGTTCCAGTGTGGTGCTCTTAAGAAAACCCTCTGGAGAACATAGACTCTGTATAGATTACAGGAGACTGAATGCTATCACAGAAGGTCAGGTGGATCCATTGCCGGATACAAATCAGTTGTTTGCCAGGCTGAATAAAGCTAAATATTTCTCAAAAGTGGATCTGAGCAAAGGATACTGTCAGATTCCAGTAAAGCCTGAGGTTAGACCGTACCTACTTTTAGTACCTCAGAGGGACACTATGAATTTAACAGATTGCCATTTGGATTGAAGAATGCGCCTAGTGTCTTCTCTAGAATGATGAGAAAATTGTTGGATCCTCTGAATAATCCATGCATCACAAACTTCATGGATGATATCCTCATAGCGACAGAAACATTTGAGGAACACATTGACGCTCTGAACATGTTGTTTAATCGACTTAGAGAAGCGAATTTGACAGCCCGACCAACCAAATGTTGCGTTGGATGTAAAGAATTAGAATTCTTGGGACATACAGTCCATCAGGGAAACATGACCCCTGACCCCAAGAATTTAGAGAAACTAAGAAAAGCCCTGAGGCCACAAACAAAGAAAGACGTGAGATCCTTTGTCTCATTATGTGGTTTCTACCAAAGGTATATCAAAAACTTTAACTCCATATGTGCACCGTTAACTGATTTGACACGCAAAGGAAATCCGGATCGAATTACCTGGACAGCACAGTGTGAATTAGCATACCAAGAATTGAAGGAAAAGCTCACAAGCAAACCTATTTTGAAATTACCTGACTTAAGTCAAGAATTCATTGTGAGAACGGATGCAAGTAATATCGGTTTGGGCGCTACCCTGTTACAGAAGTCAGATTCACTGGATGGGGAATTAACACCAGTGGCATATGCTATAGCACGTTTCACTAGCTTTGCCCAACTTCAAAATGCTATATCTCAGCGAATATATAACGCATATAAGTGAAATTTTGTGTGTGAATTTGAAATGGTATAGAACCTATGAATTAAATTTTTCATTAAAATGCGGTGATTGGTTTCAATTTTCGTCTCTTTGCGATATAATATAAAATCCTACTTGCCAACACACATCACACGCACACATATTGAAATGTCTACAGTAAATTATACGACCTCATTTGCACATTTTTGGTTTATCAAGTATGATTTTTGAGTGAAATTGTGTGAAATCGCACTTCTTGAACATAAAACAGTTTATATCCGGTGCAACGCACACATTGTCAATCAGAGGTGTGTCTACAAAAATTATTGTTTGGTTAAGAAGGAAAAATGAGTCTGCGAGTACATTTTATGACATTACAGCAAATCACAAATAGGATTTTTAAGTATTTCTGCAATGAAGCTACTCGAGGAAAACTATATCATTCTATTTCAAACCCACAAAAGAGGACTATTCACGCCTTAGGGATAAGCAAACGATCATTGCACCGCTGGATAGCGACATCTGAAATGTCTAATTCCAATGTTTTACACACGAAAATTAGGCCAAGAGTGGTGGATAATTTTGACAGAGAATTGATCCGCAGAGAAATTTGCAATATGTTTCACAATAATGAGGCAGTGACTTTAAGGAAATTGAAAATTTGGTTAAGAAAGAATAATGACATTGATATTTCCAAATCTACGCTATGGAGGACTATTAGGAGTTTGGGATTCACTTTTAGAAAATATGTTGGTGGTAGAAACCTTATTTGTGAGAAGCCTCATATAGTTGCAATGAGAAGCAAATATTTACGCGAGGTCAGAGAAATGAGAAGAGATTGTTATGATTCTGTGTATTTAGATGAAACTTGGATTAATGCGCACCACAGTAATGAACGAGAATGGCAATCATCTGATGGAACAACTAAGAGACTAGTACCAAGCAGCAAAGGACAGCGCCTAATAATTGCACATGCAGGAAGCAGCCATCATGGGCTTCTAAATAATACTGAACTCATATTTGTTTCAAAATCCACAGATAATAGGGATTATCATACAGAGATGAATGGCAAGATATTTCAAGATTGGATTGTGAATCATGTACTTCCTTCATTGGATAGACCGTCGTGTTTGATAATGGACAATGCTTCATATCACAACGTTGTGGCACCAGAAGATAAAGTTCCTAATTCATCTTTAAGATGTAATAAAGATTTGGCTGACCAAAAACAACATTCCATTCAACGAAATGTCCCTGAAGCCTGAATTACTTGAAATTGTAAAAAATACACAGCATACAAAGATATTTCACATAGACAAGGCAATCCATGAACATGGTCACAGATGTTTAAGATTGCCTCCTTACCATTCTCACTTAAACCCAATAGAATTAGTCTGGGCTAAAATTAAGGAACAGGTAGCAACAGAAAATAGGACGTTCAAATTAAAAGATGTTGAAATACTTACAAAAGCCGCCATCTCGAACATAGCCAGGGATTATTGGAAGAAATGTGAGAACCATGTGTTACAAGAGGAAGAGGAATATTGGACGAATGATGGTTTGTCCTTCATTCAGCCGAGATTGATTATCAATTTCTCAGAGACATCTGATTATGATTCGGATGAAGTTTAATTTCTTTAAAGATGACCTTACCGTTATTTACAAGCACAGTAGATAAAAACTTTCGATTATGATATTTATGAACCGCAAAGTGGTGATACCTATTGAAATAATCAGATCAATGAAGGTCCAGTTTGGTAGCGCATTAAATGTCAATGACAAACAATGTCACGAGTATCTCCCATGCAGATCATTTAAGAAATCATCTTCAACAGGTATTCATATGCAAACGTGATGGCCACATTATTGTAATAGTAGACACGCCTATGCCTATTCAATTCACAGAATCTGTGACTGAAGTGGTAAAATCTCTTTTTTCGATACACAATAATTAGTATGCCGACAAAGATCAAAGGATTTCATCCGTTTGTGGGAACTGGACAAGATGCACAGATATAAAGTATATTTTTGTTGGGTCTAACCCAATATAACATCGTATGCAAAAAATGGCATTAATACGTTAGACGGTTAATCAACTAATTACATTTGAAGTTGGGCAAAGCTAGTGAAACGTGCTATAGCAGAAAGTTGAATAAAGCTGAAAAAAATTATTCAACTAGCGAAAAAGAATGTCTTGCAGTAATATGGGCGATCAAGAAATTCAATATTTATCTGTATGGAAAGGCATTCAAGTTGCAAACGGATCACAAACCCTTGTCGTTTCTAGCGCAGGCTAGGCATGAAAATTCGAGGTTACTCCGATGGTCATTGCTTTTGCAACCATTTCAGTTCAGCATAGAATATATTTCTGGAAAAACTAACCTGGGTGCTGATTTTCTAAGCCGCCATCCGTGTGATGAGAATCACAGTGATCACCAGGAATAATATTAATTTTCTCTATGTGTATATAGAATTATGGACTGACATATGATGTCTGTTTTAAGTGGGGAGAATTTGTGGTGAAAAATTCTAATCCACATATATAAATTAGAAAATAAATGTAAAGCCTAATGAAGTAATTCAATAGAAAGAAAGAAGAATGGTGAAAGATCAGTGCTTTCACAATAGCGTACACCTGTGTTGTAGAACGCCACAATGGCTGAACACGAAACCCCCTTTTTCTACTTCGTCTGCATAACTGTAACGCTTCCATGTACGATAGTAAAAGCCTACAGCATCATACAAGCATTTCTAAAAATAAAACTGGTACTGTATTTCTTAGACGACCTTGATAGGCACACTGCTTAATGACCTAGATATAATACTACATTAATGTCATTATACACACTACGTTAACCTAAAAGACAGACGGGCTTAGAAGAGAGAGATGCACGGAGGAATGCCAATCCCACGCGAAAGGCATGCAGGCCTGATTTTTTTCAAATAAACAGTGATAAAAAACACTAACGATACGAGGTTAGGTTTTGAAAACAGGTTTAAGCTCTTATTGGGAAACCTGACATTCTACTGATTTATGTCTAAGCTCCTGACATTAGTCTGACAGTACAGAAGACATCCCTTGGTATAGAAGTGAACGGGTGGTAAAAAACAAATACACGACTAGCCTAGAATAATACATATTTTGAACGAAGCCACTTAGCCTCATTAAACTTATATATTTGTGTGCCTTAGGACTTGCTGACAAGGAATATATTATGTGTTACGTAAATAGTCTAGTAATTAACAAATTATAGCCAAAATACTATAGTGGGGTTGTCTGACAGCACAAGATCATATTTGCTCATAATGGCATGTTTGAAACACTGCTTTAGGGGAAATGAGGCCAACAAGTTAGATACGATTTGATTGGCTGTAGTAATATGTAAGGCGAAACCTTATTAGTCGAACTGCAAATACTATTATTGTTGTTAATGGCTACGTGTAGGATGGGTAAAATTTTTTCAAAGGCTCTTGTAAACATGGTCTCATTGGTTAGAACGTTCGATATAGTCAAATAGAAGCGTCAGTTCAGGGCCGGTTTTGAAAATAAATTTTGTGAGAAGCAAGTGCGTTGAGATCAAGCTAATATTTTTCTAATAAAAGCCTGGGATAAGGCAGATCAAAATTGTGCCAGAATTCATCGCCAGTCAACGTTACTTGTGTATATTTCCTTGAATTGTGGTAAGCTAGACATATTTCCTATATATATATATATGTATTATATGAAAATTGAATAGGAAATAATAAAATGTGTCTGTATGTGTGTGGTTCAGTAGCAAACAGAAGGCAAAGCCTAGATATTGCTCCACCATGTAAAAGCTTGTCAGAGAGGAGTATAACTGCATAGGCATATATGGGATTGCCAAATAGTAACATGACACCTATCCTATTGTATAGACGGAATTAATGCTGGAATTGCAGAGGCGTTGTAACCATTAGGGAGAGGAATACTGGTGTATATTGTCACATGAGAAGCTAGCAGTTGGCCTACAGCGCTGAACTCTGTGTTTGTAATGTCCTGTACTTCAGTGTGGAAATATATTATATATTAGTTCTGAAGAAGGAGGTACAACCTTCTTATTTCAGGGACCGTGGTACTGAAGTATTAGAGCAGCACCTGGTCTGAGTTTTGCTGGATCCAGTGGGCTGGCAGCAGACTCCTTGTCCAAGATATCGACCAGTGGTGTATTTCAAGATAACTGAGAAGCAAGCGAGCAGAGGAGACAGTTTTCCTGCCGCTGACACATGAGTTAAGAATTCGTCAGTCAGAGCAGCTCACCCTTGTATAACCCACCCTAAAATTGACAGTAATACTAAATCAAGAGGGACAGTTATTGTTTTACAAATAAAAAGAACTGTGACCCCTTCAATATTATTTCCACCAGTAACAAACACATGAAGTCGTGATGACAAACAACAACCTAGCTTCAAAAGCCAGTATTACCTCATAGTACTACATCACAACCCTACACACATATTGTAATAATATTATATGTCAGGACAAAGATCCTTTGTATAATTTTTGTACATAAACATTGTGTTTACATTTGATTGTGATTCCTGATTCACTCTGTAGTTGGATCAGGATATCTATTATTGAAAGAAACTAATACATAATTTAAAAGTTAACACTTGACTTACTTAAGCTAGTCTTCTAGAGTGTTATATGTATGTGCTTGTCATAGTGTTGTAAAGTGTTGTGGATCTTAATAAAAGTGTTTATCTGTCTGTTGGTTGTTGTGAACTTACACTTCATCACTATCATAACCCTAGACATTCAACGTAGTCATCACAATATTCCAGAATAAGTCTGATTGAGGTCTAAATGTGGTAGCAAAGTAAGGTCATCTGTAACACACTACACTTATTAGATACAGATACCTTCACAGCTGATCTCAGTCAGTACACTAAGTCCCCTATAACTATTTATATAATCCCAACTTACCACACTGAAGTTAAGAAAGTTTTAATTTGAAAACCCTTTGAGAATTGTACGGGGATGAGATGCAAAGGAATTCATACTGCTCAAGACCCTGAAGCATCTGTACGTGTCTGTACGTGGCGCAGGACAGAAATGTTTGGTTTTGGTTTTAAGGACCATCTTCATTGCACATGAATGGAGTTCATAAGTGCTCCAATCTCCTCCTTTAGATCACACAAGGAGGATCTCAGCACAGTGCACAAACTCCATAGTACTGGCGAGGATCCCAATGTGTGTACACAGAATTACACATGCTATAAATGTTTTTGTGGTGGTAGGTTTCCTAATTTTTTAATTTTGCCAGGGCAGTGGCCGTATGGCCTACTCTTTAAAATTTCCAACAGCCGAGGAATTTTAGTGTGCACAACTTGCGCATGGGACCTCCTAATTTTTCGTCCTTATCCGAGAGGGCTAGGTGTCCGATCTCACTACCAAGGAGATCAGGGGGGAGTATGACATCATTAGGAACCACTGGTTCTGAAAAAACTTTCATACATTATATTCCCTGTACTGAGAAACGAACCTGGTACCTTTAGAATTTGAGGTAGACGCCAATACTTCTTTGCCACTCTGACCCCCAGGGCAGAAATGTAAAAGGCAATAATGCCTATTTCTTTACCCTGGTGAAATAGAGACTTTGTTCCTTGTGAATTTTTATTGCGTATATACTCACATTAAAAACTGCTTGATTAAAAAAAATACAACATTCCCATAATAAAAGAGTTAAAAGCCCTTCTGATAATTTCTGGAAGTAAATTCACAAAATGGTGCATTATCTAAAGAATTCATAATAAAGACTTTAATGTGGACATAGCACTGTAATATTGAAGTCTGCAGTGTAAAAGCACTGTGTCTAGCCTTGCAGCTTTAGGAAACTAATGTGTGGAACAAATATACAGTTCTTACTTGGCTGCATGTAAAATCCTTGAATTCTTCATTAGTCTAATGCTATCTTTATAACTACAGCATACATATGTACATGAGGTATAGCATATATATATGTGTTCTTGTGCCACACTGTAGCGGTTGCACCATTCCTCTGGGCCCACAGGCTTTGAGGGGTATGCTGCATGGGCAACAGCTTGACCTCTTTATCCAAGTGACCAACGAGATACCTTCTCGGGGGCGTGTTCCTATAGCCAGTAATGACTGAAAGCGATACAAGTACTATCTTTATAAATGGTTTAAATATTACTTTATTATTTTTAATATTATATTCAGTTAATGCTTAAAATCTATTGAGATCTAATAAAACATTAATATTATGTGTGTGTGTATATATATATTTCATACATACATACATATATACATGCACACAGTGCAGTCCAGTTATGCAGAACTCGTTTAAGCCGATATTTTATTAAGTGTAAGCAATTTTGCAGGTCCCCGCCAAAGTCTTCTTTGGCCTTGTTTAAAAACTCTGGTTAAGTCGAACTCTGATAAGTCAAATTTTCGGATAAGTCGAGGTAATTATTCTGTCCCAGCTCAAATTAGGACTCGCTTTAGCAGAAGTTTTGTCTTCACGCCTTTTCAGAAGATCAAGTTAAAATTATAATGTTTTGTGGCAGTGCGTAGTTTTTTTGTGTTTTTTTTTGGCGAGTAGGCAAGTGATGATCGGGCTGCAGACTTCAGTTCTACCAGTCTATGAATGGTTGAGAAACATGGCGCCAAACTCAACGACGAAAGAAAGATGGCAAAGTACCACTCGTAATAAGCCGCTCTGATCAAAGTAACATTGAAAGACCAGGGGCAAATAACTTGTAATAGCGACCTACTTGTACTACGTTCATTTTGACCCTTGCTATTAATGTTAATAAGATGATAGGAAACTCTTTACAGAGCGATACAACAGGAAGCAATCTGATCATCAGAAGAAGTCCCTCCATCCGACAAGTGTTTCGGCCCAATTACTCCTTTACACTCTAAGGGCGCGGGCCCACTTGGGTCATGACTCCCAAGCGTCTCAGCTTCCTGTTGTCTTGTATCGAAAATGAACCCATTTCACTTATGGTAGCAACTTTTAAATCCACAACGCCAGCCGCGGAGGCAATTGTGAAAGTAACAAAGAGAAGACAAATTATTCCGTTCGTTCCGTCGCCCTTCACAACTAAGGACACACACTGAGACATTAGCGCGCAGCCGACGAGCTGCGCGCCGCAAGCCACTGAAATTTACCTGACACTCTCCCTATAGTATACATCGCCTGTTGCCCCAGAGTCGCACCTCTTTCACTCGTACACCAAAAAAAACACAGCGTTGTGGACTTAGAAAAATTTTGGTGTTTTCTGTACCGCAGCGTTTATTGTTACGATGTCCATCGTCCATTGCGGTTGTTCCACAGCTAGCCTGATGCCTTTTCGGCAGTTTCACTAAGCCTCTTCAGTGCCCTTGTTCTAGACTGTCCCTTCAGCCCCAACAGTTTCAATAAATCATACACTGACTGATGCAGCCACAAGCCCTCTTGCGCCCACTTCAACCGCCATGACCCTTGAAGAGTATACACCAAGCCAGACACTATCGACTGTACTTGTATCCTGTATTGTTTTTAGCACATATGTTATGGAACTTTATGATATGGTGTTACGTACATTTATTACCTACGGGGGTAGTCTTCGGTCCTGCCAAATGTACGCACCAGTTTTATATAGTTATATTATTTGTGCGTTCGATTGATTCACGCACTGACGTGCACAATGCTGTGTGAGTTGCTTTGGTCGCACGTGTAACCTAGTTGAGTAGTTTCTGACGTCATGTAAGGGGCAGCTCGGACCATATTTATGTCCGCTGTGTTATCCTTTGATTTTGGCAAATTTGAAGAAGCCATCAGTTGTATTCGTATCTATTGGTCTTCATGGCGAAGCCAATAGTGGAAGTATGAAGTAAGTGTCGCCCCATTTCTTATGGCAAGTTTAATTATGTAAATTAAAGTATCAGGCCGCTCCTATTAATGGTCTAGTGGGAATTCATCGGAGATGACATTCCTAGAATTGGACACACGGAGTCGATAGCCTTTGGAATCTTTTCGTAGAGGGAGAATCCATATGTGGAATCAAGTTAATGAATATATATATGCTTCACATGTTTAATATGCCGTTTTACCTATGCCAAAGTCGTGGCATGGATACCGAGAGGTTAGCCAAGATGAAACACTAACCTGGTTGTATTGTTATATCTGCCTTTGTTTGGATTGGATATGCTATCTAAGAATTTTATGAAGAAAGTCTGGGATGCTTACAAGTATGATATAAATTATTGCTCCGTGAGAATGAATCCGTTTGCCTTAATAAACGTCCTTGGGAGAAGGTCAACGGACGTTAATACCATGTCTGTTATATGGTAATGGAAGTGATCCTTAGTCACTGGAATATAAGAGAACTTAACTGTTAGAGAATCTACAACAACTATTAACAGTGATATTAACATTTTGACGTATGATCTTCGCATCTGTAACTATGATTGTCCTGTTCCACTTCGTTGGTGTCACGTCAATAAAATATATGTACAGTAATCACCGACTTGTGTGCTGCCAATACTTGCCCAGTTCACCCAATTCAACGATACTTGTTGGAATTTTCGTTTGAAGAACATTGTTGACATTCATTCCGTTTTAACCATTCGCGTTTCAATTTACCTCTTCACTGAACTCAACGATAAAATGGAGTCAACAATAATTGGTATGCCAGTGTGGTCTGGAAATATCTAACTTCCAAGGAACGTACCCATCCAAATTATCGTTTGAAAAGAAGAATTTTTACTTTCAAGGCGACATCATCTCAATTTGGATCCTAGCGTGATATGAATCAGATTCAACTTACGTTTACCAAGGTCAAGGTCTTCAATCAACCTCCACGTCAAGTTTCACAGTGACTGATTACTTGGAGATCATCTCTTCATCATTATTACGTGCGAGCTGTAATCTAGATACGCAGAACGAAGTATTTTATCTGTAGACGTACATCCACGGAGACGAGGCACATTGATTTTTTACCTGCACGCGAGATGAGTATAACGTGTTTCCGTTGTACACTTTATTACGCTTAGTTGTGCCTTCCGTGATATGTCCACATTCATATTTTTCGTGTTAAGTGTTATATGTTGTGTATTCTTCGTGGGAGGTAGGGAGGTTGATCTGACGAACGAGATCCATCTCGAAGCCAATTCGGGCTCTTCGTCAGACGTTCTGTAGGACATTATTTTGCAGACTTCCCGCAGTGGAATGTTCCTATGCGTGAGCATAGAAGGATCTTTGGTCCACTGTGTCTGGTAGTCTGTGACACCTGACTGTTTTAGCTGTTTCGTCAAGTTTTAATTGTTGTTTTTGGTAGTTATTTTTACTTGTACCTTATTTTCATGATGTATTTTGTATGTGATTATTGTCCATCTTACCTGACTGTCGTTCAGTTTTTTACAAAGCATATGTTTTTTACACTGTGTTGTCAATTGTCTTGTGCATTATTTGATCGTAGATGTCATCGTAATTTTTTACGACATTCTATTTTAGTTCCACATTTTATTTTATTTGATTTCTACGACTGTAGTCATTTGTCTTGATTATCGTGTCGTGTCAGTATTGTGCTATTGTCTGTCACGTTATTGCTTTCACACCATTTCATGTTATAAATTACATTATTAATTATTAATATTATTGCCTATTATATAAATTGATTTTACCGTTCTAGAACAGGAACGAAAACCACTAGTTGTAGTAACAATTTTAAGTAGTATTATTACATAATAAAATTGAATAATGGCTACCTTAGACTATTTCATTAAGCAAGCAAAAGCTCTTCAGATGGCTCCTGAGGAAGCAAAAGCATTTGCACTTGCAGAATATAAGAAAGCTCAAGAAATAGAAGCTGATCAGAGAAGGTTAGAAACTTTACGTTTGGAAAATTTGAAATTTGAGGCAGATCAAAAAAGGATTGAGGCTGAGGAGAATGAAAAGAAGAGGAAAAAGAAGAGGAAATTTATAGCTGAGGAAGAGGAGAAAAAAAATGAGATTAACTGCTGAGGAGGATGAAAAGAAGAGGAAATTTATAGCTGAGGAAGAGGAGAAAAAAAAATGAGATTAGCCGCTGAATTAGAAGAGAAACGATTTCAGCGAGAGGCAGAACAGAAGCAAAGGGAGGCTGAAGATAGACTTAAAAAGGAAATGAATGGAAGAAAAAAGATTAATAGCTGAAAAAGAAATGGAAGTTAAACAAAAAGAAATGCAAGAAAGAAGATTAATAGCTGAACAAAACACAAAACGACTTCAGCTTGAGATGGAAGAGAATGAAAGAAAACGACAGCATGAACTGAAATTAGCAGAGTCAGAATATGAGAGACTTAGGTTAACTCAGGAAGCTAATTCTCAGAGAACTTTTGAAAGCCAAACTTCATCCAGACATGATAATTTTAAGGAAATTCACCTTAAATTACCAAAATTTAATCCCCCCGTCTGATGACGTGATATTCTTCCTAGATAGGTTTGAGGCCACTTGTGTGTCTTATAACGTGGATAAAGCTCTATACTGTACATATTTATCCAGATTACTTACAGGGGACGCATTAGCAGTTTATCATACCACCAGCATTGGTGAGAAAAATGACTATAATGCTCTTAGAGCGGCACTTCTGCAAAAATTCCAAATGACAGAAGACCAATATCGATCAAGATTTCATACATTACTACCTCAATCTAGCAAAAATTTTAGTGATTTTCTGTCACAAATACGACTAACATTAGAAAGATGGATCGAATTATCCAAAATTGAAAAGTCGTATGAAGGTCTCTTCGATTTACTGATGCGCGATAAGGTACTTTCGTCTGTAAATCCTACATTTCTCGCATTTTTTACACGAACGGAAACCTTTATCTATGAAAGACTTAGAACAGCATGCTAAAAATTTTTGCACTGCTCACCCAAACATGGATCTAAGTAATGCACAGATTAAGAATGAATTGCCTGTTGCTTTTGCAGCACAACAAAACAATTTTTTCACGCAATCGTTCTTTTAGTGCTGACAGATATGTCAATAAGGGAAATAATGACAATTTTAACAATGGTAATTTTTACAAAGGGAAGCAATTTCAACAATCTGCTCCATTTAATGTTTCTTGGAACCAGGCTCACAGATCGCGAGATTTTGGTAACAATAATTTTAAAAATAATCAAGGACATTATAATAAACAAAACTGGAGATCAAGATCTCAGGGTCCGCAAAACAAACAATTTTTTGGAAATAAACCATTTTACCAACATCATAACGATAATTATACAAATTATCGGACTCATCCAAATTTTAACTCTAGCAGAAACTACAATTATGGCAATTTTAATGACAAAAATCAAAAATCGATCGCGTCGACGAGATAGATCGTTGAGTAATACGAATAGACATTCTAATGTCGCTTTTAGTGATACACAGGCTAACATTGAACAGGGTAAAGGAGCTGAAACTCATAATGCTATGTGTTGTTCTCTTGATTGTACCCAAGTCAAAGATTGTTCAGAATGCTCTACTCTTTTCCAGCCCAGGGCGATCACGACGCTGCGTTGCGGACATACCTTACCTAGTCTACCTGCAGTCTGTACGGCCACTGCTGCGTCAGTACACCAGGGACAGGGCTCTCTTAAGTTTAACAAGGGATTTGTCAACAATATTTCATGCTCTCTCCTATTTGACTCAGGTTGCAGCACAGTCGGCGTCCGGACTTCGCTGATCAACCCAAGTTGTGCCACGGGCCGGGTTGTCAAGTGTGTAACGTTTGGTGGCACAATTGAAACATTTGCCACTGCTATTATTGATCTTAATACACCATTTTTTTCAGGAAAGATTCAAGCTTGTCTCCTTCCGAATCCAATTTGTGATTTAATACTTGGTCGCATACATGGTATTAAAGAGTGTACACCACAGCAAATTGCTGAATGGGAAGAGCGACATATTCAAACTGCAAATGCAGTAGTTACTAGAGCGCAAGCTACTAATATGTCGCATGATACACCTATGGAACCTACAGTTCATACCACTTGTGATGATGATGCTCCTATTTCACGGGAGTTGTTTGCAACATTGCAAAAGAATGATGATTCATTAAAAAAAATTTTTCAGTATATGTGAACAAAAAATAATACCAGCAACAAACTTGCAAAATCTAGACATGACTTTATACTTAAAAATGGGATTTTGGTTAGAGTAATACGAGAAAAGGATTCATCCTTATGTTCTCAGATTATAGTCCCATCCTGTATGAGATCTCGTATATTACGACATGCGCATGACTCGCAATGTGCGGGCCATATGGGTTTTTCGCGTACCAAATCCAGAGTGCTTTCGGCATTCTACTGGCCAGGCGTCCATAAGGACATCACTCTCTATTGTCGGTCTTGTTTGATATGTCAAGAAGTTAAGGTACGGGGTCCATTTCATGCGGCTCCTATTCAAGCTGCGGACATCCCGATTAGACCATTTGATAAAATGGCTATAGACATTATTGGTCCTATGCTACCATCTGCTAGAGGGCATACGCATATCCTTACGTGCATTGATATGTGCACTCGCTGGCCTGAAGCCATCCCTCTCAAGAACACTTCATCTGCCAGTGTAGCAGAGGCATTGATGTTAATCTTCTCACGCATTGGTTTTCCACGGAAAATCTTGTCGGATCATGGGGTTCAGTTCATTTCTGAATCCATGTCTCAAGTTATGAAGACATTAGGTATAGACAGATCTCTAAGTTCTATTTATCATCCGATGTCAAATGGGTTAATTGAGCGTCTAAATAGGACACTCAAGCAGTTGTTGGGTAAGATGACCCAAGACCACCCACAGGACTGGGATCGGGTCCTACCCGCTTGTCTCTTTGCGTATCGCGAAGTACAAAATCAAGCAACGGGGTTTTCTCCATTTCAACTTGTTTTCGGCATGCAACCACGCGGTCCGATGTCGTTAATCCACGACTTATTGGTTGACGAGAATATTGAAGAGGAAACTCAATCCTCTTATGAGTATGTGATCTCTCTGAGAAAGAGAATCATAGATGCTTGTAGATTAGCTACTGCATCATCCGAACAAGCCAAAGAAAAAGCTCGTCTATTTGCAAACAAATATAGACGTCTTCGCCAGCTCATACCTGGTGATGAAGCTTTTGTATTACTCCCTGCGCATAATAATCGTCTTTTAATTACCTGGAGAGGTCCTTTCAGGATCATCTCAAGAATATCCGATGTCGACTACATCGTTGATGTTAATGGTAAACATAAAACCTTCCACATTAATATGTTGAAGGAATATTACTCACGTCCTGATTATCTACAATCAGTGTTCCAAGCAACTGACGATCCTACACCTCCTATTCAACACTATTCTAGTTTGTCAGTCATCCAAGAAGAGGAATCTTCTTTCGATGATGTACAACTACCAATACCAGTTGTACCACTCCATTCCACTGAGAAATGGAATGATGTTACTATCTCATCTACTCTTACTGATGATCAACGTCAGCAAGTCTCTAATATTCTACACACGTATGAGGATGTCCTCACTGACATCCCAGGTCATACGTCAGTCATCCAACATGACATTATTCTGACTGACGATACACCGATTCGAGTTCGCCCATATCCTATTCCTTTACACTTTCGTGATAAGGTTGATAAGGAATTGGATGAGATGCTTCAATTAAATATAATTGAACCATCTTCATCACCATATTCTTCTTCTATGGTAATCATTAGGAAGAAGGACAACAATATACGTCTTTGCGTAGATTACAGGAAATTAAACAAAGTTACAAAATTCGATGCGGAACCATTACCTCTTTTAGACGACTTATTAGAGAAATTATCTCATGCCATTCTTTTCGAAATTTGACCTTTCAAAGGGTTATTGGCAAGTGCCATTAACCCCTAAAGCAAAGCCATTCACCGCTTTCTCGACGCCACGGGGTCTTTTTCAATGGAATTTTATGCCATTCGGTCTAATGAATGCGCCAGCTACCTTTGTACGCATGATGCGCCGCATATTGTCTCATCGTCCCGATGTCATTACTTATATAGATGACATCTGTCTTTTCAGTGACTCTTGGGATGAACATATTCAGGGTTTAAAATCTTTACTTTCTACCTTACGGGATTATAACTTAACAGCAAAACCTTCAAAGGCTTTTGTCGGTTTTCATGACATCTCATTTCTTGGTCACCGTATAGGTCGCGGTTTAATGTATACAGAAGACAGTAACGTCTCTAAAATTTTAAACATCTCAGCACCTAAGACAAAAAAAAACAAGTGAGGTCGCTCTTAGGACTAATACAGTTCTATTCTAAATTCATCCCTCATTTGTCTACTATAACTGCACCTCTTTCTTCGTTACTAAAGAAAGGTACAACTAATGTAATAAAGTGGTCGCAGGATCATCAAACGGCTTTAGATTATATAAAACAATTTTTTTCAAATAAGCCTTTTTTAAGGTTGCCTAACAAAGATCTCACCTTTGTTCTTCGCAGTGATGCTTCTTCCTACGCTATCGCGGCAGTTTTGATGCAGGAATACGGAGGCACCTTATTTCCGGTTATGTACGTATCCAGAAAGCTTACGACAAGCGAGATGAAGTATTCCGTTCTGGATAAAGAGCTCCTCGCTCTTGTCTGGTCCATCAATAAACTGGATCGTTATCTCCTCGGATCACACTTTGTGGTGGAATCCGACCAGAAAGCTCTTACAGCACTGAACACAGGGAACGTGAAGTCATCAAAGTCAGCGCGTTACGCTATTGCGCTTCAACCGTTCCATTTTGAGATACGAGCTATTCCTGGAGTACAGAATGTGTTTGCAGACTGTCTTTCAAGATGCCCTAGTGAACATGTCGAAATTAAACCACTTCCAGATGGTGAAACGTCCTCACAGAAACATGAATAACTTTGTACATGGTCACTGATTATACATCTGTGGAGACTATGTGTAGTTCTGCAGTATTCGTATATATATAACTTTCAGAATATACTTACGTATGGATTATAACATTATTTCTTGTGAAGTAACGTTTTGTTAGAACGGGAACAGTGATATTAAAGTAACATTTTTTTTTTAGTATGGAAACATTGGTAAGAGTGACAAATAGACATTCACTATTGTTATGGAACAGATTACACTACATATCGTGTTCGTAAACTTATTTCAGACATGGTACATTTAGAACATATTCTTGTCGATTTAACTAGTTCTAAAAGAATATTAACAATGAGTGAAATTGAAATCACTTAGAATAAATTAGTAATTAGTTATTTGTTCATAAATTAAGTACTATTAATTAGTATAATTCAATTTAATCAATTTGATTGATTATAAATCACACATCTACTAACTTTATTAGTGTCTCGCAATACGTGTATTCACGTATCCCACTACATGATATCTCACTTTTAGATAACTAGTCAAACTTACTAGTGTTAGGAAATAGTAAGTGCGTTGCTTCTTAAAGTGTTTAATTATGCTTTGTTTCATTTTGCATGTTGTATTTTAAAATTTTCTGTTTTATTGATTCTTTTATCATTGATCATCATCAGTGTTGCTGTTCATTTTCATTTTTGAAATCATATGTTTCAAATTTCTTTTTAAAAAAAAAATTTGGTTGAATTTTATTATCATCTTTTTTTTTATGGTTTATTTCATTTTCATTTTCAACTTCTTTTTACTTCGAATATTACCACATCGTTCCAAAGTAGGTCGATGGTGGATGTGTGCTTTAATGCATACTATCATTTAGTTATATTGTTTTCATTTAATATTCTTTTCTTAATATGATATAATTTTATGCATGTCATAAATCTTGTTGTAGTTTTGACTCACCTCTCTCGAGTAATTAGTTCGAAAAAAATTAATAGAATTAATTTTTTTTAAGGGGAGGTGATAAGGGAGCTGTTACGTACATTTATTACCTACGGGGGTAGTCTTCGGTCCTGCCAAATGTACGCACCAGTTTTATATAGTTATATTATTTGTGCGTTCGATTGATTCACGCACTGACGTGCACAATGCTGTGTGAGTTGCTTTGGTCGCACGTGTAACCTAGTTGAGTAGTTTCTGACGTCATGTAAGGGGCAGCTCGGACCATATTTATGTCCGCTGTGTTATCCTTTGATTTTGGCAAATTTGAAGAAGCCATCAGTTGTATTCGTATCTATTGGTCTTCATGGCGAAGCCAATAGTGGAAGTATGAAGTAAGTGTCGCCCCATTTCTTATGGCAAGTTTAATTATGTAAATTAAAGTATCAGGCCGCTCCTATTAATGGTCTAGCGGGAATTCATCGGAGATGACATTCCTAGAATTGGACACACGGAGTCGATAGCCTTTGGAATCTTTTCGTAGAGGGAGAATCCATATGTGGAATCAAGTTAATGAATATATATATGCTTCACATGTTTAATATGCCGTTTTACCTATGCCAAAGTCGTGGCATGGATACCGAGAGGTTAGCCAAGATGAAACACTAACCTGGTTGTATTGTTATATCTGCCTTTGTTTGGATTGGATATGCTATCTAAGAATTTTATGAAGAAAGTCTGGGATGCTTACAAGTATGATATAAATTATTGCTCCGTGAGAATGAATCCGTTTGCCTTAATAAACGTCCTTGGGAGAAGGTCAACGGACGTTAATACCATGTCTGTTATATGGTAATGGAAGTGATCCTTAGTCACTGGAATATAAGAGAACTTAACTGTTAGAGAATCTACAACAACTATTAACAGTGATATTAACATTTTGACGTATGATCTTCGCATCTGTAACTATGATTGTCCTGTTCCACTTCGTTGGTGTCACGTCAATAAAATATATGTACAGTAATCACCGACTTGTGTGCTGCCAATACTTGCCCAGTTCACCCAATTCAACGATACTTGTTGGAATTTTCGTTTGAAGAACATTGTTGACATTCATTCCGTTTTAACCATTCGCGTTTCAATTTACCTCTTCACTGAACTCAACGATAAAATGGAGTCAACATATGGTCATAGAGAACCTTTACTTTAAGAGTGAAAGTCCTAGAGAACATTTTGGACAGACATATGAACAGTACAAAGATTCAAAGCAAGATCACCATTTTTTAAAAATAATTTACATGGAAGTGAAATTTAACTTACTTTTGTAATTCTATGAATGTCAATCATCATTACCTTTCATCTCCCTACACAGAAGCCAGCAACTAATGTGTACCAAGCCTTCCAGTGTTTTTCCAGGTCTTCTTTATCCCTTTAAGTTCATGTCCCCAATTCCCTGTAAATGTTATTACCTTGTATTATGCTTCACCTTCTTGATTTCATTGATAGTTTGATTTAAAAAAAAAAAACGTCATGAGGCCAGCATGATGTTTATACACATTCATCATTCTGGGTGCTATGTAATGCTGATCCTGCTATGCATTATGCTGTGGATTAAAAACATGAGCACTATGTTTGATTATAGGATATGTAGTTTTAAATGTTTTGGTATTTGCGCCTTCTGTACAAACAAAAGACATGATGCTATACTTTATACTTTTAATTGCTTTTGAAAGTGGAAAAGATGCAAAAATGCTAATCAAACAATGAAATAGCTGTAAATAAAGGGTTAAATAATTACTCTCTTATTCTGACCGTAAAATTTCAGCTCTGAGCAAACTACAGATAAGCAGATTTAGGATAAGCAGAAGTTTTTTAGATGGTCCCGGCAACTTCTACTTATCCGGACTGCACTGTATATATATATATACAAGGGGCTTGACATAAGTCTTGGGCCTGACCATGAAGGAGGCACAGGAGGAAGATGAAACTTGGCACATTTAAAGTTCATCATATTTGCACTGAATATGTGAAGTGCGCATTTGTTTCTTCAATGGGTTTTCCCGCTACGGTGCACGGCGCAATGTACCCTATTGACCGGATCTGCTGCTCCAAAGATTTGAAAAAACAATGGAAAAGAAGGAGGCCAGAGCTGTGATAAAATTTCTGAAGTTTCAGGGAAAAACACCTACAGAAATACACAAGGAGATGGAACCAGTGTTTCGTGATTCTTGTCCTTCATATACTTCGGTACCTCTGGTGAAGGAGCTGTCATGCCCTTTTCAGGGCAGCTCGGCCACCTTTGGTCCAAACCTGGCATCCAGCTCTCACCTGTGGCTCCTCGTAGCTGTCAGCATGTGACAGCGGCCACCCCCCGGGCAACGGCTTTGACAGGCCGGCTAAACTAGGTGAGGGTAGCCAAATGGTTATAAACCTTCGGTGAGTTAGGGTCTGCCTACCCATGCATGCGAAGACTGGATTCGATAGACTGCGCGGAAGAAACCACCTGTTGGTTCAACGGGCATGACGGCGATTACCAGCAACGCGCTGTGGAGCGTAAGGAGCACGGCGAGGCACGTAGAAAGCCCTGGTCATCCACTGCACCTGACTTCATCTCCAGTCGTCTTGACTTGTCTTGCCACTGGATTGAGATGGAACCAGGCGAGAGAGTGAGGTCGACGAATTGCGCAACTCTTCCTCACTTTAATCCAAATCACCGCGCAAATCACTCTTTCATCTATTCATCCATCCACTCACAACAAGTCCTGTGGCGATGGGCGAGCGGCGAAGCGGCAGGCGTGGGTACGCTGGCAGTCGTAGTCGCAGACCTACACACAGGCGGCTCAGGCCATATGGTCGTCTTCCACTGATCGGAGCAGCAGTGGGATTCGGCAGCCCCCTGAGTGACTGAGCAGCCCTCTTTAGGAAAGCACTGCTCACCTCCATGGCATGAGGAAGGGGCTAGAAAAGGTGCCCTAAACATTGCCTGCTCCACCATTACCTAACCAGCTTACCGCGGTTGGTGGGTACCCTACTTCGGCGGGCGACATATAAGAAAAAGAAAGGACAGATTTTTCCCTCATTCTAGGCGCATGGAATGTGCGCACTCTCCTTGACAAAGACTTTAAAGCAAACAGACCTGAGAGACGAACTGCCCTGATTGGGAGAGAACTGGCCAGGTACAACATTGACATAGCAGCACTGAGCGAAACTCGACTTGCAGGTGAGGGCCAACTTTGCGAAAAGGGTGCAGGTTATACATTCTTTTGGAGCGGAAGAGGAACTGAAGAAAGACGAGAAGCAGGGGTTGGATTTGCAATCAAAACAGCAATTGTCAGCAAGTTAGCGGGGCCCCCAAAGGGAATAAATGACCGACTGATGACGGTCAAGATCCCCCTGTTCTATAGAAGAAAACATGCCACCATCATTAGCGCGTATGCACCAACTATGACAAACCAGGATGACGTCAAAGATAAGTTTTACGAAGAACTACATGCAGTCATTGCATCAGTTCCTAAAGCAGATAAGCTCATCATTCTTGGTGACTTTAATGCAAGAGTAGGCTCAGATAACATCTCCTGGAATGGCACTATTGGAAGGTACCGCGTGGGTCGCTGTAACAGCAATGGACTTCTTCTCCTCCAGACTTGCGCAGAACATGACCTCCTTGTCACCAACACCATTTTTCGACTTCCTACCCGCAACAGGACCTCCTGGATGCACCCTCGCTCAAAGCATTGGCACTTAATTGACTATGTAATTGTTAGGAAGAAGGACAGGCAAGATGTCCGGGTGACCAAGTCCATGTGTGGTGCCGAATGTTGGACTGATCATCGCCTCATTGTATCTAAACTTAAAATTCGTATCCAACCAGCTAGGCGCCCTCAGAGGAAGAAAACTCAAAAGAGGCTGGATGTCACCAAACTAAAGAAGACAAAAATCAAACAGTCATTTACTGACACCTTAGAAGACCGTCTCAAATCTATCTCGCTAGACGGCCAAAGTGTGGAAACAAATTGGGCAGCCCTAAGTGAGCAGATCTACAACACTGCTACAGAGGTCCTGGGTCCTTCCATCAAGAAACAAAATGACTGGTTTGATGAGAACTCAGATGATATAAAGCAGATGTTGGCTGAGAAACACCATCTCCATAAAGCATATTTAAATGATCCAAAATCTACATCCAAGAAAGACGCTTTCAACAACATGCGTAGAATCGTCCAACATAAACTACGCCAGATGCGGGATTCATGGCTGAGTAATAAAGCAGATGAGCTCCAAGGCTTTGCTGACAGCCATGACTTGAAAAATTTTTTACCTTGCACTCAAAGCGGTCTATGGTCCAACATCATCAGGATCATTTCCCCTCCTTAATGCAGATGGAAAAACACTAATTACAGACAAGGAAAAAATGCTCCAACGCTGGGCTGAACATTTTAATAATATTCTGAACCAGCCATCATCTATTAACGATGAAGCCATCATCCGCCTGCCCCAAATTCCTATAAATGAAGCATTAGATGATATACCAACTCTGGAGGAAACTAAGAAAGCGATTCGTCAACTGTCTAGTGGAAAGGCCCCCGGCTCCGATTCAATTCCTGTTGAGGTTTATAAAGATGGCGGTGCAGTTCTGATAGAGAAACTTCACATGATCTTCCAGCAAATGTGGCAGAGTGAAACCATCCCACACGATCTCAAAGATGCGTCAATTATACATCTATATAAACGTAAAGGTAATCGCCAAGACTGTAACAATCATCGAGGCATCTCTCTTTTATCAATCGCTGGGAAGATATTCGCCAGAATCCTTTTGAATCGCCTTACGGCTCATCTTGACAAAGGTCTTTTACCTGAAAGTCAGTGTGGATTCCGGAAAGAACGTGGAACCACAGATATGGTGTTCGCTGCAAGACAGCTACAAGAAAAATGCCAAGAACAGCACTGTGACCTGTACACAGCGTTCATCGACTTGACAAAGGCGTTCGACACGGTCAGTAGAGAGGGTCTATGGAAGATCATGGCAAAATATGGCTGCCCAAAGAAATTTATCACAATAGTGCAGCAACTGCATGATGGAATGCAGGCTAGAGTTCAGGAAAACGGTGAGCTATCAGAGCCTTTCCCCGTCTCAAATGGAGTTAAACAAGGGTGCGTACTTGCACAGACTCTGTTCAGTATCATGTTTTCTGCTATGCTGACTGATGCTTTTAGAGACGGGGACACAGGAATCGACATTAGTTATCGTATTGATGGAAAATTGTTTAACCTTAAGAGGCTTCAAGCAAAAACCAAGGTCAAAGCACACATCATCAGAGATCTTCTGTTTGCTGATGATTGTGCCCTCAATGCTGGCACAGAGGCTGATCTGCAGCATAGTGTGGATAGATTCTCCGAAGCCTGCGCCAACTTTGGGCTTACCATCAACACGAAGAAAACAGAAATCATGTACCAACCAGCTCCTGGCACAGTTTATACTGAGCCAATCATCAAGGTTAATGGTGAGAAACTGAATGTTGTGAACAGATTCACATACCTTGGTAGCACACTATCCCAGAACATTGTCATTGATGATGAGGTGAACACCAAGATCTCCAAAGCCAGCAGCACATTTGGCAGATTATACACCAATGTTTGGCATCGAAGTGGCATTAGTCTACAGACAAAGCTGAAGGTGTACAGAGCTGCGGTGCTTCCAGTGCTGCTATATGCAAGTGAAACATGGACTGTATACAGGCGCCACGTAAAGAAGCTAAACCACTTCCATACAGTCTGTCTCAGGAAGATAATGAACATCAAATGGCAAGACAAGATCCCGGATACCGCCGTTCTTGACAGAGCTGGTATCCCTAGTATTGATACTATTCTGATGCAGTCACAGATTCGCTGGGCAGGTCATGTAGTCCGCATGCCAGACCATCGACTGCCAAAGATACTCTTTTATGGTGAGATACAGAAGGGTAAACGCTCCCATGGTGGCCAAAAGAAGCGCTTCAAAGACACGTTAAAGACGTCATTGAAAACCTTTGACATAAACCCTGACACATGGGAAGCTGCTGCGCAAGACCGAACTGCTTGGCGCACATCTCTTCGTAAAGGTGCAGCGGCATGCGAATCATCCAGAAGAGCAGCAGCGGAACAGCGGAGACAAGCTAGAAAGGACCATGTAATAAAACCTTCACATGAAGCAAACATTCCCTGCCCACACTGTCCGAGATCTTTCCAGGCCCGCATCGGGCTCATCAGTCACCTTCGTACCCATAGACTAACCTAACATATTCCTAAATAATTGGATGAACAGAGTGGTCTTCATCACCCGTGATGGACGAACAACAACATACTTCTGTAAAAAACTGGTGTCAACAGTTTAAGTGCGGCCGCTCAAATGTTGCTGATCTGCCAAGATCTGGGAGACCAGCCTCAGAGTGCAACGATGAAAATGCAACAAGAGTGAAGAAAATCTTTGACCAGGATCGAAAAATGACAATTGTGGAGATAGCTAGTAGAGTAAAACTGAATGAAAGAATAGTTTACAGAATTTTACACAACAGACTGAACATGAGAAAAGTGTGTGCACGCTGGGTTCCGCGACTGCTGACACCTGAACAGAAGCAAACGAGGGTAAATTGCTGTCAACAGTTGCTCAAAAAGTGTCAGTCAAAAAACGTTTTGGAGACTATGGTGACAGTAGATGAGACTTGGGTACACCATTATGACCCCGAATCCAAAATTGCCAGCATGCAATGGAAAACCCCGGGCTCCCCAACACCTGTCAAGCCAAGGGCGCAGAAATCTGCAGGAAAAGTGATGCTGACTGTTTTTTGGGACGACAAAGGTGTCCTTTTGAAAGATTATCTGCCTCGTGGCAACACAGTTAATGGACAGTACTATGCAGATCTTCTCACAAAACTAAGAAAAGCTGTGACCAGGAAACGAGGGATAACGCGCACTCAAAATCTTCCTTTGCTTCAAGACAACGCGCCCTCTCACAGCTAGCAGCCAACGATTTGAATATTGAAATTCTTCCACACCCACCATATTCTCCAGATTTGGCTCCATCAGACTTTTTTCTATTCCCAAATCTTAAAAAACAGCTAAAAGGAAATCATTTTGACAGTGATGAAGAAGTTATACTGGCATGTGATGACTCGTTTAGTTTGAAAAATAGGGTGTTTTACTCCCAAGGTCTTTTCAAAGTCAAGCAGTGATGGCAGAAGTGTGTCAATTCAGATGGTGGCTATATTGAAAAGGAATAAACACTATACAAAATTTCAGCTCTCTGTGACATGTCCTTCATGGTCAGGCCCAAAACTTATGGCAAGCCCCTTGTATATAGAAAATAATGTACCCATCGCGTACAGACACACAAAATGTTTTTCTACTGCTACTATTTACGACTTTCTGCTGGCATTAGTACATTAGTGGTCATCTTGGTTTGGTTTGTTTGAAGTTAACAACGACAAAGGATCTTGGGCCATAAAAACCAGAGCCCGTGAATCAACAGTGGTGTCAAAGATCTCCTAAATTTAAAATCTGGCGTGAAAGGCCAAGGTAAGGACACATTCAAAGAGCAATTTTATGTGACGTCACGCAGTGATTTCACTCCCAATTTTTTAATCAGTAAACCATAGGGGTCTGATTTGATTAACGAATTTACTTTGATTTAGATTATAAACCCATACTACCTTTAATTTTATAATAAGCTGCTAATTTCCCTTTAAAATGAAAAGTTATTATAAAATTATTTCCATTGGCGCACAACTTTGCTGGCCTAATTATGGCATTGCGGTTTTTAATTTTTGGTTTTTCCAATTTTTCTAGGGCATCATACCTTAAGCCCTATAAGTATGCCAAATTTCAGACTTCTAGGTAGCCTATATATATATATATATACATACATACATACTGCCAGTCTGAATAAGTAGAAGTTGCTGGGCCCATCTAAAATACTTCTGCTTATCAGAAATTTGCATTATGATTGACATTTTGAGGTTAGAATCAGAAAGAAAACTTAGTTATTACATCAACTGGTTATTGCAAATATTTCATTGTTATTAATATTAAATAACATTTTTGCATCTTTTCCACTTTTTAAAATCAAAATAACAAAATCATAAGGTATTATCATGTTATTTTTAGTATCATGGTTGCAAGTACCAAAACATTTAAAAGTTCAAGTACAATAATTTACCAATCTTGGATCCTGTACTGTATTGTCAGAGTATAGTATAACATGAATAAGCCCCATGTAGTTCACAGGGGTCTGTGGGGAGACAGAGAGAATATGTTTACTGCTACCTCATACAATGCCATAAGAGTAGGGTGACCATATCGTTCAATTCAGAAAGAAGGACAATATTCACTTTTTTGTCATGGAAAGGAGGACAAGGGAGGACACTCTAATGAAAAGGGAGGACACTCTAGTGAAAAAGTAGGACATACTTATTTTAAATAATAAATGACAATGAAGCTTATTAATTACACATCAAACAATAATTTCATCAAATCACCTTGATTTTGTGTCTAATGATTTATTAAGATGATAAAAATCGTCTTTAGAAATGCTTGATTACTTCATAAATACACACAGAAACATTGCCACATAAATAACACTAGCGGTTGTTCTGGTTCTGGCGCATGCAAATTTGTTGGCACTTTCTGAATGATGGAAAGCGTTTTAAAGTACAATGCACTGATTTCAAATTATTTTGATGTTTCACAGTATGAAAAGAAAAAAGGGCCTTCTACAGAAGTTATTTTTTCGACACATTAAAAAACAAACAAAAAACTACGAATCCAAAAACCAACAGACTCCAAGCAGATACATTTTAAAAGATGTCAACAGCGAGAGAGAGCAATATAGTATAGTGGAAGAAGATATATTACAATCACCATAGACATTAAACAAAGCCACAACAACCGGCAGATAAATTACAGCCTGGAAGAGCTAACACACAAGAAAAACAATGTAATGTGCTATATAGAACAATGAATACTAAATATTCTAATTATAACCCATATAGTGTTGAACCGGGTATCCCTTGCACACGACAAACACCAGTTTTCAATTGCAGGGTTCAAAAACCAAAACAAACCAGCTTTGATTGCAAACTTTCAGACACAAATGCATTCTTGTGGCGTTCATGTTTTCATGTGTGTGTGTGTTTTTTTTCCTTCTTTTTTAATCAGCAGCAACTTTATTTCCTACTGACACAATTGTACCATCTCTGCATACGAAACATTCTGCTTCTAAATCTTGCCGACCTCTGCCAAAACATGGGAAATTTCTTTTTCAATTTATCTGCGAATACACACTTTTTATGCAAACCACAAGGTTTTTTATATTTGGACATGGTCCCAAATATAATTGACAAACCATGTGTCTAGGTTGAAGGATGCGCATTAATTAATGTTTAATTCAATATTAAAGATAAAACTGTTTGTGATTTGCAATAGACGAGGTTTTAAATGACTAAACCTTATACCGTCTGATAATTCAAAGTGCATTTTTGGATAACAGGCGTCAATGAACAAATATAGTAAAAATGTGTAAAACTTAGATAAAATATGATTATAATCTATTACTGATAAACAATCCAACAACATGAAAGCTTGCGGGATGGGCGATACATTGTGTGCTGGATTCTGAGGAAATTCAGTTGTCGGAAGAGAAATTCAAATGGGGAATTTTCTAAATGGCGTCTTTCATATATTGTAAATCGCGTAAAAAGCAGGATATTTCAACATTTAAAAAAAATCAGGCCAGACTCACAATTTAGGCATTAAAAGCCGGACGTATGGTCACCGTAATAAGAGGCAATTAATATGTGCAATGGCTGGCGGGTTTTATCATGTAAAACAAACTGCTACAGAAAGTGATGCTGCAAGAACATGAAGTCTTTGATGTTGGACTCCTGCAAGGGGAACAACTACAGTGGTGGCTCCATGCGGAGCAAACAAGGGAAAAGAAGACAATTACATGAATAATAGAAACTCGGAATCACAAGAGACAGTACACACACATATGTATTCACACAATTTTAGATTTACTTTATTTGGACTGAGTAGGGAGATTATATCATATTTTGATATCAGAAATCAAAATTATTATCTTGAATTAACTATACTAGCCTAGGCTATTGCTTATATCATAATTATAATCCATCAAGGGTTGCACGAGATATTTTCTCTAAAAAAAATGAGTGGAAACATGTAAGAGAATAAGGTACTACCGGTTAATTCAACTTCAAGAGAAGAAGAGACAGAGAAATGCCTCAACAAAAGAACTGACCATATGGTTTAGATTGGATTAGACTAAAGACAGAGGCGATTCAAGACACCAGAGATTGAAGGAAATGGAAAGACATGATCAGCAATGCCAGTCGGTACGCACTGAGCGAATACTGTGTTTGAATGCAAGTAGCAGGAATAAACAACGAAACACATGTCACAAGTGTGTACACTTGTAATAAATAAAACTTTACCCTGCTACTGCAATGAACTAAATTAACGAAAGCCTGCTCTGTTTTTCTTTGCCAGTGTTTTCTCACTAAAATGCGAAATTCTGCGGCCACTCTCTATGTGAAGGTTTATGTTTTACTTTTCGGCCAAATCCTAAGAACAGAAAGTGAATCCAGTTTTTACAATTCCATGCGCTGAATCAATAACAGTTCCGGGTCAAGAATGTTTCCTTTTAAGATGTAAATGCGGATTGAAATTCCACTCTTAAAGTAACAGTCAGTGACAATATTATTGATCTTATTGATTTAGTACTGAATTTAAAAGTTACGAATGTTTGTTTTAAGGTAACATGCATTTGACTGCATTTCACGCAGCAAAGACAATTAAAATATGCCGTACCTTTAGAGTAATTTGTTTTCAAGTTTATATAATACTGTCTACTGCAGGAAAACCATTCAGTTTTTAAATAAGCAAACGCATTGGACGTTGGAATATATGCGTCAACCAGCAGCTCCGTTTTTGTTTAGTGCATGTAATGTTTACACAAACTGCGATGCAATAGGAAACTGTTGTCACAGTTTGCAGACAATGATAAAATTGCTTTATGGAGAACTGGGAAAAGTCTGCCAAAATTATATAGGCTAAGTATCTACACAAGCAAATAAATAAAGCATGTAAATGGACGATGAAATAGGGATTCCAACAAAATGCGAATAAAACAGTGGGAATGATCTTCAGTAGAGGTAAGGTTGTTAAAAATAAGATTATAGACATAAAAATACTGCAGCAGAACAGTAGGCCTACAGTCTAAACCACTTGATTCCTAGGAATGACGCTAGACCAACAGCTGAACTGGAATAAACACCTAGATAATTTGGTGGAGGCTTGCAAAGGATTAACTAACGTTAGATGTTTGAAAGGTAATGGATGGAGTGCAATCACTAAGACAATGATCATGTTTTATGTATCTTTTATTAGAGAAAAAATAGATTATAGGAGTGTATTATATGACTGCTGCACTTAGTAACAAGATTAAATTAGGTAGAATTTAGCATCAAGCATTGTGTACAATAGTAGGTGCAGTCAGATGAACATTGATGGGGGCTCTGGAGATGGCTTTAGGAATCTACCTTTAGAACGATGAAGAATGAAATTAAGACTAAAATACATGAACAAAGTTATGTTAGGAAAGTCTCACCCAGCATATCCAAGTTTTACCAGATATCAACTAACAGACGGTCAGTCCACTGAGCACCAATAGATACCCAACAGGATGGAAGTGTATGGAGGGAAAAGTCCACTTGGATGCTTTAAAATACATCAGTTAACAGTTGAGAATACAAGTCTGTTATTCCACCCTGGGAGCTCAAGAAACCAGACACCGACTATTACCTTGCAGAAATACTTAACAGAACAAATAATACTGAAAGTATCAAAAACACTACCAAAAATATATACAATAAATATCAAAGGACAGCATTACAGTAAACACAGATCCAAGGGAGAAGGTGGTAAATTAGGGATAGGAATATATATTCCAAATGGAAAATGATAAAAGGATATAGTTTCACAGAATATACATACATTTTCACTGCAGAGATAATGGCAGTACTAAAAACTCTAGAAATATTTTCTAACAACACTCCCCAGAAACTAACAGTTTAAACAATTCAAGCACTAAGAAACTTACGAGAATGCAGTAGATCTGATATAGCGGAAGAGATGTTTCTGGCTACTACATACCTATGCTCCAGAGGATGTTCAATTTTAATAGCTTGGGTACCTTCACATGTTGTCACAGAGGGTAATGAAAAGGCAGACAAGGAAGCCATGAATAGATCTGATAAAAATTGTAGGGATGAGTAAATCAGAGATTAAAAGCTTAATTGAAGAAATAATAACAGATGAATGAACAGCAGAGTGGGATAACAATTTGAAAGGATAACATGCATGTAAGTGTTCACCCACCCGTGTGTTACCGGGGCCCGAAAGGGGAGCAAAGAATAGTAACACTGCACCCTACCACGCATGTCGTAAAAAGCGACTAAGGAGGGTATGGGCATGGGGCTGTTTACCCCATCCCGTAAAAACTTCGCACAGTGGGCTGATCACCTGCTTGCCAACCAATCTGATTACGGAAACAACGATAGATTGTTTGGTCTGTTTTTGTTCCACAAAGATGCCACTAGGCGTGGTGGAAACAGCGATAGATTGATCAATTTGTTGTTGCCCTAAGACGCCACTAGGCGTACTGGCCACATACTGCTTTGCCGGTTGGTGGCTAAGGATGGAAGAAGAGAAGAAGAAGAAGTGTTCACCACTGCAGCAAAAAAGTGTCAGATATTTAGGGGGTTTGAAAATTCCCGGTTACAAGAAACTTCTCAGACTACAGCTGAGAAAGGGCTATTTCAGAATAGAAGAACCTTTCTGTGCAGAATGTCTTAAAGACAGTAATATAGAACATTTCTTGTTAAAATGTAATAACAGAGAATCCCAATATTAGATTATTTGCAGGCTTCAAATTCATCCGTAACTACAGAACAGGTGTTAACAAAAGACAAACCTAGGAAACTGCATAATAGTCAAACAGTATTTAACAAGAACTACATTTAATATATGGTGATTGGTGGGGGTTATGATAGGGAAAGTGAAGATCTAGTGGTGTTCTTATAAAATATATTACTTATGACAAATGAAAGTCAGTTAAAATATCGAACTTAACACCTCATGCTTTACACACCTTCCCCTGCCCATTTTTGTTTATGTTTTTTTGTTGTTGGTTGGTTTATATTATTTGCTGTTGTTGTGTCACACCATGACAAGTATGATGAAAGTACTATTTTAGAGTAATAAGCAGACGCACACACAATCTGGTAATTTTGATTTGTTCTGTTTTAAAAAAAAAAGATCACAAAGGAATATGATAGTTTATGATAGAAGAACATCATTATGCAGAGTGTGTGCAAGATAATACTGCAGAACATTTCTTCTAAACTTTCAAAAGTATGAATGACAAAGGGTCCCACAATTAGAATATTTGCAGTAATGTTACTGTAGAACAGGTGTTAAAATATATCTGCTTAATGAAATATATAATACAGGTTCGCAACCTTTTATCTGAAATGCTCGAGGACGGTTAGGTTTTGGAAATGGGATTTTTCAGATTTTTTTTGTTAAAAACGTATCAGTAATTTTTTACTGCCTTCGCATGGGCTATTTTAATCTCGTATCCAAAAAAAAATGAGAGCAGCAAGCTTTAGTGGCTTATTAAGTAGGACTACACACAACCATAGTTAAAACAAATTGGTTATGCCACTGATATTCCTACACACAACCATAGTTAAAACACATTGGTTATGCCTACACACAACCATAGCTGAAACAAATTTGTTATGCCACTGATATGCCTACACACAACCATAGTTAAAACAAATTGGTTATGCCACTGATATGCCTACACACAACCATAGTTAAAACAAATTGGTTTTGCCACTGATATGCCTACACACAAGCATAGTTAAAACAAATTGGTTATGCCACTGATATGCCTACACACAAGCATAGTTAAAACAAATTGGTTATGCCACTGATATTTGGCTCATTTAAAAAAAATTACTATAGGCTGTAAAGTGGCTCTCAACATTTTGAAGAGCATATTTATATTCATATCCTATCACATCTGCTGTTTAGATTTGTTAAATGTTTCAGTAGTTGTTTTATTGGTACTTGTGTCACCCATTCTGAAATTCAATGACCACACTGGCTTCCGTACATTTGCCTGCGCGGAGTTAGTCTGTTTTGCAATTCGCAAGTAGGGGTGGCAGGATACTTGTGTCTACATTTTCCTTACATTTGCCTGCGCAGGGTTAGTCTATTATGCATTTCGCAAGTAGGGGTGGCAGGATAATTATGTCAACATTTGACAAGGATCAGTGTGTAGCAAGGGGACCCCTCCCCACCCAGCCCTCCTCACCCAGCGGCGAAAAGAAATAAAGGATCAGTGCGTAGCGATTTCTTGTCAGGGTACAGTTTTGTTGGTTTTGTGGCCCTAAACAGGACCGTGATGCAGTTTTGTGGGCCCTAAACAGGACCATGGTGCAGTTTTGTGGGTTTTATGGGCCCTAAACAGGACCGTGGTGCAGTTTTGTGGGTTTTCTGGGCCCTAAAAAGGACCATGGTGCAGTTTTGTGGGTTTTCAGGGCCCTAAAAAGGACCGTGAGGGGAACAGATCACCAAGGATCGCTGAAGCTATGCACATATCAGTACATACACATGTTCGTTCGTAGCAGCACAATTTAAAGAGGAGGCCAAAATTCTGTAATGTCATGCACGATACTGTCGAACGGGTCTGACTGATGAACTTTATTCCGATGTCGCCACAAAAAATCACACATGTAGGAATCTAACATGTGTCTCTGTGTTCCGTTTTGACATTTGTTGCGTTCTTTGGCAGCTTTCCAAAACCTCTCTATTCGTTGTGTGTTTGCTCCTGTATTTGGGTCGACAAAATTTGCAGAATGATTCACCGTTTCGTGAGTTAAACCTGGCAAATTCTGAATGGTACTATATGCGCGCCATTGATCAGACACAACTGTCGTACCAGGACGAATGTTGGCTATGATAAAGGGCATTAGTGTAGCCGCTGAGCGGTCCAGCACTGGAACCATGAAACACTCACTTGTTTCACGACAAATGCCACCAAATACCCACTGCTGTGGAAATACACGACCGACGTTATTTTTTCTGCGTGTGAACACACTTTCATCAGTCTCAACCGTCGTATTGGGACCGCCAATTACAGCGGGATTAGCAATTAGTGAATTTGCACAAACCTCAAGGAGGTTGCTGTTCCATTTTATGACAGCTTTATTGGCAATTCCTAGCTCTGATTTACAGAAAGCAATGCTAGTCATCTCTTTACTCCAACAGTAAATGAACAGAATAATCTGCCTGAAGGACAGATGTGTGCCCTCTAACCATGTGCCAGAACAAACAGGAATGTTCTGCTGACATGCGCGGCATCTCTAACGATCTTGGTGAACTGTGAGAGACAAACTCATGACATGATTGTTAGCACACAGTCGGACGTTGTGTATAATTCCTCATTCCTGCAAAAACTGCACACAATTCTTTTTGTTGCATGTTAAATCTGACAACTCCAAGAGATTCATCTTCCACGGCCTTGACACAGCGATTGAATGACACAGTGTTAGATTTGCCGCGCGAATTGAAGAAAAAGTATGGTGCTTCGTGTGGCTACTAAATTTTAACAATTATAATCTGTGGGGGATAAAAGACACATGTACCTTTTTTATTAACAGAATATGCACAAATAGGAATGAAAGCACTTAATCACTTTTCAACATAGTCCCCACCACATTCAATGCAGGTGTGCCAGCGCTTCACTAATGCCTGTATTCCGTGAGAAAAAAACTCTTCTGACTGACTGCATAGCCACGTATGCACCGCCTCTTTCACCTCATCATCCGTTCTGAACTTCTTGCCACCGAGTGCCTCCTTGAGGGGTCCAAACACATGATAATCACTCGGTGCGAGGTCCGGTGAACATGCAGGATGTGGAAGACACTCCAAACGCAGATTCGTGATTTTCATTCCTGTCTCACGAGCTTTGTGTGGCCGCACGTTATCATGCTGTAACAACACACCATAACTGAGCAAGCCGTGATGTTTTGACCTAATTGCAGGTTTCAAGTGGTTCTGCAGCAGATCACAGTATGATTCGCTGTTGATAGTGAGTTCCCTGGGCATGTAATGTTCCAGGATTGGGCCATTACAGTCCCAGAAGAGCGTGAGCATCAATTTTCCGGCCGACCGCGTTGAACGGAACTTCTTTGCTTTTGGCTGTCGTGAAACATTCTAAATCCACATATCTAAATTAAAAAGTAAATGTAAAGCCTAACGAATTAATTAAATAAAAGGAAAGAAGAATGGTAAAAGACCAGTGCTTTTCCCAAAAGCGTACACCTGCGTTGTAGAGTGCCATAATGACTGAACCCGAGATCCCCTTTTTCTACTTCGTCTGCAAAATGTAACGCTTTCACGTTTGATAGTAAAGCCTACAGCAGCATACACGCGTTTCTAAAAATAAAACTGGTACTGTGTTTCTTAGAAAACCTTGAGATACGCACACTGCTTAATGACCTAGATAAAATACTAGCATTAATGTCATTATATACACTGCGTAATGAAAAGACAGACGGACTTAGAGAGAGAGAGGGCTGAACGGAGGAACGCATGCAATGCTACCACACCGTCTCACAATAAAAGTGAACGCAAATCACACGCGAAAGGCATGAAGCACTAATTTTTTTCAAATAGACAGTGATAAAAAACACTACCAATACGAGGTTAGGTTTTAAAAAACATGGTTAATGCTTATTAGGAAACATGACACAATACTGTTTTACGTTTGAAATCCTGACAGTACAGAAGACACCCCATCGTATCGAAGTGAACGGGTGGTAGAAGAAAATACATATTTTGAACGCAGCCACTTGGCCCCATTAAATTTATATATTTGGGTTCCTTAGGACTTGCTGACAAAGAATATGTTAAGTGTTATGCAAATAGTCTAGGAATTAACAAATTATAGCCAAAATAAAATAGTGAGGTTGTCTGACAGCACCAGATCATATTTGCTCATTGGCATGTTTTAAAACCACTATTTTACGGGAAATAGGCCAACAAGTTAAATCCGATTTGATTGGCTAGAATTATATGTAAGGCGAAACATGATTAGTCGAATGCAAATACTATTTTTGGTTGTTAAGGGAAACGGTAGGAAGGGTAAATTTTTTTCAAAAGCTTTTGTAAACATGGTCCCATTGGTTAGATCATTTGATATAGTCAATTAGGAGCGTCAGTTCAGGGCCACATTTTGAAAATAAACTTACTGAGAAGCAAGTGCGTTGAGATCCAGCTCATATTTTTCTAATGAAAGCCTGGGACAGAGGCAGATCGGAATTGTGCCATAACTCATCGCCATTACAATAATGAATTAGCGTTGAATATGACAGATGTATGACACAGAAAATATGTAAATAACCAAAAATGTACAAAGTTGTACAAAGAGAATTTCTTCTTCTTCCTCGGCACAAATTTATGATCTAGAGAGTCAACTCAACATCTCCAAACAGTTTTTCGTTGACAGCACTTTTTACACTTTGAAATGAAAAAGCTGCAATTTTCCTCTGTACTGCACCAATATGACCTACAAGTTTGGACAACATTGCTGACCTATAATGAACCTTCAGATTTTGAATAATACCTTGGTCACAAGGCTGAAGTTTGGATGTCGCATTTGGTGGTAAAAATAAAAGTTCTGTTGCTTTTAGATTTTGAACATTTATGTGGGCTGAACAGTTGTAAAGCACCAAAAGAACTTTGTGATGTTGACGTTCCATAAAATGATAAAATGCATATAGCCACTTGGTGAAAATGTATGATGGCATCCAGGCTATTGAATTAGCTGCATAATCAACACACAATTTTTTTGAACCTTTAAAACAGCGTGGATTTTTTAATTTACCGATTTCAAGTAATGGCAATTTATCTGAACCATCCATATTTGTACACACAACAATTGTGATTCTTTCTTTTCATTGCCCCCCCCCCCCCCCCCCCCCCACCTTTCCCTACCCTCGGCACTTTTAATTTCTGAAGGAAAAAGTCTTGTCAGGCAGTAATCTCCAAAACAATCCAGTTTCATCAGCATTAAACACATCAACGGAATTATACCTACTCATGGCTGGTTTTAGCACCTTCTCCGTCCATGACTCGGTAGTCATTTCATTAACAGAATGCCTTTCCCCACACACAAAAAAAAAGGTAAAGGAACTCGTTACACGCCCATTGAGGCATATTGGGAATATGGTGTTAGGCCCATATTATCTTGACCGTCGGCACACTAGGGGTGATGTGGTTGGCATCACGCCGGCCGCCTTAACCTTCACAGGGTTGCTCTGGTACCCATTTGGGGCCGGGACAACCCAGGAGCCGTTTGTAACCTAAAAAATTCCCACCTCATCTGAGGATCGAACCATAGACTACTGCGCTAGGAAGCCAGTGCACTAACCACTATGCTACCGCGGCTTTGTAAGTAATGTGCCGTTTTTTAAAACAACCAACCAGCCAGGACTACATTTCTAGCCAGTCCGACCTTCCAGAAGTGCTAACTCTTCTGCCTTTGCAGTTAATATAGGTCCATTTACAGGAACATTTGTAGCTCTCGCCATGGTGAACCATTTTAGGAGTGCCGTGTCAACCACATCACACGTCGGTTTTCGGTTCTTCATTCTGTGACAATCAACTTGTCCACCATAAAACATTTTTCTGTACCGATCCTTATTTTTTATGATTCCTGAAAGCGTTGATTTTGGAATGTCGAATTCCTTTGCTATTTCCATTTTCTTTTTGCCACTATTTTCCACTTCTTGTACTAGCTCAATCTTTCTTTTCAAAGATATGGATTTTAACTTTCCAGCCATTTTTAGAGGGGAAATAACTCAAATTCTAACACTGACGAAGCGCGCAATTTCCGAAAATAGCCGAAAAGTTGTACAAATGTCCAGGTACTGTATTTGAAAAAAAGTTCGTCTTAAGCAGATCAAATTATATAGTCGGGACACGTTTAATTGTTCGGCATATCCGAAAATTCGTGATAAACGGATTCCGCTTAACCGGACATTTTTTACAAAGACAAAGAAGAAAAATTGCCGGGGATAAACAAATTGTTCTTCACAACAGAAATTCGCCACATCCGAGATCGCCTTAAGCGGTTTGCACTGTATATGGAATTGCCAAATAGTACTATGACACCTATCTTATTGAATAGAAGGAAATAATGCTGAAATTGCAGAGGCGTTGTAACCATTAGGGAGAGGAATACTGGTGTATACTGTTACATGAGAAGCTAGCAGTTGGCCTACCGCGCTGAACTCTGTGTTTGTTATGTATTGTGCTCAGTGTGGAAATAGATTATAAATTAGTTCTGAAGTAGGAGGTACAACCTTCTTGTTTCAGGGACCGTGGTATTAACGTATTAAAGCAGCACCTGGTCTGAGTTTTGCTGAATCCAGAGGCTGGTAGCAGACTCCTTGTGACAAACAACCACCTAGCTTGAAAAGCCAGTATTACCTCATAGTACTACAGCACAACTTACACACATATTGCAATAATAATATATGTCAATACAAAGATTCTATCTATAAATTGTGTACATACTGATAAGGGTGGAATTAGGATGCCGTCAAATTACCACCTCTATCGACACCAGGTATTACAATGCAAGATGTGGGTGTCTTATCTGGTTTAGATTGTTGCGGTGTGTGTGTTGCAGTAGAACAGTTCAGGGTACACCACAGGCAACATGACGTGTAGAGTCATAAAAATGGTAACTTCGCTTTAGGTTTATACCATTTATTGCACGCCACAAAACAGTCATGATACTTATGTTATCATCGGCATAGAAACGAATGCAGCATTCAAACTCATGTTAACTGACAGTCATGTAGGAGTCAATACTCAATAGTTGTATGGAAAACAAATATCATAGCGAAGCTTGATAAATAATACATATAACTTCTGCAACCGTGGTCAGCTGCAGATCCTTAATGTTCATAGACAATAATAATTATTCCTTCCTGATGCTAGCAGATCAGATGTATACAATACGTCCGTTTACTGTCTGCAAGTGAGTAGCATACATGGATTACAGGTCAGCTCGACCTTTATAACCTTCCTAAGTCTAACCATCTGACTTGGACGTGATCTCTGATATAACGAATCCTGGAACACAGACAATAGTCTTGTTGGTCTAGAGCGACCCATAGATATATAACTAGTTCAGGTATAAAGATACCGATGACTTAATCCTAGTCAAAGTACCTCTCCATTTTGAATCACACAGGCGAGCAAAAAGGCGACAAAATGACGAACCTCTAGATGATAGCCTAAAGTTCGATACAAGAGGAATTACCTTATTTCGGAAAATCAACCATGAACATATGCCTCCAGGCAGGCTTGAATAATACGGGGAAATAGTCTAGTTAGCTAACTAACTCACAAAGACAATGTATTTCCCTCAGAGAATCACAAGACGCAGTCGCGTCCGCTCGCTAATCAGTCCATTTCTCAACTGCCCGACCTGGGCGGAACAACAAAACGACAACCCAGTCGAGACATGCGCAGAGTGACAATCTCTGAGTCGCTGTTCACAATAAGACGATTCTAAGAACATTCGAGATAAAAGTCTTACACAGTCGCGCCTTTTATGGACATGAACAGAAGCGTTAAGAAAGGTTTCAAACATCTACAACAGTTGACTGATACTACCAAATAAGGAGATATGGTCACGCTTCGTTCAAGACATTATAGACCGAACGTGTCTCTATACAAGAGGAGGTAAACTCATAAAAAATAGCAGTATCGATATTTCGGGTTCTGTCCCTTTGACCATAAAATATATATAACATGCATTTCAGTCAAATAATGATCATACATACGAAAAACGATCATACAAAGACTTTGGAAAAAAGTAATTATTTGTGCGTAACATTACCGCACCCTCCCGGGAAAAAAAAAAAATGAAACATTTTTTTTTTAAATCCTGGAGCCGGAAAAATCTAGGCTCCTAACGCACGTATGATGCGCGGATATACCTAACAAAATAGCTCAACACTTGGAGCGAAACTGAGATCATATCCCAGGTCCTTAGAGAAAAATTTATCTAAGTATACGCGTATATATCCCAGGAAGGTGCCACCAACACAAACCACAATGCTGGCAACATCATAATAAAAGTCAAATTATTCTCATACCAATATATGAAATCAAATATATTATTATGATATCATACAATGTGTTGCAAATAGCGGTGTAATATATTAATATACCGCACTATTTTATTACATTATGTAATGCATCAGTAACTAATAAGTAATACATGTGTTGATCTTCGTTGACATAAAACATTCAATAGAAGAAGATGTGGACATCATCCGCTCCCAATCTAGGACAGGACTTGATATACTCAAAGTCCCCACACTGGCCACCATGAATTGATAAGGGTGGAATTAGGATGCCGTCAAATTACCACCTCTATCGACACCAGGTATTACAATGCAAGATGTGGGTGTCTTATCTGGTTTAGATTGTTGCGGTGTGTGTGTTGCAGTAGAACAGTTCAGGGTACACCACAGGCAACATGACGTGTAGAGTCATAAAAATGGTAACTTCGCTTTAGGTTTATACCATTTATTGCACGCCACAAAACAGTCATGATACTTATGTTATCATCGGCATAGAAACGAATGCAGCATTCAAACTCATGTTAACTGACAGTCATGTAGGAGTCAATACTCAATAGTTGTATGGAAAACAAATATCATAGCGAAGCTTGATAAATAATACATATAACTTCTGCAACCGTGGTCAGCTGCAGATCCTTAATGTTCATAGACAATAATAATTATTCCTTCCTGATGCTAGCAGATCAGATGTATACAATACGTCCGTTTACTGTCTGCAAGTGAGTAGCATACATGGATTACAGGTCAGCTCGACCTTTATAACCTTCCTAAGTCTAACCATCTGACTTGGACGTGATCTCTGATATAACGAATCCTGGAACACAGACAATAGTCTTGTTGGTCTAGAGCGACCCATAGATATATAACTAGTTCAGGTATAAAGATACCGATGACTTAATCCTAGTCAAAGTACCTCTCCATTTTGAATCACACAGGCGAGCAAAAAGGCGACAAAATGACGAACCTCTAGATGATAGCCTAAAGTTCGATACAAGAGGAATTACCTTATTTCGGAAAATCAACCATGAACATATGCCTCCAGGCAGGCTTGAATAATACGGGGAAATAGTCTAGTTAGCTAACTAACTCACAAAGACAATGTATTTCCCTCAGAGAATCACAAGACGCAGTCGCGTCCGCTCGCTAATCAGTCCATTTCTCAACTGCCCGACCTGGGCGGAACAACAAAACGACAACCCAGTCGAGACATGCGCAGAGTGACAATCTCTGAGTCGCTGTTCACAATAAGACGATTCTAAGAACATTCGAGATAAAAGTCTTACACAGTCGCGCCTTTTATGGACATGAACAGAAGCGTTAAGAAAGGTTTCAAACATCTACAACAGTTGACTGATACTACCAAATAAGGAGATATGGTCACGCTTCGTTCAAGACATTATAGACCGAACGTGTCTCTATACAAGAGGAGGTAAACTCATAAAAAATAGCAGTATCGATATTTCGGGTTCTGTCCCTTTGACCATAAAATATATATAACATGCATTTCAGTCAAATAATGATCATACATACGAAAAACGATCATACAAAGACTTTGGAAAAAAGTAATTATTTGTGCGTAACATTACCGCACCCTCCCGGGAAAAACTGGTAAATCTCTCAATACAATCCTGAAAATAATTTATTTAAATGTGGCCGAGTGATCTTTTGGCCCGTATATCACTAACTAAGCCTTCTTAGATAATTACATGGTACAATGTTATAAATTCCCCCCCAAAAAAGTGAGAAACACATACAACTTGTGATTACATTTGATTGTGATTCCTGATTCACTTTGTAGTTGAATCAGGATATCTAATATTTGAAGGAATTAATACATATATTTTTAAAAGTTACACTTGACTTATTAAGCTAGTCTTATAGAGTGTTCTATGTGTGTGAGTGTCACAGTGTTGTAAAGTATTGTGAATTAAATTAAAGTGTTTATCTGTCTGTTGTTGTTGTGACATACACTTCATCCTTATCATAACCCTAGACATTCAACGTAGTCATCACATTAGCCCAGAATAAGTCTGGCTGAGGTCTAAATGTGGTAGCAAAGTAAGGTTATCTGTAAAACACTACACCTATTAGATACAGATACCTTCACAGCTGATCTCAGTCAGTACACTAAGTCCCCTATAAATATTTATATCAACCCACTTTACCACATATATTGGGGTCCTGTCCGGGATTTGAATCTTCTCCTATTATATATATTGGGGGGTAATTCACTTCAGGGAATAATAAAAATTTAAAAGGTATCCTTGGGTGGAAATTAAATAAGGTTGAGCTCTCAGTGCCTGTGGTTGTCCTTAGATAATTATTTATAGATTGAATTGTTTACATTTGCCTGTTAGAAAATGGCGGACCTGGCAAAATTTCGATCTGCTGCTATGCAGGCTGTTAAAGAGTTAGGAATGGACGGGCAAGTTATGATTGCTTATGTCACTACTGAATGTGACAAATTTATTGAACGTGAAGAAAAAAGATTAGAAAAAGAGGCTGAAAGAAAGTTAGAGGCTGAAAAAGAAATTAAGAGGTTGCAGATTGAGGCTGACAAAGAGGCTAAGGCATTGGAGGCAGATAGGGAGATTAAAAGGCTCCAATTAGAAGAACAAAAGGCAGAAAGAGAAGAAAGAAGGCTAGCTACAGAAAGAGAAGAAAAGAGACAGGCGGCAGAAAGGGAAGCAGAGGAACGAAGATTGACTGCAGAAAGGGAAGCAGAAAAGGAGGAGAAGAGATTACAAAGGGAGCACGAGTTACGACTAAGGGAGTTGGAATTTCAAGGCCATGCTCCTGAAAATGGTGCCAGTCCCTTTACCTTTGATGCCACTGCTAGTCAGGGAGCCTCAACCTCAGCTATGAATTTTCCTTTAGATCATTTTGTTGAGAAGGAAGATGATATCGAGAGCTATCTAAATAGATATGAACTATTAGCTACCACGTATGGGTTAGAGAGAGAAAGGTGGAGCGTAAAGTTATCTCAAGGGCTTCGTGGTACGGCTTATGAAGTTTTTGCCAAAATGAGCAGAGATGATCAAGAAAATTATGACATGCTAAAGCAGGCTCTTTTGTTAAGATATGAAAAGAATGGTGAATTTTATAGGAAAAAATTTAGGAATGCTAAACTACTGTCAGGTGAAACCTATCACCAGTTCTCTGCACGGTTAGAGACCTACTTGGAGAAATGGACTTCTTTGGGGAAAACCCAAGATCTTAAGGAAATGATCCTTATAGAACAACTAAGAGAGTCCATGGCTCCAGACCTGAGAAAGTTTCTCATGGAACAAGGTGCAGAGAGACTGGGTGAGTTACTGAATGTCGCTGAAAGGTATCAAGCAGCTCAGGCAGAGGTATCAGGTAATAAAAAGAAACAGGTAGATAATTTTAAGGCACCACAGAACTTTAATAAATTTGATCCTAGAGATCAGAACAAAGGTAAGCACCAGTTTGATAGGCCACGGTATGACAATAAAAATAAAACCCCACAATTCGATGAAAGGAAATCTGATGAAAGAAAATCTTTCAACCAAAAAAGGAGGTGGTGTAAGAATTGTCGGATGGACAATCATGATACTGACCATTGTAGAAGGAAACCTCCTCATTGTGCTGCTATGACATCTGGAAAAAAGGTCAAACCTGCGGAACTACAGGAACCATACCACCCCCCAGTGTGTGAAGATGTCATCTGTAATGGAGTCACCATAAGGTGCTTATATGATACAGGTCTAGATTATGATTCCGTTGTGAGTTCTCACCTGGTGCAGGCAGATCAATACACCACAGAAACAGTGGAGATTCAAACTGCAACCAAGGATGTAGCGACCATGACACTTCCCGTCGCCCGGATAAAGGTGAAAACGCGATATGTGGAAGGAATCATAAAAGCAGCAGTGATAAATGAGCCAATCTACCCTCTGATATTGGGGTGTAGATATGTCTTCTTGGGGAATCCCAAGAGACCTGTGATATTGGCAACAGTGCAGACCAGATCACAGTCTAAAAAGAAGGAGGATAATCCAATAAATACTCATCCAGATGAGATGAGGAAGGCACAGGCGGAGGACAAAACACTGAAGCCGTGTTTCAAGAAGTTGCCCAAATCTCATACACCTCCAGGCAAGGGAGAATTTTATATGAAGAACAAGCTGATTTATAGGAAGGCTGGATCTGAATCCAATGGTCAAGGACAGCTGGTCCTTCCCACTTCATATAGGACTAAAGTGTTGGAACTAGGGCATGTGATTCCCTTCAGTGGTCATATGGGGATCAGCGCAACAGGACAGCGTATAGCTTGTCACTATTTCTGGCCAGGGATAACTGAAGATATCAAACGATATGTAAAATCCTGTCCAGAGTGCCAACAAGTAGCACCTAAGCATTGGACTGCACCAGCAACTCTGGGGGAAATGCCCATAGTGGGAACACCCTTTGAGAGAGTTGCCGTGGACCTTGTGGGACCTCTCACTCGAACCAAGAGAAGGAACAGCTACATTCTGACTCTGGTGGACACTTGTTCTATGTGGGGAGAGGCGGTAGCCCTGTCATCGATTGACTCTAAACATGTGGCAGAGGCATTACTCACAATTTTCACAAGGTTAGGCTTTCCCAATCAAATCTTGACTGATAATGGCTCTCAGTTCAAGGGGAAACTAACAGAAGAAGTTTTCAGGATCTTCCAGGCCAAACACTTCCATTGTAGTGTGTACCATCCCCAAGGGAACGGCCAAGTGGAAAGATTTAATGGCACGTTGATGTCGATCCTGAGAAAGTTGGCACATGAAAAACCAGATACATGGGACCAGTACCTTCATGCCGCCCTCTTTGCTTATCGGGAGGTACCCCATAGTTCAACCGGTATGGCCCCGGCAACATTATTATTTGGAAGGCCAATAAAAGGTCCACTCGAAGCTCTGTTAAGAACGTGGACTGATGAAAAGGCAGAGGAAAATATTACATCCTCATACCAATATGTGAATGAGCTGACCACTCATTTAGAAACTGGCTGGAAACTTGCCAATGAAAATTTGAGACAAGCCAGGAAAAAACATGCTGCCTATTACAACAGGAAAGCTAAAGACAGAGATTTGGCTGTGGGAGAGAAGGTACTGCTTCTTCTACCCGGTAGTCAGAATAAGTTACAAATTGGATGGCAAGGTCCATATACAGTTCTGAAGAAAGTGTCTAGAACAAATTATAAGATAGATAAGAAGGGGAAAGAAAAAATCTATCATGTGAATCTCCTGAAGAAATATTTGGAAAGAGAAAATCAGGAAGAGACACACTTGTTGACCTTGTCCATTGCAATGGAGATGAAAAAGGAACCACTTTCATCATTTGAATATCCATTACATCCCTGTGAGACAGCGGCACAGGTGAAAATCAGTACACATTTAACGAAAAATCAGAAGGAGAGAGTGCAACAGGTTCTAGATGATCATACAGAGGTGTTAACGGACCGACCGGGGCATACAAACTTATTGGAATATGATATGAAACTGATAGACCCCACACCTGTCTGTATGAAAGCCTATTCGATTCCTTTTGCTAAGGAGAAAGCCTTGAAGGAAGAGATAGACTATTTGTTGAAGGAGGGAATAATTTCACACAGTGAATCTTCGTATAGTTCCAGTGTGGTGCTCTTAAGGAAACCCTCTGGAGAACATAGACTCTGTATAGATTACAGGAGACTGAATGCTATCACAGAAGGTCAGGTGGATCCATTGCCGGATACAAATCAGTTGTTTGCCAGGCTAAACAAAGCTAAATATTTCTCAAAAGTGGATCTGAGTAAAGGATACTATCAGATTCCAGTAAAGCCTGAGGTTAGACCATACCTAGCTTTTAGTACCTCAGAGGGACACTATGAGTTTAACAGATTGCCATTTGGATTGAAGAATGTGCCTAGTGTCTTCTCTAGAATGATGAGAAAATTGTTGGATCCTCTGAATAATCCATGCATCACAAACTTCATGGATGATATCCTTATAGCAACAAAAACATTTGAAGAACACATTGACTCTCTGAACATGCTGTTTAATCGACTTAGAGAAGCGAATTTAACCGCCCGACCAACCAAATGTTGCGTTGGATGTAAAGAATTAGAATTCTTGGGACACACAGTCCATCAGGGAAACATGACCCCTGACCCCAAGAATTTAGAGAAAGTAAAGAAAGCCCCGAGGCCACAAACCAAGAAAGACGTGAGATCCTTTGTCTCATTATGTGGTTTCTACCAAAAGTATATCAAAAACTTTAATTCCATTTGTGCACCGTTAACTGATTTGACACGCAAAGGAAATCCAGATCGAATTACATGGACAGCACAGTGTGAATTGGCATACCAGGAATTGAAGGAAAAGCTCACAAGCAAACCTATTTTGAAATTACCTGACTTAAGTCAAGAATTCATTGTGAGAACGGATGCAAGTAATATCGGGTTGGGCGCGACCCTGTTACAGAAATCAGATTCACTGAATGGGGAATTAACCCCAGTGGCATATGCTAGTAGAAAGTTGAATAAAGCTGAAACCAATTACTCAACTAGCGAAAAAGAATGTCTTGCAGTAATATGGGCGATAAAGAAATTCAATATTTATCTGTATGGGAAGGCATTCAAGTTGCAAACGGATCACAAACCCTTGTCGTTTCTAGCGCAGGCTAGGCATGAAAATTCGAGGTTACTCAGATGGTCCTTACTTTTGCAGCCATTCCAGTTCAGCATAGAGTATATTTCTGGAAAAACCAACCTGGGAGCGGATTTTCTAAGCCGCCATCCGTGTGATGAAAATCACCGTAAGCCCCAGGAATAATAATAAATTTCTCTATGTGTATATAGAATTATAGACTGACATATAACGTCTGTTTTAAGTGGGGAGAATTTGTCATGAAACATTCTAAATCCACATATCTAAATTAAAAAGTAAATGTAAAGCCTAACGAATTAATTAAATAAAAGGAAAGAAGAATGGTAAAAGACCCGTGCTTTTCCCAATAGCGTACACCTGCGCTGTAGAGTGCCATAATGACTGAACCCGAGATCCCATTTTTCTACTTCGTCTGCAAATTGTAACGCTTTCACGTTTGATAGTAAAGCCTACAGCAGCATACACGCGTTTCTAAAAATAAAACTGGTACTGTGTTTCTTAGAAAACCTTGAGATACGCACACTGCTTAATGACCTAGATAAAATACTAGCATTAATGTCATTATATACACTGCGTAATGAAAAGACAGACGGACTTAGAGAGAGAGAGAGAGGGCTGAACGGAGGAACGCATGCAATGCTACCACGCCGTCTCACGATAAAAGTGAACGCAAATCACACGCGAAAGGCATGAAGCACTAATTTTTTTCAAATAGACAGTGATAAAAAACACTACCAATACGAGGTTAGGTTTTAAAAAACATGGTTAATGCTTATTAGGAAACATGACACAATACTGTTTTACGTTTGAAATCCTGACAGTACAGAAGACACCCCATCGTATCGAAGTGAACGGGTGGTAGAAGAAAATACATATTTTGAACGCAGCCACTTGGCCCCATTAAATTTATATATTTGGGTTCCTTAGGACTTGCTGACAAAGAATATGTTAAGTGTTATGCAAATAGTCTAGGAATTAACAAATTATAGCCAAAATAAAATAGTGAGGTTGTCTGACAGCACCAGATCATATTTGCTCAGTGGCATGTTTTAAAACCACTATTTTACGGGAAATAGGCCAACAAGTTAAATCCGATTTGATTGGCTAGAAGAATATGTAAGGCGAAACATGATTAGTCGAATGCAAATACTATTTTTGGTTGTTAAGGGAAACGGTAGGAAGGGTAAATTTTTTTCAAAAGCTTTTGTAAACATGGTCCCATTGGTTAGATCATTTGATATAGTCAATTAGGAGCGTCAGTTCAGGGCCACATTTTGAAAATAAACTTACTGAGAAGCAAGTGCGTTGAGATCCAGCTCATATTTTTCTAATGAAAGCCTGGGACAGAGGCAGATCGGAATTGTGCCATAACTCATCGCCAGTCAACGTATTTGTTTAATATTTCCTTGAAATTGTGGTAAGCTAGACATATTTGATATCTTTTAGATGAAAATTGAATGTGAATTGATAAATTTATGTCTGTATGTGTGTGGTTCAGTAGCAAACATGAAGAAAAGCCTAGATAATTCTCCCCCATGAACAAAACTTGTCGGAGAGGAGTATAACTATATGGAATTGCCAAATAGTACTATGACACCTATCTTATTGAATAGAAGGAAATAATGCTGAAATTGCAGAGGCGTTGTAACCATTAGGGAGAGGAATACTGGTGTATACTGTTACATGAGAAGCTAGCAGTTGGCCTACCGCGCTGAACTCTGTGTTTGTTATGTATTGTGCTCAGTGTGGAAATAGATTATAAATTAGTTCTGAAGTAGGAGGTACAACCTTCTTGTTTCAGGGACCGTGGTATTAACGTATTAAAGCAGCACCTGGTCTGAGTTTTGCTGAATCCAGAGGCTGGTAGCAGACTCCTTGGTCAACATATCGACCAGTGTTGGTTCTCAAGAACACGGTGAAGCAAGCGAGCAGTGGAGACTGTTTCCTGCCGCCCACACAGAAGTTAAGGTTTCGTGGCCAGAGCAGCTCAATCTTGTGTATAACCCCCTCTAAAAGTGACTTTACCTAAAATCAAGAGGGACATTTAATTGTTTCAAATAAAAAGAAACTGTGAACCTTTCCAATATTATTTCCACCAGAAACAAACACTTGAAGTCATGATGACAAACAACCACCTAGCTTGAAAAGCCAGTATTACCTCATAGTACTACAGCACAACTTACACACATATTGCAATAATAATATATGTCAATACAAAGATTCTATCTATAAATTGTGTACATACAACTTGTGATTACATTTGATTGTGATTCCTGATTCACTTTGTAGTTGAATCAGGATATCTAATATTTGAAGGAATTAATACATATATTTTTTAAAGTTACACTTGACTTATTAAGCTAGTCTTATAGAGTGTTCTATGTGTGTGAGTGTCACAGTGTTGTAAATTATTGTGAATTAAATTAAAGTGTTTATCTGTCTGTTGTTGTTGTGACATACACTTCATCCTTATCATAACCCTAGACATTCAACGTAGTCATCACAATAGCCCAGAATAAGTCTGGCTGAGGTCTAAATGTGGTAGCAAAGTAAGGTTATCTGTAAAACACTACACCTATTAGATACAGATACCTTCACAGCTGATCTCAGTCAGTACACTAAGTCCCCTATAAATATTTATATCAACCCACTTTACCACATTGGCGATGATGAATGTCGCCACTCCATGCTGACTCGCTTAGTCTCTGGCTGGAAGTAGTGGACCCAGCATTCGTCACCAGTGACTATACGGTGTAGAAAGCCATCTCCTTCAGCTTCATAACGTCGTAACAGTGTTTCACAAACATCCACACGATGTTCTTTCAGTTTGGGGGTGAATTGTTTTGGTACCCACCTAGCGGAGACTTTGTGGTACTGCAGCACGTCGTGAATGATGTAGTGCGCCGAGCCATGATTGATCTTCAATTCTCCAGCCACCTCGTCAATTGTTACCCGCCGGTTTTCCTGTATCACTCGTTCCACTGCAGCGATAGCATCAGGCGTAGTTGCAATGTGAGGCCGGCGGAGCGAGCTGCATCAGTCACAGTTGACACCCCACTTTTAAACTTCCTGTGCCACTCATACACCTGCTGAAGCAACACACAAGCATCCCCATACTGCCTCTTAATCCTCCGATGAATGTCTGCTGGTTTCTCACCCTCACTACTCAAAAAATGGATAACTGCAAGCCGCTCTTCTCTCGTGCATGCTTCCAAGGGGGCGGCCATCTTGGCTATGGTTTGCTGACATCAAACTTCCCATCAGGACGACGGGCCTGCACGCACTGGTACCTCAAGTGGGAGGGCATAACATATCTGTAGTACAACCATCTACTACGTGGTTCGGGCTTTTTATTGCCATATTAAGGTTATTTTTTGACTCCCCCTCATATTTTAGTATCTACCATAATTTACACGTGTTAGTGTAATCAAATACCACCTATTGATCAACTGAGATTACAGTCTTCTTTCTTCTTTGATCCTTAGCCGCCGACCGTCAAAGCAGTCAGTGGCCATTACGCCTGGTGGCGTCTTGTAGGGCAACAACAAATTGATTCCACTTTGCTCGGTCGGTGGCCATCCTTCATACAGTGCCCCAACTCTGGTTCATTCTTTGCATCTCAGCCTCCATAGTCCTCCGCCAAGTTGTTTTTGGTCGGCCTCTCTTTCATTTTCCTTCAGGGGTCCATAGCATAGCTGTTCTTGTGATTGCATCGGGGTCTCTTCTGAGGACATGGCCAACCCAACTCCAGCGTCTGCCAGCTATGATGGTGTGCATGTCCTCTTGCCTGCTCCGAGTAAGCAGATCTTGATTGGTGATGGTATTCGGCCAAAAGATTTGGTGAATTTTTCTTAGGCATGTTGTGTGAAAAGATGAAAATTTCGACATTTCCTTCTCTGTAACTCTCCAGCATTCCGCACCATAGAGAAGCACAGAAAGCACGCAGCTCTGATATAATCTTAATTTTGTGCTTGTGCTGTACTGAGAGGACTTCCAGATGTTGTTTAGACTAAAAAAGGCTGTTCTTGCTTTGTTCATTCTGTTGTAGATGTCTTTGCTTGCTCCGCTGTCTGGTGTTACTATGCATCCTAGGTATGTAAAGGTGTCTGTTTGTTCCAGTTGCTGATTCCTTACTGATATGGGCTCAGGTTTGCTCACATTGAGCGTCATTACCTCTGACTTCTTTAGATTGATGTTCAAGCCCACCTTATGGATATACTTATTAAGTCTATCCGTTTTTTCCTGGATGTGTTGATGTGAATGTGCTAGTAGTGCAATGTCATCTGCATATTCCAGATCTTCCAATGTAGAAAATGTAGTCCATCTTATTCCTCTTGGACTGCCCTCTGTTGTCTGGTGTATCACCCAGTCTATGACTGTTAAAAATAGAGTGGTTGACAAGGGGCATCCCTGTCGTACTCCTGTTTTCACCTCAAAGGTTAGGTTGCTCTGCCCAACGCTACACGTAAAGTTGGCATAGAGGCTTTTTATGATTGACACAATGCAGCTTGGAATACCATAAGCCCTCAGTATTTTCCATAAACTGTCCCTATGTATACTGTCAAAAGCCTTTTCAAAATCAATGAAATTAATGTACAGCTGTCTTTGCCATTCTGAGCACTGCTCTATAATGTTCCTGAGGGTAAATATATGATCTACACATCTTCTGTTCTTTCTAAATCCTGCTTGTTCTTTCCTCAGTTTGTGGTCTACTGCTTTTGAAATTCTCTGTATAATTATCCTGCCTAGTATTTTGCTGGGAACTGAGAGAAGAGTGAATTCTCTCCAATTATTGCAGTCTGCAAGATCTCCCTTCTTGGGCAATTTGACAATTATTCCTTTGTTCCACTCCGTTGGTGTTGTCCCTGTTTTTCAGACTTGTGCAAATATAGATTTTATATAAATTTCTGGAAAAAAGGTGTAACTAATAGTGCCATATTAGTTACACCTTTTTTTCCAGAAATCTATATAAAATAAATCACCCATATAAAAGATGCTGATAGTGACTATTGTAAGCAAGCATGTTGTTATCTTTTGTCTCACCTATCTTGTTTTAACCAGTAATTTTATGAAACTCTTACTAAAATGTTATAAACATCCAAATAAATTACTGGTAAATTTGACTTTTTGGGGGAAAAAAAATCTTGGTGGATCTTGTTAAGGCACTGTGATGGATATTCTTATAGAATACCTGTAATAAATGTTTTCTATAGCCACTAAGCTTACAGTGTTGGTTTACTGGGTTTTGATGATGAGTAAAACCTTTGCTTTTTTATGGCCACATTTTCTTATTGTTCTTAAAAGATGAATTACAAGAGTGCTTTTGTATTTAAACTTTCAGATGATTACAAATATTTTGATTACCAAATGATATTTGATATTATAAACCAGTCATACTTGTAATAAAATGCTTTCATTAAAAAAAAAAAAATTCAAAGTTTTGTGATATGTGTAATACAAGGTTTTGGTTTAAAAAGATAAAAGCAATATTATGTGTGCAATTTAATTAATAAGTTCTTCTAATGTGTTTTTTTCTCCAATTCTTCAACAAATGTCATTAAACTATGGGTTTATCTTATTCCCTCATTGTGTCTTATATGGCGGGAAATGCAGTACGATTAATTCCTTATAATACCTATTGGTCATTAACTTCACACATTCTTTCAGTGTTGTTCTTCAGTGAATATTTTTGAATGGTTGTTGCATGTAAAATTAAATTATTCCACATGAATGTCAGGTATAAAGAATGTTGTAATCATATAGTCATTACCAAATGCTTAATCACAAACTTTGGTATTTTTTAGTAGAGTGGCCTTAATAATAACATTTGCAATGAAAATCCTTCTTTCTACAAAATCTATAAATCTGTTTCAAGAATTGCACAACAAAAGTTTGAACATTTGTCAAATGTAAAATAACAATAGGCCAGATGCAACTATGTGAATCCACATAAGAATCTGCAATCACTTATTGTTTTTTCACAGTTAGTAAACTCAGTAACGTTTAAGATTTAAATAAACATACTTCTTTATTGTGATGTTTTCACAGGTTCCTTAAACCACCACTTTCAATGTTCAGGAGAAGTCGTCTGCAGGATTTCTGTGTAACTGCACCAACACAGAGTGTCCCATAAATAACATGTCAGTTTAAGAATAAAAAGACTATTACCTTTGTCCTACCTGAAAGTATCTCATGTGGAAGGATCAGGGTTGTTTCTGTTGTGAACCAAGAAAATTATCTTACTCGCAGGGAATGCCTAGTCACCAGCTTCATGGGCAAACTCTCATCACTACTTTACCAGGCTCATCTAAAGAAACTAACCAGCCATTTTCAGCACAGAATATCTTAACAAATTCGACTGAGTCCTCTTGGCTTAGTGTTAATAACACATGCTTCAACCCTACAAACGAAATAGAGGAGAATAATTTACATGGAAATTACATGCCTGATATAGGGATTCATGAGTTGGAAATGTGTCAAATTCAAGACTCAAACAGAATGTTTATGTCTGATGCTGAATCTGCTTTGACTCCAGATCTAGGAAGGCGTAGTCCCTCTTTCAGCTTTCACATTTTGCAAAACCGTGAATTAGGAGCTAAAATCTCAGGGAACTTGGTCAGTGAAATGAAACCACTAATTTCATCATGTGACCTTTCAGGCTGTCGTTTTAATAGTGGAAGAGTGTTTGCTAATGGTTGTGATATCAATGTCACCAAAACAAATTCTGCTGATTTGATGGACTTAAACTGTGCAGTGGATGAGTTAGGTATGCTTAGTGCTGTTACAAATCGTCAAAAGGAGTATTTGCTAGAAACTCGAGGTCATGCATCTTTAACAAAAGATGATAAGATACTTTACTCAAAATGCAAAAGTTCCTCAAATCTTACTACATTGTATCATCCAAGCAGATACCACATTCTTAAGATGAATTCAAATTTTGTTGCAAGTCTCAATGGCACATGTGTGCTAAATCAGACATCCAATTCATATGAAAATTCAGCTTGCAAGTTTGAACCTTCACGATTGAAATACAATAACTCAAATGTCCTTGAAGAGCCTACAAGACATCAGAGGTCTTTCCCTAGAGTATCACATATGCGAAAGGAGAGGTACTCTTATAGAAAGTCCAGAAGCCCATACAAAATTCCAAATAGATTCTGCAGTTCTGTACAGGATTCATCTTCAAGACCTCAGTACTTCAGCACTTGTGGTCACTCATTTGCTACTTCAGCTTCAATATCAAATAATGGAGTGGACACACCCCCTGGTAGGATGATAAATTGTCAACAGTTATCAGAGTCCAAATCAGATACCACATCCCCCATAAAATCACATATAGAGGTGAGCCTGACGCGGTCACTATCTGTAGAAGATCTTGCTACCATGTGCAGACGTTTAGAGTTAGAGCTGAAAATGCAAAATAAAGCAAGTTGTGACACAGAACAGAACTTGGATTCAGTGACAGATCAGATGACAGATCTACATATGTCATAGACATAATTTGTGATCAAAGGGAAACTGTCTCAGAATACTTTTATGCTGTAGGACTAGAGACTTGCTGCACATATTTGTGAAGTGCTATTTATGACATTCTTAGACAGACTAGATTACCTGTTGTGTTGTTTTTCCTATCAAAGTGACTGTTATGATTTGTGTGTTTTAAAAGACAGAGCAAGTCTTAAAATTTTTTTTGTTTAGTGGCAGACAATACTAGATCAGATCCACTGCTACATCTGCTTTATAAACTGGCTGCAATGGACCTCACCGTCTTTCATCTCTTGCTTTGGTGGTGCACTGATGAACTCTTTTCTGTCCATCCCCTGATGTTATTTTCCCACTTAAAGACTTGTTTTCCTCTTGCTTGTTTGCCTTCAGCTCTTCCATTATGGTTTTCAATAAAGCATGTTTCTTATGTGTCTAAAATGTCTATTTTTTTTGATTAATTCACTCTTAATTTCTAGCTTTTCTTGGACTTCTTTATTTGTTTCCTTTTCTTTCTATGAGATAAGCCTTATTCTCCTGTGTTCTATCTTCCCATTGAAAGAATTGAGGCTCTTGAAATGTGAATATATAGAAGAATGGGGAGTATCTCATGGAAAGAGAAGAAAACAAATAAGGAGGTCTTAGAAAATCTAGGTATGAAAAGAGAATTAATGAGGGAGATCAAAGTTCGGCAACTTAAATACTTTGGCCATACAAAAAGGCATAACTCCTTACAGAAGACCATAATAGAAGGGAGAGTTGAAGGCAAATGTGCAAGGGGAAGACAGCGCTGTAAGTGGGAAGATAACATCAAGAGATGGACAGGAAAGAGTCTATCAGAGTGCACCACCAAGACAAGAGACAGAAGATGTTGGAGATCCATTACAGCCAACCTTCGTTGTGGAGATGGCAGCTGATGATGATCTTCCCATTTATTCTTAATTTTAAAGTGTTTTGATAATTATCATAGTTTTTGTTTACTCAGTGTTAATGGCAAATCCCTATTCATGACTGATGTTGTTTACCTCCTTCAGTTGTTCTTGCAACTCTCTCCACTTTCATATAACAAAACTGTATCATCTGCATATCTAAGGTTGATTCTTAATCTTTCTCTGACATTTAGTCCTGGAATTTCTTCTATGTGGTTGAAAATTTCTTTCTTTCTAAATGTTAATTAGGCAAGGGGATAATATTGTGTCCTTGTTTCACTCCTTTTTACATTAATATATAGTGAGTAATTCTTGAAAGATCTTACTGTTATAGTTTGTTTCAAATATAGATAATGTTATGATTTTTCCATCAAGACATACAGTATTTCTTCAAGGGATTCAGTTAGTTTATCATGGTCTGTCAAAAGTCTTCTTGTAATCTATAGAGCTTGTGTACATACTACTAAGACCTTTATGTTTTTCTGCTAGTATCCTCATACAAAGAATTGCTTTGCTTGTTCCACTTTTCTGTCAAAAACTAAACTGTTCTTCACAAACATCATTGTCTGATTTAATTTTTATTCTTCACTTAGTATCTTGAGCAATATTTTAATTGTCTGACTCATCAGACTGATTGCTATATAGTCTGAACATTCTACTGCACTGGGTTTTTTAGGCAAAGTTATATAGACAGATGTCATCAGGTCATTTGGTATATGTTCTGTATGGATATGTCAGTGCTTAGATTTGCCAGTTCTCTAGGACTTCTGGCATTTTTAATGTTGTCTATTCCTGCTGATTTTTCTTTTCTCATAGAGAATATGTGACACTCAGAACAGAAGCAAAGAACAAGGTGCTAGCAGCAAAACAGAAGTCCTGGGAAGAATTTGGAGAAAAGCTAGAAAAAGATGCGCAAGAAAACCAGAAATTGTTCTATAAGACCCTAAAGAACATGAGTAAGGAAAAACAGTGCCCTCTCAAATTTTTAAAGGACAAGCAAGGCAAATTGCTTACTGCCCCGAAGGAAGTAATGGAATGAATATTTCTCAGAACTCCTGGATGGTGAGCAGGGTCAAGCATCAGAAATGATAACCACTAGCACAGAAGAGAAAACCAATGATGGTGAAGATGACATAAAGATGGAAGGACTGAAGGCAGCACTGGAGAAAATCAAGATGGGCAAAGCAGCAGGGCATGATGGTATAACACCAGAAATGGTTAAGTACATGGGAGCATCAGGTGACCTATTACTCTTAAGGGTCCTACAGGCAGCGTGGTGCAACAAGACCATACCAAAGGATTGGGAGATAGCCATCATAAAACCAATTTTCAAAAAGGGTGACAATCGACAATGTGGAAACCATAGAGGCATATCAGTTCTCAGTGTCCCTGGTAAAATCTACTCTAGAATCCTAGAGCAGAGACTCCGATGCCTAGCTGAGCCACAATTGGATGAGGTCCAGTGCGGATTCCGAGCAAACCGAAGTACTCAAGACCTAATCTTCACACTCAGACAGCTGAGTGAATAGGCCCTTGTATAAGAGTGACATCCATCTTTGTTTCATAGATCTGGAAAAGGCGTTTGACAGGGTCCCCTGGAACAAACTTTGGGACTGTTTGACAAGGAAGAACATTCCAGCACCTCTGATTCATGCTATACAGAGCTTCTACAAGTCTTGCAGAAATTATGTGAGGACAGCAAACCATAAGTCAGAAGAGTTCAGGACCACCACTGGTGAATGACATGGTGATATCCTGTCACCTTGTCTTTTCATACTCCTCATGGAAGATGTCATCAAGGCATGTAAGGAGAGAACAAGAAAGTATTCATTGGGTTACTGGAAGATGAGACAGGTCTGTATTTCAGAGCTGGCATTTGCTGATGATGTTGCCCTGATTGCTAAATCAGAGGCACATCTCCAATCCAACCTGCAAGTCTGGAAGGAAGAGCTGGAGAAGAGAGGGATGGTCATAAGCAGCTCTAAAACAAAATCCATGGTGATATCACAAGAAGAAAGAAGACATCAGATAAAGCTGGGAGAACAGGTCCTGGAGCAGGTCGACCACTTTAAATACCTCAGAGCTATTATAGACCGAAAGGGAGGCATCAAAGAAGAGTTGGCCACTCAAAAAGCAGCAGCTGGAAGACTTTTTCAGGCCATAAATCGAGGATTCCTCAGCAAGAGAGAGGTTGGTAAGAAAACGAAGATGGCTGTATACCGCTCCACCTATGTCCCAGTCTTGACATATGGATGCGAGTCATGGGCAATGACTACAACCCACAAAAGCCAGATCCAAACCTCAGAAATGAGGTATCTGAGGAAGGTGGTTGAAGTAACAAGAAGAGACATGGTCCACAACCAGACGATACATAAGGTCTAAAATCCCACCCCCTGCAGACCCAAGTAGAACAGCCCCAACTAAGATGGTTTGGCCATGTCTGCAGAATGGGAGAAGATCGGCTACCACAACAAGCAAGGGAAACAAAGAGCCAGGGATCCAGACCCCCAGGACAACCCAGAGTCCGCTGGGAGGAAACATTAGACAATCTTTGAAGGACTGAGGACTAGAATGGAACCAGGCCAGGAGGAAAACAGCCGATAGGATAGTCTGGCGCTCTCTCTTTTAAACCTCTACACCTCACGGTAGTAGAGGAACGACTAAGTAAGTAAGTTCTTTTAATTGTCAGCAGGTAGTGATCACTTCCAATCTCTGGCCCTCTCCAGACTCTAGCATCCCGCATATACTTGAATGACCTCTTCCTAACAATGGCATACTCGATCACTTATTTTTAATTATTTCGTTTGTTCATATCTGGTGTATGCATGTATGTGTTTATGAGTGAACTATATGTTTGTAATGACAAGGTTTTGCTCAGTGCAGAATCTAAGGAGTCACTTTCTATTGTCATTTAATGTATCTTCTCCATACCTTCCAATAACTCCACCCCTTCTAGCATGGTCATTTCCAACTCTGCCATTGAAATCTCAGTGGAGGATAATTTCATCTAGGCTGTCTACTTTCTTTTGAAACTACTCGAAGAATTCTTGTTTGACTTCTGCTCGCTCATCTTCATTTGGGCCATACACAATGACAAGGTTGACAGTGGTTTCTCCTTCTCTATCACCATAATGCGCTCCAAGACAAATTTCCATCCCTGGATGCTATCCTTTTGATTGTTAGCCACAGTACAACCCACAACCCACGCCCACTTTAGCTTTTTCAGTTGTGGGGACTCTACTGTAGAGCAGCATGTTGCTATTGAGATCCATAACTCCTTGTCAACTTTTCTTCATTTTCATCAGAGCCAGGATTTCTAATTTCACTTTCCTCATCTCCTCTTCTTTCCTGTTAATACTCCTAATATTCCATAATCCATAAGTTGTAGTCCGTAGTCCATGGCACTTCGTCAGCTTTAAGATCAGTTCGGTTTTCTCTCGTGCATTATTAAGTAACCATAATTAAATTGATCAGTCACCGTATACATTTTCTAAGCAAAGCATTTAAAAAGAGTACTTTTTCTCATCCATTTTCTGTAGCTGGTAATTTTGGACCTTCATGTTAAATACACATACAGTTGTCATAATTCTTTAGTTATTGTTTCTTTGTACACTACATTGTTTGAGTTATTTTATCAACATGTTTTTCTTTGTGCCATTAATGTATCTAGAATTTTTAAATATTTTTAAATGTTTTAAAGTTGTTAGTTTATTAAAATAATTGTTTTTTTTTTTTAAGAGGAGGAGGTTTGTGTGTTAGAAGATATTTATGCACTAAAACTACTTGCATTTTAATGAAGAAATACAGTGCAGCCTGGACAAGTAGAAGTCGCTGGGGACCATCTAACATACTTCTACTTATCTGAAATTCTACTACAGAATTCTGCTCAAAGATGGACATTTAAGTCCGAATAAGAGGTAAAGCATGAAGCAAATATTTTAACCATTTAGAAACAAGTATTTTCAATTTTCATTTCTGCGTCTTTTAAAGTTTTCAAAAGCCCAAAATATAGAGTCAAGTTAATTGCTAGTAGCATAGTAGCAAGTGTAAAAGCGTTCGAATTGCGTGTTTCGCTTGGTATTTTGCGCACTCTGTTAGTGTTAGCAGATTCCAGAGCGACAACTATTGCAGGACAAGTAAGTCGATGTAAGAGTTAACTGTTCTCTAGTGTTTTCCTTCCTTCTATCTTATGAGTACTTGCCAAATGCTGGCTTATGTTTATTATTTACTATTCACAGGCCTCATATTTCACTTTTTGTTAATCCTATATCTCAAACACGAGTCCAGTTGCTGTTAGAGTTTAAACGCAAAGCCTTTTTCTCTCATACCGAGGTGAGCGATTATTCACTCGGTCGGCTTGACGATTACGTGTTTGCTGGTTTAAAAAATGTTAGCTTTGTAATGTATTGCCAGATACTCTGACGTTTATTAACCTGTTATCGCCTGTTCACCAAAAAAATTATGTTAGGCCACTTTGTACTGTAACTTAGGCGATGAAGGCAGAACTATTTATCCGAGTCCACATATGAGTTTGGGACAGACAAATTACCTCGACTTATACTAAAATTCTAGTTATCAGAATTCGACTTAACCTGAGTTTTTTAACAAAGACAAAGAAGACATTTGGCCAGGACCTTCAGAAATGCTTCAACTTAAGTGGAATTCGACTTTTGCGAGTTCTGCTTAAGTGGACTGCACTGTGCTTAACTCTTCCTTTAAACTTTTCATTAGCTGCAGTATTACCACTGTAAAGTAATTTTTCTTCATAAAATGTTGTTTCTTTAGCTTATTCATAACTGAATCTATTTTAATGTTATTGATTGAACTGATGTTGCCATGCAAACTTGGGTTTGGATAATTTTTGTGTGTGTTGACGTTGTGCAACTTATCATTTGATTAAAGAAGAATGTTGATGAAATGTGTTTACATGAAATACTTGCAACACCGTGTGGGTTTCATCATAAGTTTGTGAACTTCTCTCAGATTTGTACATTGCAAACATGATCACACATTTACTGTTCTCTAGTGTAAGTAAATAAATAAGGGAGCTGCTGTAAAACTTGTAAGGGTAGTTATATTTAATTTTTTTTTAATTTTTCTTTAAAGAAAGAAAATGGTATGGAGCCACTCTTATGAGTGGATGACACAATAAAAAATACTGGATGTTTCAGGGTTCACCTTTATCAGCCACAGTTACAAACAGGAGACAAAGACAAGAAATAGCGACAGGTCTTAACCTCTTAAGAAAGGTATGGGCAATGCAAACATGTGGAAAAAGAAATGGACAAATCAAAGGTAACATGATTGGCACAGAAGGATGAAGAAAAGAAATAAACAGCACAAGTAACTCTGGGAAAAAGTACAATAAATAAGCAAAACTACGGAACTAGAAAGAAAAAAATTTCAACCAAAACAAACAAAAAAATTCAAGAAGAAAACAAAAATCAAAAGGGAAAACTGAAAGAACAATAATAAAATGTATACTGTAATAGTCCTAGTATGAGATCGCTACAGTTGTAGTGCTTCAAAGCTTTGTGTTTCTAGTATATCGTCCATTCATAAGACTCCATACCATTTTATTTGTATTTTTATAATATATTGCTTATCTGTTCCCTGCTGAGCATAGGACTGCATTTGTTGCTCAACACCTATTTCTGTCTTGGGGCTTCTTTTAGTTCTGCCTCTGAAGTCCCTGCAGCTTTGGTCTCCTTTTCTAGCTTTCTTCAAGTTCTTTGTGGCCTTCCCACTGTTCTCATCCATTGTGGGTTTCCAGTCAAGAGCATGTCTGGATATTTGGTTAGTTGTTTCCTGAGGGCATACCAGTTTATACTGGTTTAGTGCCCTTGATATATAGAGTGACGACAACTAAAATTTGGCCGCCATTTTCGGTCGTACCCGTATTGCAGGAAAATGGACCCGATTATGAGTTTCGGACCCAATTTGCATTTTCGTTTAGGTTAGCTAATAATTTGAAATAAAATTAGATGGATATACAGTAGCACATATTTGTACTATTATTTGTATTTCAAGTAACAAAACAAAAAGAAGAAAACTAGTTTACTTACCGGTTTATTGAAAAGAATCAGTAGCGTGGATTTTCAACACATACTCCGTTGAATTTTATATTCCGTTAGAATTCCACTATTTAGCAACAAAGATTTTATTATAGTTTTATTATATAATTATATTATATAATTTTATTATTATATATATATATATATATATATATATATATATGTATATATAATTTTTATTATTATATAATAATAATATTATATAATTTTATTATATAATTTTGTTATCATGTTATTATAATTAATAAATATTAATAAAATATAACAAATATAAAATTTTATTATATTATATAATTTTTATTATATAATTTTGATATTTTATATATTATAATTATACAATTATATAATTTATATTATATAACTTAAAATTATATAGATTATATAAAAAATATATAAATATAAATAAATGTGTGTGTGTGTACGTACGTACGTACGTACGTACGCACGTACACACACACATATACATACATACATATATACATATATATATATATATATATATATATTATATATATATATATATATATATATATATATATATATATATATATATATATATATATATATATATATATATATATATATATATATATATATATATATATATATATATATATATATATATATATATATATATATATATATATATATATATATACTTACTTAGTCATTCCCCTTCTACCGTGAGGTGTAGAGGTTTGGAAGAGAGAGCGCCAGACCATTCTATCAGATGTCTTCTTCCTGGCCTGGTTCCATTCTAGTCCTCGGTCCTTCAAAGATTGTCTAATGTTGTCCTCCCAGCGGACTCTGGGTCGTCCTGGAGGTCTGGATCCCTGGCTCTTTGTTTCCCATGCTTGTCGTGGTAGCCGATCTCCCATTCTGCAGACATGGCCAAACCATCTTAGTTGGGACTGTTCTATTTGGGTCTGCAGCAGATGGGATTTTAGGCCTTGACGGATTGTCTGGTTGCGGACCATGTCTCTTCTTGTTACTTCAACCACTTTCCTCAGATACCTCATTTCTGAGGTTTGGATCTGGCTTTTGTGGGTTGTAGTCATTGCCCACGACTCGCATCCATATGTCAAGACTGGGACATAGGTGGAGCGGTATACAGCCATCTTCGATTTCTTACCAACCTCTTTCTTGCTGAGGAATCCACGATTTATGGCCTGAAAAAGTCTCCCAGCCGCTGCTTTCCGAGTGGCCAACTCTTCTTTGATGCCTCCCTTTCGGTCTATAATAGCTCCGAGATATTTAAAGTGGTCGACCTGCTCCAGGACCTGTTCTCCCAACTTAATCTGATGTTTTCTTTCTTCTCGTGATATCACCATGGATTTTGTTTTTAGAGCTGCTTATGACCATCCCTCTCTTCTCCAGCTCTTCCTTCCAGACTTGCAGGTTGGATTGGAGATGTGCCTCTGATTTAGCAATCAGGGCAACATCATCAGCAAATGCCAGCTCCGAAATATAGACCTGTCTCATCTTCCAGTACCCCACTGAATACTTTCTTGTTCTCTCCTTACATGCCTTGATGACATCGTCCATAAGGAGTATGAAGAGGTAAGGTGATAGGATATCACCTTGTCTTACACCAGTGGTGGTCCTGAACTCTTCTGACTTATGGTTTGCTGTCCTCACATAATTTCTGCAAGACTTGTAGAAGCTCTGTATAGCATGAATCAGAGGTGCTGGAATATTCTTCCTTGCCAAACAGTCCCAAAGTTTGCTCCAGGGGACCCTGTCAAACGCCTTTTCCAGATCTATGAAACAAAGATGGATCTCACTCTTATACTCAAGGGCCTTTTCACTCAGCTGTCTGAGTGTGAAGATTAGGTCTTGAGTACTTCGGTTTGCTCGGAATCCGCACTGGACCTCATCCAATTGTGGCTCAGCTAGGCGTCGGAGTCTCTGCTCTAGGATTCTAGAGTAGATTTTACCAGGGACACTGAGAAGGGATATGCCTCTATGGTTTCCACATTGTCGATTGTCACCCTTTTTGAAAATTGGTGTTATGATGGCAATCTCCCAATCCTTTGGTATGGTCTTGTTGCACCATGCTGCCTGTAGGACCTTTAAGAGTAATAGGTCGCCTGATGCTCCCATGTACTTAACCATTTCTGGTGTTATACCATCATGCCCTGCTGCTTTGCCCATCTTGATTTTCTCTAGTGCTGCCCTCAGTTCTTCCATCTTTATGTCATCTTCACCATCATTGGTTTCCTCTTCTGTGTCAGTGGTTATCATTTCTGATGCTTCATCATGCTCACCATCCAGGAGTTCTGAGAAATATTCTTTCCATCTTTCCCTTCGGGGCAGTAAGCAATTTGCCTTGCTTGTCCTTTATAAATTTGAGAGGGCATTGTTTTTCTTTCCTCATGTTCTTTAGGGTCTTATAGAACAATTTCTGGTTTTCTTGTGCATCTTTTTCTAGCTTTTCTCCAAATTCTTCCCAGGACTTCTGTTTTGCTGCTAGCACTTTGTTCTTTGCTTCTGTTCTGAGTGTCACATATTCTCTATATTTTTCCATTTGTCCTGTTGTGTTTTTAGCTCCTAAGTATTGTTTCCATGCCATTTTCTTCTCTCTTATTTTCTCTTTGACTTCCTCTGTCCACCAAGGTGTCCTCTTTCTCTGGTTCCCAAGTCGGACTTCACCGCATGCTTCTGCAGCAGCTGTCTTTATGATATCCTTGAATTTATTCCAGAGGGTTTCCAAGTCATCAGGTTGTTCTTCTATGTTGCTCACTGCTGTAGCAATAAGCCCCTGATATCTGGTCTTAATTTCTGGCTCTCTCAGCTTGTAGGTCCTAATGCTCATTTCTCCTGCTCGTTTACTTGGTTTCTTGCGTGATGTTGGGCAGTTCCTAGGCTGAGCAACTCTTTCAGTTGTTCTTTTGATTGTTAGCAGGTAGTGATCACTTCCAATCTCTGGCCCCCTCCAGACTCTTGCATCTCGGACATATCTGAATGAGCTTCTCCGAACAATGGCATAGTCGATCACTGACTTCTCATTCTTGGTTGGTTCACATCTAGTGTATGCATGTATGCGCTTATGGGGAAACTTTGTGTTTGTAATGATCAGATTCTGCTCACTGCAGAATCTAAGGAGTCGCTTTCCATTGTCATTGAGAGTATCTTCTCCATATCTTCCGATAACTCCACCCCATCTAGCATGGTCATTTCCAACTCTGGCATTAAAATCTCTGAGCATAATAACTTCATCTAGGCAGTCATCCACTGTCCTTTGAAGCAGCTCGAAGAATTCCTCCTTGACCTCTGCTCTCTCATCCTCATTTGGCCCATACACTATGACCAGGTTGACTATGGTTTCTCCTTCTTTTAGTTTTACAACCATAATGCGCTCCGAGACAAAGTTCCATCCCTTGATACTATCTTTTTGATTTTGGGCCACAATGCAACCCACGCCCCCTTTAGCTCTTTCAGATATGGGTACACCACTGTAGAGCAACGTGTTGCCATCGAGATCCATGACTCCTTGTCCTTTTTTCTTCGTTTCCGTTATAGCCAGGATTTCTAGTTTTGCTTTCCTCATCTCTTCCACCAGCTCCTCTTCCTTCCCATTTATACTTCTTGTGTTCCAAGTTCCATAAGTCGTAGTCCGTAGTCCGTTCCAGTTCGTCGCCTTTAGAATCAGTCCGGTTTTCTCTCTTGTAGTTCGCGTAATCATAATTTAAAGCAAACAGGTGATTGGCCTGTTGTGCCTTTGCATGGTGGAGGGGCTGCCTCCTTACGGCCTATATATATCATCATCATCATCAGTTGCCATCTCCACAACGAAGGTTGGCTGTAATGGATCTCCAACGTCTTCTGTCTCTTGTCTTGGTGGTGCACTCTGATAGACTCTTTCCTGTCCATCTCTTGATGTTATCTTCCCACTTATAGCGCTGTCTTCCCCTTGCACGTTTGCCTTCAACTCTCCCTTCTGTTATGGTCTTCTGCAAGGTGTTATGCCTTTTTATGTGGCCAAAGTATTTTAGCTGCCGAACTTTGACCTCCCTCATTAGTTCTCTTTTCATACCTAGATTTTCTAGGACCTCCTTATTTGTTTTTATCTCTTTCCATGAGATACGCCCCATTCTTCAATATATCCACATTTCAAGAGCCTCAATTCTTTCTTCCAAACGCTTATTCATCGTCCATGTTTCTGCACCATACAGAAATGCAGAATATATATAACACTTTATGATTCTCAGTTTTAATTTGTGAGATAACTGTTTGGATGTCAGTATATTTTTCATGTTGTTGAATGTAGCTTTGGCCATTCCTATTCTCTTCTTGACTTCTGTTTCACATCTGCCATCTTCTGTTATTATATGACCAAGATATACGTAGCTCTTGACTTGTTCCAGGATTTTCCCATTTACGCTTATCTTTAATGTGGGTTTATCGTCTGTTTTGCTAATTATCATAGTTTTTGTTTTCTCAATATTAATGTCGAGTCCATATTCATGACTTATACTGTTCACTTGCTTCACTAGTTCTTGTAACTCCTGCTCGCTTTCAGCTAACAACACGGTATCATCTGCATATCTAAGGTTGTTTATTGACCTTCCACTGATGTTCAGTCCTGGTATTTCCTGTATCTGTTTGAAATTTTTTTCGGTGTATAAATTAAATAGGCAGGGGGACAGCACACAACCTTGTCTGACACCTCTTTTTATGTCTATGTATGGTGAATAATTCCTTCCCGATCTTACTGTGGCAGTTTGCTCCCAATAAAGGTTACTGAGTATTCTTATATCTTTTCCATCAATACCTATGTCTTTGAGGCATTCAATTATTTTCTCATGATGGACTCTGTCAAAAGCCTTCTTATAGTCAATGAAGCACATATACATACTTTTTTGGACCTCTGTATATTTTTTCTGCTAATATTCTTAGGCAAAATATTGCCTCTCTTGTTCCACTGTTCCGTCTAAAACCAAACTGTTCTTCTTGGATTTCGCTGTCTACTTTACTTTTTATTCTTTCCTGTATGATTTTGAGCAGTATCTTAATTGCATGACTCATCAGGCTGATTGTTCTGAAGTCTGAACATTCTGTTGCATTTGGTTTTTTGGGCAATGTTATGAAAACTGATGTCTTCATGTCGTGTGGTATATATCCTGTATTGTATATATCGTTGCATATTTCTGTGATTGTATCTATACCAAAGCTCTCCAGAGCTTCTATCATTTCAATTTTTATGTTATCCATGCCTGCTGATTTTCCTTGTTTGTATCATATGAATGGCATTCTCTACTTCTGATCTGAGAATGTTTGGGCCTTCATTAGAATCTGGTGATGGTTTTTTACCTCTGTTGTCCTCGAATAGTTCTTTTACGTATTCTGCCCATCTGTTTGATATGTCTTTCTCATCAAGTAATATTGCACCATTTTTGTTCTTAATACAGCTTCCTCCTTGTGCAAACCGCGACCGATTTGATAATTTCTTTATTTCATCATGCATATCTCTTGTCATGTGCTTTGCTTCCAAGTCTTCTATTTCCTTGCATTTTGTTTCTATCCACCGTTCTTTTGCTTCTCTACACATAGTACGTATGTCATTGTCTATTGTTTTATATTCTGGAGTGTTTTTTGCTTTCTTTCTTTCTGCCATTTTTTCAAGATGTCATCTGTCATCCAAATTTGATTTTTCTTAGACTCCTTTTTAGGTAAATTTGCATTTGCTGATTGTATGCTTGTTTTTAAGCATTCCCATTTTGCGGTTGCTTTTTCTTCTGGGTTTTCTCTTCTATACTGCTCCATGCTTTCTGTCAATAACTGTTGATATTTATTTTTGACATCGATTAAATATTTCTGTTTTATGTCTGGTTGTTTCAGTGCTGATATTTCTATCTGGGGTTCCTCCTGTCTTCTGTTTCCTGCTCTTTTCAGCTTTATATTTACTTTGATGACGACTGGATTGTGATCTGAATTTATGTCGGCACCAGGATTTGTCTTTGCACTTGTGACACTGTTCTTAAATCTATGTTTTATCATGATATAGTCGATTTGATTTCGTGTTACATCTCCTGGGCTTTTCCATGTGTATAATTTCCTTGGGTGGTGTTCAAAAAAGGTGTTACATATGACCAGCTGGTTTTCTTCACAGAACTGGATAAGTCTGTCTCCTCTATCATTTCTTGTCCCTAATCCATACTGTCCTACTATTTTCTTGTATTTTCCTTTTCCTACTTTTGCATTCATATCACCCATTACTATCAACACATCTGTAGATTTGACTGGTTTAAATGTGTGTTGTAGCTCTTCATAGTATTCTTCTATTTCTTCCTCACTGTGATCTTTAGTTGGTGCATAAGTTTGTAAGATTGATATGTCAAATGGCTTTGCTCTCATCTTTAGTAACATCATTCTGTCATTGTGTGTCCAGTATCCACATATGTATTTTTCTAACTCCTTCTTTATCAACATTTCTACCCCTCTTTCATGTTTTTCTCCTCCTGAGTGTATAAGCGTGTACTGGTCTCTTGTTATGTAGCCTGTATCCAAAAGTCTTGCCTCTGCAACTCCCAGTATATCGAGTTTCATGTCTGTTGCCTCTAATATAAGATTGTCAAGCTTTCCTTCTCCGTTTAGAGTTCTAACATTCCATGTTCCTATTTTTAGGCTTCTCCTACTAGTTTTTAGGTGGTCTTTCTCAAAATGCTCCCTTTCAACAGAATTTAAGGAACACTCGTCATTATGTACTTCCTTACTCATTAGAGGAGTTGCCTCTTCCCTGTTAATTTGTACAGTAGATTCTTCCCCAGGGGACAGAGAGTTCTCTACATATCGGTTCTTATCTTCTTGTTGTGATCCCATTACGTTCTGTAGGAAGTACGTGGTAAGGCCCCAATCTCTTCCACAGTGGCTAGCCATTGTCTTTTTCTATGTCCGACATGCCTCTAGTGCGCCACACACTTTGCTGTTTCGCTTTGCGAGCCGTTGATCTTCTCAGATTCCTCCGCCTCACTCACCATCTCAGTCTTTGTGTACTAGGGATGGACATTCCCTTGAGTAAGATTGCTCCTACTCCACCCATGTAGTTTAGCCAGTCAGCCAAGACTGTTGCCCGGGATGTGGCCACCGCCATACACAAGCGGTATTCGAGGAGCCATACATGAGCTATATATATATACATATACATATATATATATATACATATATATATATGTATATATATTCTTCTTCTTCTTTGATCCTTAGCCACCGACCGTCAAAGCAGTCAGTAGCCATCACGCCTCGTGGCATCTTGTAGGGCAACAACAAATTGATTCCACTTTGCTCGGTCGGTGGCCATCCTTCGTACAGTGCCCCAACTCTGGTTCATTTTTTGCATCTCAGCCTCCACAGTCCTCCGCCAGGTTATTTTTGGTCGGCCTCTCTTTCGTTTTCCTTCAGGGGTCCAAAGCATAGCTGTTCTTGTGATGGCATCGGGGTCTCTGCTGAGGACATGGCCAACCCAGCTCCAGCGTCTGCCAGCTATGATGGTGTGCATGTCCTCTTGCTTGCTCCGAGTAAGCAGATCTTGGTTGGTGATGGTATTCGGCCAAAAGATTCGGTGAATTTTTTCTTAGGCATGTTGTGTGAAAAGAGGACAATTTCGACATTTCCTTCTCTGTAACTCTCCAGCATTCTGCACCATAGAGAAGCACAGAAAGCACACAGCTCTGATATAATCTTAATTTTGTGCTTGTGCTGTATTGAGAGGACTTCCAGATGTTGTTTAGGCTAAAAAAGGCTGTTCTTGCTTTATTCATTCTGATGTTGATGTCTTTGCCTGCCCCGCCGTCTGGTGTTACTATGCATCCTAGATATGTGAAGGTGTCTGTCTGTACCAGTTGCTGATTCCTTACTGATATGGGCTCAGGGTTGCTCACATTGAGCGTCATGACCTCTGACTTCCTTAAATTGATGCTCAAGCCCACCTGCTGGCTAAACTTATTAAGTCTGTCCGTTTTTTCCTGGATGTGTTGATGTGAATGTGCTAGTAGTGCAATGTCATCTGCATATTCCAGATCTTCTAATGTAGAAAATGTAGTCCATCTTATTCCTCTTGGACTGCCCTCTGTTGTCTGTCGCATCACCCAGTCTATGACTGTTAAAAATAGAGTGGTTGATAAGGGGCATCCCTGTCGTACTCCTGTCTTCACCTCAAAGGTTAGGTTGCTCTGCCCAACACTACACGTAAAGTTGGCATAGAGGCTTTTTATGATTGACACTATGCAGCTTGGAATTCCATAAGCCCTCGCTCAGTATTTTCCGTAAACTGTCCCTATGTATGCTGTCAAAAGCCTTTTCAAAATCAACGAAATTAATGTACAGCTGTCTTTGCCATTCTGAGCACTGCTCTATAATGTTCCTGAGAGTGAATATAGGATCTACACATCTTCTGTTCTTTCTAAATCCTGCTTGTTCTTTCCTCAGTTTGTGGTCTACTGCTTTTGAAATTCTCTGTATAATTATCCTGCCTAGTATTTTGCTGGGAACTGAGAGAAGAGTGATTCCTCTCCAATTATTGCAGTCTGCAAGATCTCCCTTCTTGGGCAATTTGACAATTATTCCTTTGTTCCACTCTGATGGTGTTGTCCCCGTTTTCCAGACTTGTGCAAATAGTGGTTCTAATAGTTTTGCTGCTAGCTCAGGGTCTGTCTTAAATAGCTCTGCATTTAAGTTATCATGGCCAGGAGCTTTTCCGTTCTTTAACCCTTTGATTGCTGTGATGATTTCTTCTTTTCGTGGAAGGTCTATATTTACATCTAGATCGTTTTCAGCCTGAGGAACATTCAATGGCGTTTAACTTCCTTGTCATCTGTTAAAAGTCATATGCATTGTAAAAACAGCATTGATAAATATTGTTTGACTATATTATGCAGTTCCCTAGGTCTGTCTATTCTTAACACCTCTTCTATATTTATAAGATTATATATATATATATATATATATATATATATAATAGAAGAGATGTTAAGAATAGACAAACCTAGGGAACTGCATAATATAGTCAAACAATATTTATCACGAACAAATGTTAATATTAGTGTCTGGGAATGTGAAGGTCTGATGCTGTTCTTACAATGCATATGACTTTTAACAGATGAAAGTCAATTAAATATCTGTTAAAGTCAGTTATATAACTGGAACCACCAGGCCTTTACACCCCTCCATTTTAATATAATTCTTGTTCAGAGTTTCTTCTTGATTTTGTTTGTTTTTTGTTTATTTATTTAACGTATTAGCATAATTGTGATTGTCCCTATTTACAATGATTTGACAAATGTGATGCCACTTTCTCATCGGCAGTTGTTCATATTATTTGGAATTGAAAACAATATATATCCTAATTATAACCCATCAGAGGTTGAACGGGATATTTTTCTTCATTAATTTAAAAAAAAAAAAAAAATCTTACTCGATGCTTATTCCCGCTACTAACCCAGGTATTGTCGACAAAAAATGGCGTCCACGTCGTTCAGCCTCGTTTTCAATTCTGACTCAGTTGACGTCACTCTATATAGAAATACAGGGCACTATACTGGTTAGTTGTTTCCTGAGGGCATGCCAGTTTATACTGGTTAGTTGTTTCCTGAGGGCATGCCAGTTTATACTGGTTAGTTGTTTCCAGAGGGCATGCCAGTTTATACTGGTTAGTTGTTTCTTGAGGAAATGCCAGTTTTTACTTGTAAATTGTATCCATTTCCACGTCTTGAGTTTCCAGCTTTATTGACTTGTCTGTCTTTCTTCCCTAGACCCGTTTTTGTTGTTAAATCTGGCTATCTGATACAGATGTGATGGGGGCATCTCTTTGTGAATGAAGTATGGAAGTGATATACTTGGTGACATTGTGCTGCTGAATCACACAGTAAGGAAAATGTATGTTTGTTTAGAAGTCAATTTTACTTTTTGGAGGAAAATCTGCAGTTCACATGGGAAAATCCAGCTTTATTTATCCAGCATTGAAATCCTGACTTGTTCATCCTTCTTTGTCAGTACCACTTCCAGTGTTGGTAAAACTAGACACTTCTGCAATGATCCCTATCAGATCTGTTGCCTGTTATTTATTACCCAATTCTTTTGTTCTCAGTGACATATATACAGGTTTTTGCTGCTTCTTTTAATATGGTCAGTGTGATTCCAAAGGTTATCATAGCCAGGAGTTGTAGTGGGGATAAGCTACCTCTACAGATAAATGCTTCCATGCCATGTGTCTCAAACAGCCTGACAGCCAAGTCTAGCTCTTTGCTTTTACATACACCTCAGTTTGAGCCCGGCATAACTGCTTCCACTGACAGAAGAGGTGAAGGAGAGCCAGTGGTGCCTTAAAATCAGCAGCTTTGGGCATAAAGGGCTCGTCATTTTTTATCAGTAGCCTATATAGGAGAAGGTAAACTCTGATTTCAAAACTCCACTCCCTTGTAGGAATTCCTGTTTACAGGAAAGTCTTTGTGAGTATAAAGCCAGAGTCCCTAAGGCAGTCTAATGTTAATTCAACACTATTCTGGCAACTCCTGCAATGCTGCTGGTACCAAACTGTATCAACTACTGCTGTTCCTTTGGACCTACCAGCTATGTGGAGAGGGAACATACTGCGTGAGCAACAGCTTGATCATCATATAACTGTGTCCAAGTTTGTACCCTGGAGAGGACACTCCAGTTTCACCCAGTGGTGTTGACACAATACGGGAAGTAGCAGTTACCGGTTATGAAAGTCAGAAGGTGAGAGCTGGATTAACTACCAGCAAGTCATCATCAGCCTTGGCAGAAAGTGTAGAACTTGGGGCAATGGGGGAAAGCAGAACTGGAAATTAATCATCTGATACATGATCATGCCAGGGATAATGATGCCATTGTGTATACTGATGGGTCTGTGATCTGTGGTGAGAAATCAGGTTGGGGCTTCTTTGCTAGGGTAAAGGGCAGAATCGTTGCTGAACATAGTGGGGCTTACAAGATAATAACTTCCAGCATGAAAATGGAGGTAGAGGTAGCTACTGCAGCCTTAAGGTGGCTAACTGAAACTTTATTTACAAAAGCAGTCATTGTGTCAGACTCTTAGTCTATGCTTCGAAAGGTTCAGAATGGTTGGCTAAGGCGTGAATGAAAAACATTCATAGAAGCTTTGAATCTTTAGGAGCTGGTGTGGATCTACTGTCCTGGTCATGCAGGGGTACTTGGTAATGTAAGGGAGAGATACTGAGATCCCCTGAGAAGGACACTGCAATAGATGAATGATCAAGGTTAAGACTTGGAATTTGGCATCAAACGTAAGGCTAGCAGAGATGGACGTATGACAGGACGCATCCGCCGTGGATATAACCAGCGAGCTACAGGAACAGTTAGCATTCACACTCTTCGACATATACTGAGGGAGACTGAGCACCTGTGAGTTTGTCCGGAGTGCAATGATGCCGCTGTTCAACGATAACAATACATGTCTTATTTTGGAGTTCCATGGAATTTTTCTCCATAATGCATTTTCTCACCAACTCCATGTAGCATACATTCCATTGCTTATCTCGGCAGTCTCTTTTCCTGTGCAGCCTGTGATTCAATTATATAAATATTGACTGCAGCACTGTGTCATATTCCAATATCATTAACTGGCTCAATACGATTTTTCCTTTTTTTTAAACTATCTGTTATAAGTTTTGCATGAACCCCTTCATTATTTACATGTATAACTTCCAATGCACATTCCCTGTTTCCACTGTTATTTATTGTCACTTCTCATATGTTTATTTATCATGTCTTGTCAGAAACACTGAATTTCTTCATTGTAAACCTTCATTTCTATAACTTTTTCTCTTTTGCCTTTTTATATGTCTTACAGCTACAGCCTTATCTTTCATCATATACCAGAAAACCCACTTTACCTGCCATCTGAATTTTCGTAACAACTGTCCCCATGGGAAGGTTATACCCAAGGGTTTGAACTCACAGCTCTATCCCTCAGCTGAACACCTTCATCACTTAGAACATACTGACAGTAAATGCTCCTTCCAACGCTTACCATGCATCATTACTATGTATAATGCCTTCGGAATGACTTTGATATTGTGAAATGTAACACTAATAACCAACTTCGTCTTAGACATCAAATTGTATTTCAGCTTTCCATCATCAACAGTATTCTTCAGCTCCCAAAGGAGCAACAAATTCATGCAGACCTTCCTGTCTTGTGAACCTTCCTGTCTTGTGAACCTTCCTGTCTTGTGAACCTTACTGTCTTGTGAACCTTCCTGTCTTGTGAACCTTACTGTCTTGTGAACCTTCCTGTCTTGTGAACCTTCCTGTCTTGTGCCAGTCGTTCAGTCTTTCTATGTCTTTTTAAAAATATCCTGTCCAGTTTCCTTCCCCATATGTTTTTCTGTCTCCCTTGACCTCTCTTCCATGGTAGTGCACTGGCTTCCTAGCTCGGTGGTCCATGGTTCGATCCCTAGTTGAGGTTGGATATTTAGACCGCAAACGGCTCCTGGGTCAACCCAGCCTCATGAATTGGGTACCAGAGCAACTCTGGGAAGGTTAAGGCAGCCAGTGTGATGCTGACCACATCACCCCTAGTGTGCTGATGGTCGAGAAAATATGGGCCTAACATCATATTCCCAATATATCTCAATGGGCGTGTAATGGGATCCTTTACCTCTTTTTTATATTTACCTCTCTTACCCTGGGGATTCCAGAACAGTGACTGCCTTGTAATGCTTTTAGTTGGTTTCCTCATTGTGTGTCCTATTCAACGCCAAAGTCATCTTCTCACCCCTTGTTACACTGGCCCTTGTCACCAGTTCTACACTGCTTTCTGTCATATTCATGCTATTATGTGTGACACTAATACAGAACTTTCCACTCACAAAGAAGGAAAGTTACTTTGCCTCTGTTCCATTCCTCCTTCAGTCTTCTACTTTGGCTTCTAACCATACCAAAGTTACTTATACTCCTTCTGATATTCAGTTTTCTTCAGAAGAATTATTAGTCCTGAGTAAAGGTATCAAGTTTGGTAAGTATTCTCTGTTCAAGATGTCCACCACTTTCACTGCTGCATGCACCTTAAGTTTCACTATCGCCATGTTGTTGGTTCAAAATGAATTCTGATCAATGATATGCATGGAGGCATATCTGGAGTCATCACCACCAGCTATGCACAATGCTATAGTATGTAGATTTGGATGTGGACCTCTGTCTGTGAGGTTAATTACACCCTCATTGACTCTTGAAATCCTCCACCTTTCCAGGGATCTTCCCTGTGGTGAAACTTATTGAGAACCCAGCATTGCACACTTAGCTTGGAGGAGTCACCTGGGCCCCAGTTGTAACTCTGGCTTTTGCTTGGTTGGCTGCATGCAGGAGGATCTCACTATGGACCCAATGATAGGCAGGGAGGCTGAGAAGTAGCTCTGTGTAGAACATGACAATTCCTTGCGAGAGCACAGTATTTTAGTTCTGGCAGAGAACAGTGGAGGCTAAGATGCAAAGCATGAACCAGAGTTGGGGCATGGCATGAAGGATGGCAAAATGGGGACAGTTTGTTGCTGCCCTACAAGACACCACTAGGTGTGATGGCCACTGACTGCTTTGTCAGTCAGGGGCTAAAGATGCAAAGAGAAGAAGATAGTTGAAAAGCCCCCTTGGATGGCATGGAATGCACAGTATGCCACTTGCTTTTTCCTCCTGGCTTGGGACCTGATGTGATGATTCTTTAAATGCAAGCTGAGCTGGAGAAACTGGAGCTCTTGACTTCAACTCAACATGTTTTGGAATGGTAGAAAACCTACAGTAAAAACCTGGATCTACAGTGTAGATAATGCCAAGAAGTCTTCAACTTGGTAATGGCTGCAAAAGAGCGAGAAGCTCAGCAGTCCTAGATACACAACAACAATCAATAAAATATTAACACTTTGCCAAATCCAAATCTTCACATTCAGAAGCTTTTCACACTCTTAATTATACGAGGGGCGTTCAGAAAGTAATGCACATCGTTTTTCTCAGGAGCTGTTTGTTCAAAAAGCATGAAATTTATACACACTATACATGGATATGTCATGTAAACATCGGTATTATTCAACATAATCCCCATAAACTTGTATGGCTTTATGCCAGCGCGAAACAAGTGCATGTATTCCTAGCCCGTACCAAATTTTGTCTTGATCATGTAGCCATTTCTTCACTGCATAAATCACTCCTTCATCATCTTCAAACCTTGTCCCACGAAGTGCATCTTTAAGTGGACCAAATAGATGAAAATCAGAGGGTGCCAAATCGGGACTATAGGGTGGATGGGGTAGTACAGTTCAACCCAATTTGGTGATTGCTTCCCGTGTTGCCAGACTTGTGTGAGGTCACACATTGTCGTGAAGGAGAAGCAGGTCTGTTGGATTCTTGTGCGGCCGAACTCTGCGAAAACTTTGATTGAGTTTTTTCAATATCTTAATGTAAGCTTGCGAATTGATTGTCTCTCCTCTTGGCATAACATCCACAAGAATCACACCTTCAATGTCCCAAAAGACAGTGACCATGACCTTTCAAGCTGAAGGAATTGTCTTGAATTTCTTTCTTCTTGGTGATTGCGGATGATGCCACTCCATTGACTGTCTTTTTGTCTCAGGTTCAAAATGATGTGCCCAGGTTTCGTCACCTGTAACGATCTTAGCCAAACAATTCTCTCCATCAGCATTGAAATGCTCCAACAATTCAGAAGAAATTGCTTTCCTTTGCAATCGGTGGTCATTTGTGAGACTTCGGGGACCTATCTTGCGCAAACCTTAGAAAATCCGAGAGTTTTTATAACTGCATTTGCACTACCAATGCTGACTGACAGCTGTAGGGCCAATTGTTGAGTAGTGATTCGCCTATCAGTAAGAGTAATGCCCTCAGCACATTTCAACATTTCTGCGTTGGTGGCTGTGGCAGGACGTCCACAGCGCGGCCGATCAAGCAGCTCCATATCTCCAATTCCTGATTCTTTGATTCTCTGACCCCAGTGACTGACTGCACTTCTGTCGATTGCAAAACTTCCATACACATCACACAGACGCTTGTGAATGTTCACAACAGTTTCCTTCTCTGCAACGAGAAATTCTATCACAATTGACTTTTCATAACGCAAGTTGCTAACACGCTCCATTTCAATGGTTTAGGGCAGCCGTATTATTTGGCAGGTTGCAGTGCAATTTGGTGCACACAATTGGCACATGCCATATTTGAAGTTTGCAAAATTTCATGCTTCTATCTTCGTTATTAGCTGAGAAAAATGATGTGGTGCATTACTTTCTGAACGCCCCTCGTATATTGCAAACACTTGACATGACATTCATCTTGCTCTGTCCTGTCTCCACTGATCTAACCTCACATTTTCTGAATGGTGAGCATTAGCACTTCTTAAAAGACAGGATGCTCCATGTGATTCCCAGGAGTCTCTGACAAAGAACAGGACAGCTTCACCCTCGGGTATGTTGTAGAGGCAACTAATGAAGTTGTGCATGGAACTGTCAATGTCAGCATGTAAAACTAATTGCTAAATAACCCACCACTGCAAAAGCATGTGCTCTGATGTTGGTTTCCTCAAGGGAACCAACTGCAATGGTGGATCCATGCACCATAAGATGATGAAAAGACAGGACAACATTGTTATTAAACCTGCAGACAAATGTATTGCAGTGGTAGTTATGAACAAGGACTTTAAATATTCAAGAAGGACAAATACAGCTATTAACCCCACTTGCTACTCTCTTTGTTCTAATTTTTTTTTAACCTTCCCCGCTATTACTTAAGGCAAAATCTCCGGTTAGTATATCTAACCTGAGACTGATTTTTTCTTTATTAAATTAATTTAATAAAGAAAACATATGAAGACATGACATGCAGAGTTCTTCATGAAGGACAGCTTACAGAACCGTTTGGGATAAGAACAGGAGTGCGACAGGGATGCCTCTTGTCACCATTTCTTTTCTTACTAGCAATAGACTGGGTTATGAGGTCGTTGACAACACACAACAGAAATGGAATCCAGTGGACTCTGACTAAGCAGTTGGATGATCTGGATTTTGCTGATGACTTGGCTCTTCTATCCCATAACCGTAATCAGATGCAGGACAAATTGAAAACACTCGATGAGAGGTCACAGCAATTGGGTCTGAAAATACACAGGGAAAAGACAAAAATAATGAGAATAAATGCAGGTAATGATAACACGGTTGAACTTGAAGAAACACCACTACAAGATGTAGAACCGTACACATATGTTGGCAGCAATATAGACAAAGTTGGAGGGACAGTCAGTGATATCAAAATAAGAATACAAAAGGCAAGAGGAGCTTTCATTGCATTGGGAAATATATGGAGATCAAGAGAAATCGGATCCAACACGAAAATAAGAATCTTCAACTCAAATGTGAAGTCAGTCCTATTGTATGGCTCTGAGACATGGAGAACAACAAAGACAACAACCAAAAAGCTACAGACTTTCATAAATGGGTGCTTGCGTAGAATAGAGGGATTAAAATGGTATGACAAGGTTACCAACGTGGAACTGATGACAAGAACTAGACAAGTGCCAGTGGAACAAGAGATGAGAGGAAGACGATGGCGATGAATAGGACACACACTGAGGAAACCTGTTGATAGCATTACAAGGCAGTCCTTGTTCTGGAAACCCCAGGGCAAGAGAGGCAGAGGTAGACCAAGAAGCACATGGAGAAGAGAGCTGGAAACAGAGGTGAAAATGATGAGGAGAACATGGAAAGAACTTGAGATGATGGCATGTGACAGGAGGACTTGGCATATGTTTGTTGAAGGTCTATGCTCCTTTGGGAGTGGAGGGTTATGATGATGATGATGAGACTGATTTTACGTGAGCATCCTATTTTCCCTGTACGCTGACAGGTGTCCTCTTGCCATTCAAGGCAGATACTTGCCGTCTTCGGAGGGCTCCTTGTTCTGATAATGCTACCATTCACACTCTTCTTGTCCATGGCACCATAATCCTCTTCCTTCTGGTGCTTTATCTCTCTATATTATTTTGACAGTAGCCTTGTGAAAACTTTCTATATGCTTCTTAATGTGTATATGGTTAAATCCCCAGTTGAGGTGGGATTTTTTAAGACTGCAAATAGCTCCAGGGTTGACTCAGCCTCATGAATTGCTTACCAGAGCAACTCTGGGAGGGTTAAGGCGGCCGGCGTGATGCTGACCACATCACCCCTAGTGTGCCGATGGTCAAGAAAATATGGGCCTAACACCATATTCCCAATATGCCTCAATGAGCATGTAATGGGTTCTTTTACCTTTTTTTTACCAAAGATACATAAGGTGTTTAAGACAGAATGTTGAAGGATGGTTAGCCTGATGATTATTCTCAATCAAGCCAATACTGATTAAATCTGGAGGAAATTTTACAGGATGTTTCCTGGAACAGTATCTTTCACATGCTGGGAAAAAGCATATGTGGGTATGTGTGCTGCCATAGTGCCCACATGTTCCTCCTCTCCTTGCCCCTGGTGACTAGTGTACATCTGTGATTGACAAGCTGTCACTTAACCTGCATGTGATGGTGCCTTATGAAAGGATTGCCTAGGTGCCTTTCACAACAACTTGACATATTGAGGTACATTGCAGTTTCTCTATGTTCTTCATCTTTCTAATCCACTTCAATTATGAATTTGATATGTACTGTGTTACCCACTCTGACATTATCAGACATTAAGGGTAAATAAATGGGACTGAATAATGCTAATTGATGACCATGTGAAAAGCATTCACATTTTCTATAATGAAATTAGAATTGTTCTTTCTATGATATACTCTTCTGAATCAATAAACCTGATTTAGCATACAGTAAATAAACGCAGTTTAATCACATTTAAATACATAGTTTATTAGACAAATCAGAAGTTTACATTTTAATTGCAACTATAACAGTTGAAAGCAACATAAGCTAACTTAATACTTAATTAAGTTAAGTAATCAACTTTGTTTAGTGGTCAGTTAACAGGTGAGATTTATTCCAAAAGTCAATAAACGCTGCACATGCAAACGAGAGAGAGAGTTCGAGAAGAGGTGAAAAAAGTCCTTCCTTTAAAATGTTACTTTCTTCTTTCTCATAGTGAAGTTGGTAGCAAACTGAATGGATAATACAACTATCAGTGATATGCCAGAAGAATGAAAACATTTCAAGGTGCCAGGACCCCCCCCCCCCCCCACAAAATAAACAAACAAAAGCACTATCAGCCATGAGCTCTTGGCAAAAAAAAAAAAAAAAAAATCACATTTAAATGGTGGACAATGTGTTGACAATTAACCCTTTACTGCATAAACCACCCAAAATTGCCCAGGCGCAAAGTCTAAGGTCCCGTCCAAAACTGCCAGTGAAACGTGAGTTGTCATTCGTTGCCATAGTGCAATGAGATCCCATTATAAATGAGACATGAGTTATAAATATATTTCTGGTAACAAGCGAAGCTATAGTTTTCTTAAATTATTTTCAAAATTGATCAATATTTTGATTTTTTAAAGCCTTGGCTTTGCGGACTGTGGAATCTTTGCTTCAGAACATTGAGAGGGACGTTCTATTTGATGAAAATGATAAGGATGCCGCCAAATCAGATATCATTATTGAATATGAAACGACCCAATTTAGACTCGTGACAGCGACACTGACGAAATTAAATCTAGTGAAAGTAGTAATGATACTAATGACAGATCAAACAAAAGAGACTTATCAACAAAGCACACGTCAATTGAAAGTTGTGGCTTTGTCAGAAATCTTGGACTTAAACACACTCTCGATCTATACTGTTCAAAAAAAGAAACGCATAGCTATCCGAGGGCGTGTTTTTATGAGTTTGTAAGTAAAATTTGGTGCTAGGGTATATAAAAACCAGCCTCAAATGTTCTTTAGAGTGTCAAATGCACGTGTTGACCTGAATTGCGTTCGTTTTTGTAATCGTTACAACGCAGTAGTCAATAGTGTTTATGACGCAATTTCTGACCACAGCTCATGTTGCACGCACGTGAAAGCAACAAAATTTGGGGTGAACACTATTCACTGACTATGCAACTGAAACCCTATGAAAGGATAAGGCTACACAAAAAAAATTCAGTTCATTTTCAAGCAGACATTTATGGCGTCTCTATCGATAAATTTAAGGAACATTGCTATTGGCCGACTGTATGCAGGCGAAAGTCAAAGTCAGGTTGCCAGGCATCTAAACGTGCATCAGAGTACCATCAGTCGACTTTGGCACCGGTTCCAAGCCACTGGCTCAGTTGAAGACCGGCATCGCAGTGGACGACCCAGAGTGACAACAGCAGCGGAGGATCGCTTTATTCGGCTTCGTCACCTCAGAGACAGGTTTACAACAGCTTCCTCAACTGCCCAGTCATTGCCTGCAGGACGCCGTATCTGATCAAACTGTCCGGAATAGACTGCATGACGCTGGACTTTGGGCACAACGACCTCACCGAGGACCTGTTTTTTCGCGCCGCCATCGACAAAATCAATTTCTTTGGGCCAACCAGCATCGTCCCTGGGCAGCTGACAATCAATGGAGACGTGTCTGGTTTAGTGACGAATCTTTTTTTTTTTTTGCAGCGTCATGATAGACGGCGTAGGGTCTACCGTAGGCGAAATGAACGTTTTGCCAAAAATTGTGTTGATGAAGCTCTGCCGCACGATGGTGGAGGTGCAATGGTGTGGGGAATGATCAGTTACAACAGGAGTCAATTGGTGCACATTGAATGAGGCTTGCATGCGCAACGATACGTCAATGAAATTCTTCGACCCCATGTCCTTCCACTTTTGGCTGCCCAAAGGTTTGTGTTTCAACAGGACAACGCCAGACCCCATTGTGCACGGTTGACCACGCAGTTCCTGACTGCCAACAACATTCTCACCCTTTCCTGGCCATCCCTGTCTCCAGACATGAGTCCGATTGAGCACCTGTGGGATGAGCTGCATAGACGTGTTTGTCGCCGAGACGTTGCTGCAGCTAATCGTCGTGATCTGTTCCAGGCACTCCAGGAAGAGTGGGCAGCCATCCCACAGGCCCACATCAGACGTCTGATCGCATCCATGCCCAGGAGATGCCAGTCGCTGATCGATGCAAGAGGAGGCCACACACCATACTAATGGGAAAGCCCGTACGCCAAAAAACTCTCGTGACCCAGATGCAAAACAACTGTCAATTGATTGGTTGAACCCTAAGGTATTCTTGTGTGCAATTTGAACAATTAACTCATTAAATTAAAAAAGTTATTGAATGTCAAAATTATGGCTATGTGTGTGCCTTCAGTAGCTATGCGTTTCTTTTTTTGAACAGTATAGATGCTGCCTTTTATGGTTACTTCAGTTTGTTCATGAGCAAAGAATTTGACCAAATGGGCTCAATACAAACAAAGAAACAGCAGAAGTAAACAACAACTTACACAAATGCATATGCGAAATAAACAATGTTTTGTTTTCTCAAAGAACAAATCAAACAGATCTTCTGGACATTCTGCAGATATTGTTTATGACTGCAAGTGTGCAGAATTCACTGCAATGAACAGGTATGTTCATCACGTCATGAATAGTTATGTTTCGTTAATAAAAATGACTATATCTTTTTTGTGGTAATGAATTAACACGTGTTCAAATTTGTTTTAAGAATATTTTCCCCCACATTAATGAAATTATCATTGCATAATACTAATATATACAGTTATTAAGAATTATGCAGATGATATGTTTTTCAATTCTGTGCATTTAAAACTAATAAGTATAATTTTAAAAAGGTAAAAGATCCCATTACATGCCCATTGAGGCATATTGAGAATATGGTGTTAGGCCCATATTTTCTTGACCATCGGCACACTAGGGGTGATGTGGTCAACATCATGCCGGCCGCCTTAACCTTCCCAGATTTACTCTGGTACCCAATTCATGAGGCTGGGTCAACCCCAGAGCCGTCTGCGGTCTAAAAAAACCCCACCTCAACTGGGGATCGAGCCATGGACCACCAAGCTAGGAAGCCAGTGCACTAACCACAGCGCTACCATGGCTCCGTAAGTACAATTTTAGTTGTTTTATTTTTAAGGAATTTCTTAGATGGTCACTATGTTAAACAATGGAGTTGCTCCCTTTGCCTCGGACGTTACAAGAAAAATATAGTAAATTAGACAGGACGGTACAGGGTTAATATTCAAATAAACAATCAGTAAATCCGTCATAATTTCTCAAGAATAGAAAAGCATTTCGTATACAACATATTCTGTTCTAGCTTTGATAAAAATGCCTCTATAGATAACAGTCATGCTCGATCTTAGCAGAATTCTCTCCACCATATTTTTCTAAATATAATATAACATTAAGAAAAAAAAAACTGCTTACAATATCATGCTCATTTTTTCATATTAAAAAATAAAAGTAAAGAAACAAGGGAACATCAAAGTAAGAGGATGCCTATGTAGGCACTGGAAGGGCTTTGGAGACTAGGGGAAGAAGTTCTTCTGTCTTCAGACGCCAGTTTCGAATGTCTTTGGAAACGTGACACCAATGTTCACCATGATGAGGTTCAGCTGCAATACACCTCTGTCTAACATCAGCCTGGTGTTTCTGATGAGATAAAAAACAATCAATTGAAAAAATCTAGTTGTGATCTAAAATCATGCTCAGAAACTCAGTGTCAACTTTGTTCTAAACAAATGTATTTACTTGCAATCTAAATATACTTGAACAAAGCTGTTGGCGACCCCCACCCTTCAAAATGGATTTACAAGGAAAAATGACAGTGTTGCAAAAGTTAGACTGAATTTGCCTAGTTAGTTGCTTATCCTTTACAGGATGTGGCAATCAACCCCAGCCTTTATTGGCTGTTTGTGATTTTTCTAGGCAATTTTTTCATTCAGTAGTTTGCCATTGCTTTCGGAATGGTACGGCGCTTATACCATTGTTAAAAATCCACACAAAGCGATCTGCTACCAAACCGCCTGCAGCAGGTTTCAAACCTGGTATATCTGGATTATGAAACTGCATTCATATCCATTAGGCCACAGACGCCGACATAAATTTTTACAGAAATTAACATTCGCACTGGGTGATGTAAACAATGAATTAAATAGTTCCGGAAAACGCTGTGAAAACCACAAGATGTAAGAATGCAACTGCTGTCATTTGATTAAACAGTTACCATACAAGCAGAGTTAGAGAAATATGTTATTACTTTGATAATCAGGAATAGTTTGAACTGGAAGTTACGCAAAATGAGTGCATTACATGCTTGAGCATAATAAAATGACAGTAATTAAAGAAAACTATTTCATTATTTAGTGGTTTGCCCATAGACAGGAAGTAACCATATACTGTAGCTGCAGTATCTTAATGGCAAGTGACGGTATTCATAATTAAAAGGAAAAAAAGGAATGAGACCAATCTGTAATTAAGAGACCTGGTAACATACAATTTTAGATGTTTAAACTGAACCTGGATAGTGCTGACTTTCACTGAACATCCTTACCATGTTTTATGATTTTTGGGATGAGAAACAGCACATCAGAATACATTGATAAAGCAAGTAACATTAACTTATTTATAATAAGGACAACAAGGCATGAAGACAGCCTGAGGCAGAGAGCAGTCAACAACACAGAGAACACTAAGGACAAGCAGCTACAGAGAAACATGACTGCTGATGTAAGTGATGACTCTGATGACGACTACTACAAGCAAGAAATAGTGAAATGGTTCACCCATTGAGATATATTTAGAACTGTGAGTGCCAGTATTTTAATCCCAATATTGTAATCTTTACATTCACAGATTAACTAAACAACAAGCGCAGATAACCATTACTTTTGCTGACCATGTGAAGTACTATTATTATAAGCCTTGAGCTTCTTCTTCTTCTTCTTCTTGCGATCGCATCTTTGATGATTACACCGTCAGACGAGTTCTCATGATGAATTCGACTGTTGTTTGAAGTTCCTCTTTAACTCCATATAGCTTTGAGTTTAGTGTTGAGTCATTGGGCCAGTATATCTTTCTTAACTGGTCATACAGAGGACAGTCCTGTAGAACATGCTCAGCAGTTTGTTCGTTTAATCCACATGTGCACAGTGGTGAAGCAGACAATCGTAGCTTGTGCATGTGTTTATTCAGTTTGTTATGCCCTGTCCTGAGTCGAAAAATAGTTGTCTGTCCCTGCCGGTCGAGAGTGTGATAGTCGTCTTTGGGTTGGTTCTGTTCTCTTCTGATAGTCTGGATAGCTCTCTTTTTCTCAAAGTATGTGACTTCATTATCTTCTTGTTCACATTCTCCTCCCTTTTTTGCAAGTTTATCTGCCTTTTCATTTCCGGGTACACCACAATGAGATGGTACCCACTGAAGTATGGTTCTCTTTTTGGCAGCTACCTTGTTTAGTTCATTTCTCAGATGCGGGAGTTTACCACCCTTGAGAGCTTGCAGGACAGACAGTGCATCTGTGAGGATGACTACCTGGTGGCAGTCAGAGTTGGTGTTATAAATCATATTTGCAGCTTGCTCTAGAGCTTGAACCTCAGCTGTATAGTTGGAACAGAATTTACCAGTGGGAATGTGCCTAGTCTCATAGTGGTTGTCAGGATATGAGATAAAGATACCGGCACCTCCATTCCTAACAGCATTAGTTGCTGATCCATCTGTATAGGCATGTATCCATGATTGATCGGGATAGCTTTCTTGGATCATACTCAATGTAGCAGTTCGTTTTTGCAGATCATTATACTCACATCCACTTGTGAGACCACTGACTGTTGTATTAATTTGGAGGGCACTGCTGGCCTGCTCCCATGGTACAGGGTATAGGGTGGGCTTCAGTGGTGTTGTCTTCATGGATAGGTCTTCTTGATGCTGTCTTATAAGTCTTTTCCCCCGATGCACAAAGCTGCTACGCTTTAGACGTCCCAATGCCAGATCATCTAGTCTTGCCTTCATTGGGTGCATTGGCATACTGTTGTACTTTTCCATCTGGATCATGGTTTTTGTGTCTCTTCTATGGGACAATGTCTGTAATCCAGCAACCTTCTGCATCTCTGTTATTGGTGTAGTTTTCATGGCTCCTGTAATGAGCCTGAGAGCTTGATTTTGCACCTTGTCCAAAGACTGCAGATGTGAGTTAGCAGCTGATGACCATGCTGCTGAGCTAAACTCTAAGTGTGGTCTTATTACTCCATTATAAATCTTCTTTAGATTTCGTTCATTTGCTCCCCAGTTGGTACCTGCTAATTTTCTGAGTATGCCTAGTCGTCTTCGGGCCTTTCCTTCTGCATTTTCAATATGCTTATTCCATGTAAGCCTTTGGTCAAATGTCACCCCAAGATAGGTGGGGTAGCTTTCTTCCTTGATCACGGTTGTCCCTAGGTGTATGTTAGCTGATTTGTCCTTGGGGGCGAGGGAGAAACAGTGTTGTGGAGGTTTTGTCTGTGTTTATTGTGATAAGCCATTTCTCTGCCCATGACACTAGCATGTCTGCTGCCCGCTGCATTCTATAATTTGCTGTGGTGACATTTTCATCAGCGCACCAGAGTACTAGGTCATCTGCATATAAGGCAGCTTTAACTCCTGCAGGGAGATCTTTCACCAGGTCATTGATGTAAACAAGGAAGAGTGTTGGGGAAATTACTCCTCCTTGAGGTACCCCCCTGATGGAGCAACACTTTTCTGCTCTGCAGACCGTCAAGAGTGACTCTAGTTCTCCTGTTATGCAAGTATGACTGGATCCATTTCATCATGTTGCCTTGGATTCCACTTCTCCTAAGTTTTGCAATGAGGCCATCTTTCCACACCTTGTCAAAGGCCTGCTTGAAGTCGACCCAGATCGTTAGGACCTTTTTCTTCTCCTGGAAGGCATCTTCTATTGCTTGAGACAAGTAAGTAACTTGGTCTTCTATACTGTAGCATTCTCTAAATCCAGCTTGTTCCGGCACCAGGATCTGCTCAGACTCTAAATACCATTTCAATCTGTGGTTGACTATTCGCTCCATAGTCTTCCCAACACAGCTTGTGAGACTGATTGGCCGGTAACTTGCAGCCTCGGTCTTACATTTCCCTTTCTTTAGTATGGGTATTGTGATGGCTTCTCTCCATACTTGGGGTACCGTTCCTTTCAACCAGCTGTGGTTGAATATCTCAAGCAGTTTTGTCTTTGCTGCTGAGCTCAGATTTACTAGCATTTCGTTGCTGATTTTGTCTGGGCCGGGTGACTTTTGAAGCTTAAGCTTGGAAATAGCCTTCTGTAGTTCTCCTAGTGTGATGGGTTCCCTCATTGGGGCAGGAGTATCTGTCTGTCCCATGGTTGCCAGTATTTCTTTTCTTATCTCTCTCTGATGGTCTATGTTAATGGGTAAGTTGCTTTCTGAACTGTATCTTCTAGCAAACAAGTCTGCAGCTTGTTTTCCTCTGAAAAGTTTGCCACCTTCATCCAATGTGATAGTCTGCCTTGGTGAGGAATGCTCTTCATTTAGAGACTTGACTAATCTCCAAAGTTTCCTGCCGTCTTTCTCAAGGTTCAGCGATGCCGTTTTAGTTCTCCAGCTTTTCCGCTTTTCTTCTAGCTTTGTTCTCTGAAACTCTGCTACAGCCTTTTTCCATTTGTTGTGAGTTTCAAGTGAAGGCTGAGACTCTGCGTCCTTTCTAGCCTTGTCCATAGCTTCCTGACGTTCTTGGAGTGTGCTGGACCAGTATGGTATGTAGTTACGCCGGCATCCTTTGGGAATGGTTTCTTTTGCAGCTTGTAGTATGCATCTGTTGAAGTCTTTTACCACTTCATTAATGTCTCTGTTCTGTACCTTGAGGGTAGACAGCAGCGTGTTCACCTGATGCCTGAATAAACCCCAGTTGGCTTTTTTGTAGTTCCATCTTGTAATGGCTGGGCCTGTACTGAGAGTTGCACTCTGGACAGTAAGAAAGATTGGGCGATGGTCGCTTCCCCCTAGTTGGTCTCCTACTTCTCTACTAATAGATCCAGCTATATCTGGTGTGGAGAAGGCAAGATCTGGTGTTGAGGTTGTGTGCCATCCTCTGGAGTAGAAGGTAGGAGTATCTGTGGCATTATTGACTAGGATTAGGGAGTGATCATCTTGCCAAGTTTCAACCTCTTCACCTCTGTGATCCAGATGGTTATAGCCCCAGCTCTGGGAGTGGCTATTAAAGTCTCCAACTGCTATAAAGTTGGTGGCTGGTACCTGTATAGAGCTGAGACTCAGGGGTTTGTTGTTCGGACAGTAATAGTTCAGGAGTTCTATTTCCATCTTGTCTACCTTTATCTGCAGCAGCTGATATTCTGCTCCATCCATGAAGGTTTTCCTTTCGTGTGCAGGAATGTTATTCCTTACAAGAGTAAGTACTCCTCCTTTTCGTCTATCTTGTCTGTCGGATCTGAAGCATTGATATCCCCTTATTTTAAAGGTTTGATCTGCTTTCAAGTGAGTCTCTTGGATACAGCAAACACTGACTTGCTTCTCATACAAGATGTTTTCCAGCTCTGTCTTTTTGCTGTATCCAGCCTGCTTGCTGTTCACTCCCTCTGCATTCCAGTGCATCATGACAAGTGGCACTCTGGGTTTCTCTTTTTCTGTTTTGTTTTGGTCAGTAGTTCTCCTCCGCCGTCTGTTGACTCCACAAGACGGTCTAGAGGGTCCTCCAGTAGCTGAGGGTGGGCTCTGTCGAGGCTCAGAGCCCGGCACTGCACCTGCCTGGTGGAGCTCCACAGGGCGAGCACCAGAACGAGATTTATTTGACGGTGTACTCTCCATAGAAAAAAAAAGCGAGTTGCATGATACTGTGGTTTCCGGTGCGCCTTCTGGCCCAGTATCTACGACTTTAGCACCTGTTCAACGGGAGAGTGGGCTCATCCCTAATCTGTTTATGTTCCCAGTAGTAGACTATTCGCAAGCAGCCTGGGGGTGTCACTGCTCTGCGCGGACCTTGTTTACCGAGGCGGCGTCCGAGCTCGTATGGTGAAAATATGGTTGCGTTATCTTCAAAATAGCCCTGTCTTTCCCGTGGCTTTTCTGCCATCCTGCAACTTTGAGTTAGGGAGTTCTGAGCTCCAGTCTCTTTCCCAGGCATTTTATCCTGGCCTGGCACGCATACAGAGGACCCCACTTCTGGTTCTAAGTTAGCAGTTGGGGATAGGTGGGGTAGCACACTGTGCATTCCCCGTCATCCAGGGGGCTCTCCAACTATGCAGAGCTTGCACAATGCTGTGCTCTGGTTCGGGGCTCTCCCAAGGAATCCTCACGTCCTGCACAGAGCCACTTCCCGATACCCACCACCTGCCAACCCTCCATTGTAGAAATCTCCTGCATGCGGCCATCCAGTCAAGAGCCAGTATTAAGTCTGGTGCCCAAGTGATCCCCCCAAGCTCAGTGTGCAATGCTGGGTTCTCATCATGCTGCAACACAGGAGGGATTGTGATGCTCAGCCATCTCTCTCAATTCTGCACCGATAAGTGACATCGGGGACTTAACTTTGCCTCAGTACTGGGAGGCCCCGTTTCCGGGTACACCACACACAGCCAATTGAGGCAACGGTCGCCATGGGCGTGATAGACGACAAACAGTGAAGAATGAGGCAAGAAAGCATTTAACCCATGAAGTGGGGGTGGATTGGTGCAGACCAGAGCATGTACCACTCGCCGGTGGGTTCTGCATCTACACCTATAGGGTTCCACCCACTCCTCAGCCCATTTAGTCTGGCCCCTCACCCAGGACCTGTCCGGCTTGGGTGACCCTGCCAGGAGTAAAACTCCCGCCGGCATAGCTCCCGGGATCATTGAGGCGCTCAAGCTCTCCAACCACGGCAAGGTAGGTTTACATGTGGAGAGAAGCCTTGAGAAAATATCAAGAATACAAAAGCTATAATAAGTTTTGGATACTGGTCAGGAGATTCCCAGTACAACACCACTACACCATTTAGGCTAATGTTGGCATCAGATAAACTTAGACAAGTGTGAATGAATATTTAAATAATGGACCAATTTCTAATTTATTCTTACAGCAAATAACAACTTCATATAAAGCGCACTTGGCATGACCTGTTAACTTTCTCAAGTCTACCCCATTCAACCAATAAGAAAAATACATTTAGAATGATGTACGTGGAAGCTACTGCCACCACTGCATGCATGAGAGCCACAAATCAAAAGCTAACAAATATTAGTATGAGCAGGCAGGTGGTTTCAGCTGACATTTAGCTAAATCCTGAAATGGTGCTGAATGATACATATTATAGAAATTGAAATCATGCTTTTTTTGCATTTTATACAATGCGCTGTTTTTTTAACTGACAGCTGGTACAAAATGAAGAATTGTAGTGCACCAATAACTGAGGAAAATGCTGCAATGAAAGGGTCTGGTTTCTGCTATGTGTCACAGTGCTATTCTGCAGTGCATCGTATGTATTGTGGTCGGCGTTAAGTCACTTGGAGAGGCCGAGGTTAGCCGAACTGGTGTGTCATGTGACCACCGGAAGTCAGGGGAAAAAGGCGCAAAGTTCGGGAGTCAGAAACTAGCCTTCGTCCAGGAAGGACGCATTTTTCCCTTTTGCCAGCGGGAGTGCTGGGTGATTCAAGTTATGGATTATTAACTGAGTGCTTGCCATATTTCGGTCCTGATTGATAATTACGTTGCAATTCTAGAGCAGTGTAAGGTCTAGGTTGTAATTTCTACAGACCGTAGTTTAATAAGATGTCAATGATTTGAGTGGGTCATTGTCTCAGTTTTGCCGCTCAGGTGAGCGATATTCATAGCAGTGTTTCTTTGATGTAATTCATACCTTCATGTATGGAGGGGACAGATTAAGCTGCTAAGGCAAGTTTGCAGTGGTTATTTCGTTATTGTATTTGATGCATTTGTTGGCCGTGTGAAGCCGTATTGTGTGTATAAAGTATTAAAGGGAAGTTCCTGTTAAAGGTGTTATTTCTTATGTCAGCCATTGTTGTATAGTTGTATCCTTGGTAGAACGAGCCTTTATTGATTAGTATAAATTCACATTGCAGTGGTTTCTGACACTAAGCATCTTCTGTCTTCATGTGTAATGACATATTTAAAGTCTGATACAAGCATTCTTATGGAATGTTGTCTTGACTATCTAACACTTCCTGTTTGGTTATCCACTGATGGAGACATATTTGTCGATTCATACAAATGTTTTGTTACTGTAATCTAGTCAAGTTACCCATTTCTCTTTTATATAGATTAATTTTTATAAACCCTAAGACATATAAATAGACAGAAGAATATTTACAATAACAGACCTCTCCTCCCTCACAAGAAAAAATAAATCTAATAAGTAGCTGTTACTTCCAACATCAGATTTTGCCATCAGTTGATCAGCTAATATGATCCAAACAGCTAAGATTATCAATGCATGATCTGAACAGCTAACATTATCAATGCTTGTTGGTAATTTCATTTAATCACATCTCCTATCAAGTCTCCACACAGATCTTGATCCTTGACAATGTCAATTATTTGGTTTTTTTAAAACTTCTTCCCATGCCATAGTGTCAAACTTTCCATTATATATTTTGATTATAATTATTTGATCATTAACTCTTCTCATTCATCATTAAATATTTGATCCTAACTAACTGCATGAGTCTTTAACACTCCTCAGACAAAAACCATATCTCTGCTGCCTGCAGTGATTATCTAATTTGCTTGCTCAAGGTCTGGACTTGGGTGTAACAATTCTGCACTTTTCCTCCTTCATTGATAGAGATGTCTCATTTTAAAGAATGCTGTTTTTGCATTGTAATATTCTTAAGAATTTTATTTTATTTCTGTATTATTCCATTTATATTTGCTACTGCTTTTAGGTTGAGTTTTTTCTTGGAGACAATCACTATTACAGTTTTCTTTGTTGTTACAAACTAAGTGCTTTTCTTCTGTCTCTATATCCAACATATTGTGATGGGTAACTGTATTTTTTATTTTCAACTCGCCCCATTTTTTGTCTTTTCCACGTATTTATTTCCATTCTTTTATTAGTATTAGGAGTTCGCGTTCATCTTTATTAATTCTGGGTTAAATTTTTCTTGGATGTTAGGATAAAATCGGACAACTTTCACCTACCCCTTTTTTAATGGTAGGGATGGGGGAAAACACGACACAGGTACGCAGAACCAATGATATTATTCCGGTGGACAGCAGGTCAGAGGATTACCTAATATTACGTATTCTTTCGCGCGTGAGCAAAAATTAATTCTCGATTAGCTTGGTAAACACTGAGTCATCGGTTTAATTATGATATCATTGGACGAGTTCAGATTTAATTTATGTGCAGGCATCAAAATAGGTCACAGGTCGGGTTAAAGCGGTTCCAGTTAGATAGACGTGATGCGATGACTCACAGCGTCGGTTATTGCATCAGCTATTTCTATATAAATAACAGCGTCTTAGTCTTTAGCACGCGAGTCCCAAGAAATTTTCTGCCGTGAATAATGCCGCATCATCTGCTCCGAGAGAGAAATTCGGTATTGGGTATGTTCAGAACTTATTAGCGAGTAGAAAGTTTTTTGTAAGATCTTAGCACGTTAGAGTTAGCTTTCTTCTGGGAGTTAATTTAAGTTTTATTAGTTAGGAGTGCCAACCATTGCTTACTTATACTAAACTATAGAGCGTTTTCTATGAATAAGCTAGCAGTATCTAGGATTTGTGTAGCGGCTTGTTGAGATAATTTAACTGTATAAGGTTAAGTCCTAAGGTTACACCAATAATGTAAATATGAGGGCCGTGTAACCTCATTTGATTATTGATAATTGGTAGTGTATATACGCGAGCGTATTTTGTGTATTTATTAGTTGTGCTATTTTGGTAATGTAGTTAGAAGACAAGGGGTGTAATTTATATTACTGAGAGGGTGTAGGAATTAGTGGGTTTACAATTGTGTTAATTGATACCTTCCTGGGTCAGTCCTTAAGAAGTAGGGCTGGGAACTTATACCGGGGGATTTTAGCTTGCGGTGAATGAAATGTTGTGACGCATGAGGGCAAGACTAGCACAAAAGATTCAGGTCAGCCCGTGTCTGGGGTTCACATAACAGACAGATAGTTAAGTTAGTGCGGGAGAGAGATAGGAGGGGACTGTAAGTTAGTTTGACCCTTGGGCAGGAATATTCGTTTATCGCTTGTGTGTAGCTTGTGTAGAGGAGATCTATTAATTTAGGGGGACCCCAGGGTGTAGAGGAAGTTTGGGGTGGTAATGTGTTATTGTCTTAGGAATTTTGACTTGTTGTATAGATGTGGTTATTTTTTCGTTTTACAGCATTTTCATGGCACACAGTGGAGGCTGTAGACAGCCCTAAAACTTACCACGGTATTTGGCCTTCTTAGGAGCAGAAGGCTTGAGACATCGCCATAGGGGAAGAGAACTGGGGACGCGGTAGTACCGGCGCACAGTACGTCTGCACCAGTGAAAGAAAGGAGACAGTCTCTTGCAGTGAGGACCCATACCTCAGCGGGAACCGGTCCCAAAATTCAGAAGCTCTCAGCTCGTTAAGAAAATTTAGTTATACGCCAGCAGTGGGACAGTGTGTTAGATTTAATAATAATAGGATAGTTAGGAGAGGCGGCTCTTAAGTTGAGACACACTCCCACCCCCCCAATTATAATTCTTTAGTCTTAGATTGGGTTGGGCAGGGGTGACCGAGAGAGAGTGAAGTAATTTTATATTTGTGTCTTTTTTTTTCCCCACTTAATCTATTTTCTTTTTCCCCAGGTTTGTGCGACCTCGCACGTTATTTATTTTGCTGTGTTATTGATTTTGTTGGTTAATAAACTATAAAATGTACACTGGATCAGTTTATCTTTAACTATACTGTACTTATATGCTTGTCTGTATAGTTGTGTCTGTGGACTTTAGTGAAACCTTATCTCCTTCTGGTAGTCAGAGGTGGTGAGACAGTAGCCATTACAGAAGTCACAAGTGGCGAGGGAGAGTCAATCTAGGTTCTCACCCTCGAAGCTATGTCTCATCTTTCCACATTCACTGTCATTCTCATCTAAATCTATCTTCTCAGACTTTCTCATAACTCAGACAAACTCCAAACTTTAAAGCCACTTCGTGACGCATGTCTGTATTAAAATTTTTTTCTTTCTTTTAAATAGTGAATCATTAGCACGGTGCAAGTTATTTACAATGTAGCCTCCAGTTTGTACTCTTATTTTGTCTTTGTGACGACCTGCTGTAGACAAATCTTAACATGTCCGAAGCATGCTCTGAACTTAGCATTTAATATTATAAAAAAGTTATCAAAATGCATGAGATCAGTTTATCTGTGCTGACTACTTCGTTTTTCTTACCTCTTCACCATGAGTCAGCTCAAATTTGTAAAAATAAGCCCATGCATCACCAAGATCTGGGTCAATCTTAACAGTGCGATTGAACCAATCTCGTGCCTTGCTAATTTTGCGCTCACACCAGAACAATCTGAGCAGTGGAAGACATTTTAAGAATATAATTTTAAAAGAAACAAAACCATGGTTGTTTATAATAGTTTGCATTATTATAGTACATTATTAAAACAGATCAAATGACAGAAATCAAACATAAGCACAAAAACATGCAATGAATTTTAAAAACATGTTATAATTATAAACGGAATGTTTCCTCGTTTGAAACAGTGTGTGAGCAAATAAAAGAAACTCATTTGTGTAATATAAGCATGTGTTACTTTCATATCACAATAACACTGACAAACAACATTTTTCTTTCTTATATAAGAATAAGTGTTCTTAGGTCAGTTTCTTGCGCTGATTTCAAATTTGAAATCCGTTTATCTCTATCACGTCGGGTTCTTAAGATATTTGTGAATAAATATATTTTTGGGAAACCGTTATTTGCTCCGTTTCATTTTTACTATATAACTTTTAAAAAATTAATAAAATGCAAAATAATTCTACTTTTTATACTGCTAAAAGATGCATGACATATGTTACGTTATATTTCAAATAGTTACTGTATTTTGAAATAATTCTGAGTGAAATATGGCTTCTAGAAGTTGTAGAAATTCGGCTGATCTGTTCTGTTACGTGTGCGGATATTTTACCGATCGTGTTCACCAGAAAAACTTTACACCATTACTAAAGAAAGCATATTAACTTTATTTCGATTCGAAAGTTGATGATGCAAATAAATCTTGGAAGCCAAATGCAGTTTGTTCGACTTGTGCAAATACATTGGCAGGTTGGTTACGAAAATCGCCGAAGCATAAGTCGATGCCTTTTGGAGTGCCAGTAATATGGCGTGAACCGACAAATCACGCTACTGATTGTTACTTCTGCTTGACAAATATCTATGGTTTCACTTTTAAAACTAGAAAGTCTGTGGTTTATCCAAATATTGAATCGGTTTCGAAACCAGTGCCTCATGATCCAATCACGTGTCCGATCCCAGTTCCACCAGAACAATATCCACTGGACGTGAATGAACCATCAGAAAGTGATAGTTTACCTGCTTTAGAAACTAATTCTGACTCGGATTATATACCGGTGAATGATGGTGTTCACTTAATTAACCATTCAGAACTATCAGATCTAATACGTGATCTCGCTCTCACCAAAGGACAAGCGGAATTACTCAGTTCGCGACTCAAAGAATGGAATCTTTTAGCGCCCAATACTCCGATATCTAAATTTCGTCATAGACACAGAGAACTTGTTCAATACTTTGAGATGGATGATGACATTTGCTATTGCAAAGATGTGAACGGTCTACTGGTACACCTCGGTCATGAGCACATAGTCAATGAATGGCGACTTTTCATCGACTCTTCCAATACTAGTCTAAAAGCCGTGTTATTGCATAATGGAAATTTATTTTCATAAATTCCAGTCGCCTACTCTGTTCATATGAAAGAAACTTATGACAATATGGCTATACTTTTGGCAAAAATAAAGTAAAATGACTACCAATGGCGGATTTGTGGAGACCTAAAGGTCATTGCAATTCTCACGGGCATGCAGACTGGGTATACTAAATTTTGTTGCTTCCTAAGTGAATGGGACAGCCGCAACAGACAGGAACATTATGCAAGAAAGGTGTGGCCTATCAGGGATCGTATGCAGCTCGAGCATAAAAATGTAATATACGAGCCATTAGTTAACAAAGACAGCATCATTTTACCACCGTTACATATAAAGTTGGGACTCATGAAGAATTTCGTAAAAGCGTTAGATAAAACGAGCAAAGCTTTCACTTATCTTCGAGAAAAGTTTCCGCAAATTAGCGATGCAAAGATAAAGGAAGGTATCTTTGTAGGACCTCAGATTAGGAAAGTTATTGCAGACAAACAATTCGAGAACTTGTTACATGGTAGTGAACTTCGCGCATGGATGGCATTCAAATCGATCGTCGATTACTTTCTGGGAAATCACAAATCTGTCGACTATGTGCATATTGTTAAGCAGTGCATAGATGCATACAGAATTATGGGCTGTAACATGTCCCTCAAAATCCATTTGCTCGATTCGCATCTTGACTTTTTCCCTCACAACCTTGGCAAAGTCAGCGATGAACATGGAGAACGATTCCATCAAGATATCGCCGTAATGGAGTCACGTTATCAAGGACGGTGGAGTGTGACCATGCTTCATCGCGATGTACCACATGCCATTCACCGACGAAAGTCGACTGCAAAGAAATTCAAGCCTACATAACTGTTATACTTCTTGTACAAATGATGTTGTAATACTGTATGCCTTGTTAAAAAACTTCAATTGCGTATTTCTAGAGATCCCGACCTGATAGAGAAAAACGGGTTGCAGATTTAAAAACAGTGCATTAAAATTGACCAGAAAAACATAGAAATGTTAGAGAAAGAAAAAAAAAATTTTTTTTTTTGTTAGCCAGTGTAATTAGACATTTCTTCCACACAAAGTAAATATTCAACTCAAATGTCAAGTTACTCCTATTGTATGGCTATGAAATAATGGAGAACAACAAAAATAACCAAGAAATTGCTGACTTTCATAAATGGGCGTTTGCATAGAACAGAAGGATTGAAATGGTATGACAAGATCACCAACAAGGCTTTGGAGTCAAGAGTTGTGGAGTTGGTCATTTTTTTTAGTGGAGTTGGAGTCAGTAAAAAATGTCCAGAATCCAACTCTTATGTCAAGGCAGATTTACGTTTGATTGGGGGGTGGAGGCCTTAGCAAATTTGAAGTAACATTTTAAAGTAGTAGAACTCCTAAAACTACTTTTGTGTTAAAGTACATTCATTTTTACATAATGTAGGAATATTTTAGTTGCTTCTGATCATAAAGTTTTTATCACAATTGGAAATTTGTTGGCACATTTAGAAAAAGCACACAAGAAATGAAAATAAACTATAGACACTGTCAATTTTCCTGTCATTGTTAAAATGAAACTATTTTGCCTCATGGTGTTTGGCAAAGCTGTCACTTGTGTGCAGGTGTGGATGATTTGTTATTCTGTATTACTGTACAAATGAATGAATAATTTAAACTGTAGCCTACGAAAGTCACGCATTCATTTATTCACACAAATACCATACTTATACATATAACTCCATATAGGTGCATAATTTTATGCCATATCACTAGTTAAAAATACTGTAGTTGGACTTCTAAAATTTACGAAGTCGAAAAATGTTTTGGCCAACTCCACAACCCTGATCACCAACAGGGATCTGACGACAAGAACAACACAGGTGCCAGTGGAATAGGAGATTAAAAAAACGATGCTGGCAATGGAAAGGACACACATTGAGGAGACTTGTTTATAGCATTACAAGGCAGTAGGAGACAAAAACACACGGAGAAGAGGGCTGGAGAAATAAAGGAAAGGGATAAGGAAAATATGGAAAGACAGGTCTTAAACAGATGGCCCAGATGAGGAGAACCTGGAATCAATTTGTTGATTATCTATGCTTCAGGTGGAGGTGAATGGTAAAGACAAATGAAAGTAAATGTTCATTATGTTAACTTTGAAATGCAGAGAAAATGTGCATACTAAACTGCCACATTTTATTTCTCATGATTTTTTCCTATACAATGTTACTAACTTTGAAGCAGCCAAGAGAACATGAGGGTTGTGTTCACATTTCTTAAGTGCATCAACACATTTAGTCTTCCTCTGAGGCCTTGCCTCCATGAAGATTGCTTCTGCCCACAAGATGCCAGAGTTTGGACATTCCTGAAGTGCTGTCAACAGAAACAAAAATTATTTTAAGTATGCGCTTAAGGCACACACATAAAAAAAAAATTAACACCTTCCACACATTATTACAAATATGAACTGACATTTGACGGCAGTTTCTTAATGCACTGCATTTTAACCTTTCCTCCTCATGTAGTACTTAAAAAAATCTATCAAGTACTAAAAATATCACAGAGGTAATTTCTATCTTTGTATGTCGGTATCATGCTGTGTAATGTTAATACATACTGCATACCATTTTAAATAAAAGAATTTAACAGACAACTTACACTGTTGGTGAAGAAAGATTCCTTTCACTTAATTTACCCCCAAACTTCCCCAAATTTTAACTGTTGTGTCCTAAGCAGGTTTCAGAGAGTACTTTCCTAAGACTTCTTAAAAACATGTTTTCATCTGCATCACATTTTTTCATATTATTAGAAGAAATATGATACAGAATGTTTATACATTTAAATCTTGTCTAGTCGTAGTTGCCCCCTTCAGTCATAACTGACTATGGGAATGTGCCCCTGCGGTGATAACCCTCAGCTGTTTTTTTTGCCTCATGTTTCTTTCAGCGTGCTCTTTTATTTTCTGCTTGTTGTGAAAGCTTCTTTTTTGCCCAATCTGAGGTGGCACCATAGGGAGTATCACCACTTGGTGCGATTGCCAACTTCTTCCTTCCTTGTTACTAGATTTGTGACCAGTGCCTTCATGTGTCTCTTGTATACATCTTTGAATCTCAGCTGTCTTGTCTAAAAGCTTATTTAAAAACATAATTTCCAAATATTTTCACACACACTCACCATCAACAGTTGAAAAGCATTGTATTAAAGCCTTTTTTTCTGTTTTTAGCAATACATCTTTCTGCCACGCAATTTGATGAAATATCAACAGTAACTAAGAGAGAGAAAAATCAAATTTGGAAAAACCAAACTAAAAGTGGAAACAGCCTAAATAGTCTGGAACGTTCATTACATACCATACAGCAGATTTAGATAAAGAGATTGAAAGTAGAACTCAGCAAGCTAATAAAGTCACCAATCAGCTCCCCCAGTTTAGAAGCATCGAGAGATTCAAATCACTATAAAGAAACAATATTTATACCAACAGCGTGCAGTCAATGTCAGCCCTGAACATAAGCCAAAGAACAAAACTGATTATCACCTTATTACATGAGATATCTAAGAAGAGCAGCTTATACAACATGAAAAGACTTAGTGTAAAACAAAACAATCAGCGCCATCATGAGAAGTAAATTTTATTTTTCTTCAAGTCATATTTCAGTGCAAAACAAAGCTATCAGACCAACTGTGAGAACAAAATCTTATTTTACTTAAAGTTCTGTTCTAGTTGGCATAGGTGATCATGTCTCTCCACAACTTCCTGTCCACTGTACTGTTTATAAACTCTGCTGTCGACTTCTTTCTATGCCATGATGTTAAACTATCAAATTTCTTCTCACTTTGTTGTCGCATTGGATCAGAAACTAATTTTCAACTTGCCTGGACACTTCAAAGCATAAGCAATAGTAAAAACAGAAAGAGAATTCAATGAAAAAGTTTGTAAATTTTAGACAAAAAGTTCTGAGATCACAAAAAATGGTTACCATATGTATTTTTTGCATGATACTGTCATTCACATGTAGTTTAAATATATTTCCAAGCATCTTCAGAGTGGTGTGAACTATGTATCAGTTTACAACAGACAAAATTTCTTAGCCAAACATTTTTTCAAGTTTCACTTATTAGATTCTTTATAATCTTTTTATTACCCATATTTTTCACATCCATGAGAAAAAAACCTTGACAAAACATGATGTTAAAACATTGCTTCTTTTCTTTTTGTGCACAGGTAAAATTTATATAAATATTTTATGCAAGCAATGTTTCCGCCAAGCAAATCAATCCCAAGCTAATATTCCCTATTGATACACTGTTCTTCATAGTTTTCTCGTTCAGCATCTGTCAACACAGATTCTATGATGGTTCATCATCAGTGGAACAAATTTCATTTATAAAGAAGTCTCCACTGCATGACAGAGATAAGATATTCAACAATCTAAATAGAAATTACTTTATTTCAGTACAAAACACAAGATCTTACCCTTCGCCATTAATGTGTTGGCAATATTTTTGAGCCCTCCACGTGTTTCTACTCTCACAGCTTCTAGCCTGAAATACATATATTCATGAGACAGCTTCAATCAGATTTTGTAGAAAAGGATATCAAAATTGCTAAATTATTTTGGCTACACCATCTGAGTGATTATCTTTTCATAATTTGATGTTCCTTCAACTTATTTGATTCATTTAGATATAGCTGCTATACGTCACCTGGGAGCCGCAGTAGCGCAGTGGTTAGTGCACTGGCTTCCTAGCTCTATGGTACATGGTTCAATCCCTGGTTGAGGTGGGATTTTTTAGACCGCAAACGGCTCCTAGGTCGACCCAGCCTCATTGAATGGGTACCAGAGCAACTTCTGGGAAGGTTAAGGCAGCCGGCGTGATGCTGACCACATCACCCCTGGTATGCGATGGTCAAGAAAATATTGGCCTAACACCATATTCTCAATATGCCTCAATGGGCGTGTAACCGGATATTTACCCTTTACCTTTTATACGTCACCTACTTGACAAAGGCTTTTTGTTTGAAATGTAATATGTGTTTATGTGCCCACAACCCACATCTGTATAGTTACCGCGACATGTGGTAGAAACAGAATATTAAAATATCTTTTTGCCATTGGTGCTTATGAAAATAACTGGCTGAAGACATCAATGTTCAGAAAAACAGACAGAACATCCACAATAAACCTATCTAGTACACCATATGAAATATGAAGATGGATGATTCTGCATGTTATGAACTTGAAAATTTGTCACAATATTGTACTTATATGCATTCATGAAAACTCACATTAAAAATAATGTAATTCATGCAAAGTTTTAAAACTAATAAAATATGTCTTTAAATTGCAGTGTATGCATGCATATGTGCTGGTTCACCTCATAGGTGTACTACTGCCCACAGCAATTGTCAATATTCAGTAACTGACCTAGTAGTTGCATCAATTTATCAATAACAATGTGAACAATGAATAAGTATCAGTGAAAAAAATGTTTAATTATCTTTTAGTTTTTGAGAATACCTCGTTTAAGACAAGGTGAAGTGTATTGGTTGTGAAATGTTATGTTTTTGTCATTTATTAAAGGCAACATTTCATGTAGCACAGAGTTTGGACAAACTAAGTTAAAAGAACTCATACACATGTATCTACGCTAACAAGAAGCTGAAACAATCACTTTCTTTATAGTAGTTTATTTCTTATTTGCAAATTTCAAATTCCTGTATACTTTAATTTTTGACAACATTTGCTTTGACAGCCAAATGTAAACCTTCTTTCTTGACCTGAATGTAAACAATGACAGATATCCTGTACACACTGAGGAAACCTGTTGACAGCCAAATGTAAACCTTCTTTCTTGACCTGAATGTAAACAATGACAGATATCCTGTACACACTGAGGAAACCTGTTGACAGCCAAATGTAAACCTTCTTTCTTGACCTGAATGTAAACAATGACAGATATCCTGTACACACTGAGGAAACCTGTTGACAGCCAAATGTAAACCTTCTTTCTTGACCTGAATGTAAACAATGACAGATATCCTGTACACACTGAGGTATAGCATTACCAGGCAGCCCTTATTCTGGAATTCCCATGGTAAGATAGAGGTAGAGGAAGATTAAGAGAGGTAGAGGAAGACTAAAGAATACATGGAAAAGAGAACTGGAGACAGACATAAAAGGCAAGAAGACATTGAAAGACTTTGAGTTGATGGCACGTGACAGGAAGACAGCATAGGTTTGTTGAAGGCCTATGCTCCTTGGGGAGCTGAAAGAAAAATGCCAGATATAAGTAACATAATTATAATGTTGAGGTCATAATATAAGCAAAGAGTTACCTCCTTTGAATCTAAGAACTGGCATAATAAATAGGAGATTAGAACGCACAGGAACAAATCAACAACAGAACTGATGGTAAGCAATGTAAAGAGACATAGTCACGTATACCAGCTTGCGTGGCACTGGTGATGATGGCAATATAATTGTAATAGGTAAAAAGCTTTAATGTTATCCACATCAACTGTGGCTACTACACTGAAGGAAAAATGTCAGAATTCTTCAGGGAGCTAAGGAAGCATCTTACTGGTCAGGTCTACCCAATAATTTTTCAGATGCTTGTGACTTTTAGCACAACACATTTTGCTTACCAAGTCTTTTTATGAGAGCAAAAAACCAACTGTTTTTGTATTTCTCTAATTTTATATCTTTAACAAATATTACAGTAACAAGTTTATTGATGCAATGCAAATATTTAAAACCTAACTAAGCAGCATTTCTGGTGAACTTTTTTTTGCGATGAAAACTAAAATGTAATGTTTCTGCTGTTTGTAGTTGTAAACTTCAAGCAATAAGAATAAAAACTTTCTAGCCCACAACCAGACAAAAAGATGAAATCACTCATTAAAATATATTACACATCTGTTCATAGGAAGTTAATAGCAGTTATCTTATCATACAAAAAAACTCATTCAATGCACATTACAATGCTGGAATAAGTTGTAACAACATTATGCCAACGCACCCAATGAAGGCAAGACTAGATGATCTGGCATTGGGACGTCTAAAGCGTAGCAGCTTTGTGCATCGGGGAAAAAGACTTAAAAGACAGCATCAAGAAGACCTATCCATGAAGACAACACCACTGAAGCCCACTATACCCAGCAATGCCCTCCAAATTGTGGTGTACCTGGAAATGAAAAGGCAGATAAACTTGCAAAAAAGGGAGGAGAATGTGAACAAGAAGATAATGAAGTCACATACTTTGAGAAAAAGAGAGCTATCCAGACTATCAGAAGAGAACAGAACCAACCCAAAGACGACTATCACACTCTCGACTGGCAGGGACAGATAACTATTTTTCGCCTCAGGACAGGGCATAACAAACTGAATAAACACATGCACAAGCTACGATTGTCTGCTTCACCACTGTGCACATGTGGATTAAACGAACAAACTGCTGAGCATGTTCTACAGGATTGTCCTCTGTATGACCAGTTAAGAAAGATATACTGGCCCAATGACTCAACACTAAACTCAAAGCTATATGGAGCTAAAGAGGAACTTCAAACAACAGTCGAATTCATCATGAGAACTCGTCTGACGGTGTAAACATCAAAGATGCGATCGCAAGAAGAAGAAGTTGTAACAAAAGTAATTACCAGAGTATATCTGTATGTGGGTTTTTCAGCCTTGCTTTCTCTAGAATTGACCGAGCCCTAGTCAACTGTCCTGATGACTCCTCTAGCCTTGACTGGAGCAACCAAAGTGGGATAGCTTGGGGGCACTTCTTTAACTGAAATAGGAAGGGACAATGACAATTATGTTCTCCATTACATTTACATACTTGTCAATCTCCTAAGATGAAAACCTGTAAGCTGGACCAGTAAAAACCTATAAAAACTAGTACAAGCACCCAAAAAAGCTGTACGCAAAAAAAATATTAATGTTATACATGATACGGTTTTAAAACAACAAATGACATATACGAATTAATTAACATTTGAAATAGTGTGATATAAAACATACTAATAAAGTCTCATGCTGTTCTTTATGTGTAATAGAAATGCTGTGATAATCATTTAAAATGTGGGTTATTTCCCTTGTATGTTATCACAACATTCATAACATGGTGATGTTTGTTGTAAAATGCACCAGAAAAATCAGTATTATAACAGAAGTCAGATTATAACTATAACTGTGGTGATGATGTACATCATTTAATGATAATTTAATAAAAATGAAGACTAAACACTGACATCTATCTACAAGTTTTCATTTCTTTGAATTAGGCTCTGCCATTATTCGATTTTTTTAGGGAGCCGCGGTAGCATAGTGGTTAGTGCACTGGCTTCCTAGCTCAGTGGTCTATAGATCGATCCCCAGATGAGGTGGGATTTTTGTTTAGGCCGCAAACGGCTCCTGGGTCGACCCAGCCCCAATTGGGTACCAGAGCAACTCTGGGAAGGTTAAGGCGGCCGGCGTGATGCTGACCACATCACCCCTAGTGTGCCGATGGTCAAGAAAATATGGGCCTAACAGCATATTCCCAATATGCCTCAATAGGCGTGTAACGGGATCCTTTTTTCTTACCTATTATTCGATGCATGAATTATTTTAACTAATAATCGTGGGAGGGGGAACCTAACACAAATTTACAAAATTTTTATTAAACAGTTCATAGATCAGTGGTAACAGATCTCCGTTTTATTGAAAAATAAAGCAGTGAAACTTGACTGCTGATATAAAGTAGGCCTACTGTATAGATTTTTGGCTGAAATCTTCTTCTTCATACACTCTCAGACGTCTGCTTGAATGTTTTCAAAGAAAGCAGTTGTCAGTTTGAGGCTATTTGAATTTCTGCAGAGCTTTTCCACGAATGGTACTGGTGTTGGTCATATGCTTATGTTCCGCTTATGTTGGGCAACTTTGAAGTAGATGTTCAGCAGTCATTTTATCAGTGCCACAAGTAACACTGAAAGGTAGTTCCTATCTTGAGCTTGTTGAATAGATGGTATCTCAATTTGTGGTGGCCAGTGCAGAGTCTGAAGATTACCACTTGTTCTCTTCTGTTGAGCTGATAGTATACATCATTTTGTGTGTGACCTGGATGCTCTACATCCCATTTGTTTCTGTATCTGATTATGGTTGAAATGAAGGACAGTGGGCCATCTGTTTTATATGGCCTTAAAAAAGAATTCAAAGACGCGGTAAAAAGGTATAAGGCTTAGGAATTCTATACCTAACCCTAATCACTGACCATAATCCTAACCCTATCGACATTGGTGACTTATTTGTATGACAATCAAAGAACATGACCCACCACCCTTCATTTCAACCAGATTGACTCTAGAGACATAAAAGCTTATGAAAACAAACTTTGTTTTAGTTATGTACACAGAATATTATGATATTAATTTATCAGAAATATTTTTAAAGGGAAAATATAACTGGAAAGACAAAGAGAGCAATAAAAATTACTACAAAGTGAAACAAACAGCCAAGTGGGGTTGATGACAGCGATAAAAAGTGCTTTTCTCGCCAAGAGCCCGACAATTTTTTAGAGAGAATTCAAACTTACTGGTAAAATTGTAAAGTATAAAAGGATTTGATTGGTTGCCTGGAGAGAACTCGTTTTAAAAATAGATGCCGAGAAATCCCTGGATTAAAAAAAATAAATAAATTGTGGCAGGGCTGCTATGCCCTTTTGTGAAGGTTGGCCACATAATCAAGCTCGATTACATTGTGATCTAATAGTGACAGGTTCTTGCCCCTTGAAGTTGATGATGATTACATATGACAGACGTACAAAATGATGCTAGCTAGACTTGAAAATTGAACCCAGGGCGCACGCTGTTTATGAGCGTTTATTCAACATAGTTACAATGTGGTTCAATTGAACGAAATGTCAATGCAGATTCTGCAGGGCATATCCCATCCTTCTCCATAATAATATTCTTGTACATCGTAATGTTCTTATTGGTCATGGAAGCTTTGTCATTTATACCAGCTAGCTCTTCCCTATCATGACACGTGGTTCTTGAGTCTGTTACTTTATTCAGAACATCTCTATTCTTGATTTATTTAAGGGTCGGAGTGGCTAAGAGGTATGGCGTCAACCTTGAATCCTGGAGGTATCAAGTTCGATTCCCAGTTGAAGGAATATAATTTTAAGAAATTTTTTTTCAAAACCAGTGGTCCTAATGATGTCATACTCCCCCTGGTCTCCTGGGTAGTGAGATCAGATGCCTAGCCTTCTCGGATAAGGGTGAAAAAATAAGAGGTCCCGTGTGCAAGTTGCACACGTTAAAAATCCTTCGGCAGTTGGAAATCGTAAAGAGTAGGCCAATCAGGCCGCTGCCTTGGCAAAATTTAAAAATGAAAAACCTACCCACCACAAAAATATTTATAGAATGTGTGATTCCCATACACACATCAGGATTCTCGCTGGTGCTATGGAGCTTGTGCATTGTGCTGAGATTCTCCTTGTGTGATCTAAGGGAGGATATCGGAGCACTGATGAAGTCACCTGTGTGCAATGAAGATAGTCCTTAAAGCCAAACCAAACCAAACGATTTATGCAGCATTTTCAGGCTATGGCTAATTTTACTAGACACCTCCAGGTTATGTTAATTTTGCCTGAATATTACTGACTCTCTATTTTATATTTCTAACTGTTCTCATTGAAACAATGTCTCTGGTCCACAGCATGTGGTATCATTTGTTCACAATCTAACTGGTTTCTCAGCGTGGCTACACATTTTTATATATACACCCTACATATCAGAATCCCCTTCTGAATGTGCTGATCATATAATGATGTTCACTGCATCAATCGTCTTTCTCTCATAGTAACTTGATAGCCTTGCAAACCGCAGACAGCACTTCTACCATAAGTCGATAACATTGTTTAGCACCTCTGTGCTACTGTCTCATTCAGTTACATGGCGCGAAAGAGACGGAGGCATGTGGTCTACCCCTATTTATGGACCTGCTCGAACTAGTACCACATGATTGCTTGTGGTGCATCCCTATTAAATATTCAAATACCCGACTACTCATTTACTGTTATTCTCTATTAAAATCGGTTACCTCTCTTTGACCAATGTCCTAATAATGTACCACACAATGATTAGTGAATATTTTTAGTTTTCTTTTTTTTTTTTTAAATATAGTTAATCCGTACAATGACCTTGTACTGGTGTACACAGCTAAAAGTGAATAGCGTACATGTTGACAGGTATGCATTTGCTATGACTACCTACAGGGTCCAGTAAAACTACTATGGTGCTAACTGCAGTATTTTAACATTAAACTCTCTTCTATTTAAGAAGAATACTCCATACTAATGAGAACAATTGATATATCTATCGTTGTTAGTGATGTACATAACCAACCATTAATAATATGTGGAGTTTCATCTTCCGCTTGTGTAATTACAAAGCTTGTTATTACAAAGATAATTACAATTACACAAGAATAATAAGACTAGCCAGCATTAGTGCAGCCACAGACTCCAAATTTATGACAAGCAGGTTTTTGTTGCATACATAAGTCTGCACAGAATACACCGACAAAATCTGCATCATCACTGAACAGCCATTTGATTGGTTATCTCCACTCTAAAAGTTTATTGATTCCTGGAAGTTTTTTTTTACAGTGTACAGGCAAACTATTCAGAGAATCCCAAGACATTCCTTTAAAGCTGCCTGGCTAATACACAACATGTATTGCATGTCGAGTCATTAGTGTTATTAGGCTACCCACTCTCTTCACAGTTAGTAATAGAGTTTGACAGAGATACCAAATGTCACAAATTACTTTCAATACTGGCTGGATTATGACAACCACAATGAATCTAACTCTAGGTTGATAATGGCCAATAACAGAGAAATTAAGAGGATCTAGATTTTGCAGATTTGGGGGGGGGGGGGGGAATCCCATCTAACAGCCTTTGATCTGGTTTCTGTACACTACTCAAGCTTTGTCAATGCTGCTGCATAGTAATGTGTGTGTCCACATCCTGTAGAGATAGTTCACCAAGTGTTCTCTGATTATCACTTACTGCATTTATCCTCATGTTTCTCTTTACTTCAAGTATTTTCAGACAGTTGCCATGACATCTTGTATAATACTCTTCTAATGTGGCACTTGATTTTGACTACATAATAAAACAACCAGGTTGTCTACAGAGTCAGGCCATCAGGCTATTTAACTACAACTCAATTACATTTCTAGTGGTTAAAGTTGTTTTGATAAATTTAGTCTAGCCAGGAAGAAGAGAAATGGCAACATAAGGCATCTCTACTGCACTCTAGCTCTTATTGCAATGACCTTTATATGTGAAGAATTCTATATGTCATGTCTTTGTAAGTTTTTCAGAGCAGTTAATGAGCTTTAAGGAAATGCAGTACTGCCCAATCAAATTTCAGAGCAAATCTCTTGTCTAAAATGTCAATAGCTTTTTACTTACTTACTTACTTAGTCGTTCCTCTTCTACCGTGAGGTGTAGAGTTTTGGAAGAGAGAGCGTCAGACTATCCTATCGGCTGTCTTCCTCCTGGCCTGGTTCCATTCTAGTCCTCGGTCTTTCAAAGATTGTCTAATTTTGTCCTCCCAGTGGACTCTGGGTCGTCCTGGGGGTCTGGATCCCTGGCTCTTTGTTTCCCATGCTTGTCATGGTGGCCGATCTTCTCCCATTCTGCAGACATGGCCAAACCATCTTAGTTGGGACTGTTCTACTTGGGTCTGCAGGGAGTGGGATTTTAGGCCTTGACGTATCGTCTAGTTGCGGACCATGTCTCTTCTTGTTACTTCAACCATCTTCCTCAGATACCTCATTTCTGAGGTTTGGATCTGGCTTTTGTGGGTTGTAGTCATGACTTCCATGACTCGCATCCATATGTCGAGACTTGGACATAGGTGGAGCAGTATACAGCCATCTTCGTTTTCTTACCAACCTCTCTCTTGCTGAGGAATCCTCGATTTATGGCCTGACAAAGTCTCCCAGCTGCTGCTTTTCGAGTGGCCAACTCTTCTTTGATGCCTCCCTTTCGGTCTATAATAGCTCCGAGGTATTTAAAGTGGTCGACCTGCTACAGGACCTGTTCTCCCAGCTTAATCTGTTGTCTTCTTTCTTTTCGTGATATCATCATGAATTTTGTTTTAGAGCTGCTCATGACCATCCCTCTCGTCTCCAGCTCTTCCTTCCAGACTTGCAGGTTGGATTGGAGATGTGCCTCTGATTCAGCAATCAGGGCAACATCATCAGCAAATGCCAGCTCTGAAATACAGACCTGTCTCATCTTCCAGTACCCCACTGAATACTTTCTTGTTCTCTCCTTACATGCCTTGATGACATCGTCCATGAGGAGTATGAAAAGATAAGGTGACAGGATATCACCTTGTCTTACACCAGTGGTGGTCCTGAACTCTTCTGACTTATGGTTTGCTGTCCTCACATAATTTCTGCAAGACTTGTAGAAGCTCTGTATAACATGAATCAGAGGTGCTGGAATGTTCTTCCTTGCCAAACAGTCCCAAAGTTTGCTCCAGGGAACCCTGTCAAACGCCTTTTCCAGATCTATGAAACAAAGATGGATCTCACTCTTATACTCAAGGGCCTTTTCACTCAGCTGTCTAAGAAGATTAGGTCTTGAGTACTTCGGTTTGCTCGGAATCCACACTGGATCTCATCCAAATGTGGCTCAGCTAGGCATCAGTCTCTGCTCTAGGATTCTAGAGTAGATTTTACCAGGGACACTGAGAAGGGATATGCCTCTATGGTTTCCACATTGTCGATTGTAACCCTTTTTAAAAATTGGTGTTATGAAGGCAATCTCCCAATCCTTTGGTATGGTCTTGTTGCACCACGCTGCCTGTAGGACCCTTAAGAGTAATAGGTCCCCTGATGCTCCCATGTACTTAACCATTTCTGGTGTTATACCATCATGCCCTGTTGCTTTGCCCATCTTGATTTTCTCCAGTGCTGCCTTCAGTTCTTCCATCTTTATGTCATCTTCACCATCATTGGTTTTCTCTTCTGTGCTAGTGGTTATCATTTCTGATGCTTGACCTTGCTCACCATCCAGGAGTTCTGAGAAATATTCTTTCCATTACTTCCTTCGGGGCAGTAAGCAATTTGCCTTGCTTGTCCTTTATAAATTTGAGAGGGCATTGTTTTTCCTTCCTCATGTTCTTTAGGGTCTTATAAGAACAATTTCTGGTTTTCTTGCGCATCTTTTTCTAACTTTTCTCCAAATTCTTCCCAGGACATCTGTTTTGCTGCTAGCACCTTGTTCTTTGCTTCTGTTCTGAGTGACACATATTCTCTATATTTCTCCATTTGTCCTGTTGTGTTTTTAGCTCCTAAGTATTGTTTCCATGCCATTTTCTTCTCTTATTTTCTCTTTGACTTCCTCTGTCCACCAAGGTGTCCTCTTTCTCTTGTTCCCAAGTTGGACTTCACCACATGCTTCTGCAGCAGCTGTCTTTATGATGTCCTTGAATTTAAGCCAGAGGGTTTCCAAGTCATCAGGTTGTTCTTCTGTGTTTCTCACCGCTGTAGCAATAAGCCCCCTGATATCTGGTCTTAATTTATGGCTCTCTCAGCTTGTAGGTCTTAATGCTCATTTCTCCCGTTCGTTTACTTGGTTTCTTGCGTGATGTTGGGCAGTTCCTAGGCTGAGCAACTCTTTCAGTTGTTCTTTTGATTGTAAGCAGGTAGTGATAACTTCCAATCTCTGGCCCCCTCCAGACTCTAGCATCCCGGACACATTTGAATGAGCTCCTCCTAACTATGGCATAGTCGATCACTGACTTCTCATTCTTTGTTGGTTCACATCTAGTGTATGCATGTATGCGCTTATGGGGGAACTTTGTGTTTGTAATGATCAGATTCTGCTCACTGCAGAATCTAAGGAGTCGCTTTCCATTGTCATTGAGAGTATCTTCTCCATATCTTCCGATAACTCCACCCCATCTAGCATGGTCATTTCCAACTCTGGCATTGAAATCTCCGAGCATGATAATTTCATCTAGGCAGTCATCCACTGTCCTTTGAAGCAGCTCGAAGAATTCCTTCTTGACCTCTGCTCTCTCATCCTCATTTGGCCCATACACTATGACCAGGTTGACTATGGTTTCTCCTTCTTTTAGTTTTACAACCATAATGCGCTTCGAGACAAAGTTTCATCCCTTGATACTATCTTTTTGGTTTTTGGCCACAATGCAGCCCACGCCCCCTTTAGCTCTTTCAGATGTGGGTACACCACCGTAGAGCAGCGTGTTGCCATCGAGATCCATGACTCCCTGTCCCTTTTTCTTTGTTTCCATTATAGCCAGGGTTTCTAGTTTTGCTTTCCTCATCTCTTCCACCAGCTCCTCTTCTTTCCCATTTATACTTCTTGTGTTCCAAGTTCCATAAGTCGTAGTCCATAGTCCGTTCCAGTTCGTCGCCTTTAGAATCAGTCCGGTTTTCTCTCTTGTAGTTTGCGTAATCATGATTTAAAGCAAACAAGTGATTGGCCTGTTGTGCGCATGGTGGAGGGGCTGCCTCCTTACGGCCTTCATGCAGGCCACCCTCCTCCTTTTTCAGCCGGGCTTGGGACCTGCCTAGGCGGAGTTCAATAGCTTTTTCATTACCACAAATATGATGTAATGTTGAGTTCCACTCAGTAATCTGTTCTACTATTAAATGCAAGCCCAATCACTGGGCTATCTTGTGCTGAAAATCAGCCTGCTTCTCTTTCAATCTCCTGCAATAACCTGTTTTGTCTTTTCCCAGGTACTAATAATAACATTATGTCTCTGCAATTTGTTTACATCTCCCTGTTTTGACAAGCTACCTGATACCAAAGGTCTTTCCTTCCAGTCCACTCTCCCTGACTTCACACATAAATTAATACATCTTCTTTAACACATTTTTTTTTAACTCAGAGAAGACACATAGTTTGTTTTTCAGTGCTTGGTTTTTGATGGTTTACTTCAACTGATCAGTTGGCTAGTTATGTGGGACACCAAAATAGCTGGTATATCATGAGTTTCTCCAAGAGTACAATCATTTTTTAAATCTGGTTTCAGCATTACTACAAAATTTTTAATTCATATTTTTGAGAACTCTGTGCATTTACTCTACACCACTGTTAGCATTTTCATTGTTGTACGTACCTTTAAGTGGCTGCAACTTCTTCCACCTAGTACCATCTCTTCAGTAGACTTCCTTTTATTGCTGCATCTATGAATATTTCTTGGGTCTTGTGTCTGTTTATGTCTTCCATCCTATTTATTTTCATTTGTTTTTCTTTAAAAACTGGTTCTGTTGTTATCCTATTTCTGAATGGAGCTCCTTCACGTAGCTTCTATGCATGCCTCACTTCATTGTTTCTGACATGTTGTCAATGGTCACCTGCGCTTTGCTTCGTCTTTCCAGTGTTAATACATTTAATTGATTTCAAACTGAATTCATCATCATTTCTCTTTTTGTTCCTTATAAAGCTGGTCCCCTTGGAAGAAGTCTGCACCAAAGCACTGATGTGTTCCTCCAGTTATGGTTCCTGTTGCTATTTATTGTTTTACATGATGAAGTTGCCAGCCCAATGTATAGCCTCATATTAGTTACCTCTGACAACACAGTCCTATTCTTTCTTTGTCTGACTTGCAGACATTTCAAATATACTTTCAAAAACTTGACTCTTATTCTACAGACACAGTTTTATTGCAAAGGCCAAGACAACGGCTGTAAATAAAGAGTCTGAGTCACAAACTGCAAGCCTTCTTCAACATTTATCTAGTCAGATAAATGTGATTAAATTATGAAGAATTGTGGCAAAGAACAAAACAAAACCTACATCAATGCAACTACCAAGAAAAGACAGTGCAGATGGATAGGACACACTATCAACATTTCCCACACAGACATTGATCTGGAGCTGCACAAATGAAGACTATTTATAACATGGTGGTGAATTGTAGATACCAAACTCCCATCACAATGAAAATTGGAAAGATGAAGCAAATGGATAAAAACTGCATTGAAAGTGATATGCTAAACTGAGAGCAGAAAGAACTAAGTGAAAAAAAAGTAAACATCGAATATTGATAAAATCTATCTTCCTATTAACACTGTGTGTCAACCACCCCTTTTTATAACATAATAGTCATTATTCAAGTTACAGAAAGTTCCTTATAAAAGACTTAATTAGTCTAGTATGCATATGCAGGTATTTTCTGAGGCTGTTACTGTCATTGTTTTTAATTTACAAGCTTAATGAGTTGCACATTGTTCTCATTCATAGATGGCGCTACTGTATTTTGTCATTGTAAAACTGATATTTGCCCTGTGTAGCTGCTAGTCGTCATTACTGACACAAAGACAGAATAGTACTACTGCTCCATCAGGCAAGGGATGAATTCCTTCATTTAAAACTAGAATATAATGACCATTTTTTTTTATTGGAACAATCATAGGGCAGTGCATTCTCACAGCACATCAATTTACAACTTCTAGGATATTTTTGCTTTTAAACATGAAATTGTGTCGTCTTCATTTTTATTACATTTTTATGTATATCATCACTACAGTTATAGTAATAATCTGACTTCTGTTATAAAGTTATTGATTTTCTGGTGCATTTTACAAAACTAACACAAACATCATGTTATGAATGCTGCAATAACTTTAAGGGATATTACACACATTTTAAATAATTATCCCTCACAGCATTTCTAATACACATAAAGAACAGCATGTTATTGTTATTGTTAATCAGAATCAACCTCAGTGCACTCCGGGCAAACCCATAGGTGCTCAGTCTCCCTCAGCAAATATCAAAAAGTATGAATGCTAATAGAACAGCATGAGACTTTATTAGTATGTTTTATATCACACTATTTCAAATGTTAATTTATTTGTATATGTCATTTGTCATTTAAAAACCGTATCGCATATAATAAATTTCTTGTGCAAGGTGTTTGTGATGTTTGTACTGGTTTTTAAAGGTTTTTACCAGTCCAGCGTACAGGTTTTCGTCTCAGGAGGTTGACAGGTATGTTGTTGCGACACTACCACTTTCAATGATTACGGGCCTATAAAACCATCTCTCCCACTGAATGTGTAATTTTTTTGACATGAAGTGCATGCTCATGGCATCTACAATGCTACACATAATTTTAATAAACTGATAGGACTGTCTACAAATAATGATATACATGACAAGTTTGATTGATTTCAGCTTTCTGGTCACAGAAGCAACATATATGCTGTGTAATGTGATATATAACAGAAAAGGACACATCTATTAAAACTTTTCTTTAAGAACAAAAAATAATATATCCAGAAGGGCTAAAATTGTCAAACATACAATAAAGCTGTCTGAGTAAAAAAAAAAACTACCGCAACGAAACATACTCAACATAGTTACATGTTAGAAGCAGAAGGTGTGTCTTACTCACCCCTTGGCTATAAGCTTCTCTTGCAGCATCTTTTTTCCCTGCTTCTTCTTCAATCTGCCCTTTCATCATCCATAACTAATTCAATATAATTTAAAAAAAAACAACAAACAAATTAAACTGATTCATGGTAATCTGTCACTTCCCATAATCAATAACCAATCTAATGAATTATTTTCATACAAATTTTTGTTTCAATTCCACACTTTCTCAGGTTCCATCTAATAGCCATGCACCCAGCACCACAGAGAACAGTAATGGAATGTTTCTTACTGGCTTCTGATGCAGCATACTGAGGTCTCATGTGTTGTGCTACTGCAGTTCTGTACTCTTTGACCAATCTTATTCTAGGCGAGCTATTTCCTAATCACTTTTATTCTAGCATTACATGCCTGGTCTCCTAATGGATTAAACAACATCTCTTTATGTCCAAACTATCTTTCTATATGCCCTTGCTGATACTGTTCAAAGCATGTCTTAAATATTTAAATTTTATGATAGGGTATCTTCAGGCTTAAGCTGCTGTTCTCATACAATCCATCTCCATAGCACAGCATTAAAGTGTGCTGATTTTTCATTCTTGTTCCTTGAAAAATGGTTTAAGTTTAGCCCTGGCAAGCTATAGGACAACTATGAAAGAATAAATAAGGAAGAAATAAAGAAAGCTATAAAGCTTCTAAAAGATAGAAAAATGACGGGTCCAAATGGCATTCAAGCAGAGGCCATCAAAGCAGATATTGACACCTCTACAGAGATAGAAGAAATACCAGCAGAATGAAAGGAAGGATATCTTACCAGGTTGCATAAGAAGGAACATTTACAAATGTGCACAAATTACAGTGAAATAATGCTGCTATCAGTGACAGGAATAATATTAAATATGACACTCCTTGAGAGATTAAAAGAGTCCATAGAGAGACAACTAAGAGATGAACAAGCAGGTTTTTGACAAAACAGATCCTGTACAGACCAGATAGTCACACGGAGAATAATAGCTTAACAAAGTCTGGAACTGAACTCACCTCTTTACACTGGATTTGTAGACTATGAAAAGGCATTTGACAGTGTAGATAGAGAATTCCTTTGGAAATTGATGAGCCATATAGAATCCCATTGAAGATCCTTAACTTAATAATTAAAACAGACAAAGACATAACATGAAGAGTTCTTCATGAAGGACAACTTAAAGATCCATAAAGGATATGAACTGGATTGCTACAGGGATGCATCTGTCACCATTTCTCTTCTTTTAGCTATAGATTGGGTAATGAAAACACTGACTTCAGCCAACAGAAATGTAACCCGGTGATCTGACTAAATGGTTTGACAAGCTAGATTTTGCAAACAACCTTGCTCTTCTGTCCCATAATCGTAATCAGACAAATGGAAATGCTTGATAAGAGCAAGTGGGTCTCAAAATACAGAGGGAGAAGACAAAGATAATGAGAATAAATGCAGGAAACAATAACAAGACTGTGCTTGAAGAAACACCCCAACAAGATGAAGAATCACACATACATCTTGGCAGCAGTTCAAACAAAGTTGGAGGAACAGACAATGACATCAAAATAAAAATTCAAAAGGCTAGAGGAGCTTCCATTGCATTGGGGATCCAGAGAAATCAAGCCCAACACAAAAAGCAGAATCATCAATTCAAAGGTCAAGTCAGTCTTTATTGTAAGGCTCTGAAACATGGATAACAAACAAAAAAAATACTAAAAAGCTACAGACTTTAATAAAAAAAAATATGCATGTGTATATAGAAATCATTGGAGAACAAGCTGAATACATTCGAGAACAAATGTCTTAGAAAACTCATGAACATCAGTTGGAAAGAATTCAAGACTAATCGACAAATAAGAGAAGACTCTAGGCAGAAATATGTCTCCGACTATATAAGGAAAAGACGATGGTCATATATCGGTCATGTCCTACGAATGCAAAACAACAGAATACCACTACAGGCGCTCACTTGGGTTCCTGAGGGTAAGAGGAAAAAAGGAAGACCAAAAGAAACACTCAGAAGAACAATAATAAGAGAAGGAAGAACGTTGGGCCTAAATAATGTGCAAGAGCTAAGAGGAGTGGCGTCACAACGAACAACCTGGAGAGCATTGGTTTCTGCCTTATGCGCCGTGTTTGGTGCTTAAAGAATTTATTATTATTATTATTATATAGAATAGAGAGACTGAAGTGATATGACAAGATCACCAATGTGGAATAAATGACAAGAACCAGACAAGTGGCAGTGGAAAAAGGGATGAGAAGCAGATGCTGACGATGGATAAGACACACACTGAGGAAACCTGTTGACTGCATTACCTGAACCTTGTTCTGGTATCCCAAGGGTAAGAGAGGTAGGTAGATGAACGCATGAAGAAGACAACTGGAGACAGATATAACAAAAATGAGAAGTAATGGAAAGACCTAGAGCTGATGGCACAAGACAAGAAGACTAAGTTTGTTGAAAGCCTTGGGGAGCTGAATGATGATGATGATTTAAATTATCTTCTTTTAATAAACATACAGATGCTTGACAGAAAATTAACGTACAGATGCTTAACAGAAAATTACACTTTTCAGTGGAAAAATACTCACTTTTGCAAAGTCTGGATAGTGTTTAACAGCTTCATCTAGCAAGATTTCAGCATTTCTGATCTCTCCCAAACACCACTCTAATTTCACTGACTTCATGAACACCTGATGGGTGAAAAATACGTAATATAAAATTGTTGAACATATAACACTCTAACAACTCGTAACACAAAAGATATACATATGATTTAGTGTATGCCACATGTATTTACATTTGTACATACAGTGAAGTGCACCTGTTTCGAACCTGAAGGTGTGTCATCAAAATAAACTGCGACATAGTCAACAGATTTTTAACCCTTTGAACCCTGGCCACCCAGCCTGTAAAATCCCATTCCCCTGGGCTCCTGAGCAAAAAATGCACAAAACAGACACATAAGCAAAACTAGTTATTGTGACACAACAATATAGTCAGGGTTAACTATTCTATCTTAAATTGACTCACCTGATCATCTCCAATATTCCTGCTTAGTGTGCCAGTCCTCCCAGCATGTAGACCCTTCCTTTAGGCACAGATAGCTTTCACAATATTTACACCAGAATTTAGTCTTCACTTTTTTGAATGGTCTGTCTTTGTAGGCCATGTCTGGGAAGTCACTAACATGTTTGTTGAATTTGTATGCACACACAACACAAATGTTATTGCCAGTAGCTTGTGGAGACACTTGAGGATGATGCAAGCCCACATTTTGCAGCCTCTGATGTGCATCAACACGGTTGTGAAGCTTCATTGCCGCTGTTCTGTAATCGCCAATGAGTGATAAACAGATTTCATTCATGAACATACCAAATGTTCTGTAGCATCTTCCAGTTACATTGTGGGGATTGAATTTATTCATTAGTATATAGGCATTATTGCATGCCCACATGAAAAATTTCACTATGAGCCTTCGAGGCCAGCGATAATGCCGGCGCGTTTTATTGAGACGACAAACTTGGTCGTTGACATCGCAGCCACCCATGAAAGTATTGTAGTCAATACAAAGTTGTGGAGTTTGAACATCCACAGTTGTTCCATCCTTGTTTCTCCTTCTAACAGTTCCCATTTCTGTTGGGTTATGATAATTAGATATAAAATTGATGGGTCTTTGGTCCATCCATACAAGGCAAACAATGTTATTGAAACAGACAAATTCTGATTGTCCCCTGCACATTTTCTTCTTTCCTGACAGTTCTTTTGGATAATATTTCCTATTTGTCATTGCTGTCCCTACTGCTAGTGTTCCATAATCACTGTCAAAGAGAGTTACACTGTTATAAAATCTGTCCATGACAAGAATATGGTTTTTGTTTGCCAAATCACCTGAAGTCAAAATCCTGATGACAACACTACCAACAACACCGAGTTCTGGAATAACATCCTCTGTTTTTCCAGTGTAAATTTCCACATTTAGAATATAGCCCGAGCTCGCTTCACATGCCATGTAAGCCTTTATTCCCCACTTTATGGGCTTTGATTTTATGTATTGTTTGAAGGCAAGTCTGCTTTTAGTGGGGATCATGCCCTCGTCTAAACTCAAGTGTTGTGAGGGTGAATAATAATATCGAAATCTTGGAAGCAACAAATTCAGCATGGGCCTTACTTTGTACAGTTTATCTGCTTTATCCAGAGCAGGGTCCTCTTCATCTACAAGATGAAGAAATGTCCATATAGCAAGAAAGCGATCGCGTTCCATTACAGTGCGAAATCCAGGAGTTTGCGAAATGAAGTTCGAAGATGAGCTGGACCAGTAATCTTCGTAACGTGGTTTATTCACACCATGCTCCATTTGAAGACGCAGTCCAAAGAATGCTTTTACCTCTGGCACTGTTACATCTTTATAATTTTTAGCATAGTAGCTGGTTGGCTTTTTGCTTTTTACTTGCTCAGCACGTCTGTTTGTCTGCTCACACAAAGTGTGCCAGAAATTACTGTCGAGGAAAAGTTCCAAAAATTCAATGGCTTTACTCTCAGGAGAAATGGAATCTGGAATATTCTTAGGGCCTATCTGTTCCACAAATGTTGTGTCTACGGTAAACATAGGTCTAAATATATTTGCGGTAGACCAGCCTGTATCAAATTTACTTGATACATTGTGTGGGATACGCCCCTTTCCACGCCCCTGCACCATAGCCCGATCCCCTGAGGGGCCAGGAACAGGGTTAGAACTAGATTGATCATAATCTGATTCACAAGTTTCGTCACTCGATTCATTTACGATGTCACTTTCACAATAATCACCATCTAAATCTAATTCATCATCCTCCGAATCATTGAGCACAAGTTCAACAGCTTGTTCCATTGTTAGCCTTTTAGAACGGCTATTTCCTGGGTTTTCAACACGCCTTTTCATTATGAAAACAGTTAAAAAATTGCAAAATATTATCACGTCGTGGGCGCCGCCATTTTGGTTCAACATTCCTGAAGACGTGTGTACTTCCTGACCTCATGATTTTTGACACATTTTCATTCCGGCGCCGTACTGCTAAGCAAGGTGTGTCAGGCCGAAAAAGCGGTCGCTCGGGGTACGGATTATTTACACACGGACCGAAATTTCGGGACCTCGGGTTCAAAGAGTTAAACAATGAATGCCACAAAAGTAAATTTTATGTTCAAATGTCTCTGTCTTCGAAGCAACAGATACAAGTAAAAACTGTCATAACTGTCCAGTAAAAAGTACTGGGTTACTGCAAAAAAGTGCTACAAATGGAAAATAAGTTATATTTGCGGGAGAGTTAAGTGTTTGAGATCCTCACATGTGAGTCTAGTATTTTATAGACGCACTTTTGAGTGCATCTAAGTTCATTGTATGTATTATTATTTGCGTGCCACCGCGCACGATGTTTGAACGGTATGATGCGTTTGTCGCGGCGATCTGTTGCCATCCAGCTAAGATTCTGGAGGCAGATCCCGATATTAGCCATCTATGATAGACGTGATTTTTTCATGTACTTGCCCTAAGTATAGGGAAGACATGCAGTTGATAATAAAATTATTATTGGAAAGATGAAGAAGCCCTCCTTGGTGTACTCTACCAAGAATCGTTCAAACATATATATTTAGCCAGAAAACGGCTCGTTTTTTTAAGTATCTCGCCCCAGAGACTTGCAAACCTGAATGTTATGGCAGAGCTTCAGCTGAACTCAATGTGTCCAGCTGCTAGTGTGACCCTCTGACATCTGGAGCAGATTAATATGTCAGATTAATATATAAGATGAACTTTTCATTCGACAGTGTCATGTATTCTGTCAAGCTGTTGACCTTGATGCTATAACGGCCAGTGCTGTCAATCAACGGCCGCATTTATACTTACTGATTGATGTATGATGCCTACCACATGTAACTGCATTTATGAACTGTTCCTGCATATGATGTCTACATCTTCATGTAATAAACCATTTCGTCCAACAATGGGTCCAGTGTGCATTGATTACCAGTTGGTCAGTCTTATGACCCAGTCGTTGCTGTTGTATTAGTATTGTCTTCATTACCTTAAACGAATTGACGGCCCACATCACATTCGCATAACCAAATGATACGTCGGCCACTAACAGTAAGCCCGACAGGCCTGACAACACTATTGTCAGCAGTGCCAGTAATATAAAGTAACACACAACAATAACAGTTGGCGGCCAGCAAATATGGAGAACTTTTTTTAATCAAGACTCATGCATCAAGTTTCCAACTACGTCCAGTTTCAAATGAATGCCATCAACAAGCGTTTTCTTCCAGTCTACTGGGTAACGGTCGACCTTGCTGACCTCTAGTGATCCAGACACGTATCTAAAGTGAGGGTCAACGTTGGACTGCTGCATGTCTTTTGGCTCACCATGCAACGCCCGATTCCTATCTTTACTTTCGAGAGGACCGGGATTTTTTTTTCAGATAAGTGGTATTTTATTTATGTGCACCTTGTCACTGTGGCGTGTTTAGTTGGCCTTTCTTCTTTATGTCCACCATTTTTCTTCATGTTTTATGTTCCATGTGCCATGCGGGAAGGTTGGGTGGAGACCTACGTTGGGGTACATCGCAGTTTCATACCAGGGCCCACGTTAGGCGTTCTTTAGGGACGATTGCAGATTTCCGGCAGTGGAAATTCCGGCATATATTTGCCGAAGGATTTCGGTCCACTGCGTTTGGTTGTCTGTGACACCTAATTGTTTAGACGTGATGTACTGTTTTTATAGTTGTTATTGTAATATTTTTCCTCTGTGCCTTAGTTTCATGATTGACTTTGTAATTGTCATTCTCCATCTTGCTATCCTTGGTTTATATACAAATTTTCTATTTATACCCTGTGCTGTTACTTGCCTCGTTTCTTTTTTTGCAGTGTCATTGCAATTTTTGCAATATTTTTTCCTTATTTCTGCTTTATTATTTCTTTGATTCTGCGAACGTTGTCATTTGTACTTTGGTATCTCATCTCTGTATCAGTTGTTTTCATTATCTTCATCTTGTATTATCTGTCTTATATGATCTATTATTTTTTTTAATGCATAACTTGATTGATTATTAATTATATGTAATATTAGCATTCCTATAATTAATAGGTATTTAAACACAGGTTCTGTGGACAAGGACCTGTCACACATTCATTAGGTGGTACACATTGATTAACCTTTAGCACGCTGCTGTCGACCACAGTCGACCGCAGCGTGCTACGTTTTTTAGCATTAGAATGTGTGTACACGTGATCTCACCCCCGGATGTTAAGTTTTAAACTTATCTGAGAGAGAGTTAGCTTCCGTTTCCGATCTTTTTAAGTAATGGGTGCATCCGCGTTTATTTTCTGTGAATTTTTTAATCGAAATGAATCGGCATCGAACACGTGGCCATTTTCGCTCTAATTTTATTGGATTCTGACGCCATGCGGTGGGGATGAGATTTTTGTCATTATAAGCGCTAATATCGGTTCTCAGAATATGGTTGATGACAGAGATCGAAACGAAAGTGGAATGTCATTGCTAGTATGTAAAAGTTTAGGGGTTAGGATTAGATTTATCGGAAAGATTTAGGGTTACGGCCGAATGTCACTGCTGACATGGGCTTTTGTTGCTTTGCTACTGATGATGGGTGTAACGAAAAGATCATCATTTGATTTGTATTGGTCAAATGACTTTCATTGAGATGCAAGAGATAATTTAGATATGGACACTTTGTTTGTTGGTTATTTTATTTATTTTTTTATAAATTTAAAAATAAAAATAAAATTTTTTTTTTTAATTTTTTAAATTTTTTTATAGTTTTTTTTCATCTTTCCTTTCCTCTCTTCCTATCACATCTAATATGTACACAACCAAATTTTATATCATCAGATTCACCATTCATTTATTTATATAAATTCCAAAAATTATAGCAATTGACCAAGAAACACAAATTTTCATTCTGTTCATCATATGTTCATTGCTAAGGAACTAGCAGATTTACTGCGTGTGGATCTTCGTCTTTTTCTGGGATGATACATCCATGTACAACATGGTCATGTATTAAAAAACGTACGACACGCTATACTCGACAACGATGTTCATGAGAATCAGATAAAGGACGAACATCAATGTAAGGAAAAGGCTCTTACTAGTGAGCTAGAACAGGTAAAAATAGAATATGAGGAATTCAAAGTTGAGGCCCAGAGACGTAAGGATTCAAAGACGGACACGATTTGTGCTCTATTGGATGAGAATGCAGATCTACATCACCAACTTGCAGAAAAACAAACAGTATTTCCCGAGAAGGTTGATGAGCTTATGAATAGCCATTATAGCGCTATTGAGGCACTCAAACTGGAACTTGAACAAGAAAAGGCCAAGAATATGGAATGTGTCAGTAGACACTCTATAGAAATTGAACAACTAACTCAAACTGCTGCTGCAGAACACAAAGTTAAAGATTTAGAGATTGTTAAATTACATCGAAGGGTAGATGTTTTGTTAGATATTATATCACAGGATCATGTATTGCCATCAGGTAGAGTTGGTTTACGTGTGAAATTGGGTTGCCGTGATATTTCACCACACCCACACGACTTTGTGAAGAAGCATAGCATTTCAAATGCTAAACTTAGTGAAGATACACATCGTTTTCATATGGGTGGTATTCGACCACAAGCAGTCAATGCTAAGGTTCAGTAACAACGAGGTGATAGTCGATCATTTCGAGGAAAATATAATTTTTCTCATCAGGATTGTGACAACTTGCCCAATCTTCTCTTCATTTTTATTATTATTTACGGGACATCGTTTTTTCTCATCCTCAATGCATGATCGCAAAGTCCCGGGAATTGTCACTTGCGGAAAATCTCCTAGCGTTCGGTATTTTCTCCTCGCGTTTAATGCTATTTTTAGATACGACGTCATTGTTGACCAATGACCTCGGTAGCGAGAAATCCGTTTTAATTTAGAACTGCTTGAACTTGGGAGAACCAGTTTAGGCCATTTAGGAAGACATCACGTGACTTTTAACATTATTGATTGGAGCGTCTAAAACGAGGCTAAGGTCACATGATGCACGCTACGGATCACGTGTCCAAGCGGAAATGACCCGCTAAAAGGCGGCAAAGCCAGCATTTTGTCACTTGCCCAGGAACCCTCAAGAAAGCTAGGTCTAAGCCAGATCGGCGAATTCTCGCATTAAAAGCACTGAAGCCACGTGTCTAATTGCGGGTTAGCGTCCATCTTTGAGTAGTCTATGGTGGAGCCTTGCACGACAGTCCAATCTCAGCGCAGAATACGGAGTCGAGCACAGAGAAGGCAAATCCGAACCATTCAAGACCTACCTGGGGCAACGTCAGGAGACCGGAGAACTAACCTCACTTCACTATCAGCCAGGGGCTGAAAAGCTAAGTCCACGAAAAAGGGAACTCACTACATCAATGCCTAGTTTAGTCATCCATGATGAAAAACACTTGAATTGTGAGACACATAATACATACAGCAGACACTAATTCCATCGACAATACTATCATTCACCATCTATTCATTTTATTGCAATAAACCAATTGGGTGTATATACTGTACCCCACGCTTTGTTCCTTCCATTAGATGTTGAATACTGTCTATGTTTATCTTCCTTTATAAGGGAGGGGGCTCGTAAAATATAATATAAATTAAAGAATAATAATAATAGATAACTGAGAAGGGGACGACGGTAGCGAGAGACCAAATATCTCCTTACAATCTTTTCCAGACCTGTCGAGTTAGGAGAATTTACCCTCTTCGTCACCCTTCGGAAGTGGGAAAACCCAGCAGGGATTCCTTGAGCCAAATCTTCCACATCAGATCTATTATTTCCTCTAAATAATTCTCTTATCCTTTAAACGCTACGTGACACTGGTGTCTCGGTCCGGGATTTGAACTTATGTATTTTATCATTCCTCTGGGATAGTATCATTCATTCAGTCATTACAGTATACCATTTTAACACATGTATTTTCACACAGTGAGCTCTAGAAAGACAGAAAACATTTTTTCTAGAATTTCAGGCATTGATTGGTGAATCCCTTTATATATGTTGTGTTTAATTAAGTTAGTTCTTGATTTTGTATTTCATTGAATTACAGACCTTAAGTCTCCATAACTGTAGTAATTTCATTCTACAGCAGTCTGATAAATAATTAGTATTTACTTGTTGTTAGAAATACTATTGGAAGGTAGCACTAGCTTACTCAGTGTGGACTTTAACTGCAAAAGATGGCTGAAATAGTTAAGCTTAAGGCAGCACTAGGGGAGGCCGGTCGAGATCTAGGTTATAGTGGGGTGGACCTTGCAAATTATGTCAGTGTTGAGACTGATAAGTATTACGCTCGAGAAACAGCGAAAGCTGAAAGAGAAGAGCGAATAAAGTTAGCAGAAATAGATGAGAGGATAAAAGCTGTAGACGCTAGAGAAAGAAGCGAGAGAGATGAACGCGAGCATGCATTGAAGATGAAGCAGTTAGAGATGCAGGGACAAGCTCAAAGAGTTGAACCGGTAGCCGGTGCGACAGCATCTACCTCCTCAGGCAACCTATCGCCACGGTCAGATGATATGCCTTCCTTGCACGCAGGGGGCACAGGACCTTTGCCATCCTCACTCATGTCAACTTTGGGACCCTTGACGTTTCCATTTGAAGCTTTCTCGGAACAAGCCGACTCGATCGATAGGTATTTGGACAAATTTGAGAAGTTTGCCACCACGTTTGGTTTGGAGAAGAGCAAGTGGAACCTGAAACTGTCGCAAGGGCTTAGAGGAACTGCTTATGACGTGTATAGCAAGCTTCCTCCAGGTTTACAGGATGACTACGACTCTCTGAAAAAGGCACTATTGGTTCGTTATGAGCTACATGCTGACGCCTATAGGAAGAGGTTCCGTAACTCTAGGAGGGAAGTCGGAGAGAACTTTGCTCAGTTTGCTGCGAGACTGGATTCCTATGTGGAGAAGTGGGGTGCCCTAGGGAATTTTACTCATGATTGGGAAGGCCTGAAGGAAATGGTCATGATCGAACAACTGAAGGACACCATGACTTCCGACATGAGAAGATTCCTGACAGAGAATGGGGCCAGCACTTTAGAATCCATAGTCCAGTTAGCGGAACGATATCAGGCAGCACTATCAGAGAATCCACCACCCAGACGGAAACAACCAGATTACGTACCTAGACAGACAGCTCAGTCACACATGGACCCCCAAGTGAAACCACCGTATACTAACTTCAAAAAGCATGACAAGCCAGACTACAAGACTACTCAGAGATCTAATTTCCAGCAGCAGAGGCAAGGGGAAAAATGGTGTAAGCACTGTAGAACCATCACCCACAATACGCAGGAGTGCAACCGGAAAAACCCACCTCATCATGCTGCCTGCTTACGTAAAAGTGTCGCAAGGGGAAATGGACCGGAAGAACCTCTGGACAAACCCCGACATCCCCCGGTCGTTGAGACAGTCCTCGTAAATGACCAAGAGGTGACCTGCCTTTATGATACAGGCCTTGCATTCGACGCAGTTGTCTGTGCATCCCTAGTCAAGCCTGACCAGATGACAGAAGACACTATAGAAATACAAGGACCTACTAAAAGTGCAGCACCTATGCGTTTGGCCATAGCCAAGATTAAGGTCAAATCAAAATATGTGACTGGGGAAATCAGTGCAGCGATCTTGGACGACCCTATTTATCCCTTGATCTTAGGGTGTAGGTATGTGTTCTTGGGAGAACCCATTCACCCTCTGGTTGTGGCGGCTGTCACCACTAGAGGACAGGCCAAACGGAATACGGAGTTGGAATCCCCACCCAACATCCTTCCTGAGGAATTAAAAAAGGCACAAACGGAGGATCAATCTCTAGCACCCTGCTACAAAAAACTACCGAGAGTGCACACTCCTCTCCAAAAGGGAGACTTCTACAAGAAAAATGGACTGTTGCATCGGAAAGCAGGAAATGGAGGACAGGAACATGGGCAACTTGTGGTTCCATCAGCATACCGAGCCCAGGTCCTAGAAATGGGCCATGCCCTTCCGTTTAGTGGCCACATGGGCATAAGTGCCACGATTCAGCGTATTTCATGTCATTATTATTGGCCAGGTATCAACGCCGATATCCAGAGATATGTGAAATCATGCCCGCAGTGCCAGAGGACAGCGCCGAAACACTGGACGGCCCCAGCCACTCTGGGAGAAATGCCAATCTTGGGCACACCCTTCGAACGAGTAGCGGTGGATATTGTGGGTCCACTTACTCGTAGCAAAAAGAGAAACAGTTATATACTCACGTTAGTGGATTGTTGCTCCATGTGGGCAGAGGCTATCGCTATGCCCGCCTGTGATTCTAAGCATGGTGCTGAGGCTCTGCTCACCATATTTACTCGGCTAGGGTTTCCGTCACAGATCCTGACAGATAATGGTTCCCAATTCCGAGGAAAACTCACCGAGGAAGTGTTTAGGATATTTCAGGCCCGACATATCCACACCTCTCCCTACCACCCCCAGGCAAATGGCCAGGTGGAGCGGTTTAACGGGACCCTTATTTCCATCCTTCGGAAACTTGCGCAGGAAAAATCAGAGAGCTGGGATCAATACTTACCCGCAGCACTATTTGCTTACCGCGAAGTACCCCACAATTCTACTGGGATGCCTCCTGCCACATTGCTGTTTGGTAGACCTATAAAAGGACCTTTAGAGGCACTGTTACGTACTTGGACAGATGATAAAGCTGATGAGACGGTCACCTCTGCATCCCAATACGTGAATGAGTTGACCCAACGCCTTAAAACAGGATGGGAACTGGCAAAGGAAAATGTACGCCGTGCCCGTCGTAAACATGCGCGTTACTACAACCGCACTGCGAAGGATAGGGAGCTAGAAGTAGGAGAACAGGTATTATTACTCCTGCCCAGTAGCAATAATAAATTGCAAATCGGGTGGAGAGGTCCATATAAAATCATTGAGAAAATGTCGCGCACCAATTACAAGATTGCCATAAAGGGGAAGCAGAAAATTTACCACATAAACCTGCTGAAGTCTTATGAAAGACCAGGTGCAGAACCAGCACATTTCCTGACACTGGCTATTGCGACGGAAACTGAGGCAGAACCCCTGACCTCCTGTGAATACCCTCTTCGTCAGTGCGAAACTCATCAAGATGTTCAGATTAGTTCAACTTTAACGGAGGATCAGCAGGCACAGGTTCAACAGTTGTTGAGAAAACACACTAGTACACTCACGGATAAACCTGGCATGACCAACCTGATAGAATTTGATATGAAGCTAACAGACCTCGCCCCGGTACGAGTTAAGAACTATCCTGTTCCTTATGCTAAAGCAAAGGCATTGGGTGAGGAAATCGAGTACCTGCTTAAGGAAAATATTATCTCAAAATCAGAGTCGCCGTATAGTGCGAGTGTGGTGTTGCTTAGAAAATCCACAGGAGAACATCGCCTCTGCATAGACTACCGAAGGCTCAACGCTGTAACGGAATTTCAAGCGGAGCCTTACCGGATCAGAATCAGCTTTTCACCAAGCTGAGTAGAGCTCGATACTTTTCGAAGATAGACCTTAGCAAAGGGTACTACCAGATCCCGGTAAAAGAGGAAATTCGACATATGTTAGCATTTAGTACTTCTGAAGGCCATTACGAGTTTAATGTATTGCCATTTGGGCTAAGCAACGCCCCAAGCGTCTTTACTCGTATGATGAGGAAGCTACTGGAACCCCTGAACCACCCTGGGATAAGTAATTTCATGGACGACATACTTATTGCCACGAACACCTTTGAGGAGCACCTGGACGCAGTTTCCCTACTCTTCGAAAGACTTAGAGAAACAGGACTCACCGCTCGCCCTACAAAATGTCAAATTGCCTGCGAGCAACTAGAATTCCTGGGACACACTATCTCGCATGGATGCATGTTCCCAGATGCACGTAATATTGAGAAGTTACAGCGGGCCCCACGACCCCAGACTAAAAAGGATGTAAGGTCATTTGTGTCTCTATGTGGCTTCTACCAGAGATATATTAAAGATTTTAATACCCTGAGTGCGCCACTGACCGCATTAACCAAGAATGGGAACCCGGACAAAGTAACCTGGACAGCGGAGTGCGAAAATGCCTACACGCTGCTGAAGGAGAAACTCACAGCTAGGCCAATTCTGCGACTGCCTGACTTAACTCTGAACTTTACGCTGCGAACAGATGCTAGCAATATAGGGATAGGAGCCACTCTCCTGCAGCCTAGTGATAGACCTTCCGCAACTCTATTCCCCATTGCATATGCTAGTAGGAAATTGAACCCTGCTGAACAGAACTACTCTACCATCGAACGAGAATGTCTGTCGCTAATATGGGCTGTGCAGAAGTTTCAACCATATTTATACGGGAAAAAGTTCACGGTGCAGTGTGATCACCAACCGTTGATATTTCTTAGAACTAACCTCACTTCACTATCAGCCAGGGGCTGAAAAGCTAAGTCCACGAAAAAGGGAACTCACTACATCAATGCCTAGTTTAGTCATCCATGATGAAAAACACTTGAATTGTGAGACACATAATACATACAGCAGACACTAATTCCATCGACAATACTATCATTCACCATCTATTCATTTTATTGCAATAAACCAATTGGGTGTATATACTGTACCCCACGCTTTGTTCCTTCCATTAGATGTTGAATATTGTCTATGTTTATCTTCCTTTATAAGGGAGGGGGGGCTCGTAAAATGTAATATAAATTAAAGAATAATAATAATAGATAACTGAGAAGGGGACGACGGTAGCGAGAGACCAAATATCTCCTTACAATCTTTTCCAGACCTGTCGAGTTAGGAGAATTTACCCTCTTCGTCACCCTTCGGAAGTGGGAAAACCCAGCAGGGATTCCTTGAGCCAAATCTTCCACATCAGATCTATTATTTCCTCTAAATAATTCTCTTATCCTTTAAACGCTACGTGACAAGGATTCCTATGTCAGGGTTTCCTGTCGAAACCGTTCTATCTTTCATGATGGTGGGTCTTGGCGTAAGGCCAGTGTTAGGTATGGCAAAATGTCCACCACAAGAACATGATACTAGTAACCAAGGTACCATTACGGAATGTGAACCGATGAAGTTTTTCCATGAGACCAAACTTCATGAGGGTAATTGTTATCATGATAGTCATGATGATCATATTGGTGGTGTTACAACTGTTGACAAGATAGATACGACATGTCAGATTGACAAGCATCAGCCTACCCCCGATGGTGATGAGCTACGACATGTGAAATCTGCTCATTTGGGAGTTGTTGCTAATCATACTCGTCCGGATGATCACAAGTATAACCATGATTGTCCAGCCCTTACGACATGCAAGGAGCTACATGTACAAAATAATTCCTCTTCGCGCTTGGCTCGCACGACACATGATAAATTAACTGATTCTCGTGCTCAGTTACGATCTGGCCGAGATCATATTTCACTGAATCGCACTGTTCTGGTGCGCAACATCCCATCTCATACAACTTGGTATACACTTAGGAAATTTTTTCAGCATGTCGGACGTGTTGAATTTGTTCGCATGTTCGAACTTCGAAATTCTTATCACCAGCTTGCTTTTGTCTGCTTTGCTAACTATTGTGACGCTCACAGAGTTGTTAAATTCAAACATAGTTCGCTTTTTTGCACACCATCCTCTAGACGTGCAACTCGTACAAAACTCTGCACCACGCACTTTATAGTTGCGTTTGTGGGTGCGTTCTTCTTCATTCTTTTGCATATTAGCATTTCTTTATTTTCAGATATCCTGTCTGTTCCGGCTTTCTTCACTTGTTATATCTATATTTATCATATTGCTACCTGTTCTTCTGCGCCTCTTTCTAGTTTGTTGAAGGAAGGTTCGCCTGACATGTTGCAGTGGTCCCAAGTTTGCCAGGCCACCTTCGGTAAGATAATGTTAATATTTGACTCTGCTACTATTTTGTGGTTACCAAAATTTTTGTTTGATAATTTGCAGGGACGCATCGCAGATGAGAATCAGAGCTTCGCTGATGCAGATCTATTCTGGAACTCTACACCCAGTAATGTATGCCTCCAGGAAGTTGACTGCTGCGGAACAATGCTACTCCGTGATCGACCGTGAGTTATTAGCTATGGTCTGGTCGATACTCAAACTTCAGCGTTTTCTGCTTGGAGCACATTTTATCATTGAAACTGATCAGCGAGCGCTTACTGCACTAAAGAGCAAGGACTTAATGAGCTCTAAATCTACAAGTTACGCAATCGCCTTACAGCCGTTCAATTTTACCATACAAGCAATCCGGAGTTCCGACAACGTCATGGCAGATCTTCTTTCTAGATGTCCACAAGATCTCCCGGGCCGCTGACCCACTCATCTTGTGCCACCATTTCGCTGCTACGTCATCGCTGTTGTACTTCTGATTTTATTTGATGTCACCAAGTACTACTTTTCTCGCAATAACCTCGCTCGTGTATATGACATATTCGCCACTGATTGACCATTTTGTCCACATTATTTACTGACTAGACTTTTATGACTATATTATCATATTTCATTATGGTGTTTTTTCTGCCAATATCTGATTTATTCCCATTGATTGACTTATTAGCATATTATTATATCAATGGTGTAGGAGTGTCGCCATGGAACTTTCCGTGAGTGATTAATCAATAACATTTTACTTCGAACGGAACATTATTAAACTTTCCGCGTGTGCTTTATTACTGACATTTTTATTGGAACGGAACATTCCATTACGGAACACTTAGTTATATTTTTTCTATGCTATTATTTTAATTGTCCACATACCTCGTTTCCCTTATTTTGGATTTCCACTTTAGCTGCACATGTGCTATACATTGCTTATACCATCATTTTTATGTGGTAGCGCAACATTAGCGCCTGCTTTGTGTGCGTAGTTATTTCATCATACTTCGCACTTCTAAGTATAAATAGTCTACCTAATATTTATTTTTCCTACCTCTCCTCTTTTCGGATGTGTTGCTTTCTTCTCGTGTTTGATTTTGGGAACTGATTTTTGTTTCATTCTGTTTTCCACACTTGTGTTTATGCTCATACATTCATACATTACACATCTCATTGTTTTTATAATGTTGACATGTTTTCTCATCTTAGTTGATTTATTTCACTTGTTTCACCTTTTATGATCATTCTCCATCTCCTGTCATTTCATTTGTTCATTTCCCTTACCACTTATTGTTTTATATTTCGAACATAGTTGATCTATGTCTCATTTCTTTTCAACTTTTGTTGGAATTTGGTGTTTTTATTCTCCTTCCACATTTCCATCCCACTATTATTATTTTTCTTTATCGTAGCTTAACATATATTAATGATAGTTATCTGTTGTTTAGATTGATGGCACTTGATTGACCTCACTGTTTTATTCAAAAAAAAAAGCTTTGCTTTTTTTTTTCTGGGGTCGATGTAAACTGTTAAGTTATAGTCGCGGGAGAGTTAAGTGTTTGAGATCCTCACATGTGAGTCTAGTATTTTATAGATGCACTTTTGAGTGCATCTAAGTTCATTGTATGTATTATTATTTGCGTGCCACCGCGCATGATGTTTGAAAGGTATGACACGTTTGTCGCGGTGATCTGTTGCCATCTGTTGCCGTGGGTTCGGTTCGTGTTCGTTGGGTCTTTCATTCTATTAGTATTAGTTGAATATGTATGCTTGGTTATTCATCATTATCTCAGTTAATGTCCATACATAGGTTTTCATTGATTACTGAGTGTCCAAGGAAACATTGGTTCCGTACGAACCTCATTATCATTAATATAAACTTCATATGAAGAAGAGTTCATCAGGTCAAACAACAATCAATACTCAAGTTGAAGCAACTAAGCGTAACCGAAGTAATGTGGGTAAGTCCTTGCTTGAGTCCAAACGTTTATTGACGAAACAACGGATTAAGACATTACATATGTTATTCATTGATAGCATACATCTATAATTTAGTACATTGTGAATCCATATCATATTCTCAGTCCGTGTCCAGTAAAATGAATCAACATCGCCAGAACAGCATAGCTGTGTGCACGCGTAGTTGGGGTTTCCAACGACCGACAATGAGCGTATGCGTCTGATAAATATAATCATACGGACTGAAATAATCTTCCTAGAAGTTGGTTATATACCAACCTATTATATTACTTTATTCACATTGTGACAACTTGCCCAATCTTCTCTTCATTTTTTTTATTATTTACGGACATCGTTTTTTTTCTCATCCTCAATGCATGATCGCAAAGTCCCGGGAATTGTCACTGGCGGAAATTCTCCTAGCATTCAGTATTTCCTCCTCGCTATTTTTAGATACGACGTCATTGTTGACCAATGACCTCGGTAGCTAGGAACCTGTTTTAATTTAAGACTGCTTAAGCTGATAAAACCAGTTTATGCCACTTTAGGAAGACCCCACGTGACTTTTAACGCTATTGATTGGAGCGTTTATTTGACGCTAATGTCACATGATGCACGCTATGGATCACGTGTCCAAGCGGAAATGTCCCGCTAAAAGTGCGCCAAACACGGGCAATCTTCACTTGCCCGGAACCCTTGAGACAGCTAGGTCTAACCCAATTATCGGCGAATTCTCGCATTAAAAGCACTGAAGCCACGTGTCTAATTGCGGGTTAGCGTCCATCTTTGAGTAGGTAAGTGAAATCTCGCTAGAATATAATGTGATGAAATGTGTAGTACATTGCAAAATCGACGCAAGATTGGTATGTTTACTTTATTCATATTTTTGTTTTACGATCACATCCAGCCACATGTGATCGGGTATATTTTATGATCCCACGGGATATGTACATGTTCATAATAATGTATAACGGGAATATATATATATATATAGCTATTAATTTCCATATTATTTGATTATTTTCGACCCGACGTTTAGACTAACGGAAATTAATATTAACGATAATGTTGACAGACCGTGACATATATTCATTATAAATTATATGACGAGGCGACCAGACATGAAGTGTGTGATAATGTTGTCAGACAATTCTAAAAACACGGATGTCCAATTATTTGTTAAATTCATCATAATGACATGACGATTAGGCTAGAGGCACAGAACTAGAATACTGTTGCCGACATTTCTATGATAAATTTGGTGGGTTTAACTGACATTTATAATAATTCATCGGGTTAAGCTGACGATAAATCAGTCTAAAGAATTATAATACTGCCACTGGGGCAGAGAAATATAATAAAGGACAGACAGGAGAAACTTGAATTCAAGATTAGACTCTAGACATATGATGTTAGAGACTAAAATCTGAGGTGACAGGCAGAGGGACGGCTTAGGGAAAGACTGCTTTCTAAAGCTAGAAAATTAATGAAGCCGTCGTATTTGTCTTCAGTCTATGGTGGAGCCTTGCACGACAGTCCAATCTCAGCGCAGAATACGGAGTCGAGCACAGAGAAGGCAAATCCGAACCATTCAAGACCTACCGGGGCAACGTCAGGAGACCGGAGAACTAACCACACTTCACTATCAGCCGGGGGCTGAAAAGCTAAGTCCACGACAAAGGAAACTCACCTAATCAATGCCACAAAGTTTAGTCATCCATGATGAAAAACACGTGAAGTGTGAGACACATAATACATACAGCAGACACTAATTCCATCGACAATACTATCATTCACCATCTATTCACTTTATTGCAATAAACCAATTGGGTGTATATACTGTACCCCACGCTTTGTTCCTTCCATTAGATGTTGAATATTGTCTATGTTTATCTTCCTTTATAAGGGAGGGGGGGCTCGTAAAATATAATATAATTTAAAGAATAATAATAATAGATAACTGAGAAGGGGACGACGGTAGCGAGAGACCAAATATCTCCTTACAATCTTTTCCAGACCTGTCGAGTTAGGAGAATTTACCCTCTTCGTCACCCTTCGGAAGTGGGAAAAACCCAGCAGGGATTCCTTGAGCCAAATCTTCCACATCAGATCTATTATTTCCTCTAAATAATTCTCTTATCCTTTAAACGCTACGTGACACTGGTGTCTCGGTCCGGGATTTGAACTTATGTATTTTATCATACCTCTGGGATAGTATCATCCATTCAGTCATTACAGTATACCATTTTAACACATGTATTTTCACACAGTGAGCTCTAGAAAGACAGAAAACATTTTTTCTAGAAATTCAGGCATTGATTGGTGAATCCCTTTATATATGTTGTGTTTAATTAAGTTAGTTCTTGATTTTGTATTTCATTGAATTACAGACCTTAAGTCTCCATAACTGTAGTAATTTCATTCTACAGCAGTCGGATAAATAATTAGTATTTACTTGTTGTTAGAAATACTATTGGAAGGTAGCACTAGCTTACTCAGTGTGGACTTTAACTGCAAAAGATGGCTGAAATAGTTAAGCTTAAGGCAGCACTAGGGGAGGCCGGTCGAGATCTAGGTTATAGTGGGGTGGACCTTGCAAATTATGTCAGTGTCGAGACTGATAAGTATTACGCTCGAGAAACAGCGAAAGCTGAAAGAGAAGAGCGAATAAAGTTAGCAGAAATAGATGAGAGGATAAAAGCTGTAGACGCTAGAGAAAGAAGCGAGAGAGATGAACGCGATCATGCATTGAAGATGAAGCAGTTAGAGATGCAGGGACAAGCTCAAAGAGTTGAACCAGTAGCCGGTGCGACAGCATCTACCTCCTCAGGCAACCTATCGCCACGGTCAGATGATATGCCTTCCTTGCACGCAGGGGGCACCGGACCTTTGCCATCCTCACTCATGTCAACTTTGGGACCTTTGACGTTTCCATTTGAAGCTTTCTCGGAACAAGCCGACTTGATCGATAGGTATCTCGACAAATTTGAGAAGTTTGCCACCACGTTTGGTTTGGAGAAGAGCAAATGGAACCTGAAACTGTCGCAAGGGCTTAGAGGAACTGCTTATGACGTGTATAGCAAGCTTCCTCCAGGTTTACAGGATGACTACGACTCTTTGAAAAAGGCACTATTGGTTCGTTATGAGCTACATGCTGACGCCTATAGGAAGAGGTTCCGTAACTCTAGGAGGGAAGTCGGAGAGAACTTTGCTCAGTTTGCTGCGAGACTGGATTCCTACGTGGAGAAGTGGGGTGCCCTAGGGAATTTTACTCATGATTGGGAAGGCCTGAAGGAAATGGTCATGATCGAACAACTGAAGGACACCATGACTTCCGACATGAGAAGATTCCTGACAGAGAATGGGGCCAGCACTTTAGAATCCATAGTCCAGTTAGCGGAACGATATCAGGCAGCACTATCAGAGAATCCACCACCCAGACGGAAACAACCAGATTACGTACCTAGACAGACAGCTCAGTCACACATGGACCCCCAAGTGAAACCACCGTATACTAACTTCAAAAAGCCTGACAAGCCAGACTACAAGACTACTCAGAGATCTAATTTCCAGCAGCAGAGGCAAGGGGAAAAATGGTGTAAGCACTGTAGAACCATCACCCACAATACGCAGGAGTGCAACCGGAAAAACCCACCTCATCATGCTGCCTGCTTACGTAAAAGTGCCGCAAGGGGAAATGGACCGGAAGAACCTCTGGACAAACCCCGACATCCCCCCGGTCGTTGAGACAGTCCTCGTAAATGACCAAGAGGTGACCTGCCTTTATGATACAGGCCTTGCATTCGACGCAGTTGTCTGTGCATCCCTAGTCAAGCCTCCCCAGATGACAGAAGACACTATAGAAATACAAGGACCTACTAAAAGTGCAGCACCTATGCGTTTGGCCATAGCCAAGATTAAGGTCAAATCAAAATATGTGACTGGGGAAATCCGTTGCAGCGATCTTGGACGACCCTATTTATCCCTTGATCTTAGGGTGTAGGTTGTTCTTGGGAGAACCATTTCACCCTCTGGTTGTGGCGGCTGTCACCACTAGAGGAACAGGGTCCTGACTCAAACGCTCATACGTGAGTAGGAATCCCCAGCTCAAACAAGATCTACGATCACTTAGACCGAATTAAGAAGAACAGGGCACCAGAACGCTGCACTCCGCACGCTCTAGCACCACGGCATGCAAATAACTTGCGCAAGAAGGCGACCCAGTTCCTCTCGACAAGGGACTCAGACCTCTACGAAGGAAGATGGGCTCTTTGATATACGGAAGAACTCTGCAGGAAATGGAGGGACCACGCTCACATCTGTCAACTTCCCATGAGTATCCCTCTGGTTTTCATACCGAGCTACCAGGTGTACATCAATAGTCATCACTCCCAGGCACACTCCCACTTATCCTGTCCCACGCAATTTTGTCCATAAGTTGCTACTAGCGATATGCCCCCCCCTTAATTACAACTTCATCCCCCAACCCATGCAAGGTCCATTGTGTAACAAGACAGTCACCTAAATCCCTATAAAGAATTAACTCATTAGCTCCCATCTCACCTAAAATCTCATCCCCTCACCATAACCAGACAATACCCCCTTAACCACTCCCCACATTTGTCTCAAAACTTCCGATCCACGTCCATTCTTCCTCACCATCACAACTCACCTTTCCCGACTCTTATTCAAACAATCCCAAGAGTCTCCACACCTTACTCATACCACTCCCTCTCACATACATTTCCTACACTCCCCCCCTAAACATTCTCATCACAAACTTATGATCTATATACCACTTCCTCTGATACCAGCTGTATTTCTCACAAGACATCTCCCCTCTGTCCACACATCCATAACTTACTACCTTCCCCTTTGAGTTTTCGCTTAACTACAGCTATCTTATTTGGCTAATTAGTGACAACATTGCCCATACACTGTCACGTTATATCACATATACTCACCGTTGCCATCTATAATTTTCCTCATCCCTATGTCACTTAACTCATCCTTTCCTGTGCACCCCATAACTTCCCACACCTCTCTAACTTAAAAAACATGATCACTATATGAGTCACCTCCTTCAAATACATCCTGTATCCCACGTGTTAGAGTCCTAATCTATATCCCACCTAAAACAAAACATCTCCATTCAATCCCCTACATTTCTCCCCCTAACATTCCCAAACTGATCCTCACCCCCATTCCAAACTACCCACTACTAATAAATTCCTCTTACTATTACCACTAATAAAAAGAGAGACATAACTGAGTGCACTACTTCTACCCATATTCCCTTCCATCCTCACACCTATCTGCACCGCTCCCTCCAAATTTCCAATCCCTTCCCACATCCCTCCCCTACACCTCCTCCATGTCCCAATCATCCCAACCCCTCAGATCTACTTACACCAATTTTAACCGCTAGAGACATATTAACTAACAACATTATTCCTCTCCACTCTCAGAATAGTCGTATCTCAACTCCACACTACCATATAAACGAGTATACCCCACCATCAGACAAGACCTCCCTCTTGTCCACTACACCCACACACTGCACTAGTCTGCCCCTTTTAGTTCACCTACATAAACCTCAATATAGCCCCAAACCCCATGCCCTCTCAACAGTGTGATGCTATTCTAGCCCCTCCATCACCCTTAATATACCCCCCCCCCAACAGAAACCATTTTCATCACACAACACATGTCCTCACTCACATAACAGACCATGAAAACTTATCATCTAGACTGAGCTCCTGAACCCATTGTCTCTCTAATAAGTCGTGTGTCCCGCACCCCATAACCCTGTGTCTCCACGAATGTCGCTACCGATCAATGTCCATCCTCCTCACTATGAGTCCATGTTGTTTGTCATCACCCCACCCTCCTCTCTCACCCCCACCCTATCCTCAAGTTCCTTATCTCCTGTATCCTCATTTACCCAGTCTCCCGAAAAACAGACTACGCCCCCACACTCCCGTCCTACTCTGTTACACTGCCATGCTGTGTTCCCACACCCTTCCCCACGTGTTGCCTTCCTCACTCCACATAATATCTAGACCTACCCCCCCCCTACACTGTCTACCTTCCTTAAATATATGCTCCACTCCCTTCCACCTTCATGTGCCCCTGTGTTTCCTACTTTCCTCACTAGAACTCCAACTCTCACTCTCCTGCTACTCCCTTCATATTACAAGAATGTATCTCCCCACCACATCACCACACAACTATGAACTCCGTCACCATACCCGTGTCCAGCTCTCATACCACACCTCAGTGAACCTCTCTCTCCTCATAACTACGTTAACCTACACAACACACATAGTATAATCCATCTACATACACACCACCATCTCACCATAAAACATGACTAAACTCTCACTAATATATCGTATCCCCCTGTCAATCACCCACTGCCTACCCTACGCCTCACATGACCTAAGTTACCCCAGTCCCCCCACCCCATCTCCTCATGTCTCCCTACCCATAGTATAGCTACCACAGACCAAGAATGTCACACACAACCATCTACACCCAGTCCTTTACTCATATATTATTAACACCCTCACACGTATCCCATGATCATCACACAACTTCTAATCTCCCAGTTCACCCACTCGCGCAAGTGCTAACCACTTGTAGAACATACTCTCCACTACCCCTCCACACCCCAACCCACACCTGTTCCCCTCTGCTGTAGACATCCCCATCACACACACATAATGAATACCGTTCTAACATCTCACTCCTCCCCGCTACCGTGACCTCGTGCACCCACGCTGATCCCCCCTCTGACTGATCCCCCACCTCACTGTGATCCCCAGTGAAGTAGACTAGTCTCCAGATAGATCTCTACTCCTACTATCCCACCTGTCTCCATCTGCTACCTGCACTCCTGAACATGTGAACTGATTACGTACCTATGTGACGAAGAGAGTCATCCACTATCACATAGTCTAGTGAAATGTGTCAACATGACACACTGTCGATGTCGTCTCAACTCCCAGACAACCTGTTATCCCATGCACCCCCTCCATCGTCCACATTCCGTCCCTCATACCCACTCCACACAAAATTGTACACACATATCCACAAACCACAATACCCATCCGCGCCTTATCTAAGACTTCTGAGTCCCAATCATAAAATGAAGTATACGTGTCACACTCACAAAGCTCGTTGTGTATAGACAGCACCCTGGTCTAGTCCACCTCTCCCGCCACCCCTAGACTACTATTATACGCCCTACACATTCGTGAGACCCCTATGTAACCTATTCCTACTCCGTGTATTCTCAGAAATAACACCAGCATATATAACCTATGCTGATCCCAGCTCCCACTTCGTAGAATCACTATCTGTGTGAATATACTCTCAAGACTACACCTCAAACCAATTGCATTTAGCTATCTGTCTCATACTACGTGCTCTCCCATCAATCTAACACACTCCCCTACGTCCACTGTAATATGAATGATATCACGTAACCTACCCACTGTCAGTGATACCCGCCATGTCTATACACCTATAATATCAAGTGTGTCCTACCCTCTACCCGTGCTTCAGTACACGTCCTGTTCTAGTAAAGTTGTCACTTATGTGTGTGTCTCCGTGACACGACGCATGTCCACCCTTTAGTGTCTAGTCAGATCATACAGTATATACTAATCTCACTCGTATATGAATGTACTGTCACTGACTATGTGTACCCCATCTGTTCGTGTCTATCCAGTCATAATTGCTCATAACACCTCATTAGTAACGCTGTCTGCACTATCCCCCAACGTGCACCTTCAATCTCTTATCAGTGCGCCTCCCCTGTCACTACCATCGTGTAATACTCACTCACATCACCTCACTCCCCAACACCTCCTTTTACACCCCACCCTACCCCATAATACTAACCCCCCCAGTCAAGTGTGTCAACATCAACTCTCCTACCAAAGCATTCAATGTCTATCTGTAACCGAGTGCTCTCCTAATCCTCACCTACTGTTACCCAACCACTCTAAAACATACAATCCCAAAATTTCACCTCCCTCTCCCCTCCTACAAACCATAACATCATGCTATAAGTCCCTCACACGTGATACCGTAACCTACCCACTCTCTCTACATCACCACAATATAGAGATAAGTGCGACAGTCACTAAAAGAGTGTGTATAGTTATACTATGTGCTTACAAACACAATCCAGATAATAAGATACGGATCACAAAATAATACATAGTATAAACAAAACACTAACATATAATGAACAATACTGTTAATTCTTGAAAACTCCATATATCCTTCAAAAAAAGCTATGATTCCTCATATTGTCAAAGCTGCACACGTTCTAATTTTAAAGACCCACCCACCATAATAAAAAATTGATCTCAAACTAACATATACCCCTACAACCTCCGCTGTCTCAAATGTCTTTTTCTATGGGGGTGGGGGGGGTGTACCCCTATGGGTTGTTTTCCATTTTGGAAGATGATTATCCTACCATCCCTCTACATTCACAATCCCGGGAGGGGGGGGGGGGGGGTGGGGGATCCTAGAGTTATGTTTAATAATGGACAGGGGGTGTTTTTTTTACGGGGGGGGGGGGGGTTGCATGAATATTTATTTAATCCATAACCATGTTTAGGAGGGTGTGGGTCCTGGGGGATTAGTACTCACAATAGTCTCCGTAACACTCCTTTAATCGTACACTCCCCATGTGATCCCCCCTCATCCAACCCCCTATAAATAATATAGATACCCAAATGCTCGCACCTCAACTGAAATATTCATAAAAGTTTCTACAGAACTCTGTAGTGTCAGAAATGATAGATCAAGAAACCCTGTCATAGTAGAAGTGGAGTAACTTCATCGTTTAGTGAGAGAGTTATCGTAATTCACTCTGTGTCAACAATGTCTGCCCACCTCCGAAGTACCAAGTGGGTGGGGGGGTGGGGGTGTGGGGTCCATAATACTAAGTCTTCAAGATACCCTCAGCCTTCTCACCGTAAACTGCACTAATAGCACTTGTGGGGGGTTGGTGGGGGGGGGGGGGGGGGTGGTGGGGGGGGTGCTCACAAACGGGGGGGGGTGGGTAGGGGGGCTTTGAGGTTAATTTGTTATCAGTTGTGGTTTGTTCTACAAGTTAGCTTATGGGTATGGGGTATACTATCTGTCGTTGGGTGAACCCTAGACTACCACGCAGTCCATATACTCATCTGGGGGGTGGGGGGGGTGGAGCGCGCCTCATATACACTGTGACACTGTGACTATACTCACACTCTATTACATAGAAGTCTCAATATGTATATTCATTATCTCGGGGGGATCGGGGGCATATCGTATCCGACCCCCGCCTAGCCATAACACGAAATCACTTGGGGGGGTCTGGGTCTGACATTATGTAGATAATATGTTTTCATCGTGTCATATTTAACTTCGATCACCAAACTAACACCTAGGGTCCATCACGGAGGTGTGGGGGGTACCGGGGGGGGGGTGTATACTGTCCCAAACAAGTCCCCACTGTGTGTGGGGGATGGGGGGGGGGGTTTGGTCACATACATATACTTCCAGTCGCACAGATAAATGATTACCATTGACCGAATTAAGTCTCTAATACTCATTCAGGGGGGTGGGGCGCACACATTTACTCTCACACATCAGCCTCATACAACTTGGTAGTACACCGTAAGTCATAACATATGTACTTGTCATGCTGTGATAGTACCAGATCATCTTCATTAGATGGGCCGGGGGGGTATAAGAGAGAATAACCATACTACTATCTTATATCGATAGTTGTTGAAGGCTACCCGTGTAATACAGAGCATGGATCTTGGAGCTGTTTACTAAGTGGGTACACGTGGAGAAGGGTGGACCGAGGGGGGGACATAACCACACATCTACCCTATTAGATGTGATCTCGAAATGTTGTCAGTGTACGCTTCCATGATCTTAATATTGAAGTCAGAGTTTGTAGACTCTATAGGGTACTGGTCAAACTTGAGTACAATATTAGTTTTAGTGTGTATGATGATCTTAATCGTTATGTAGCTGACTGTATCTGTGTTCGCTACGGGGGGGACTATTAATGTTACAGTAGAATGTCACTACACATTTCTATGTTTGATAGATACATGTCGATCCTCATCTCGTTATATCGTGTTTAGTCGACAACTAGTTGATATATTTACTTGATGGTCTTGAGGTCAGTGAAACCGATACTGTAGCATAAACTAGCTGTATACTGGTCGCATGAGAAGTGAATTTTATGGATATAGATCATCACAATTCTTTACGATATTCTTGGGTGATAGACTCTGGTCGTGTATTGAATATTAGGGGATCTATGTTAACAGATGAAGCGTAACTGATCTTAATTTACTATACTGAGTAAATCTCTTGATGTACGGAACAGACGTTAATCCAGTAGTTAGTTTAGATGTGATTAAAGGGGTTGGAGAGAGAGATCCACTATCGTTTGTCTATAGTATAGATTGTGACATTCAGGTCTTGCGTCTTGTTAAGTCATAAAGGTTTTGCTCGGTGTCGAGACGGATGTCAGAGAGAGTGTTATGTTGTATTCGTTGATGGATCTGGTGGGTATAGTGGGAAGATACTACCCCCAGACGGGGAGACCATTGACGTTCTCCGTCCCCTTTTATGTGTATGAGCGTGTGAATCATTTTGTTAAGTGTCCTTGCCACCCACGAGTGCATACGCTAGAGATTAGACCGGGGGTATGTAGTATACACTGAGGAGATTGTGGTGTGCATGATATAGTCGCGCTGTAGGACAATAATTGGTGCTCTGTGCACCATGCGATATTCAGTTGATTTCTCTATCCCGCTATTTTTGAAAGTACGATGCGTCCATTGTTGACACACAGTTATGACACTCGGTACTCTAGCACGCAGGAGAATCCTGTTTAAATCTTTAAGGACTGCTGTAAGCTGAGTAAAAAACCAGTTTATTGCACTTTTTGTGTTTTTTGCCCCACGTGATCCGTTTGTAACGCTATTGTATTGGAGCGTTTATTTGGAGACGGGGAATGTGTCATTCGATTGATAGCTCAGCGGGCTATGGATCACGTGTCCAAGCGGATGATGTCCCGCTTTCATGATAGTGCGCCGCAAAACTACGGGGGGACAGATCTTCCACTTGCCCGGGGTGAACCCTGGAGGGACAGCTAGGGTGGTGGAGGGACCCAGATTATCGGCGCTAAGTTTCTCGCAATATAAAAAAGCCACTGAGGGGGGGGGGGGGGGGGGGGGGGGCACGGAAATAAGTACTAGAACAAAAGCGGGGTGTAATACGTTTCCATCTTTAGAAAGTAGGTATAAATTAGTGTGAAATCCTTCGCTAGAATATAAATGTGATGAAAATGTGTAGTATCATTAACGTAAGTACCTATGCAAAAATCGACGCAAGTACATAAGGTAATGTTTTACTTTTATTCATTATTTTGTTTTTACGAATCATACAAATCCAGACCAACTATGTGATCGGTTTAAGTATTAAGGTTTTTAGAGGACGGGTCCCACGTGGATAGTGTGTCCCGGGTTCAACCCCCCCGCCCCCCTCCCCCTCCCATGTCTAACGGGAATACTGCCTATATATATTCCGCTATTAATTTCCCCCATTATTTGATTAATTTTTCGACCGAAAGTTTAGACTAACGGAGAATATAATATTAACGATAATGTTGACAGACCGTGACATATGATTCATTACTGAAAATATCAGTATCGCACGTAACGGACGACCCCAGGTCAATTGACGTGTAGTGTAAAAACAAATGTTGTCAGACATATTCATAAAAACACGGGATGTCCAATTAAATTATTTGTTGTCAAGATTAGAATCTCATCAGTAATGACATGACGATTAAAACCTAGCAGCACAGAAACTAGAATGTCTGTTGGCACAATTTCTAAATACGAATACATTTGGAATGGGTATTAAAAACCCCACCCCGCCCCACCCAACCTTTATTAAGTAATCATCGGGTTTAGAGCTGACGATAAGATCGTCTAAAAGAATTCATAATACTGCCTACGTAATGGGGCAGAGAAATATAAGTAAGCTTTTACGAGTACTTGAGATTGCTTGAATTTCAAACTGCCATTAGGGACCTCTAGAATATGGGGTTAGAGACAAAAACTCTGACATGTGACAAAAGCAAGAGGGATTTGCTTCAGGAATAAGATATGTAAACCCCCTTCTAAAGCTATGTAACATATTTTCTGAAGTTGTTTTTGTTGTATTTTGGTATCTTCATTGTTAATAGAATGGTAAGGGCCTGTGTTTGCATCGTGGTGTACAGATTCCAAAAATCTCAGCGCCTAGAAAAATACGTTTGTTTTTGTACCATTAGTCGATACAGTTTGTTTTTCTTAAGATTGCCGTAACCGTTCAAGGCTACCGGGGCAACGTCATGGAGACCGGAGGAGAACCTAGAACCACACTTCGACATGTTGCGCGGGGGATGAAAAAGCTAAGGTCCCTCGGACCCAAAGGAAACTCAACTATGTCAATAAGGCGCATATACAGTATTTAGTGTCAGCTCATGATGAAAAACACGTTGAAGTGTGAGTCACATTTATTACAGACTCAAGCAGACACACTAGTAAATCCATCGACAATACTATCCATTCCACCTTCTATTCCCACTTTATTGCAATAAGCAATTGTGGTGTTGTTTTTAATCTGTAACCTCCATGCTTCCTTCGCTTCTCCTCGTTAGATGTTGCCGATATTGTCTTTGTTTAGTCTTTCCTTTATAGGAGAGGGGGGGCTCGTAAATTATTAAGGCATAATGGATCTCCAATAGAATAATAAGTATAGATATCTACGTCAGGCGCGACGGTAGCTCCTGAGACCCGAATGTGTCTCTTACAATGTGCCTTTTCCGGCGAACACTGTCGAAGTGTAGTTTGATGAAATTTACCCTCTTCGGTCACCAGTTTCGGAAGTGGGAAAACCTTTGCAGGGATTCCTTGAGCCAAGATCTTCCATTTAGTCAGTATGTCTATTATGTTCTCTAAATCATTCTCTTATCCTTTAAAAAAAATACGTGTATTTCACATCTATACATTTGGGACTGACCCTTGGTCCGGGGGGGGTCGAAGTGTACTGTGGGTTCAATAGTCCGTGAATTCTTAACCTACAATTATATTAAACGCTGTGACCCTAGAGGTAGCACACTGCCAACCCTAGCAGACGACTTCAATAAAATACCGTAACACCATCCAGCTAAGATTCTGGAGGCAGATCCCGATATTAGCCGTCTATGATAGACGTGATTTTTTCATGTAAGTATAGGGAAGACATGCAGTTGTTAATAAAATTATTATTGGAAAGATGAAGAAGCCCTCCTTGGTGTACTCTACCAAGAATTGTTCAAACATATATATTTAGCCAGAAAACGGCTCATTTTTTTTTAAGTATCTCGCCTCAGAGACTTGCAAACCTGAATGTTATGGCAGAGCTTCAGCTGAACTCAATGTGTCCAGCTGCTAGTGTGACCCTCTGACATCTGGAGCAGATTAATATGTCAGATTAATATATAAGATGAACTTTCCATTCGACAGTGTCATGTATTCTGTCAAGCCTTGACCTTGATGCTATAACAGCCAGTGCTGTCAATCAACGGCCACATTTATACTTACTGATTGATGTATGATGCCTACCACATGTAACTGCATTTATGAACTGTTCCTGCCTATGATGTCTACGTCTTCATGTAATAAACCGTTTCGTCATTGATGCCCAACAATGGGTCCAGTGTGCACTGATTACCAGTTGGTCAGTCTTATGACCCAGTCGTTGCTATTGTATTAGTATTGTCTTCATCACCCTAAACGAATTGACGGCCCACATCACATTCGCATAACCAAATGATAAGTCGGCCACTAACAGTAAGCCTGACAGGCCTGACAACACTATTGTCAGCAGTGCCATAAATATAAAGTAAAACACAACAGTAACAATAATATTCATTAAGGATAAGCATCTGCTACACATTGAAAAAATAATAAAATTACAAAACAGCTAAATGAATGACAAAATATGTCTTCATCGTCACCACACAATGGATCATTATTGTTATAGAGAAATTGCAGAAACTTAAAACAAGTGAACTGAAATGAAAACATAGTAATAAATGTCTTTACCCTGGCTGTTGGTGCACTGGCTCTTGCCTTCTGCAGCAGTCGTCGAGCTCTTTCAAATTCATTATTCTCACTTTCTAGCTTTACGGCTGCCAACCAGATCTCCTCACTGTTTGGGTTGGCCTGAAATGCCAGTGCTAAGATACTTCTTGCTGCTGGTACATCCCCCTGTCAGAGCAACATCATGCTACATGTGAGATTGAATCAATAAACCCAAAACAGAATCAACAATTAAAAAAATCCAACATTCATCCTCTCCATAATACAAAATGCCATGTGACTTTTGAGACAAGTGAATCAATAAGATCTCAGGTTGCAATATATGACAGTTTTAATTAATAGCTATAGATAAACAGATGTTAAATGTAACAAAAACTAAATAGCTGTTAAAAAGCCACTAAATGTAATTATTTCACAAGACTTACTGCCAGCCATTTAGACTTTGCTCCCATCAGCCATAGCACTTCAGCCTTTGGGCAATGGGCAACAGCTCTCTGTAACAATGCTTCTAATGACTCTCTAAGAAGAGATGATATTAATTTCACGCATAAAAACATATCTGTGAAATGATGGCTGTTTACTGAAATGTGACTATTTTGTTAAAAGCTGTTTTTTTTTAAATATATCTTGAATAAGTGGACCTACAAAAGGTAAGCATTTTAATATTTAAAAAAATACATTGTTATGCCACAGTTGTATCCTTAAAATGAATCATTAATGTGCCTTGAAACATATTAAATGCATATAATCTTATTACAGTTTTCTAATAGATAAACACAAACTCAAAATTAATCTTCTCAGCTGCATATGTCCATTATTTTGGCAGTTGAATACTGTGAGGATTTACTGTGATTTTATTTTCAACGGGCCCCACTCTTCTTCTGTATGAAATTATTTGCGTTTATTTATGAGGAGTTACTGTGGGGTTTAATTTCACGTTCGCCCAGTCCTCTTCTATCTGTAAGTAATTGCGTTCATGTTATTTTATTAGGCGTAGGAGTTCGTATTATTAGGCTGGGTAGATTTTTCAGACTAGGAAAAATCCGAAACCCCGCACCTACCCGGTTTTAAGGGGGGTGGGTGGGGGGGCAGAAACACGACCCAGGTATGCAGAACCAATCAAATTTATTCTGGTACTAGAATGGTCAGGAATATTATCTTACATGACGCAATAAGTAGCGCGTGAGCAAAATATACATGAGTCATAAGTTAGTTTACGATATCATTGGCGGAGGTCAGATGTAATTTATTTGCAGGAATATTATTGGTCTAAGGTCGGCCCAAAAAGACGCCACGCGATGACTCATAGCGTGGGTTGTTGCATCAGTTTTTTTCTATTATAAATAACGGGGCCGAAGCTTTTAGCGCGTGTGTCTCCAATAAAAATTTCCTGCAGTGAATCTACGCCTATCGTCTGCTCAGCGAGTCAGCGTTTGCTCAGCGAGAGATATTCGATAATTGGGTATGTGTATAACTTTAGTAGCGCCGTAGTTGTTAGTTTTATATAATGGGTGGGTTTGAAAAAAAATTGAAAAAAGGTGATTCGTCTTACGAGGACAAAAGACAAAGAAAGTAGTCTACGTTACGGCCACAAGGCCTTCGTCAGGAAAAGAAAGAAAGTGAAGGCTAGATAGGAGACATAAGAACTTAAAGAAATATAAAAATAAAAAAAAATAAAAATAAAACCTAGGTACTTCCCTGAAGGCGAAGCATGGCTGAAAAGGAAGTGACTTCTGACCCCGGATGTACACAATACATACTAAGAAACTAAAAAACGAAACTGAACAAAAAACTACCCAAATATAATAAAAGTGGGGACTGGAAATAGAAGAGGACAGAATAAGTAGGAGATAAATGAATATGAAATAAAAAATCAAGACAAATTAGAAAACGTGTACATCCATACATATTATGGAGGATGGCATAAAAATAGAAGAATAGGATAAGAGTGGAAAGAGTCCAAATAGAGCAAGAGAGGAAAGGGTGACCTCAGACAAAGGTGTGGAAAGTGTTGAGACCGGCTGGTTTTAGACACCCCATGCGGTGGATAAGACGGTTCTCAAGCTGTTCTCGGCTGGCAGTGTCAGAGGAGCAGGATCGGATCGCAGTGACCTGGATGTCGATGGGACCCTGGTGGTCAGGACTATTGAAGTGTGTGGCAACTGGTGTGGACTTTTGCTGAGAGATGTTTTATATAAGATCTTAGCACGATAGAGTAAGTTTTTTCTGGGAGTTAAATTAAATTTATTAGACAGAAGTGCCATCAATTGCTATCTTATACAATAAAATGAGAAGTTGAGCCTATAATTTTACTCTGAATAATAAGTAGCAATATCTATAATTTGTGTAGAGGCTTTGAGATATTAATTGTGTGAGGATAAGCGCTTAGATAAACGGGTGCTCTGTAATATATAATAGGAAGTCTGTGACACCCGCATTTTGATTATGATAATTTGCAGTGTAAATACGCGAGCATATTGGTGTATTTTATTTAATTGTGTATTAATTTGCTGTGTAGTCAGGAGACAGAGGTGTAAGGGATGTAATTAATATTACTGAGATGGTGTAGTAACAGGGTGGTTAAATATTGTGTTAATTGTTGCCTTCCCGGGTCAGTCTGTAGGAAAGTGGGGCCGGGGAACTTATACCGGGTATTTTCTTTTGCTTGCGGTGAAGGCAATGTTGTGACGCCGAGGCAAGCCTAGCACAAAAGATTTAGGTCAGCCCGTGTCTGGGGTTTTACATAACAGATATTCACGTTGATGTGGGGGAAGAGATAGGAGGGGACGGTAGATTAGTTTGACCCTTGGGTAGGAATATTTGTTTATCGCTGGTGCATAGTTTGGGGAGGGAAGATGTATTAATTTAGGGGACAGAGGGGAGTAGAGGAACTTAAGGTGTTTAGGTTGAGAATATTTTGACGTGTTGTATATTTGTTGTTATTTTTTCGTTTTACAGCATTTTCACTGCACATAGGGAGGGTGTAAACTGCCCTACAACTTACCACGGTAATTTGTCTTATCAGGAGCCAAGGGCTCAAGACATCGCCATAAGGTGAAGAGAACTGGTGACACGGTAATACCGGCGCCCAGCACGTCTGCACCAGTAAAAGAAAGAAGTTCTCATGCAGTGAAGCACATTCTTCAGCGGGAACGGGTTTTCTTAAAATCTGGAGCTCTTAGCTCGTTATAACACACCAAATAGGCACGTGGCCTGGTGTCTGTTTTACACGGCCATATTAAAGCCGTTTGTCCTAAACCCGAAGAGGGGTAACTGGGCAGTTGAAAGAAGTTTCATCAGCAGTGAAGCATCTACATCCCGAGTGAAGTACCTCGTTCTTAATACCAAAGTCATCAGCTGCAGTAGTCAGGAAGAAAGAAAGGGAAATCATTCCTTTCCAAACTACAACCTAGAAGAGGGGAGTGACAGAGTAGCAACTTATCAGATCCTCAGAAGGTGACAGTAGCGTCAGAGAGTCACTGAATCAAGACGGAGTGGAGAGAGAGAGGGAGAGAAAATAGCTGGGACCAATAGGGTCCGATAGTATACTTAGAGGACAGCCTCTGAGCTAGAGCTGTAATAAAAGTCTACTAGTGTAGCAGTCCAGTGGTGTTAGTTAGTGGCGTTTTTATCGCCTAAAGCTTTGAAGCTGTGTAGACAGTTAGTTTAGGCATCGTCAGCAGGACAGTGTCAGTTAGTAACCTTAGTATAGTCGGGAGTGGTGGCTCTACTTAGAGACCCCCACCCGGTATATTGGTTTATTTTAGTTAGTTGGGTTTATTAGTATGTTATGCAAGAGTGAAAGAGTGTGTGGGAATTTATTTTAATTTGTCTTTCATTTGAAGTTGTTTTTTCCAGGTGGTGCGAACTCGCACTTTTATTATTTTACTGTGGATTATTTTGTTGTTTAATAAAATTATAAAATGAACACTGGATCAGTTTCTCTATAACTATACTGTACTTATATGCTTGTCTGTATAGTTGTGTCTGTGGACGTTAGTGAAACCTTATCTCCTTTATGGTAGTCAGAGGTGGTGAGATAGTAGTCAGAACTTACGTCACAAGTGGCGAGGGAGAGTCAATCTCGGTTCTCACCCTCGAAGCTATAAGTCTCATCTTTCCACATTCACTGTCATTTCTCATACAAAATCTATCTTCTCAGACTTCCTCATACTAGGGTCTTGTCTATATA